>JAGXOD010000037.1:1415000-2015000 GCA_020368025.1 Brachyhypopomus occidentalis
TACAAGATGAAATGATAATTAACTATAATCAAATTAATTCTTCTAGGCAGACTTGTGAAGATATCAAAAGTTGTTGAGGGATAAGTTAGAGAAATTGCATTGTTAATGTAGTTTCACATCAGCATAAAATTTACATAAAATTTTACATTTCAAGAAACTTACATTTTGGGAATAATGATTTACTTACATTTACTTAAACCATACAAAAAAGAAACCAGATGACCCCCTACAGAAATACATTCTTGGATAATTCGACCTGCATGTTTATCTACATCTGCTGAATGGAGGCACAAAAACACACATCATGCGCTGTTCGTTCTCTACATCTGGTGCTTATTTTATATGGAGAGACAGCAGACAATGGAGAGACAGCAGACAATGGAGAGACAGCAGACAGTGGAGAGACAGCAGACAATGGAGAGACAGCAGACAGTGGAGAGAAGGTCCTCTTGCCGTTTTCTGCAGATGACAATGAGCAGAAAGGCCAGGAGGCTCACGACCAGAGCAGCGCAGATCCAGATGATCGTCACGGTGTTGTACCGCAGAGAGACTGCAGGGTTGCCATGGCCACAGAAGATTCATGTAAATAAAGGAAGATCAAAAGAAGCTTATCGAATATATAATATGCATATGACATCTGCATATTATTTATTTAATCCCCATGTAAATGAACAAACCAGAGGCTTCCTGTTCTTTAACTGTCAACTGTTCTTTATCTTCCAGTGATGAAACGATCGAGCCTGCCTACCAGAACCTCCAGAGATGGCACATGAGTTTCCTAAAATCTGTTACATCAAATATTTGATGTGTCCTACCAAGAGCTGAAATGGTTATAAGAGATTTGCTGCAAGGTGACACTCCTGAAAACCCAGAATCCATCTGCTACTTCACACTCTTCTGTACACTAGGCTACAATGACTTACTGATGTTTACAGTGTGACTAAATTGGTATGACTTACACACAATGCCCCTAATAACTGTGTTGGAGTTGGATGAAATAAGAAAGCCAGTAACTCTTTTATGACAGATTGGCACATACAGTATCTTGACACAGGGTGGATTCCCAGGATCTCACCTGCTTTTCCAGTCTGGATCTCCACAGAGGGACTGAAGCGTCCACAGCCCGCCGAGGTCCTGGCCCGGATCTGGAAGATGTAACTTGTCCCGGGCTTTAGGCCGGACACCTTTGCACTGGTGCTCTTTGACTTCAGTGTGGAATAACTCTGCTGCTCCTTGTCCTGTGAAGAGTCCATCTACGTCAGTGAGGGTTGTGGGCTCTGGTTGGGTGATGTAACACACACACACGCTGCAGAATGTCTAGTGGAAAACATCATGAATCCTCGAATGGGACAAGACTGCATTCTCTAAGTTTTTCAAAGCGTGACACCTCAGAGCAGGGATAATGCTAATTTGTGTCCCAGTTAAGAAAAAATTACACACAAAAGACTGTGTGGATTCAGGACTTGCCAAAATCTTGCCAAATTCTTACACACGAGGCCTGCTTAAATTTAGACATCATACTAATGACATTGTCTCACACTAATCTGTTAGCAGACGTCGCCTCACCTCGGGGGACCGGTATGCCTGAACTCTTCATCACTTAGCATTTCACATCGTTAGCATAGCTCTGAGATGCATCCATCCCTGAGGAGGTAGCAGCCCCCGTTTATCAATCACACACCACTGCGTTGTTAACTTCCAGCCTCCAGAGGCCAGCACCACGGACAGCGCCTCCACGGCCCAGTGCCTGCATGTGAATGGTATTTACATGCCTGCCTCGTGGAGCGATCCACTGCTGCCTAACTCTCGCACACAGCTGAGGTCTCTTTTGCCCCATTAGCCAGCAAAGCTCCTGGTTTGTGTGGCAATTAACGTCTCGCCGCCGCCCCCGGCACAGCTCGCGCTGTTTGTCGTCATTGTCACTTTCAATGATCGGACCGAATCGGTTACAAACTGCCACCGCTTGGTAATTTCTTTTCAATTAATTGTAGCTGCCATTGAGGCGTGTGATTAAACTGTGGTGTCTGTGGCCAGGCCACCCTATAAAACGTGACCCTCGGTTTAATGGCTCTGTCCATGGTCATTTGTATTTCACGACGAGTGCAGACGCGTCAGGTCGGCTCGGTTAGGCTGCAGCTGAAGCAGGAGGACCAAGCCGATGCTGTGGAGACGGCGGAGAGCCCCAAGACTGTGTTCAAAAGCTCCTCATTGTTCAGCAATGCAATATATTCTAAATGCTTTCTCTTCACTGACTTCAGTTAAGTGATATTGAGATTCATCAGAAACTTTTATGTGTGTGTGTGTGTGTGTGTGTGTGTGTGTGTGTGTGTGTGTGTGTGTGTGTGCGTGTGTGTGTGCGTGTGTGTGTGTGTGTGTGTGTGTGTGTGTGTGTGTGTGTGCGTGCGTGCGTGCGTGTGTGTATGTGTGCGTGTGTGTGTGTAAAAATATTGCCATACCTTTTCAAAGTACTTGATGTCATACTCCAGTATTACACCGTTGGGCTGTTCTGGTTGGTGCCAGTAGAGAGTCACACTGTTTGTGCTGGTATTCTCCTGGCGGACAGACATCACCTGAGATGGAGCTACACATGCAGGAGATGATACGCAGGATTGTCAAGAAATCTGTATCTGGACTGTTTTTCATATGTTTGGAATGCCTGTAAATGGTTTTTTTTTAACACCGATAAATAACCCTGATCCAAACTCCAAAGCGCTCGTACTCCAACCAGTTCTGCTCCTGCACGTTTCTGAATGACAGATTAGCGAGAACGTGTTGTCATTTGTTTAATCCTGTGTTTACGGAGCCCTGCCACCAACAAGCAATGACAGTCAGCTACTTAAATCCTTGATTTAGACTGCAGACTCAAAAGTACACCAACCAATGGCCTTTCAGGACCCATACCTGCACTTCCTGACATAGTAGTAGTAACCAAGCAGCAACCAATAGGCTTTCATGATGATCATATCAGTTTTAAATACCGCCCATTTTCAGGTAATAAGTAATAGTAAGTTTTTTGATAGCTTTCGTAAGTCCCCTACCTGCCTGGTTCGTAGTGATGTTGACCGTGATGTAGGGCGGAGCCTGGCTGCTCAGGTGGCTGACCCCGTTCATGGACAGGATGTGGAAGGTGTAGTTAGTGTGGGCGACCAGGTTCACCACGTTCACCCACGGCTCCGCCAGGCCCGTCTGCCTGGGCACAAAGCGAATGAGGGCGGCTCCGGTTCGGGACACCACCCCGGCCCCGCCTCCTCCGGTCACCCCAGCGCTGGAACCTGCGTACGTGACCCCCGAGATGGCTCCGCCCACGCCGGTGGCTCCGCCCAGCCCCACCACACCGCTGCAATCCTCACACGGCCCCATATCCCTGACGCACTTCTGGCATCGCACGTTGTAGACGACATCAGTGCGACCGCCTGTGTCCAGAGGGGAGCTCCACTCCAGGCTAACAGAGGTCCCGTTTACAGATGAAATCACATTAACAGGTGCTGATGGAGGTCCTGTGGGCATACCAGAGGCCCAAATCATTTAATTACAGGTTAATTACGAGGGCACGAGGGTGGACAAGGCTATCAGACTCGTAGATCAAAGCATAATTATTGAATTTGTTCTCAAGAAGACACATGACCTGAGTCCAAGAAGTATCTGCACTGATTCTGATATTTTTGACGTACTAAATTTTTAGACAGAACTCACTAAACTCGCACTAAACATCTAAAGAGAAAATTTAATTTCCTCACATAACACATTTTCACACTCTCAGATAAGCTCCCTTAATGCTCAAAATAAAGCAGTCATATTTTCAGCCCACGCAGACTGGCCAAGTGCCCTGAACCTGAAACTCGTTCATATATCAGGACTCACTCGTGCACGGAGAAGCCGGCGTGTCGGCGGCTGCGCGGTAGAACCCGCCGTCGCACGGGCACGTGAGCGCAGCCCTCGTCTCCGAGTGGCTGTGGACGGGGCACTTCGCGCAGAGCTGATCTCCAGCCACGGGTTTGTAGAAGCCCACCTCACAAGCTGATAGGACAAGGAGCAGAAGACCATGGTCACCTTTCACAGTGCTGACCGACCAGACACATGACGGTTAGCTCTAATCGATTTTGTTTTTGCTGCCTAGGCAGAGTCAGAAAGCTAAGCAATCAAAAGTTTAGCAACAAATCAAACGGGATGTATTGCACGCAAACATCACGCAGCAGACGACGGCTGTGCAGGCCAGAGCTCGTGTACTGTTGAGGAAGCGCCGGCTCAGAAATACAGGCAGAAACACAACCGGAGAATTAGCATAGAGTAAACGCAGTCGGCTTTTGTGTTTTGGTTTTTGCCTCTGCCAGAATCCCCAAGGAACCCAGAAAGAACTGCGAGCGATATTTATCCATGTCTGGATTCTTTCTTTGTTTTTATTCTGTTGCAACATTTTTAAGCTCCCGAGTTGAAAAGCAGGTCACACTGAGCATCAGGGCTGCACAAGCATCAAGTGCATTACCGTCCAGCCACTTTGAAGTGTTTGATGGATTACCAGCATGCATCAGACCGATACGTGCACAAACAACCCGCTGGGCAGGAGATGTAGTGCAAGCTCGTCTCGTTTGATAAATTAATCATGATGAACCCCCGGTGACCTTTGGAGTTCTTTGTGAACCCTTCCTCTCGGGCGTTTTCCGGGTAAGATGCGATATCTGGATTCCACGGGTTGAGGAGAACTTGGTGCATGGGCCTTTTATCCAGAGGCATTTACAGACTTCACGTCAGACCGCAGTCCCGTTTGCTTGCTTTGCCTCTTTTGTATCAGCACTGTCTGGCTCGGTCACACATTCACATTATCATCCCTTTTAATTAATATTTACAGCCATTTTATACTGACCTTGATTTTTTTCTCTCTTGCACGAAATAAATGGATAAATAAATATGGCACAAAAAGTTGTCGCAATCAAACATTTGTTCTCACGCTAGTCTTATTTAACGTTTGAATGCAGATAAGCACAAGAGCCAATGTGGTCCCTGTCACCTATTAACTCTGCTGGGACAGAAAACGTCACATTCAACTTCGCGATCGATCATTTCTGAGGTTTAACTTTGGCGCATTGTACTGTTGCTGCAGGTAGGAAATCACCAAGCCCTTTGTGTCGCTGAGGTTACCCTCTGAGAATGCCCGTCTGTACCGGCTAGGGTAAGTATGTCCCATTTCAGTGCATCCGTTGCACTGCATGCAAAACAACCTGCTTTTTCCCAGAGAGCTTAAAGTTGACGTACACAAAGCAAGAAATAAGCATTTTGCTACGATGCAATCAATTATTTGTTAGAGCAGTGCAGGTGTGCTACGAGGAGGAATTTTTTTTTGTATCAACGTTCCAGTCAACTGTAACCTCAGCTCGCAGTTAGGAAGACATGCGCACGCTTCACACTCACCAATACCCCGGGGGGCTCTGTGGGGACCAAACAACAGCTGCTAACGAGCTGGGAGGATCAACTGAGTGATGAATGATTCTGTCAGCGAAATCATAGCTAGAAATGGGCCACTCCATCACCAGCCCTTCCGTTCACGCCTCCTCTACAGGGCTGGCGTGGTCCTCGCCGCGCCGAGGAGGTCACGGGCCGCGGAGGTCACCGCACGGAGCGTCCATGGACACGTCTGCCTGCGTCTCTGCTCACTGCCGCTGCTTCACACACCCCGTCCTGCATTCAATTAAGATAAGACTCTCCCCCATCACGGCGCTGTGGTGACACCTGCTAGTGTGACTAGATAAATAGGACAGTGTGCTGTAATGTTCCCCAGGGGTTACCATAAGGAATGAGCATCGTCGTCCAGAAGATTAAAAATTAAAGAATGAATTCCTTGAATTCTCTGATTAGGTGTCAGTTCAGTACCGCCATGTCAAAATCACAATGTCCCTTTACAAACAAGTACAATAAACACAGGACTTTGTAACAGAGTCTGTGGGACATTGTAGCATAGACCCAGCTGTGAAGGCTAACCGGGCCCCTCAGCTCAAATCCTAGCTGCTCATAACCTTTGGAAATCAGAGGGGCGGGGCGTTACTGGGGATGTTGTACGACAAGCTCTTGGCCTCATTATAAATGTTTCGAATATTCAAAATGAGTGTAAATCATGTAAATCAGGTCCGTGACATTTGCATCCCGCCAGACCATCCCTAGACAGGAGGCCTTGCTGCAGTGACGCTGACCATGACTGGCACCATCTGGGTCCCCACGCCCTGCCCCCACGATAAGAGCTCCGACACCACCCCCTCCCTCCACCTCCAGCAGCCGTACCCCACAGGGATGGAACCGCAACGTGGAGAAAAGCCAGTAAAGGTTGGAGCGGATGGACGGGGTCGCAGAAAGGGAGGAGGCTGAGCTGTTTCCAAATGATCTGGTGTTTGAGCGTCGGTTCCTGTCTCTCCACGATGACGAGCTGTGCGTGAAATGGGAACTCGCTCCACGAGCATAATACCAGGGAATGCGGACATGACCTTTTGATCGCCATTAAATAGGCAAGAACTCTGATTAGGAAGGCTAAGGCATCTCCATATCAGTTGGGAAACAGAGAAATCCAAGCTGCTGTTTTGTGCTGTAACAGATTAAATTCTCTCCGCTCTTCCAAACTACACACTAACAGCACAAGATTGTGGCTTTACATAAAAGTGTAGTTTGGCAAATATGCCACTCTTTCATTTGCAAAAGCGCTGTTCAGAGAATGTGCACTGTACACTGACACTGAAACAGAACTCGATTTGAATAAACTGTTTGTTTTGGCCTAAAGAAAAAATGACCAAATTTGAAATTGTCCATGTGGAAAAAAAATTCTTTTTAGCCCAGAGGATGAACCAGAATGTACATGTTGCTCTCTTCACAACAAGTTAATTGCATTACATGACTTCTCCTGCTCACGTTTTTGGATATTATTCGGCAAATACACGCCAAATCACGTAGTCGTCATGCAAATGATTTATTTTGTATTATATTATAACAACCTAATAATATATAAATAAATCTTCGATCGTTATCTGCTCCTGCTGAACATTCACAGCCCTAAAACGACATGAAGTGAATCTTTCTTGGCCCTCAAGCAGAAGTCAAAGGGGGAATTACTGACCAATTTGCTGAAGAAATGTGGTGTCTGTTTCTAAGTATTTGATAGATGGAGCCGAGACTGCCTAAATAGAGGACGACCTTGAGTGGGTGTGAACTGTAGTGGGGAGTCCGGCGCTGACATACGCTGGCATGCATCCGTGCTACGGAGAGGACAGACATGACTGCTTGCTGTGTAGCACCTTACATAAGAGCATTGCAGAGCGTTGAGGCCAACAGGTTTAAACGTCTACACTCATCACCCAGTTTATTAGAAAGACCTGTCCGGTAGGCCTACCTAAACTCACCGACCTCTTTATTAGATATAACGCGTTTAAACAGGCACACATTTACAGCCGCTCTCAGCATCTAAACCATCCTGTCCATCGGTGGTCAGTTTACAGGAGCATTAAGGTTTACGCGAGCACTTGGGTTTAACGCGGACCCTAAAGCGCGCACTTGCTCTCTGGTAAAAACAGCCCTGCACCAGCTATAAAATAACTGACCTGCTTCCCTGGAGGAGGGACGGTCCCAGCCTCCGATTGGCTGCCCTCCCTTATGCATGGGCAAAGGCGCACTTGCCCTAGACCTGCGCTAATTAAGAAGTGTAATCTACCTGAACGTGCCCAGAGGGCCACCCTGTTTTAATTATGTTATTAAACGTCTCTCGCCAGCGCTAATAGGCAGCCGGGAAACACACCGCTGCGCCAAGGACTCCTGTCGGAAAAAGGGGAACCTGACTGCGGCTATTAGAGACGTCACTGTCAGTAGCGATATTAGGTAGCGGAGAGAAAAACAGTGTAGCGTGGCGAACACATGATTAGTCGTTATCCCGGTGCGTTATCCCGGTACAGCGCCGTGCGCTGAGTGTATTTATCTCCATTTGTTGTACACTCTACGGCAAAACTGGTTATCTGCCTGGAATAAATGTGACTTGTGATAATATTATACACAGCCCACACTGGATACCTTTGACAACAAATGCAGGCCAAGTAAGCATTACATAATAAGGAAGGATTTGTCAGGAATGAACGATCTAACATAAAATTAGATCGTTCTAACAAAAGCTAATTTTCAACCATATGTACATGTACATAAACTTGAAGTAGTAAATTATGACTGAGATGTGATGGTGGAAACTGTTCATTTAACTCCATGGCGCCTTTAGTAGCTAGAGACGGACACTTCAGCGGTGGACAATGTAAAAAGAAAATAAAACATGAGTGTATGAATATTCTGTAAAGCAAAGACCGGGATCCTAAGAAACAGAAAATAAATAATTCAGCAGGTAGAAAACTCTATTTTCTGCGCTGTCACCTCCCAATTCATGATCTCCGTTTGCAAAAAAAGATGAAGAAACTGTCAGAACCGCGTGGAACATAAATCACACAGTTTTTCTTTGAAAATATTGTGTAATTACACATCAAATGGGACAAATGCGCCCGTGTTAATGACCATTAAACGGACGTTAATTGGTTGATTGAATTGGCGTCATGTATTTAAACCTGCCTAATTGATCTGTGCTGGGAGGAGGAGAGGGTGGGGGGATGGGTATTTTCATTGCCTCAGACAAAAAGAGAAAGATCTAAATGAGAATTAACGAGAACTTGTCTCTCAAATTGCCGAGAAAATGAAGCAGGCTTTTTCCTTCTTTTGTCTCTGCCCCGACAGAAATCGTCTTCATACTGTCGCTCTGTGGCGCTGCCTTTGAATTTTCCCACGCGCTTATGTGTTTCACGGGAACAATGCCTGTACTGACAGATAAGACAGGGGCCCGTTCGCCTCCAGAGCGCCTGCATTACGTGCATTATTACCTTTACAGTTTCTGAACTCTTCTGTCCTGCAAGCCTTAATCTAAAGACTAATTGATGTCTGACACGCTCTTAGAAATTTCCCCTCACTATCGACAATCCAAAATCAACACACCCTCGTCCTCTCAACGATTTAAATCCGAACGGTCAGGTACACCGCGAGCCTGCTTTTTTATGCCTCTACCGTAACAAATTATTAAATTACTAAATATAGTAATGTGAAGCATAAATGTGTATGTAATATAAAAAAGTAATAGAGACTGCACTCTAAATGACCGGAGAAAGTTTTCTGCTTGGCCAGGCCGTTACTGTGCACACGGTTTCTCGCTATACCTGGTAAGCAGGATGCAGGAGGAGGGGGAGGATTTGAGTGACACGACGAAGCCCCGTCTGCTTGAGATACAATTCATTCCTTTATCGGGAAAATACCCCACTCCCCCACCCCACCCCCTTTTACACCAGCATCCTCATATACCCCCAAACCGGCCTGCACGCTGAGCCTACAGATTAAGCCAGCGCTCTCTCACAATGGCAAAATAGCGTGAGGGGCCTTTAATATTGTCAAGCGAAGCCTTTGGTTCCTCTGTTTAATCCTGATGTAATATGCTGGCCAGAAAACCATCAGGCCGCACGCAAGGCACACCAGGCTAAAACACAAAGAAGGCTAATTAGCCGCCATCGAACCCCAGTTGGCTCCGTCCTCTGAAGCAGTATCACCTGCTATCAGAGCTACAGACGCCTTTGTTTTCGCTGTTAAGCTCGCGAGTCGGTTATCGCCTTCTGGAACATTCCTCATTCTGATGTGAACACACAGTAATGGGGAACAGACACCAAGCGAAGGAGCCTTAGAGTGAAAAGGAAGCGCGGCGGTTTAATTCATACGGAAAGGTTTGTTTGACCCTCTGTGCTGTTTAAATTATACATTTACATTTCAAAGCCAATATTCCGCAAACTAATATATAACAATATTAAAATACAGATACTAAACAGGGTGGGGTGAGAGGGGTGAGAGGGGTGAGGGGGTGGGGGTGAGGGTCAGACAGTAGCTGTGCTCTCTCCAGGTTACTGCTGGTGGGATGAATGGATTGTGCGGCGCTACTATTAAAGTTTAAATGACAAAATGAAAGGATGGTGCAGCGTACCGCTGTAAGGCCGGGTCTTCAATTAGTGTTTACAAGTACATATTTACCATTGAACCAATAGATGTAAACAGAAGTCTTATGTTTACATCACGTCCTGAGTGATCAGTGTTTATGGCGAATATTGGACCATGGCCTGCGCTGGGCTGAATGCGCTTTGAGGACGTGTGTGTGCGCTGCTGTTTTTACCATCTGGCAATATGTGTAAAGGGAACAAAACTGTGTGAGGGATTTTCTCCGCTGCGAGCAGCGCATTTCCAAAACTTCTGCATATTTGTGCCTTTCTTCCAGTCTCCTAACAGATACGCTCGTTGGGGCAAATGTTAATGAGGCGTGTTCCGCCCTCAGTGTGTCCTCCACGGTGTCCCTCTGCTCATTATCACCACCACCGTCCTCTGCTAGCGCACTCAGCAAAGCATCGTGTGACATCACATCCTGTATTCAGTGTGATTGGTGCCTTAAGTTCGTGTTGTGCTCAAACTTCATATGAGCTGTTCCTAAGTTCATTTGGAAGCGTGCGCAGACTGACCTGTTCACGGGGTCTGCGTAATTGCTGTGCAGCAAAATATAAATACAGTTCTGTGTGTTTTATTTGTCATATAACAAGTGCATTTTAAAGTTTGACAACTTAAAATGACCCATTGTGAAATATTAAAATTGGTTGAACCATTAATCTAAAAGAAGTTGGGTCAACTTCAGCAGAAAATGTGAAACTCCCTTGATATTTAAGGCTATGTACTAGTCTAATTGTGTACTAGTCCAGCTGTGTACTAGTCTAATTGTGTACTAGTCCAGCTGTGTACTAGTCTAATTGTGTACTAGTCCAGCTGTGTACTAGTCTAATTGTGTACTAGTCCAGCTGTGTACTAGTCTAATTGTGTACTAGTCCAGTTGTGTACTAGTCTAATTGTGTACTAGTCTGTCCAACTGCTTGGTAATCTGGAACTTTAAATCTATTTAGCAACAAATGAAAAAAAAATGAATAAACTCAAAACTCTATTTAACCAGTTTTAAGTTTTGGCCACCAAATTTAAAAAAAAGATTATTTTCACAGCGATGCGCCAGAGTGCAGAATGAAGTGTTCTCACATGCTTTAGCGGGCTGTACTAACAGCGCAATCCCAACAGGGCTCATTTAGTCCAACAAGACAACCATGTCTGAACACACCCTTTGGTCTGCGTCACACAAGATGACATGCTGCTGGTACCAGAAACCAGAACCAAAGTGGGTGAATGTCAGAGTCCGAAATGTAAAGCAGCCCGTACTGTCGACACAAGGCCCTGTATCTATATCAACTGTGTAAGTCTATATTTTATAGAACCTTATGCAAATTAATCTAAATGATGGTTTACTAAATTATTATTGTGAAAGAATCCTGAAATGTATAACAGCTCAGTAGGGGTACAGAATGTAGGATTAATCAAGGAATATTTCAGACAGATGTAATATTCAGCCAGTGAAATATATCTCAGGGTCAAAAAATCTGTAAATGTAATTCCAGACAGCTATTTGAAGCTAAGAATGTGTGAAAAAAAAAGTTTCTGAAATTATTTCTGCACTTGGAAAGCAAATCTCTCTGCTCAACGGGGCTGGGGGTCTTGTGAAGTTAGAGTATAGCACTACGTTTCTCTGCTTTGCAGTAATGTAGCTGCTGTTTATGCTGGTTTCATCCTTTATATTTCTTGTTCTTGACAGCTGTCAGTGTCTAAAAACTCAAATGTTTTAAGCATTTGCTTTATAGTTTTTTTAAATAGATGCTTATGAATCAATCATTTCAGATCCCCCAACCAATTCGCATTCACAGCAGCCCTTTACATTGGCCTATATAGACAGAATACAGTTTAATTAGAGTGTAAAAGCAACACTGTCAGGGTCTGCAGAACGGTAATGCTACCTAGGGGTCCTAACCTCGGCAGGCATGAACAAGGCCTTAAGGAGACAAGAAATGCTGAGCTTGGAGGCTCTAAGTCGCATGTTTGCTCTCCTGGTCATATTTTCCCCCAAACAGGCCAAGTCCACTTGAAGGTTCTCCAGGACCAGCAAACCAGCTGAACCTTGAGGTCCATATGTCACGGGGAAAGCCTTGTGTAGCATCCATGGTAACCATGGCCACGAATATTATAGGTTTGTTTAAAACTAGTTAAATCAATCTCCGTTTCCAGGGAACATATGGATGGACAACCATAAGTCGTGGCAATGTCGCATAAAATGAGGAAGTATTTTTTGCGTCACTCACATAACGTAGCAAAAGGCACAAAGCGATGTACATATCATAGGTCGTCATTCCAACGTAAAAAAGACGCATTAAATTACTTCAGCTAAGCAATTCCCATGACAGATGTCCTACTTTAGCTAACCGAAACAAGAAAAATGAGCTTCCCTGTCACCAGCGTTTTGACATGCCTACTGGATGTTCTTTCTCATTAAGTCAAACGGGTGATAGCAAAAAATACACTTCTCCGTCCTTTATTACATATCAGCTTTGTTGGTTTAGCGAGAAAAGTAAAATTATCTTAATTTCCCACAAAGCATGTAGGTACACAATGCTATTCGCATAAAATCAGGAATTTTTTACGTGTTTTTTTGCATAATGGCGGGAAAGAATTGATACAGGTATTGTGTGCATTGATACAGGTATTTGTGTGCATTGATACAGGTATTTGTGTGCATGTTTCCCATGAGTGAAAAACTATGATATTGTCGCATAATATTACATTTGTATAAGGCCTGTGTAGTCCCGGTTGTCTACGTGAACAGACTGACATTGCTTATTTAACACACGTAGAATATAGCCAGAGTTTAAGAATATTTTTAAGGCCAGTAAATAAATGTATTTAGTAGAGTAGAATTTATTCACAGTAAAATTTAGCTTGAAGCTATGGGACCGCCATGCAAAAGGACACATTTGATGTGTATATAGTCGCCAAAAGGTTCTGTTCATGCTTCAACATATAAATGAGGAATGGGAATGCGAATAGGTTGGACATCCAGAATCAAGCGACCAAAATAACTAAATATGCCTCTTTTTTTTAAAGTCAACACAAGCTTTAATAATCTCTGCATGTCTGGGGGTTGGTAGGATGTTTCTGTTGACAGGAGGTAAGTACTGAGCATGGATGCCTTCTGACACAGGCAGACTTGCAGGTGAGTGAGTGGTGTAACAGCCTGGCAGACACAGACAGTGCCCAGAATACTCAGAGTCCTTGAACCTGACTCTGTCTCTCACAACTCCACAAGCCGTCTGTCTAAGAAAACGGCGTGAGAGTATTTTGAGGGCAACATCTTCTTTGTTTAAACAGAAATAAGGGCCAAAGACCTGGGAGGGTAAATCAAAAATGATTATCCATTTCAGTGTATTATTCTTATTGTTGTTATTATTATTATTATTATTATTATTATTATTATTCGACAAATTAGATTCGTTTTAGCAATCTTTTAGAAAGCACAATGACTGGACACTTCAAATAAGATGGTGATCAATGATATCTGAAATATCTAACAAAAAAGAGCATTCTTCTTTTTAATTAGAATCTTAATTTAACCTTCAAATTTGATTAACCTTAAAATATAACTTAAAATATGAGCAAACAAATAATTCAGCCAATTTCTGGAAAATGAATGCTGATTGTTTTTTTAAATACATTTTTTAAATCCACAAATATGAAAAATCCTCATATCAGCAAAGATTTTAAGCATTTAACCCTGTGTTAATCCAGCTCATTTTTCAAATTCTCCATCCATTATAAAACCCTTTTCCATAACAGCAAATTCGATTCCATTGGACGAATCTCTGTTTACAACCCTTCATGAATACGTTAGGCCTCAGATGAACGCGGGGAAAGGACATTCACTGGCGAATGCGACTGGGTTAAATCAAGTGGCCAGGCGGAGTGGAAGTGACACGGCGTCCTGCCGCCCTGAAGAGCGTGTACTGTCTCATCTCTTTAGAAATGGATATTTCCCTGTGCCGTTGTCTCTCTGGCCCGGCGAAGCCCAGCGGCACGGCACGGGCTGAGCGACCCAAAACAGAGCTGACAGGGCTGACGTGTGAAGCCATCGCTCTGTTTTGATCGGCGCTTTAAAAAGTGCAGGGGAGGCTGTCTCTCAGAAGCCCCATGGGGGGGGGGGGGGGAGGGGGGAGGTGCTTTCTGCAAGCCTGACACGCAGCTCCCCGCTGTGGTGGGCTGCCAACCCGGAGGCACGTCGCCGGGGCTTGCCGAGCGGTGCAGACTGGAGGGGGGGGGGGGGGGGGGGACACTTGGGGTAGCTTTAGAGCCGCGTGTGTGTGCTCCGCGTGTGTGTGTGTGTGTGTGTGCTCTGTCGTGGCTCCGTCTCCAACCCAGGATGTGCGTGACTGAGGGCACGCTGAGCGGCTGGGCGAATTAGCGCAGCGACCCAGTTTGAACACAGAGGCCTGTCTCCACCACTCGTGACCTGTTCCACTCCACGGAGGTTTGCTTACGGCCCACATCGCGACACACAGCAAAGAGCAGAGTGTGGCCAGCACCGTACCGGAGTTACATCCAATCAGGATGACCAGCTATTATATACGAGACATTAATTATAATCAAACGGACCACATTAGTACAGGCCCCATAATAGCAACTGATTACAATCATTACCCAGTGCTGACCAAAAGTATCATATATGCACTTAAAATGGGCCATTGTGCACCATGAATATAGTCACAGTGAAACAAAACTGTCAGGCCCAAAGTGAGACAGAGTACAGCTTGTAAAAACTACACGCTGCTATCAAAGCAACGAATAAAACCAAAGTCATAAGCGTTAGCACTAATGCACTTCTCCCCTACATTCAACTACCACGTAGTACCACACTGCTTCTGGGTGAGATACCTCAGGAAGGCTGAGGGGCAGTGTTTAGAAGGCTGAGCGGCAGTGTTTAGAAGGCTATGGTGCAGTGTTTAGATGGCTGGGGGGCAGTGTTTAGAAGGCTGAGGGGCAGTGTTTAGAAGGCTGAGGAGCAGTGTTTAGAAGGCTGAGGAGCAGTGTTTAGATGGCTGGGGGGCAGTGTTTAGAAGGCTGAGGGGCAGTGTTTAGAAGGCTATGGGGCAGTGTTTAGAAGGCTGGGGGGCAGTGTTTAGAAGGCTGAGGGGCAGTGTTTAGAAGGCTGGGGACAGTGTTTAGAAAGCTGAGGGGGCAGTGTTTAGAAGGCTGAGGGGCAGTGTTTAGAAGGCTGAGGGGGCAGTGTTTAGAAGGCTGGGGGGCAGTGTTTAGAAGGCTGAGGGGCAGTGTTTAGAAGGCTGGGGACAGTGTTTAGAAAGCTGAGGGGGCAGTGTTTAGAAGGCTGAGGGGCAGTGTTTAGAAGGCTGAGGGGGCAGTGTTTAGAAGGCTATGGTGCAGTGTTTAGAAGGCTGGGGGCAGTGTTTAGAAGGCTGAGGGGGCAGTGTTTAGAAGGCTGGGGGGCAGTGTTTAGAAGGCTGGGGGGCAGTGTTTAGAAGGCTGAGGGGCAGTGTTTAGAAGGCTGGGGGGCAGTGTTTAGAAGGCTGAGGGGCAGTGTTTAGAACAGTGCTTATTCCAACATATCCCAACAAGCATCACTTGTCATAAAAGCTACCTTTGTTGACATTAGAAGGTGACATAATATCAGCTGGTGTGAAATGACATAGCAGATTATGACAGCTGACTTTACAGCTCAGCTTTTGTTTTGTTTTTCTCGCTATGACAGGTGACATAAGGCTGATGATATGACACAGATGGCTGAAATGAGACTGCTGGGAAAACAGAACAAGATTCTCTGCAGTGTCTCCTGTTATAACAATGACATGAGAAACTGCCGTTTAACACATATTTTGGCGATGTTTGTGTAACACATATTTTAGTGGTGTTTGTGACACTGATGCTTTTTATGTTTATGTAATGCTCAGGAAATGAAGAAAGGTATGAAGAAAGGTATGTTGACTTAACACAGGACCTGGAAAAAATGGCCCCAAACAGAAAAATATGTCAATCATATGTAATATGTAATTTTTAATGCTCAGTGTAAAGAGGTGTCAGAGGTGGTATTTCTTAAATCTTGTCTGGTTTCCTGTTCAAGGCTAGAGAACACATGCATAATACCATGATGACGGTATCCTGGTATTACATTAGGACTCATAAACATTTTATAAACAGAAAAATGGAACTGCATTAAGCCCACTGTTAACTCAGTCTATTGTCTGTTTAAAAAGTCATATTTGTAAACACATTCTAAAATACAACTGCGCAAAGGTTTTGATAAACAACTGACTTAATTCAAATGCATTTACTGAGACCTTGGTAAGTTTGCAGATAGAAACTGTAGCACACCTATTATAGTTAATGGCCAATTCAAATCCACAGAAAACTGTCATTACAAGATAAAACTGTCAGTGTCACAAACATCGCTAAAATATGTGTTCCAGTGCACAGTTCTCATCTCATTACTATAACAGAACAGAACGCTGTGGGGCATCTATCTGATGTCAGAAATCTGAAGAAATCTTTTGTACACTTCTGTCTTCCCAGAATACTTAGCCTTCTGTGTCATGTCATCAGCATTATATCACCTGATACAGCAAAAAAAATAAAAAGACATAAAAATAAGGAAAGCTGAGCCGTAAAGTCCGTTGTCATAATCTGCTATGTCATCCCACGGCCCGTGTTATGTCACCTTATAAAGTCTAAAATCTACACCATTTCACATAGCTGAAGCTGTTTGGAATAAGCATTTATGTTTATGTCAGTTGTCATGAAGGGCTTATGTATGTGTCATGTAGCTTTCTAAAACGTGCCTTTCAGTAACGTGTTACCCAGAGTTGAGAGTAGCAATCAACACATGACACATTCCTTTACGCTAAATGCTAATAGAGATGAAATGTATGGGCTCCAAGCCATATTCAGTAACGGCGTAATTCAGCATTGAAGAAGTGCTTTTCCAATGACCTGTCAAAACACGCGAGACCTAAAAGACCCTGGGTTACTCAGAAGGAAAACAGGTAAGAGGGAGGCTTTGTTAGACGTACTGTTCCATAATTCATTTGCAGATGACTGCTTTTAGCTACTTAATTTTTAATGTTTAATTACCCGTTGGCTTTGAATAATTATTTCTTATTACCATAATGCCAGAAAACCGCAGACATGTAAAGGTGCCTGAATGGGGTCAGTCTATCAGCAACGAGACAGAAATATATGCACAAATAAATACATAAAGATATATGCACAAATGAGAGTTATAAATGCAGAAGTCTCACTGCTTACCAATGCAAGACTCCCTGTGCTCCTCGAAGCCGGCGCTGCACACGCACCGTCCAATAGGAACGAGCCACTCCCCCTCGGCGCTGCAGTACATCTTGGGCGTGTCTCTCTCCTCGGCGTGGTCCACGCACTGCCCTCTGACCTCCACCAGGGACGAGGAGTCGGCGCCGGTGACCACGTCCGTGAACACGGCCAGCTTGCGCGCCATCCCCGTGCACTTCTTGTAGTAGACGCGCACAGACACGACGGCGATGCAGGCGCCGATGTCCTGGAACGCCAGGTAGAAGCCCCGCCTACTGAGCGGCCCCAGGCCCCGCACCTCCGTGTTGAGCTTGAGGCGTCGCACGCCCAGGTCCACGTTGGTGAAGCTCTCGTCGGCCGCGATGGTGTCGATCTTGGAGAACTGGCTCTCGCGCAGGCCGGCGGCACCCACGTCCCGGTCCGCCTCGCAGTAGTAGAGGTTGAAGGTCTCCTTGCAGGTGCCCAGAACTCCGGGCATGCTGTTGCAGTCGCGCAGCGTGAACTTGATCTCCACGTAGACGCGGTGGGCCCCGCCGCGCTGGATCCACGTGGTCCGCAGCCAGTTGTTCTGGTTGGGGCTCATGACGTTGCACACCTGGTACGTGTGGATGGGGCTGAAATACTCGTCCATTTCATTAATGGCGTCCCACTGCCGAAGGGGGAGGAGAAGAGCGGGAATTATGGGTATCGCACGCGGCGTTTACATTTTAGCATTAATTCATGGGCTTCAGTCAATTAATCATGTATTAGTTTACAACATATATTGAGCATTTTGCATCTCACTGCAATGCCACATCTATTAGTCATGAATGAAGTTGGTACAAATCATTGTGATGTATAATGTAAATACTGCGACCTGATTTGAATTCATTCCAGTCTAAGCAGAAGCAAAAAAAATTAAATAAATAAAAAATTAGGATTCACAGACTCATCCTTCTATAGCACAGCAGGGCTAGTGGTTTAGTCAACTCATCACAGCACGGCAGGCGCTTTTGTGTGTGTGTGTGTGTGTGTGTGTGTGTGTGAGGGGGGAGTAACTTAAACATGAGAAGATTCCTAATGGCACACTAGCGAACCCTAATAAGCTACACACTTTTCACCAGCACAAACCTCAGCTCCATTCAGGCAGGTCCCCAGAGCTAAAGCACTCAATTTTATAGACGGGCGCATTAAAACTCTTCTCCAGAGGCAACGTGTTCAAATGGAGAGGAGATGCAGCGTCAAATAAAGAATGGGGACCCGATAGTGATGACATCCAGTCCAGGTGGTGTGCTGCCTATTAGCCTGGCTCTCCCGGTCAGCTCATGAAATAATAACGCCGGTAACTTGGGGCTTGGTTGCACTTTGAAAGACCTCAAGCGTGAGCGTATGTGGGAGCCCCCTGTTGGTGGGCAGAGGGGTGAACGAAAGGTGGCGCCATCCGTCTCAGCAGCCTCACTAACCGCGTTTCATCCTCGGGAGCTTGACGGCCCCAGAGCGGCCGGGCCCCCCGTTCACAGGCCAGCAGCGGGAGTCGCGGTTTCCAGGGTAATTAGAGTGCACACAGACTGGCCTGACGAGCTGTACAGCTGCCTTCAGGGGGATCCAAACCAGCTCGCCCGGCCGGCGTAAGCGGGTGAACTCTGAACCCTGAACGCTGCTCTGGACTGACCTGTACCGGATGAGTGTGTGTCAGGCAGAGGGTGATGGAGACATGATGGTGCCAGCCAGGAAGGGTGGAGGGGAAAGAACTCTGCCCCCCCCCCCCACCCCGCCTCCCCAACATCCCCACCCCCACCCAGCGCTAACTGCACCCTGAAGCTGCGTTCCCCCGTGTGTGAGGTGTGTGTCGGAGAGAGTGGTGGAGGGCTTCCTGCTCCAGCGTGGAGAGTCTCGGGGGCCCTCCAGGCGAAGCACGGCTCCTCCGGGCTAATTGCACACCTGCCCACACCTCTCAGCGACGGCGTTCGTCGCAGCGCTGATAACGAAGGGCAAAAACAGCGTAGAGCGTTTGGGCTCTTACAGCACGGTATCCGGGCTCAGCGCACCACAGAGCAGGGGCTCCGGGCCTGGGCCTCGTTCTGTTGGACTCAGCGCCTCAGCAAACAGATCAGTGAACATTAATGATTTCAGGCACTGGATAATTTTTTTTGTACCTGTTTGAAAATGTTGTATTTTTGGGGGGTTGTGGACATGGTTGCTAGTCATGTTTTTCAAGACCTGCTCTTGAAACATACAGATTAAAACTGCCTAAGTGTTATTGGGGGAGATTTCCAGTAAATGCAGTACAGCCCATCCCAGCATAATTGAAAGAGAGAGCAGTGACCCCGGAAACCCGGATCTGCACAGGGCGGGTCCGGCCACGGCGGGTCCGCCCACGGAGTGTCTGGCCTCTGCTCAGACAGCAGCGGATCGCCGGGCGTGTCTTAGCTACCCTACCCTAGGGAGAAGCACGAAAAGCCGTAATTAAGACTTAGGATTCTAGCACAGCCCGTACTGCTGACAAAAACACAAACAGGCTCCCAAACACACACGTCACTGCTGCTTCCGAAAACCTTTACGCTATTTAAAGGTGACCAGTAAGCAAAAGTCCCAATCAAATGAATGCCATTAGTGAATCTTTGGCAAAGTTTTCACATTCATATGAGATGTTTAAAGTTTGTTTTGCCTCGACACAGATTACTGAACTTTTGCGGGTATTTTTTTTTTTTTTTTGCTTCATCAATGTTGTCCTTTACAAAATGCTGAATATTAAAGCCTCGGCGAGACCAGGAGCCTCGTAATTTTAGAACATTGCGGCCTGATATTTTTCAGCGCTTTGAACACCTTTGTATGTAAATGCAGCTAATCTCCATAATTTCCATATCCCGCGCAGGCCCATAATTCTTCTGCTTTTGTGGGTCGTGCTCACTTCGTTCGCTCGTTTATCCGAGCACACAGAACACGTGTAGCAGTTCAACAAAAGATTTCCAAAGATTGTCATTCCTACTAGGTAATTGGTGCTATAGCTCATGACCTTATATTCCCAGAGTCTAAACATGAACTAAGGGAAAAAGAGATAAAGAGAGTTTAATGAAATGAATACCTTTTTTTGTCAGATGAAGCCTTTCCACATCTTGAGGTGGAAAAGATGCTTAGTGATAATGCCACGTAATCGCGCGTTTCAGCATGTCCACATTTTCACGAGTTTGCTTTTTTTTCTTTTACTTTTTTTTTACACCTGTCAGGATTCAGTAACTTTATATTATCTCTGAATGGATTTAATGTTAAGTGTTGCAAATGTGGTGCATTTGATAAGATATTTTAAACGTGAAAAGCAATGACACGGTATGCCCACCGTGAGATACTGATGAGAGGCGTTAGCGATGTCCACGGATATTTTGATGCTACAGATGTCTTAACTATTTCTAAGCTGTTATGACGCCCTCGTTTTCTTTCCTGGTTTTATTGCCTCGACAACAGCTGTGCCAACCGTGTAAAAAACAACATCAAAACCTTACGTTCCATGGATCCATATAAATGTATTAACCATTCGTGTGAGAAACGCCAGCTGTTTAAATATTTAATAACAGGCCTATTTCCTATTGACTAGCTGTGTCGAACTGATAGAGGGCCCTGACTTAGCTTGGGCACACCACAGCTCCAGATCATTTAGGAAGTAGCAGCGAAAAATAATTATTTAGAAGTACAAAAAAACAGTTATTGGCACATGTTCATCAACATGCACGAGGTGTCTCACAGAACACAGCCATAAAACACGTCTAAACGACGGCGGAAGGTCCAGCGTGAGCTGCAAGAGATCCAATTTCAGATTAAGGCCCCGGCAGAGAAAATCCTTTGAATGTGTTTAAACAGAGGCAGAGTGGCTGTCCGTAACGGCTGCCCGTATTTTGGACAGCGTTCACTAGGGCAGAGTTAGCCCCGTCCTGTGAAATATCACCCTCTACTGTCTTGCCTGAACCGTGAAAGATCCTGATTTGAACGGAATTCTCTAGCCCACAGATCTGAATGCAGGTCCCTTTGACAGCGATAACCTTTCTAGAATATGACCGTTAATTGCGCAGCATGTTGGTACACATCCTGAAGGCCTTTGCTAGAAGCGCCATGTGCCATAGAGAAATGCCTTTCCTCACCAAGGAAATTTTGATATTATCATTAATGAAACAAAAACCTAATAGTCCTGTTATCCACATTTCGTCTAAATAATGAACATTCAATATTCATTTAAGGGAATCTGCTTTGTGGATGTGTGTAGTAATAAAACAACTATAAATAATAATTCAGTCAAAACGGTAGCTCACATGTCTTCATCAGTTTGTTCACCAAAGTTGGGCACTGAAAAACTCCCCACAAGAATCCCAGAAGCCATGAGGACAAAGAACCTCGAACGGAAGACACCATGACGCCGAAGGCCTCCCAACCCTGGTGGACCTCACACTACCCTCTCCCTCTTCTGAACGACAAACATCTCCCGGCGCATCGGGAGTCGGCCACTGCATTTAACGGCTTCGTAAGACACCCTGGCTGTGGGGAGATGGACGCCTGCCTTTCCCCAGTGCAAACTGGTTTAGTTACTCAGGAAGAGCAAATGGCTTTACTGGGGAGCAGGTTCTTCCAGACGAGACCGCTGAGGTAACGGGTCTTGTACGCTCAGGTTCCCTGCGTGTTCCTCCAAGTCTGAAGTGTGGACAGTGAGCAATTAGAACATCACAGCATCGTCTCCCCATGAAACAGGTAATGTTTGGGATTTAGAATTGCTGTGTAATCTCCTCCTATTTTTCTGCATCCACTCTTGCTTTTGCGCTGCATTTTTGCAGGTTCACGCTGAAGTTGAGGTCAGGGGCAGGGCTGCCCAGGGCCACGGCAGCCTGATCCAGACGGCCTGCAGACAGGAGCTCCGGCCAGCCGCTGAGTAGGTGCCACAGCCCCCCTGCATCAAGGCTGGTTAACTAGGCTTCACTCGATTGCTTTGGTCTGGTATCCCTCTGCAACTTGGCCAGCAGTTATGGAGGCAGGACGAGCAAGACATGCAGGGGTTTTACACCAGATATGAGAGAACCTACACAGAGGAGGAGGGGGGGGGGGGACGTGACAGCAGGACAAAACGCTGTGAACAAGCGACTATGACATCCATATCATCTCACTCTCAAAGCCTATTTGTCACTGGCCCTCGCCTTTATTATCAGTTCTATCGATCAGAGGCGGTGTGTGTGTGTGTGTGCGTGTCTGGAGGAAGGAGGGACGGAGGTGCGCTACGAATGAACTTGTCATGGCAAACAGGAGGCAGATGGGAAAATAATGAAGTCGTCCGATGTGGCTGACAGGGGTCTGGCTGAGCAGTGGCGTCTGGCGCTGCCCTGCTGGTGCCTGGGGAGGTGGGGTGGCATTGGGGCAGCTCCCTCCCTCCCTCCCTCCCTCTCTCTCTCTCTGTCTCTCTCTCTCCCTTTGACAGCCCACACTGGACAGAAACACGCTAGCTTGCTGCGAGGTCACGATGGGGCAGGAATGATTTAGAATGGCTGGGACAATCGGTAACAATGGAGTCAGGGTTTAGATCGGGCAGTGCAATCTCTTAACGCTGAGAGATTTATTTTAAGAGCATTAAATATTTAGCAGGGCAGGTGATTGCTTGCCTAAGTCACTGGTCAATACCTTGTGTGCAGGAAACCATTGAAAAAGAGTAAATGCCCTTTAATTGCCCTGTCTGACAGAAGAACGAGTGCTGAACAGGCCGCTGCACCATTTCCAAGGTCCCCCATGAACGCCAGACACAAACTGCAATTTTGCAGCTTAAAAAAAAAAACAAACAAAAAAAAACAACAGAGAGAGTCGTCTGCCGTCTTCCCCTCGCACACTCCGTCTCTTCATCCCCCTCCTACCTCACACACACACACACACACACTCTAAAACCTCCTGTCCCTCACATACACACACACACTCAAGCCTCCTATACCTCACACACACTCTCAAGACAACGTCGATAAGCTTACACTTACATGGCTGGGGTGAGGGGTGTCCTGGATTTCACAGTCAAGGTGCTATTTAAATCCAATTTTAATCCATCTTCCAGAGCTATTACTTTAATATATATATTAAAGTATGTATATATATATATATATATATATATGAATGTTATTTCGCTCTCTTGTCAGGTCCCTGCTGGTTGTGTGGCTGGGGGTGGCAGTGCTAGGCACAGTTGTTTATGTGTTTTGCCTTATATATAATGAAATCAGATCAATGGCACAGGCCAATAAGTAGGGGGTCCAGACACTTTGACACTAATCTCTTTAGAGGTCCCTTATCAGAGCCTGCTGTGCAGGCATGAATTTACCCTCTGACAGATTCCATTCATTCCTTCCCCATGTTACTAAAACCTCACTCCTTGGGCCCAAACTGTTTTGCATCACAAGGCCCTAAACGTGAGCCACGGCCCCGGCAGATCGGAGAGGCCGATGCTGCTCCCTCCTCTGGGGTCTCCCAGGTCAGCGGCGCTCGCATATCCGTGAAAGAAGCAACGATAATCTCCTCTTTTTGTCCCTCTCAGAAGCAGGCGGAGTATCAGAACAGGCGGTTTGTGGATGAGGAGTGACCTCCACAAGGCGGTGTGGCAGTGTTTCTGACATGTGTTATTCTTTAATAAGGGAATTCCTGTTTTCTTAGGTTTGTTTCTGAGGTTTGTTTTTTT
This sequence comes from Brachyhypopomus occidentalis, assembly GCA_020368025.1. Taxonomy (NCBI): domain Eukaryota; kingdom Metazoa; phylum Chordata; class Actinopteri; order Gymnotiformes; family Hypopomidae; genus Brachyhypopomus; species Brachyhypopomus occidentalis. The sequence continues at coordinate 1,438,939 of JAGXOD010000037.1, forward strand.
TTACACATTAATTTCCAGTCCTCTTATCTGTCCCTAACTCCTCTGCACAACAGTTTGGTCATGTCAGGTGAGTAAACCCTCTCCAGATGTCTGCAGACTGCACGCGCTGATACGGCCCCGGCCCCGGGTGACTGTCGCTTTTCAGCAGCTGTGCATCTCAGATGGCCCTGAGTCCCCCCTGCTCGGGGCCTGGTGACATGCACCATCATGGCACTGATTTATCACGATGGCCTTGGGACAGGAAACAGCACCTTTCCCGCCTACATCATTTATGCCCAAAAACATAAAAAAAAACTCAAAAACCATGTTAGTATGTTAGTGCTGCTGCAAATGTTTCTGCCAAGTAATCTTTTACTGCCTTTCTGCCTCTCTCACCACCATCAGGACAATCGCGAGCGTGCCCACTCCTAAAATCTCATGGCTTTCAGAAAGAGAGTCTTAAGGTAATGGAAATGCCGAACACTTCCATGAAAGAGACAGATGGGTGTGGGAGAAAGTGTCCATGCAGCAAATCCTTTTGATACGGGAGCATCTGGCCATGGGGACCAGAAACAGGCCTGAAGGACTTTTTAATCCATTACCGCCAGTACCAGTAGATTCCCAGGCAGAACCCTGGTGTTGTGGCACGTTCTGCGTGGTTCTCCCGGTGGTTCTCTCGGTCTCGGGTCGAGAGAGCTGGGTAGAACAACAGCACTGGGCAAAGGTGGCAGAAATGGTTTGTCAAATTTGTTCCCAATTTGTTTTGTTTTTTTTCTACAAACTTCTGGTTAAGTAAATCAACCAAAGACTACACAATAATTATAATGAATAATTTATGTATTCTGATGACGAAAATTCTCAGGTACGCTATTGCACATTTCTATTAGTAATGTATACATATACAAAGAGAAGTGAAGGTACACAGGTAAATCTGGGCAATATCAGGTACTTAGTCTGGCTAATTATCATGAATATTCTCATTTGAATATTCTCACATGAATATTGTAATCTCATACTGAAAATAAGAAAATTGCCATATTTTAGTAATAACGACCAAGCCAACAATTTTCCACAGTGGATTTTTGCAGCGGTATTGAGCATATGCAAATGGATTTGCATGAGTTTGAAAGGAGATGATATAAATGACAATCATTAATCAGAAATTCACCTAATTACTAATTACAAGGCGATCAGAAGCTCATTATCAGCCCATTTCTCCACTTTAGTCCATCATTCTGTGCACTTCCCAGTTTCACATCTCAAGCACAAGGCTTCATGAATGCTTAATACATCTGTTCCTCCCCCATTCAACAGGGACCCTCAATTCTAAAAGCGACTTCCTCAGGTAAGAGGAACACAGGAAACATGAGAAATTCAGAATCCACAGTGGACCAGCACAGGGGCACACACACACACACACACATACACACAAATATATATAGGCACACACACACATACACACAGATATATATATAGGCACACAAATATATATATAGGCACACAAACACATACACACACACACACACACACACACGCATACACACAAATATATATAGGCACACACACACACACGCACACACGCATACACACAAATATATATAGGCACACACACATACACACAGATATATATAGGCACACGAATATATATAGGCACACAAACACATACAGTCACACACACGAACAGAAATATATATAGGCACACAAACACATACACTCACACACACGAACAGAAATATATATAGGCACACAAACACATACAGTCACACACACGAACAGAAATATATATAGGCACACAAACACATACACTCACACACACGAACAGAAATATATATAGGCACACAAACACATACAGTCACACACACGAACAGAAATATATATAGGCACACAAACACATACACTCACACACACACACAAATATATAGGTGGACAAACACATACACTCACACACATATATAGGTACAGAAACACAAACACACACACACTTACAAATATATATAGGTACACAAACACACACTCACACACACACAAATATATGGGCACACAAACACATACACTCACACACACACACACAAATATATAGGCAGACAAACACATACACTCACACACACACACACACACACAAATATTCTGGCACACACATGCTCGTGTATACACACATACTGTGACGGGCAGGATGTGCGAACTAAAAGGAAGCGATCACGCCAAGTCTCAGAGGAAAAGAGGGGTTTAATAAATAAAGTGCGCTAACCAAAATCCCGTGCACTGATCCAAATTAAGGATACAATAACCAGCAGTCAACTGGTACACAGACAAGGCATATATAGACAAACAAACTACCATCAGGTGAGGGAGCTAATAAGCCCCACCCACCTGAGGGAAGCACACAACGCAACAACAACAGGACAACTGCCGCTGTACCGTAGGCGACCGGTAGGGGGGCCTCCTTCACCGTGACAGATCCCCCACCAAGCCGCACTACGGCCCGATGTGCGGTTCACAGCGGCAGAACACAAGACGCCAGGCGAAGGGGCAGGAAGGCGGGGACAAGGCAGGGAAACGCCTCCTGCGGTCCCGGAGCTGAAACATAAAACATAGAACACCATTTAGCTCCGCCTCCCTGGGCGGGACCCTGACCGACTGGGCCGTCAACAAGACAAAACCACGCCCCAGTCGGTCACAGAGCCCTCACGCCCCAAAGGGCCCCACAAAGTGTGCGTGTGTGCAGGTTACCTCCCTACTACATAGTTGAACGTCTCCTGGACCAACCTCTCGGCTCGGGGAAAAACCCTATATGGGGCCGAGAGTTCCCCTGGGCATCCCTAGAACGGCCGGGGAGACCGCCCCTCCTGGGGAGGTTCATAGCAGGGCGGACTCCTCCACTCTGCCGGAGGTTCCAGGGGAAGTACTCCTTCCCCATTGTGGGCCGACTACTCCCCCAGGGCGAACCTTCTCGTCATCCCGAGCACGAGGGGGGACCTCTGTCTTCAGCAGGAGCTCTTCAGTCCGGAGCCCTCTGGTCACCCACACACACGGGGAGCCCTTCCCCTCCAGGGGAGGCTACTTACGACCAGGGCTCCGGTCACCCCATCACATAAGGGGGCTCCTGCCTACTTTGGAGGTCCCACATGGTCCAGGGACTCCACTGTCAACCGTGGGAGGAACCTGCACACAGTACATAGCACACACACACACACAGACACAACACAGACGCGCACTTGCCCTGACTAGGGCCTCCCATAGGAGCTGCGCCCTCCGTGCCACAGGCCGTGGCACGGGACCCTCCATAGCCCCTCCCCCAAACGCCCCCTTGGAGGAGGAGCGTACGGGGATTACATACAACAATTCACAAGCACGCTAAGACAAACACAAACACTAGGGGGCGTGTGCAGGCTACCTACCTACCATATAGTTGAACGCCTCCTGGACCTACCTCTCGGCTCGGGAAAACCCCTGCACAGGGCCTGGAGTCACCCTGGGCAACCCTAACCGGCCGGGGAGACCGCCCCTCATGGGGAGGTGCATAGCAGGTGGACTCCTCCCCCCTGCCGGAGGTTCCAGGGGGGGGGAAGCACTCCTTCCCCACTGGTGGCAGGCTACACCCTGGGGTGTAGCCGGGGCAACCCTAACCGGTCGGGGGGGAGACCGCCCCTCATGGGGAGGTGCATAGCAGGGTGGACTCCTCCACCCTGCCGGAGGTTCCAGGGGGGAAGCACCCCTTCCCCACTGGTGACCGGTCACACCCCAGGACCAACCTCCTAGCCACCCCGAGCACGAGGGGGGGACCTCTGTCTTCAGCAGGAGCTCTTCAGTCCGGAGCCCTCTAGTCACCCACACATCTGGGAAACCCCTTTTTTCCCTTCAGGGAGGCCACTCATGACCAAGGCTCCGGTCACCCCACAACATAAGGGGGCTCCTGCTGTGGGCAGGAGCTCTTAAGACCGGAGCCTTATAGTTCCCACACGTACGGGGGGCCCTTGCCCTTCCAGAGGGGCTAGTTACGACCAGGGCTCCGGTCACCCCATAACATCAGGGGGCTCCTGCCTACTTGGGAGATCCCACAAGGTCCAGGAGCTCCACTGCCATCCTGTAGGTGGAACCTGCACACAACACATACACGCAGACAACATAAACGCGCACTTACCCTTTCACCGGCGGGCCTCCCTCAGGAGCTGCGCACTTCTGTGCCCTAATGGGTAGCACAGGACCCTCCATTGCTCCCCTCCCCCCCAAAACACCATTTAAACAAACAGAAGGGGAGGGAGCACACGGGGAATTACATTTAACATAAACATACACACAAAGACACGACCCAGCACCGTGACACATACAAACATACACGCACGCAATCACACACAAATCACTATAACCTAGAAGGAGACCAACCCCCCCCCCCCTTTAATAAACCTTAGAATCTCTCTCATCTAGTCTAGTTCGACTGCTACTCCTCTCCCTCTCTGCTTAGTGTGAAGAGTCTATTTACTTCCAACCCACTGCTGTTAAACATGCAAACAGACAATAAGGGGCTTGTTTCAAGGCTGCTTGGGACGCACTGAGGATGGCTAATTGTGGCCCGGCAGGGAGTGTCTCACTCTGAGGGACATCACATCACCGTCAGCCCCCGACAGCCGCGCCTCGCTAATTGTGACAGTTCAATGCTTAGATCACTTCGTGCGCTGCTAATTCAATACCCCATGCATCATTTTCTCCATTAGAATATGCAAATGCTTCACGACTTGAAAACAGACAACAGCTCCTCACGCCTTGTGCTCGTTCTGCCTCTCTCTACATCTTCTGTTACTCCTCTCTTCCCGTCCCACTTCTCTCACTCCTCTCTCTCCATCTCCTTTCACTCCTCTCTCTCTCTCTCTCTCTCTCTCTCATCCCACTTCTGTCACTCCTCTCTCTCTCCGTCCCTCTCAATATTCTCTCACTCCTCTGTCTTTCCATCTCTGGTTCCTCCCAAGTCATCTGAGGCCGAATAGTGTTAAACTGACAAGAAAAACTGATAAGGATGGAAGTGCATGAGAGAGAGAGAGAGGGAGAGAGGGGGAGAGAGAGAGAGAGAGAGAGAGGAGAGAAGAAAGTAGCTATGCCACCACTCACTACATATCTCAGTTTCTCAAACATGTTCACTGATGGAGACATACTGCTTTAAAATTAGGTTCTATACAAAGTGAGGTAAACAATGCTAGCAAGCAGAATACAGTCAACGGTTATTTTAGGGGAGATATTTGTCTGCTTGTAATTAGCACATCCTGAAAACGAGAGCACTGTGCTCTGGAGCTGCTAATAATACTGATGTTAAACATCCAACATCATTAACCCTACCAGAGGCAGTGCAGAGTGACTCAGACAGAAGCGAACTCCTTACCCCGTGTGAGGGATACGTCGCCCATCCCCAGTCTCCCGAGATCGAGGACGTGTCCAGAAGATTCACTGCAACAGACAGAAGACTTTTAAACTTACAGATGTCACATTCCCTGAAGTAAAGTTGTACTAAAGGCCACTTTACTTCCACTGAAACCAGTGCACAGACTCGAAATCCCTCCCAGCGAGTTTAGTCTCACTTACGGACGTTTGTGAGAAATGTTTCCAGCAGTAAATCCATCATATTGCTTTTGCCATATTAACAAGTTAATCAAACGGGTGTCCTGGTTCAGCTCGCTCAAATAAGAGCCAGCATTCAGAATTCAGCATTCAGAATTCAGCATTCAGAATTTGGCATTCAAAATTCACCCTCTGGTGGTGGTAGATGCCAAGTGCAGTACTCAACGACTGATTAATTGCCAGTCGATGCATCTGATCTGCTTTGTGGAGGAACCACTGTGTCAGCTGAAGCTACAGCCAAGCTGTGAGATGGTGCAGGGGGTCGTGGGCATGCACGACTCAGATCGTTCTGGTCCCCTTCAGGCTTCTGCCAAATCAACATCTCCTGCAGACCCTCCCTCTCTCGTTTATTGATGGCCAGAGCACGCGTCTGCTGGATTCAGGATACGAGGTCACCTTGGTGCAAGCCAAGGCTGCCGAGCTCCCAGCGTTTACTCCACCGTTTATTTTTTCGAGGTTTTTTTTTTCTTTTTTTTCCCTCACCCCTGAGGACTGCGTCATGTCAAATGCCTTCAGTAGAGGAACAACGCCACCCGACCCGGAACGTGGGGTGGAGGCGAGTGTCTGGTCCTCCTCCAACCCACTGACACCTGCTGAGGAGGAGGAGGAGGAGGCTGGATGGAGGGGGTGGGGGGGGGGGTGTAGCTAGGCTGGTAGGGTCCTGTGACGGATGAGCCCATCCGGTGGTGGAGGGGAGGTGGCGAGAGACATTAACCTGACCCACTTTCTCTCCCCCTCCTGAGCCCCCCAGACCCACAATTCCACTTCAGATTCATCATGTGTTGCTGCATGCAGTTGTGTGGAAGGTGGGGGGGGGGGGGGGGTGCTGCAGACGCGTTCCCCGGGTCTTCAGACCAAAGGGCCAGAGCGCCGTGGCTGAGTCGTCAGTGTCGGTGGCGATGAAGGCAGTAGGTGTGGGCCCTTTACTGCTGCTTAATAAGCAGCAGGGGATGGGGGAGCAGATGCTCTCATAAAGATCTCCTGCACTGCGTGGAGCTGCTTGCCGCGCTGACATCCTGGCTAACAGGTGGTTGTAGGTTTAAAACTGTCAGCGCTTGTGCTTGGTTCTCAGAAGCAAACTAATGGAGGGGCTTCAGATCCTGCCGCAACCCCTCGCTCTCCCAGAACCGCACGTGGCGAGATCACGGGTATTAGCGGGCACGCTGACGAAACTCCTAATCTAGGAAAGCTGTTGCTGATGAGGGCACTGGTTCAGAAAGCAGGAACAGATGGCCTCGCTCACTCTCTCTGTGTCTCTGGATGTCTCTCTATCTCCCTCTTTCTTCCTCCATCTCTTTCTCTCTCTCCCCTCCCGCCACGATCGCTCCCTAGCCGCTGTTTCCCGCCGTCGTGGACTGATTAGGCCGTGGCCTTTCAGTTGCTTCAAGGTCAGACGCGCGTGTCACAATTATGTGTCTCAGAAATACCTGCTGCTTGCGGACCTCACCACCGATGCTTAAATGGCGTCTGGAACGGCGATGCTTCTCCGCGTAGCATCTCCAACGGTTGCTTTTGTCTTTCTGTTTTTATAGTCCCAACGTTTAACATTTCTTTTAAGACAGTATTTATTTTTTCTTTAAAGCGATCCAAGTAAAACCTGCAGAACCCTCTCTAGCAACCCGGAGCATGAGGCTATTATAGGTTTACTGCACTGGAAGCTACCAAACACGATCGTCCCGAGATGGCGATTTCCGTCTTTGGCTGTTCCTCACCGTCCCGAAGCTGTTCACAGTTCCCGCAGGCTGCCCATCCGGCTACGGGACCGATGCGTACAGCAGCACCGCCACTGTGGGGTTTTGGCACTGTGTACACACAGCCACGTTCCGTAAAGATCATATCCTCATTAACATCTCTTTCCACAACTTTCCACAAAGTCTTTTTTATGCTTTGAATTGCACGTTGTTTTGCTTCCACATCTAAATTACAATGTTTCATCGCCGAGGGAGAGTTCTGAGAATATCACTCCTCTGCCATCGTGTTGGCTACATAGTTAACCTTAGCGGTCTAAAGTTATGGGTCAAACAGGTGACTTATTATTATACGCTCACCGGCCACTTTATTAGGTTCACCTGTCCAACTGCTCATTAATGCAAATGTCGAATCAGCCAATCACATGGCATAAATTCAATGCACCAGTACCAGTGAGAGGGATGTACCAGTGAGAGGGATGTACCAGTGAGAGGGCTGTACCAGTGAGAGGGATGTACCAGTGAGAGGGCTGTACCAATGAGAGGCCTGTACCAGTGAGAGGGCTGTACCAATGAGAGGGCTGTACCAGTGAGAGGCCTGTACCAGTGAGAGGGCAGTACCAGTGAGAGGCCTGTACCAGTGAGAGGTCTGTACCAGCATCATATGGTGATTGTTTTGCACTGACCGGATATACCATAGAATCCCATTCACACTGGGTGCCCTTACACTAGAGGGTTAAAGTGAATTTTGTTACAGTGTAAAATGTCAACTGCATTTTTTCTGCTATGATGTAGATAAGAACCACAAGGGTTCAAAACATCCACACTCAAAAAGCTATTAAACTTAATCCTTTATCCTCAAACTGATTGAACCCCCCCCAGCCCCCCGTTGACTTTCAAATCACTTCAGGCGTCTGTATCTTCTCACCCAATTTAAGGTAAAGTAATGGCATTCTAACAGATTCAATTGTGCAAAGTATCGATGGGATTCTTTAAAGGATCGTTGATGAGTAAACCATCTCTCTCTTTCTCTCTCCTCTTTCTCTCTCTTCTCTTTTCCTGTCCCATCCTATTTTATTTTCAATCCTAAAGGATCTACATCACTTAGATCTTTAGCTCCAAAAAGCTTAAGAAGATTACAGCCATGCACTCGCGTCTGCACACACGTCTGCACACACGTCTGCACACACGTCTGCACACACAGGACTACAGACATGTGCATATATTACACTGGGCACCAAGATGTTTACTTACAAACTTGAAGCGGCAGACTTTCTACAGCTTTTTACACTAAAATCATGTTTGTTTTTAGAGCTTTTGTATCAGACATTGTTTATAAGAGACACAGCAATTCAATTGTACAATGTGTACATATTACACATTCATAAATGAGGCTGTTATTACAATTAAAATATTACCTTTAAAAACGTTCATTTATTTTAAAGATTCTACTTACTTTTAAAATATTTGCATGCTATGTATAATGGACTATATAATCACATAATAACAGGTGAACTTAAGAAATCCATTATATTCATTAAAATTCACATTTTTACATCACGTTGTCAGAATCATCCCTGATAGATATGAGAACTGTGTACGTTTGCTCTTCTCTGCTCTTTATGGTCAGTGCTTTGAATACTGCACTTTACAAAATGCAAAGAACGACACCATAAGTCTCGTCCCTGAGGAACATCACGGAAATTCGGCTCTGCTACACTAATGTGTTTTATCATCAGCCAAACAGGTTTTTAAGGGCCTGTTTCAGGAATGAAACAGATAACAACCCTGAAGATGGGAGTTTTTTTTCACTGAGATCACAAACTCGTTTTCCTTCCGTTACATAGACGGTCATTAGTCTAATTAACATTGTGATTGCTATTTACCTTCTCTGAACTTCTGGCTGTCTGATATGTTCTCCTCTAATGGCAGAACAAGGACCACAGTGTAGATTTAGAACCATCTATGGACATTTTTTGAGATATAAAAAATACGTCTTAATGTGATTTCTTCACGTCTTCACGTTCACATGTAAACTAGCAACAGGTGCTGCATTTTGGCTGTAACAAAATGGCGGTAACCAAATGCATGATTTGAAATAGGTTTATATTAGAATCTTTTTGAATAACACCTGCTAGTGTTTGAGGTAAAATGACAGTAAAATGAGTCAAATGACTGACAGGCAGGATGGACCTGCAGGACTGTCTCTTGGTTGGTTAATACATTAAGACTGTGCTAAAAAAAACAGACATAATGCATTTTGGATGTTAAAGTGTTTACATGCTTACATCTGTTTTAAAAGTACAGTAAGCAATATTCTCCAAAGAGCAGAGTACTAGGTACTATCACAAAACTCACGGCTCTGCAGGACACATCAGTTCCAGTAACCATTTGTGTTCTGTAGCATTGAGAACTTAGAACAACCTCATGACCCTGCAGGTTTGAGGTTATGAGCAGGTAAAATAAGGACTACAGTCATATCCACCATAACTGTGATCCAGCAGAACCGTGATCCACCATAACTGTGATCCAGCAGAACCATGATCCATCAGAACCGTGATCCACCATAACTGTGATCCAGCAGAACCATGATCCACCAGAATCGTGATCCACCAGAGCCATGCTCAACCAGAACTGCTTACATCTAGTTCAGTGAAGTGGTGGGTAATGCTTGGTGAGCTTGGTTTAAACCGACTACAGCTGAAGTGGAAGAGGCCTCAGTGAGCAGGCTGCACTAAGGCTGGAGGTCTGTGGCTCCTCACACCTGTCTCACACCGGACCTGTCTCACCACCGCTGAGCAGCAGGAACCATCAGCTCTTCCAGTGGAGACGACTCTGAAGGTCAAGGTAGTGTTTCTTTCACACATTCAGTCTAGACAAAACTGAATGTGTTTCTTTAACATAATTAATTCATTTACCTCCGACTAAACAGTTTTCTTTGCATAAACGCATACTCATCCCGAGAACATTTATAAGCTTTTAACAGAGAAATACAAAAGTTTCCCCTATTTTATGACCTAATTGTTATGGCCTGTATAACATGCAACCTAGTTAAGGACCCTTGACAACTAGAGAGGGAAAGTAATATAAAGGCTTTTGCAGAACAACCTGAAAACGGCGAGTGTAAATGACACTCAGGCTATTACTCTGCTGGGTGTGCAGTGTGAAATGAAGAATAATCCTTTAAGACAAAAAAAGGGGTGTGCATGAGCCCGTGAGACGAATGCCCAGGATGTCCTCCACCACCCCGCCTGCACTTCCCCAGAAGCGTTTTGCAGCGAGCCACTCCTGACACGTGTAAGACACACATCACCTGCTCGGGCGCTGCATGATAATTGAAGGAGAGACCCATGCTCGGCTGGGCTGACAGGCGTATTAGCAGACCTGCTTTTAGACGTCTGTTCACCCTGGGCCTGTGTCTTTTTGCCCTCCAACGCAAAGAAAATGCACTCACGGAGCCAGAAACTTCATACACACACACACACACACACACACACACACACAGACAGCTTAAAAGTCAATGGAAACAAATTAATACAAAGTTAATTAGTTACACAGTTTATTTCTGTATTTTTATCTTTCTCTATATATACATTATATATATGATGCGTAGGTAGTCCAGTTTGAAGGAGACACAGCCTTACTAAAGTGATCATAGATTTGCTCCCAGCACCATAACCGTAGCAAAGCACTTCCTCTCATGTAAATGATCGAATGCCTTCATTAAATATGTAACTACATAACACATTCAAAAACAAGAGTGGTCCTACTCCAGAATGCAGAATTCTTGGCCTTGATCAAAACAGATTTTTATACTGTGAATTCTACCATCTCTTACTTGATGTATGACTTTATTTCTGAAAGGTTTGCTTGTCAGACAAGCGCAAGTCAAACTCTTCCACAATAAATAAAACAGTAGCAAGTCTTTGTTTCTCTTGGGTAACCAGATTCTGTGTAACTCATCAGTTAAATAAAAGCATCTTTTATTTAGCATCATTCAGAACATTGTACTTCTGCATCTGCCTTCCCAGGGTCCCCCGATATGCCGCAGTCTCTTTCATCTGAGAAAACGGGTTTGTTGTGTTCATACTCTCCCGATGTTGGATCCAGATCATTTTACTGTCACCTGTAGCACCAGTGATGTGTTCAGAGTGATATATCACAAGTATGAACTGTAATATGGTTTTATGTCAGAATAAATCTCAAGCCAGTTCTCCAGCACTAAAGCAGGACTCTTGGAGGAATGAAGATGAGTCTCCTTGACAACCAATTTCAAGAAGATACATTTTATAATCCATATAAACAGCATTAGTGTTCAGATGGCATTTACAGCAGCTACTGAAGTGTATCAACAGGCTTTGCTTTTAGTTTATGATGATACGTAACAGATATGTGACAATAAAGTGTGAACAAAAGAGAAATTACCATGCGTATGTGTGTGTGTGTTGCTATTTATGTTCCGATCAACCATGCTTAACCGCACATGGGGTTGCACCTTAAAACTACACGCTGCCTGTGCTTTCACAATACGACTCGCTATATGGTAATAAAGGAGAACAGAAGTCAGGGGACAACCTCGACGGGAAGAAAACCCCGCTGATGTCACACATTACAGTTTGGGATGAAGAGCTTAGAGCCAGACGTGCCGGTGAGCGGTCTCTCCAGACGGTTTAAACGCTAGCCCCTTTTTACGGATCCTGTCATTAATGCAAGCCGTAGCCATTTAGGCATCATGCAGACGTTGAGTAGCCTTAGGTGTACTTCCTGCGGGGGAATTTCGGGCCATGCTGTGGTTCCTTGTCTCTTAATAACCCTGTAGAGTGTGTGGAGACAGCTTCTCTCATGGATCTGGGAGCCAGGCGAAAACGCGACGTGAACGGCGTGCGCTGATGCAACTGTACGAAACAGACATGAACTTTTCCCCCCAAAGAATTCCTATTTTTCTTCCGTTCTCTTCTCCTCCTGCTAATCATTATTAATTTTGCTCTCAGAGCCAGTACGGTGGGTTTGGCATGATAAATACGTTAGTCACCTTTCAAAGTAATGAGTTTGTGTGGAGAAACATTAATATGGCGAGAAACGTGCCAGTGCTGTGAGAAGCAGGAATCCAGCTGGAGGTGTTTTTTTTTTCCACCCTCACATCGTCGCTTAATTATGTTAAGCCCATGATTTATGTGCAAATCATGAGGTCTAAAATGCATTATTTCCTTGTGCCGAGCAGAGCAGATCCATCACTCTGGATCACAAAGAGTTTGCGGAGCGATGTGTCATATTCTCTAAACACGGTGGCATGCTGAAGTTTAGAAAAGTCTTGGTGAACATGCGGAAGATGAAGCTCCCCAGGCGGAAGCCTGAACCGCAGAGTCACGTGACCTCCGTTGCCAGATCACCTAGACTCCTCACGTCTTCACCTGTGCTACATCATGTACATTGAGGTGTCACTTGTGGGTAGATGTGTGTGGGAAACATGTTACAGCTTTAATCCATCAGGTTTGAACCCAAATCCAAATTCCAGTCAAGCTTTAAGCAGACATTTTCTTATGAAACACTTTTCGTATGAAAATCTTCTTATTCTTCTTCCTATTTTTATTACCTTCAAGTTATTATTATTAAATTATTATTTCCTAATATATTTCACTAAGATAATAATAATAATAACAATAATAATAATTGTTGTTAATATCATTACAAAAACCTGTAGCTCTTTAATCAGCAACAAAAATTCAGTACCTAGTTGTATTAACCAGTCCAGAAGCTTCTGGACAAATAGGCTGTTCTGCTTGTCAGTTAATGTGTTCAGGCAAGGGGAGGGGCAAGGGGAGGGGCCAGGGGCCAGTGGAGGGGCTGGGGGAGGGGAAAGGGGAGGGGCCAGGATTCCATTAGGATCGAAGACATATTGCCGAAATGGAGTTTAAAAGAATTGTTTATAGCAGCTCTAATTTTTGACAAAGAAGACACACACCTAAACATGGCCATGGCAGCTCTATGTTTTGAAGCCCTACAAATGTTGAGGCAGCGTGTGAGGAGGGTCACGCCATCATCACTCCATCATCCGTGGAGCTACGAATCCGCCTCGGCGGATCCTGACAGCACACGGGCTCGACCACACAGCTCAACGCTGCCGTCCTTTCACGGCTGCAGTGGGCAACTCCATTACACACCGAGCTGAAGTGTCATCCCCCCCTCCTCCCTCCATCCTTTCCTATCTCTCTCTCTCTCTCTCTCGCGCTCTGTCTCTTCTACTCTTCCTCCGTCCCGCTCTTTTCTCTCAGAATCGCAGACGCTCCCTGAAGAGGCTCTCTCTCCCCCCGTTCCCCGCACGGCCCCTCCTCTCCCAGGCCCCGCTGCTCGAGCGGAGAGTGAGAGACCGGAGTGATCAGCCACACTCTTCACGGTACGCTACGGTGCACCAACGGTGAACGTGAAGACATAATGGAAACTGTCTGCTGCCGTGTTCTGAACAACAGCCCACCTCAGCGGCTTAAGTATTACGGAAGAGATGAAGTTTTTAAGAATTTGTCAATAAAATGAAAGAGAAGACAACATAACTGCTCAACCATTCTTTCTTTCTCTGCATTTTCTAGATTCTTTACTTTCCCACATGCTTTATATTTATGCTTCATAAGAAAGGATAAGAGCTAAGACTTGACAGCCAAATAGAAAGACTTTTCTAGCGTTCAGCTAAACCCACAGAAAATCTTTCCCAACCGCAGACGAAAACTCGCTCTCTCCGTTCCTCTCCCGACTTTTATTCCTGTAACCATGGGGGAGCTCAGCGGGTTTGCTTCTGTAATAACTACGGTCAACCTTAGTTCAAGTGTCAGCAGGAGTCAGGCCATGTGCTAATCAGAGCTGGCCCTGGCAGGGAGAGCCCTGGCTCGCAGCCCCAGGAGAGCACCTCTCCTCAGGCAAGGCCTCGCATAAGCCCTGCCTGTTTTCGCACGGAGACTCCAAGCTGCCCGAATCGATTGCCAGCCCTCGGTGCCGTGCTAACAAGAGTCTTCAGCGCACAACAAGGCCTGGCTGGAGGTGAGGAGAGGAGGAATGGGCGCGGCGGCGTGGAGGTGGACAACCCGCAGCTGGGACGATGGATCTTAGGGGAGTTACGCCTGTGACAGTGACAGAACAGAATGACCGTCGCTGAAAGTTTTACTGAGTGCGAAGCAACCAAGGGCTGAGGAGAATAAATGAAACGAACATGTCAGTCCATTCGTCTTAACGACGTCACTTCAAAAGGCAAAGCTGCCTGGTAAACAGCTGCTTTATTACACGCTGCTACATTTACGTCAAAGTAGCTTTTAAAATCACAGTCAAAAATATATTACATTAATTTTAATTACTTTATTTTAATTTCTTAATTACTTAATTTGCTAAAGATTTTGTCATTTTTGGCGGTCAAGAACGTATCTTGTTTTTCACATTATTTGTTATTCCTATTTTCCTATTATCTTTATAAATGCATTATCAGTTGCTTGAACACACTGCGCGGGAAGCTTTCGACTTGTCCAGTATTGTAACCACAGTCTCTTTGGAGGTTATTACTAAATGTGGCATCATAGCGGCACCATAGTTCACACTCGCCGGTCATGCACCATCTAGACTTTGGTCAGTAATATACACTAAGGTGTGCTACCATATTCATAATTACCCTCATAATCATATAAATGCATATCCTATTAGACATACCCAAATATATATTTCAATACTTTAACTACATATAAGTATATATTTTAGATTTAGTACACATTTATATTATATATAATTATATATATATATATATATTATATATATACCCTATACAATGAAATTAATATAGAAATATATATATAAGAAGAAAAAAGTACACAAAGTTTCCAGAGAACATATATATAATGTAATGAATATAGAAATATAAGTATGTATATGGATATACATATATATAGATTTGAGGTAAGTAACTGCAGTGTACTTAGGTAAGATATGTAGAGATATTAAAAATAAATATATACTGCATATCTTCTTAAATGTATTCCATGTACAATAGTGGGTCCGCTAATACGCTAATAGTGGGTCTCATAAGTAACACCTTGGTGTTGACTGCATCATTAAGGTCCTATGTGAACCTCCTGGGCCACCATCTCCTCATTATTCTGTCACTCTTCCAGGCTCCTCTTGCCTCTTCCGTAATATTAGCTAATCCTCACTCACCAAGGTAGCAAGTACAGAACAATCAGTGACAACTTCACTGCAGACACAGCAAGTCCCCCAGGACAGAAACATCTCCCCCCAAGTGGATGAGGGAGAATTATCACGTATCAAAAACATTCTGTACCCGTTGCTGCAGTTGGTGTAAATGTATCTGGGAGTTTAGAGTTAAAAGAGCAAAACGAAGAGGAGACAAACCCCAACGCGGCAGCTAAAGGTCGTGAAGAGAAAGCAGCGTCCCGCCGAGCAGAGCAAAGCGTGGTAAGCGAAGCTCTCCAGCCGTGAGCCCCAGGAAAGCACTCTCGCCCTCACGCAGCACTGCCGCCAGGTCCCCGCTCATGGACAACGAGGACTGGGATTTAATAATCCCAGTTTCATATTATTGTTTCTCTCAGAGGCGAGATAAGGACGTGCTGCTCGCAGGATTATTTTTTCTGTCACACTCTGAGCGAGGTTTCTCTCTTTTTTCTTCTTCCCCTATTCACTGATCTTCTCAAAACCATAAAAGCTACCACCGCCGCTGCAAAAGCAGGTTTAAGACTGCGATGGCTCTTTAATGCCTGCGGACGCTCTCACGCGCGTATGATGTGTAAATCAACTGCCAACGAGTTCTCCGAGGTTGTCAGATCTCTGTTCCGATCTCTACAGCAGCAGGGATTGCTTCACCAGGACCTAATTCTACCACAGCAAAAGCAACAAAATGCTTACCAAAAACTGTCTGGGCACCATGTGTGGAGCATCAATAGACCAGTCCGCTTTTAGACCAAAGTTAGTTTAGATCCAGCAAATTATAGCAATTGTAGGCTAGTTGGTATGAATCATTGTTAGTAGTTACTAAAGAGATCAATGAGATTTTATCGTATTAATTTTCTTACGCCAGGTGCAGGTAGCATCCTTGTGCCTTCAAGGTGCCTGAAACATCACCATCTGGGTCTAACATCAACAATGTGGGCTCACTGCAAACTGCTCATTACTGTGAATTTTGAATTTTGAGATCAAGGTACTGGCAGACCAAAATTGAGAAACTTTTTAAATATTGTATTAATATTGAATTACTACTGCATAAACACAGTGGAGTCAAGCGCTTTGAGCACGGCACACAGAGCGTCGACACTTTGAGACGGGCTTCAGCTTGCTGTTTTAATTTCCTGCAATTTCTTTTATTTCCCGGTAATTCTGATCTTTTGCTGTATCAAGCATGCATGCTCCTGTCATATCTCTAAATAGTTCTAAGGGCCCCAGCATGCGAATCAAAATTAATTCTATTATTTTTTTTAACAGTAAAAAATGAAAACGCCCCAGTTAGTATTGAACAGTGTGAGCTATAGTCATATCACACCATTGTATCAATTCACTGGGATTCTTTAATTGAGATTCTTTAATTGAGCTTCTTTAATCATTAATTCATGAGAACTCAAACAGAAACATCTCGGCTGAACTTGTGAACTCACTCTCAGCATAATCTCCATATTCTCAAGACATTAAGCCCGCAGGCCTTTATCCACTATTCCTCATATCTCACTCGCCTTGCCTGGACCAGCGGGCTAGTTTGGAAAAAACGTGGAGCAGAGTTGTGCTGTGCTGTGCTGTGTTGTGTTGTGCTGTGCTGTGTTGTGCTGTGTTGAACTGTGCTGTGTTGTGCTGTGTCGTGCTGTGTTGTGCTGTGTCGTGTTGTGTTGTGCTGTGCTGTGTTGTGCTGTGTTGTGTTGTGCTGTGTTGTGTGTTGTGCTGTGTCGTGTTGTGTTGTGCTGTGCTGTGTCGTGCTGTGCTGTGTCGTGCTGTGTTGTGTCGTGCTGTGCTGTGTTGTGCTGTGTTGTGTTGTGCTGTGTTGTGTTGTGTTGTGTTGTGTTGTGTTGTGCTGTGTTGTGTTGTGCTGTGTTGTGTTGTGCTGTGTTGTGTTGTGTTGTGCTGTGTCGTGCTGTGTCGTGCTGTGTCGTGTTGTGCTGTGCTGTGCTGTGATGTGTTGTGTTGTGTTGTGATCCTTTTTGAAAAGGATCTTTGCTTATGCTTATTAGTTATTATTTATTACCAGCAATTTTTCATGTCCATCTTTTAAATGGCTTCTGTCATTAGAGCAGTAGGGAAATACTGACGGAGGTCATTTGTAAATGCACCGTGTTTATTTTTTACTTGTTGTCTGTGTATTTTAAAGCAAATAATAGAGCAAATATCTGTTAAAGTAGATTTTATTTTATCCTTTATATCCTGTAGAATAAATCAAGTTCAGGTGAAATTTCACCATAACAGTCATTTCAAAGGCCCCTTTGAGTGGAATGAGCTCAGGATGAAAGGGCCAAACATTAGTTATTTCCCAGGGTCCTGTGTGGTCGGAGCGTGTGAGGGCCAGCGTTTCGCCACTGCCGTTTGTTGTCATAAGCAACTTGTTTAGGATTAAATCTTCAGTGCTTTTGTAATGTCTGAGTTTTAGATGAAAGAAGAAAGCGAAAGAGACAGGGCTGGCTGACTGGTTTTGGCCCCTCACTCCCACTCTCTCTCTCACTCTTTCTGTTTCTCTCTCTTTCTGCTTCTGTCTCTCCCTCTCTCGCTCTATCCATCTCCCTGTGCCCCAGTGGCCCTCCTCATGTTGTATTGAGCTGAACTCGGCTGCTCGTTGGGGGGGGGGGCAAACATGCACGCAATGTGTGAGATCACTTTGTGCAGCCCAGCGGAAGACCCCACTTCCAGGGCTCTCGCACGCAACGCCCCACATCCCCGCCTCCGGCACTGGAGGTGAAGCCCAGTCCGCATCAGAACCTGTCTACTTCTGACCACACAATAGACACCGCTGTATGGGACTTACCGAATCACGCTATCCATTTGAGTTAATTAGCTAGCAAGGTCCTAAAAGGGGCTTTTATGGAGATTTGAACATATCGCTCCTATATCACACAGGTATAGAACACCTATAACAGGTAACACTCCTATATCACACAGGTACGCTGCTCATGGTTGTGTAGTGAATGGGTCGAGTCAGGACAGTGGCGTCTGTTCTTGGTGAGCCACCTGGAGTGTGTCCTCTCCCAACTGCTGCTTCATCTATACCACTGTAACCAGTGTGTGTGTCAGTGTGTGTGTGTGTAACCAGTGTGTGTGTGTCAGCGTGTGTGTGTAACCAATGTGTGTGTCAGCGTATGTTTGTAACCAGTGTCTGTCAGCGTGTGTGTGTAACCAATGTGTGTGTAAGCATGTGTGTGTAACCAGTATGTGAGTTAGCGTGTGTGTGTAACCAGTGCGTGTGTCAGCTTGTGTGTGTAACCAGTCTGAATGGTCAGCGATGTCATGACCTGCACAAGCACCCAAACACACTCCTATTTACATACATTCAGACACATACTCACGCACACAAACATGCACACACACATGTACGCACACACACACACTCACACGCGCACACACAAACCCACACACACACACACATTTGCAAAAAAAGACGAGGCAAATTTCTAATGCTAAAAGCAACCCATTGAGTTCATATTGCTCCAGGGAAACTTTTACATACACATACACACAGTCTCTCTCTCTCACACACACACACACACACACACACACACATGGATGCACACAGATATGAACCTAACCGCACTGAGATTAAGTTTGCTCCCTGTACATATGGTGCATTAAGAGTGACATTAACCCCTATGATACCTTCCCACACACACACACTCCTCGCCTAACACCCACTCACACACACACACACACACACACCTCGCCTGTCCCATGCCCCCACATGCAATGTGCTATAACGGAACCAAACAGTTCACAGCTGTGCGATGGATTGAACGCGTACCTTCATTGCTGGACGTTGCCCTGTAGCCCAGTACCTGTAAGGATGTAGTCCAGAGCAGGAGAGGTAGCAGTCCCGGATCTGATGCCATCGTGCAAATGTGGACCCGCTGTGCGGGGAGAAGCTCTCTCGCGCGCTCTCTCCCTCGCTCTCTCTCTCCCTCTCTCCCCCACTCTCTGACTCTTTTCCTCTCTCCCTCTCCCTCTCTCTCTATGTCTCTCTCTCTCTCTTGCTCTGTGCCGGTGGAGAAGCGTGGCGGGCTCCAGCAGAAACTCTGCGCGCATTCGGTTTGACTTGAAAAAACTGCCTGCCTGCTCTCTGGCACATGCAACTCCGCCAGACGCAGCACGGGGGCGTGTGCAGCCCTGTCTGTCAGGATTTAGCAGCCAATTAGAGGCCAAGGCTTGGCACATGCACAAATGAAACCTTCAGAGCACCACGCCCCCTCCTGTTTCCAGCAAAACACATGAAACACAAGCTAAACATATGACATCGCATGGATATCTCTATTACAGCACAGTGTGCAAGGATATTCTTGAAGATGTGTTTAGATGCAGATACACATGCTACAAAAAATTTCACACACGTAACTTTTAGAGGCATGATATTTTGATGTAAGTTGATGACAAACATAACAATGTGTTCACGCCACACTGTTTAATTTTCATTCATGCTGATCATATGCATCTTATTGCTTAATTAATTACATGTTGTACAGTGTATTGTACATAATCGCACACTGTACACCCCAGAGCTGAGAAAGGACAGTCAGTACCTTAACTATGTATCTTAGCCATCTTAACAATCTAATGATGGAGAATACACTGTAATGCACTGATTCAATGAGACATTCATCATCTTAATGGGTAAAAGGTGAAAGAATCTGTTTTTTGCTAGAAATCACATTGTTTATTTCACACACGAATAAAAGGTCACATACAATCAACAAGGTGTGATGGATCTCTGGTTTAAAAGCTTGGGGCACAAACAGCTCATATTGCATATTGGATTATTTTTGTCGTTTTATCTGGTTGCTTCTCTTGGTCGTATCTGATGCAATTAGTCTTTCACTCTTTGTTGGAAAAATGTCCTTTCCATATCATAACCTTAAGAATACAACACTTAAAATATCATAACCTTAGGAATACAACACTTAAAATATCATAACCTTAGGAATACAACACTTAAAATATCATAACCTTAAGAATACAACACTTAAAATATCATAACCTTAGGAATACAACACTTAAAATATCATAACCTTAAGAATACAACACTTAAAATATCATAACCTTAGGAATACAACACTTAAAATATCATAACCTTAAGAATACAACACTTAAAATATCATAACCTTAGGAATACAACACTTAAGAATAAAATATCATAACCTTAAGAATACAACACTTAAAATATCATAACCTTAGGAATACAACACTTAAAATATCATAACCTTAAGAATACAACACTTAAAATATCATAACCTTAAGAATACAACACTTAAAATATCATAACCTTAGGAATACAACACTTAAAATATCATAACCTTAGGAATACAACACTTAAAATATCATAACCTTAAGAATACAACACTTAAAATATCATAACCTTAAGAATACAACACTTAAAATATCATAACCTTAAGAATACAACACTTAAAATATCATAACCTTAGGAATACAACACTTAAAATATCATAACCTTAAGAATACAACACATTACACAGTTCTCTTAATTAATGTATTAAAATTGTAATCTTCTGATGATCTGTGATTTTGTGACCTTAAAAGGACGGAGGACATTAAAGGCTGACAGATTTTGTAAAGATTAGCTCAGATAGAGCACTTTAAACATCAGCATAATGACAAGCAATCTTTACTCCAGCTGCTTAACAATATTCCTCTAATGTAGCTGTCAATTAAAATGGCACAGTTACATACACAATATAGGAACAGGCAAGACACCCTTTAGCAAATGGGAGAACTTTGATTAGCACTTTGACTGGCAGTTAACAATCATGTATATATATATATATATCATATAGCTGTATGTCATATAGCTATATGTTAATTAGAGCAGAATTAGCTACCCTATTGGCCTAATGACTCGGTTCAACTGAACATCTCATGTTGCTCATTCAACATTATTTAATTTTCCATCTTAAACTGCAGCTTAAAATCTTGAACGTAAATCTCTCTCCAAAGAAGCCCTAACCTCAGAGTTACCTAAAGACGGCATCGTAAATAACTTCCAAGACATGTAGCCATTACACTACATAAATGTACATCGTGCATGGCAATAACAGTAATAACACGGGCTTGAGACAGAAGCTACATGCTTCAGTCATAGTGTGGGTGTCTCCCAAACGCAGCCCTGCTGGTCTGCCCTTGGAGGGATGGAGAGACGGAGGGGGTGGTGACCGTGAGGAGCTGAGCACAGGGCTACGCTCTGCCTGCCAACGCGACAAGCGTTCACCCGCAGAACACAGGGGAGGACTTGTGCTGGCCCACAATCCCTAGCTCTCTCTGCCCGGCTGCCTAGACCCTCGCTTCAGACAGGCCTGTGTGCATGCCTCTGACTGCCAACACATTTGGATGGGATTCAACCGCTCTGTATGGCCAAAGTTCGCATATATTGAGCAAGTTTTGATATATTGTTTTAAAAGCAATGCCATGCTCTACACAGTCAGTTAGCTTGTTTGTTTACAGTACATAGGTTCACAGTGTGTTTTATTCACGAGGGAATGGAAACAAGAAAGTGAATATTTTTTATGAACGTTGGCCCACGTTGGCCCATCCAGAGCCCTTTCCAAGTGCATTAAAATAGAGAATACTGGATGTGTCTAGCTTAACGTTCCCAGGGATGTCAGTGTCGGACTGTCACTGTGCTTTCGGTATGACATGAAACTGTTGCGGGTCAAAAAGATATCTACCAACATAATTGGCCAATTCATAGATAGGACCCAGTTTTACTGCCTTTAGTGATTGGCCGTGTGCACATTATGTAGAGACACAGGCAGTGCCCTACTGGGTGAATGCTGAGAGACCAAAGAGAAGACTCTATTTGTTTATGACATTATGTAGAGGTCACAGGACTGGAATGGTGAGAACTCTTGAATTGAAGCCATCTTTCCTAGCTCTGCACCTGGACTTCTGGCTAAGAGTTGGAGACCGTGTCTCATGATTTTCAAGAGTGGTGAAATCATTGTGCGTTTGTGGAGATTAGACAGATGAGAGCACGCTTATTCAGACATGTGCCGTCAGCATGAAAGGCCATTATCAGCTTCAGAACAACAGCTTAATGTTTAGATCATCTGACAGCTTTGTTTCTTGAAACTCCAGCTGCTATTAGTGAGTTTCTATGTGATGGTGGGAGAATGAAAGAAAAGAATGGCAAGGTTAGACAGATGAGTGTTGTCAGTGTGAAATATAGCTGTGCTGAAGGTTAGCAGTTGAAACTTCATGCCAAGTCTTAGTCTATCTTGCATACAGGCAGAATCAAATGCAGCAGGTTCTGTAAGAGAATAGAGGGTTGATAGCAGAGTCAGGCAGATAAGTGCTGTCAATCGGATATGGCGTTGTGCTTTTTGAGTTAGCCAAACAAATCTTATATAGAGATGTGAAGACTGTTGCTTAAATTGACCAATTATCAAAATCACTGCATTTCATTGGGGGACGGAGGAGGGTTTTAGAAGTCTTATGTATACCAGTTTGACTGGCCTACTTATAGAAGTCTATGTGTACCATCTTTGGCTATTCAACTTTGTAAAGGTCTGTGTATGTAACATTGGCAGTTCAAACTTGTGAAAGTCTTTAATGAAAAGCAAGGGTTGATAAACAAGAGACCGGGGGGGGGGGGGGGGGGGTGGAGGTGTGAAGAGAAAGAGGGATGGAGGCGTGCTCTCCATTGGGGAGAGCATGTTTGGTTGATTTGGTTCTAGCTTTAGCTGCATGGGTCAAAGGCTGGATGGATGGATGGATGGATGGATGAATGGATGGAAAACTGAAATGCAGCTAGGATGCACTTCTGTCAGTAACACAGAACCCGAATGGCGTGAGTCCTGAAAGAGATTAAACATCTAACATCTCATACGTCTCCTCGTGGCCAGACAGAGGCAGATTTTTGCCTTGCAGTGTAAAACCGGCTTGTCCAAGCATCTGCTACATCAGCCTACTCCAGTGCTAATGGACAAGTGCCATATGCTGGGTGGAGCAGTGACGTAGCAAGCCAGTCACAGATGCACACACTACATCTACTGTAGCTGCGGTGTCAGCAGCTGATAGGGCCGTGATGGGAAGAGCGTGGTAGCGGATCGCCCCCTACGTCCGCTGCTCTGGACTGAGGCAACTTGCAAACGGAAGAGGGTGAAAACTGAGTAACAAATAAAAAATGGAAAATTCCTCATCCTGATTACGGAGCACAACCCACTAAAACATCTTCACAGGTTAACCTGCTTTCAGCCTAATATGACCAGAGACATATGAAGAAGCTGCATTTCACTGCCTTCATCTTCCTATAGCTGCTTGGCCCAGGCAGTGATGTAAAGACTTTGTGTTAGTGTGTTTTTGCATCTTTAGCTCCTTAGCTGCTAATCCCCAAGAGGAGAGAAGCCTGCCTTGTGAGCCCCATAGCTCTGCCGCGCGGAACTGACACGTGCTGAGAGTGCCATCTGAAAGGAGGCTTCCTTATTACCATTTAATGTGCCTGTTTCCAATTTGAGGCGTCCTATTTCAGACTAGTAGGTTTTCAAGCTACTGACAGAGCGAGGGGAAGAACAATGTATACATCTCTCTGCAAACAGTCAAAAAGGCGACTAAATAAATTCAAGAATTATTCTTTTTTCGTCGATGCTCTGTCTTCGGGTGCGGTCAAACTGTCAGCGGGGCGCTATTACGGAACAACAACATTTACAAGCTGTAACGACCACGCGGAACAGAAACGATGGCGTCGCGTGAAGCAAACAGGACACACAGACTGATGTTCAACATCGACGTATCGCCTGGGCCACAGCGAAGACTGAACGCGTCTACAGTCGTTACACCAACGACGTGGAGACTTCAAGCTGCGTCTTTGTACTACAACAACAGTAGGCTATTGAAGTTTGTCTGGCAACACAAAAAAACCTGATCCGCAAACTTTTTGTCTAAATCTTTTTCCTGACGTCTTAAAGCGATCGTCGAGTTCCTCTCGGGAGAGCAGTGTGTCAGCCTCGGGCAGGGTGGTTTAAGCACAGGCGCGCGCAGAGAAGACCTGCATCTGCGCCTGTTAGGGGGTCAGCGAGAGCAGTTGGCACGCGGTAACCTTGAATCACCTGCATGGTTGGCCTGCAGTTTGCCATTTTGTGGCGCTGTTTGACGGCAGATGGCGGGGGTCAGAAAGGAAGCCTCGTATATTGCGTGTCATCTATATATAGCCTAGAGACGGTCATTTAGTTTATTGTTGTTGTTGACATATAGTCTCTGTATATACTCACCACGGTGATAGAATTGTTGATAATTAGTTATGTAGTTATGTTATATGATACATCGAGGTAGGGATTATTTTATTTAAAATATTGTTTGAGGCTGCTTTATTATTATTAATACATAGTAATAATTCATTCGATTAATAATGAGTTTTACAAATCAATCATTAATTGTTCAAATTAATTTATTATAATTCGTTTCATGTAATTCATCCTTATATGACAATAATAACTATAACAGTACTCATACTACTATGATTACTACTATTAATAATAACAATAATAATATTAATAATCGCAACAATAATAATAATAATAGTAATAAACTATATTACTAATTTGAGCAGACCAAAGACGCCCACTCTTTATTAGGAGAGCTACTGTGGGAATAGCAAAGCATAAACCAACTCTGAGTCTGGCAGAGAGGTGTTAGCATGTGAATTATGGATAGCTGCAGCTACTCAGAGTGGGGAGGCCAACCTAATACTATCCAGTGGTACATGTGGGGCTGCTCAGAGTAATCAGAGCGAGGGAACAAGTCTAAATCCCACCCACAGAAAGTCCAGAGGCTTCCCAAACCACACTGGGGATAACAGGACAGACAGGTCACACTCAGTTCACCCAGTCACCGAGAGGCTTTCTGGAATTGCTTGCCAATGTTAAACATACCCATAAATCACTTTTTCCATGGTCAGGTTCAGTGCCAATTTTTAGCTAATCATATTAGGAAGCCCTGCAGCTCTGTGAACCATGACGATGGTGCAGAATCAGTAGGCCTCTTGCTAAGTCACCAAGCGAAAATTAGGCCACAGACACAGGAAAGATACCAGCGTAAACCAGATACCAACAATAATAAAACAATCATGTCTGATGACTGGAGGCAGGCTACAAGTTTATTGAATTTTTTTCTTGTAGTAGAAATGTGTGCGCAACTGCATAGTAATACCTGTAGTGATGCACACAGCAGAGGAAGCCAGAGTTATTGCTACCTTTAGTAAAAACAAGGAGGGAGGGAGACTATGAAAAATGTCTTTGTTATTTATCTGCTGGAAATTTTTGTTGAAAATATGAGAGAAATCTAACCTTTAAGGGAGATAAATCTATTACAAAAATCATATAAAACACATCAGGGAAATCTGAAAAAGAAAGCAAATTAAATCTGAGATCATTGCTTTATATAAAATATTTCCAGATCCTTAAAGTTTTCAGGTATTTATAATAAGATCTAAAGATTTCACTAATTGAATATGACAACTTGTCAGATACAGATAAGTAAAGGTAAAGGTAAAGTAAAGGTTAGGTAAGGTAACATAAAGGTAAAGTAAAGCTAAAGTAAAGGTAAAGTAAAGGTTAGGTAAGGTAACATAAAGGTAAAAGTAAAGCTAAAATAAAGGTAAAAGGTAAAAAGTAAAGCTAAAGGTAAAGGTAAAGTAAAGGTTAGGTAAGGTAACATAAAAAGGTAACATAAAGGTAAAGTAAAGCTAAAATAAAGGTAAAGTAAAGTAAAGTAAAGTAAAGGTAAAGTAAAGGTTAGGTAAGGTAACATAAAGGTAAAGTAAAGCTAAAGCTAAAGTAAAGGTAAAGGTAAAGTAAAGGTAAGGTAACATAAAGGTAAAGTAAAGCTAAAGTAAAGTAAAAAAGCTAAAGTAAAAAGGTAAAAAAGGTTAAAGGTAAAGGTAAGGTAAAGGTAAAGGTAAAGGTAAAGTAAAGTAAAGGTAAAGGTAAAGTAAAGGTAAGTAAAGGTAAAAAGGTAACATAAAAAGGTAAAAAAGTAAAAGGTAAAGTAAAGGTAAAAAGTAAAAAAAAAAGTAAAAAGGTTAGGTAAGGTAACATAAAGGTAAAGTAAAAGGTAAGGTAAAGTAAAGGTAAAGTAAAGGTAAAGTAAAGGTAAAGTAAAGGTAAAGTAAAGCTAAAGTAAAGGTAAAGTAAAGGTTAGGTAAGGTAACATAAAGGTAAAGTAAAAAGATAAAATAAAGGTAAAGGTAAAGTAAAGGTAAAGTAGGGTAAGGTAAAGGTAAAGGTAGGTAAAGGTAACATAAAATAAAAAGGTAAAGTAAAGCTAAAGTAAAAAAATAAAAGTAAAGGTAACAAAGGTAAAGGTAAAGTAAAGTAAAGGTAAAAAGTAAAAGGTAAAGAAGGTAAAAAAGCTAAAAGGTAAAAAAAGGTAAAAAAGTAAAAAAGGTAAAGTAAAGGTTAAAACATAAAAGGTAAAAAGGTAAAGTAAAGTAAAAAAAAGGTAAAGGTAACATAAAAGGTAAAAGTAAAGCTAAAGTAAAGCTAAAAGGTAAAAGGTAAAAGGTAACATAAAGGTATAAAGCTAAAGTAAAGGTAAAGGTAAAGGTTAGGTAAGGTAACATAAAGGTAAAGTAAAGCTAAAATAAAGGTAAATAAAGGTAAAGTAAAGGTTAGGTAAGGTAACATAAAGGTAAAGTAAAGCTAAAGTAAAGGTAAAGTAAAGGTTAGGTAAGGTAACATAAAGGTAAAGTAAGTAAAGGTAAAGTAAAGCTAAAGTAAAGGTAAAGTAAAGCTAAAGTAAAGGTAAAGTAAAGGTTAGGTAAGGTAACATAAAGGTAAAGTAAAGCTAAAGTAAAGGTAAAGGTAAAGAAAAGCTAAAGTAAAGGTAAAGTAAAGGTTAGGTAAGTAACATAAAGGTAAAGTAAAGGTAAAGTAAAGCTAAAGTAAAGTAAAGTAAAGGTAAAGTAAAGGTTAGGTAAGGTAACATAAAGGTAAAGTAAAGCTAAAGTAAAGGTAAAGTAAAGGTTAGGTAAGGTAACATAAAGGTAAAGTAAAGCTAAAGTAAAGGTAAAGTAAAGCTAAAGTAAAGGTAAAGGTAAAGTAAAGGTCACCTGGCATCAGCTAAATGTTCACCTCAGTGCTAAAGACAATGTTTGGTAATCGATAAATGATCAAAACACTAAACTGAAAACAGATGCCATTAACATTGTATTGCAGTAATATTTTTAGGGCTCAGACATAATTTACTGAAAGCAAATTGTTTATGCAGTGTGGGTTGGAGCAGGTGGGTGGGGCTGGGGGCGGGGTTGGAGCTGGGCAGCAAAGGAAAGGAAATTCCCCAGAATCCTTTGTGTTTCTCTTGGGGACTCTCTTCTTGAGCTCACTAGAGTTCTCTTTAAAGTTTAGGTCAATGGGGTAGCGTGACCCTAGCAAAAGCTTGACTCTGTATTCAGTGAACCATTTCAGGTCGGTCTGAAGGTATCCTTTGGGTCATTGTTCTTCGGAGTCTGGGTCTGCTGGAAGAAACAGACTTTGATTTAGCATCTTCTAAAATTTGATAGATATAAATTTGCCATGAACAAGATTCGATATGTAACAAAATGAGCCTCGCAACTCACCATATTTTACAGAACCTCAATATTCATTTAATCTGGCCATTGAATCCAGCTCTGGTCAAAGTTCCAGTGGTGTTTTGCAAATACAGAAAATTACCGTGATGGTGCACAGTGGAGGCTTTACCATGGACAAGCTCCTGTAGCTCCTTTATTAGTATAGAGATGATGTTGATGGAGGTGGTGTTTATGGAGATGGTGTGCATGGAGGTGGTGTTTGTGACATGGGGGTGACATTGATGGAGATGGTGGTGGTGTTTATGGAGATGGTTTTTATGGTGGTGGTGTTTATGGCATGGAGGTGGTGTTTGTGGAGGTGGTGTTTATGGTGGTGGTGTTTATGGCATGGAGGTGGTGTTTGTGGAGGTGGTGTTTATGGAATGGAGGCTGTGCTTATGGAGGTCTGACTGTGGTTTTGTGGGCTGCTACAGTTGCCCAACTGTGAACCTTTGGGACGTTGTGTTGTGGGATGTGGGTTTGTTCAGTTGTGAAGAGACAATCAGAGGACAATTTGGACAGAGGTCCTTCACCAACTGTGCCTGTCTCCCCCTTCGGGGAAAGGCGTGTAAGTGTGAGCACACATCAGCTGTTGTACGACTGCCCTGTTGTCATTCCTGGGGCCTGTTGGAGCCACTTTTCCAGCGTAGGGGACACTAGAGGGGACACTAGAGGGGACACTAGAGCTCCAACGTTCCCGTTACAACTGCATATTCTCTCTATTTCCTCTTTCAGTTTTTTTCAGCTTCCTTTGAATGTCATCATAGATGGATGTCTCCATCTAGCAGTTGGGGACTGCTACGTCCATCACATCTATTATTATTCCTGTCCTCTACATCTACTATCACAATGTGTCATTTACCATTATCTGCTTAAGTGGGTTACTGACCACACATATATACAAACCATACATACACAAGGTCATGTGTGTGCATATATGTATATATACTGCACATATCATATAGCTCCCAGCTCTTCCACATATACCCTGTCACACATATATACCAGGGTTGTTCATGTTGTAGTATTCCAACAGTCCTCTATTCTCCTCTCTTGCTCACAAGTGTCTAGCATTTGTTCTAGTAGCCCACTTTTCAACTGCAGCATCTGACACAGACCTTGTTGACCAGAGCTATGTGCACGACAGTGTTGCTCTTATTTCAGACTCTCAGTATTAGTGAGTTTGTGTAAAGGATCTTGCCTGAGGGATGGGCAAGTTCAGGTTCGATCTCTCAACCTCCTGTGCTGAAGGCAGTGGCTTAACCCACTCAGCTGTCCAGCCACTAGAGTGAGGCAAGTCCTGAGCAGCCAGCCGAATGAGGAGAGGGAGATCAACACCTACACTCAGCCAGTCATCAGATACCCAGCTGGTATAATGAGCAGAAGACAGAAGCCATTAACATCAAGTCTAGGAAGCTCCTCACAACGCACGGAGGGTTGACTGAGACTGGACTCTAAGTGGAAGCAGGTGGGGCCAGGGACTAGTGAACATCAGAGCCACTATCCAGGACGAATCTATCAGATTCCAGGAACAACATCAGAGATCGCTACCCAGAAACAAACAAAAAAAAAATATATATATATATATATATATATATATATATATATATATATATAGAGAGAGAGAGAGAGAGAGAGAGAGAGAAATATGCCCATTTCTCTTTAACATTCAAACTTTCAAACTCAGGTCCTTGAGGGTCCTTTGTAGTGTATTATATCACTGTTCCCAGGACTCTTCTGGGTGGAGATCTCTGATGTTTTTCCCAGGACTCTTCTGGGTGGAGATCTCTGATGTTTTTCACAGGACTCTTCTGGGTGGAGATCTCTGATGTTGTTCCCAGGACTCTTCTGGGTGGAGACCTCTGATGTTTTTCCCTGGACTCTTCTGGGTGGAGATCTCTGATGTTGTTCCCAGGACTCTTGGGTGGAGACCTCTGATGTTGTTCCCTGGACTCTTCTGGGTGGAGACCTCTGATGTTGTTCCCTGGACTTTTCTGGGTGGAGACCTCTGATGTTTTTCCCTGGACTCTTCTGGGTGGAGACCTCTGATGTTGTTCCCTGGACTCTTCTGGGTGGAGACCTCTGATGTTGTTCCCTGGACTCTTCTGGGTGGAGACCTCTGATGTTGTTCCCTGGACTCTTCTGGGTGGAGACCTCTGATGTTTTTCCCTGGACTCTTCTGGGTGGAGACCTCTGATGTTGTTCCCTGGACTTTTCTGGGTGGAGACCTCTGATGTTGTTCCCTGGACTCTTCTGGGTGGAGACCTCTGATGTTGTTCCTGGACTCTTCTGGGTGGAGACCTCTGATGTTGTTCCCTGGACTCTTCTGGGTGGAGACCTCTGATGTTTTTCCCTGGACTCTTCTGGGTGGAGACCTCTGATGTTGTTCCCTGGACTCTTCTGGGTGGAGATCTCTGATGTTTTTCACAGGACTCTTCTGGGTGGAGACCTCTGATGTTGTTCCCTGGAATCTGATAGATTCATTCTCACAGTTTAGGGGTCACAGCTCCTAGTGCTCCGATTACTATGGGAAGCCCTGTTGCCTTCACCTAACACATCTTTTCTAACTCTCCTCTCAGTTCTTGGTTTTTGAGTTCCTTGTTCCTGATGTTTCTGTCCCTTGAGACTGCTACATCTATCACTATGGCCTCTTCTGTTAGTTACCCTCCACTATGTCTGGGTGCTTAGCCATTACTGTTGTGACAGTCTGTAGCTGGACACTTTGCCAGCCACTTGATTATGGTGTTCTATGTACACTATGCTGGTGTCTTGCATGTCACTGCTGTGTGCTGGTTTGTCTCTGAGGTGCCTTTGTACTGCCTGCATATGGGGAACTGTCTGGTGTGTGTGTGTGTGTGTATATATATATATAGAGAGAGAGAAAGAATATATAACATATATATAACAATGTTTGTTACTTATTAAGCCATCTTGAGAAAATGTTACATGATTATATAACTGTGTCAGTCAGAAATGGATTTTAATTGAATCAAAATTAAAATTTCTGCTAGCGACCTCCCTGATGACTGGCTGAACCTCAGTAACTCAGTGATATCTCAGTCGTATCTCAGTCTTATCTCAGTCTTATCTCCTCTCTGTGAGAACATCTAACAATGCTTTAATTATTTTCTTGAGTTGCATCACCATGTGCATTCAGTGTGACATTCAAATTTAGGTTGAGTCCTCTGGGTGAAAAAAACATTCCTGCTTCATTTTAATATAACATCCTGGACTTGGTGAGCTACCACAGAAAGTTCTCCAAAAGAATCTTGGTCACTCCTGTCATGAAAGCAAATATTGTGAACTCTTCTTCCTGTTTGCATTCCCTACCTACAGCGCGCCAGTCTGTTATGAGCTGCCCCATTGAAAGAGATACCCAAAATGATGCTAGTCCTTTAATAACACTGTGACAGAGATAGCATCGTTCCTCAGAGGCCTAACCGATGTCGCTAACAAGTACCACAGTTGTGACTCTTTTGAGCACTGCTTGTATACATCAGTGACAACAGAATGTATTTACCCCAAGTATGAATAAACATCACTCCAAATAAGTTATTCTTTTTGAAGTGCCTCATAAGGAACAGATGCAACAATTTTGTCCTGGCATTTGTTTTCCTTTGCTGTTTTTCGGTAGACTTCATTGTCCTAAATTTGAACACTGCAAGTTAAGGTAAAAGGGTTATTGAGAGTTGTATAAAATATCACCATCATGGAGATGATTATTGTCACCCTCGCATCCCTGGATCAAATCAACGGTGCACAGGAGCTCTTGAGTCCAAGTTCTCAGTCTCCATTTTCCATCTTTATTGTCCTTATGTCACTTTTAAAGCTTGCTGCGTTTTGATCAGTTTTACCAGCTTTCGCCCCCGATGCTAGAGCATAACGTTCCTGCATGAGAGCATCTAGGTGAAGCCCCACATATGTGCTCCTCTGATATGCACCACCTTTTGCAATCTATTCAGTCCTTTCATTGCCACAGTGGGCTTTCAGGAGGACCCTGATCCAGAGGCACCAGCGCATTGCCTGCTACATCACCTCCACTCCCATACAGTCCTGTTTATGTGAGACCACTGGCATTTTTAAATTCTCCCTTCTGTCTCCCTTCTGCCCTGCAGTTCACCGCCTTTATTCCTTTGATGATAGTGAAGGTTGCTCTGATCTCTTTCAAAAACAAATTGCGTGAAAGTGCACAGACTCCATATTTATCTTGTTGATTAATGCGATCTTCACTGTCATACACTCTGTATTGGCTCCGGGTTCTATTGAACATGCTACTGCATATGGCTAAGATGCTTGTACTGTAAATACTACATAGCCACATGTACCCTCCCTGTAAAGTGACTCTGGACTTGGTGACCAGATCCATGACTTCAAGGATTCAATGATCCTTTATTGTCATTCGCATCACATGTTGTGCATGAGGTGGAACGTAGTTGAATACTTAAGGTCTCAGTTAGATCTCAAATGAACAGCAACATAAATATTTACTAAAGAATAATAATAAATAGAAAGACTAAAAATAGAATAAAGTAATAGAATAAAATAAACCTATGTACAATGAATAAAAACCTAGGCTATGTGTAAAGTGGCTGTGTACAAAGTGACAAGTGTGTAAAAGTGTGTAAGTGACCCATGTAAAATGGATATAATCGATGGACCACCTTAGAATTGGTCCACGGGTTTGTTCTGTCTGTGGCAGGAGAAGTTCATGATATTCCTCATCTTAATGCCTACAGTAAGTAGAAGGTAATTAGGCTGTTATCATCACTTTATCAGTAGCAGGAAGATGAAGTTTTCCCATGATGTACGATCACTAAAAGAGCAGTTAATTATGATTAATTATCTCTAAATGACTTAGAGGGTTGGGATCCATTGATGCAGGACATTGGCCGCCAATTTTTATTAACGTTCTTTTGACAGCCAGGTTTCGTGGTTCTTAAAGTAAGCCATTTTGATCCAGTCCACTGGGAAACAACTCAGAGGGTTCTGTCTTTCAAACACTTTTGCCTATTAAATCACAATGATGTAACAGTGCCTCCCTCTTTTTTGTAAAAAATATAAATAAATAAAATACTGGATGAAAAGATACACAAATGTAAGAGAAACGATTATTTACCACACGGTTCCTGGTTCGAGTATGCAGGCTGCACATTCGCGGTTGACCCAGTTTGTCTTCTTATCGATCAGGAAGCTCTAAAGATCGTGAGAGGATCTTAAACTGATGAACTTATCAGTATAAACACAATTAAGCAAAAAGGAAGATGTCAGGGTCTTCTGGGTCTGGGTTGGTTTGGAGGTTTTTTGTTTTTTGAAGAAGATACAACCTATTTCTGCTGTTAAATTATGCAAAGGATCAAACATTTCTCTCTCTCTCTCTCTCTCTCTCTCTCTCTCTCTCTCTCTATATATATATATATATATATATATATATATATATATATATATATATATATATATATATATATATATATATATATATATATATATACACAATAGCTTCTTAAAGGGCACCCTTTTAAGACAGTAACTCTTCTAAACAAAGCAAATGTTTTAAACAACTAATTAACAATTGTTCAAATTTTCAAATATCCTTAAATATTGTTTAGAACCGATGATCATGATGATATATATAGTATATATGTTTAAAATATACTGTATATGTTTACAGTATATATGTTTAAAGCCTATATATATATAAGTATATATGTTTAAAGAGATCGCTACCCAGAAGAAAAAAATATATATAAATAATATATATTAATATTTAATATTTAAATATAAATATATATATAAATGTATTTATTTTAAGGCATATATATAAATAAATGTATTTATTTTAAGGCTTTAAACACATTTTCACCAGGGGTGCCAATATGCCAATAATTATGGAGGGCGCTGTATATATATATATACAGGCATGATCATCAGTTCTAAACAATATTTAAGGATATTAAAAAATTTGAACAATTGTAAATTAGTTGTTTACAACATTTGCTTTGTTTATAATAGTTGCTGCCTTAAAAGTGTGCCCTTTAAGAAGCGATTGAGTGTCTGTGCCCTTCCCTGAGGATGGCTGGCCTCTGGTGTATGTTGTTCAGCACACCAAGAGGATCTTTGTACGTGTGTGTGGCACAGTCGGCCAAGGCAGTGAGGCCTTTGATGCCTTCAACTTGCCAGTGACGCATTTGCCAACCATGAATCTGAATTCGTCTTCTTTCCAACTTAATTCTGCTCAGAGGTGCATTTGGGTGTGTGTGAGTCTGACCAGACAGGACGTATGATGCACTGGGAACTGCAATTGTGTCGCGGCTACAATTTCATCAGTTAAGTTCGTAATATCGATGTGTATTTTCCACCATTGCTCCAAGCTGCTTTTGTCACAAAGCCAATGAACTGGCACACAAAGTACATTCTGCTTGTTTATGGTTGTGAAGAACATTCTGCTGCTAAAATCATTGTGTTGAATCTTTATCAGAAAATCACTAATGCAGAACTAATTGTCTGACACATATGGTTAGCAGTCAAACACAAGCACACATGTGTACTCACACACACACACACGCACACACACACTCACACCCACACACACACACACACACTCACACACACACACACACACACACTCACACATGCAAGCTAAAGAAGAACCAAGCAAATAGACACCGCTGGTGACAGAAAGGACTTCATTAGAGAGGGATTTCTGCTGAGCTGACAGAGACATCCTGACACTCTCTCTCTCTCTCTCTCTCTCTCTCTCTCTCTCAATGTCGCTCTCTTTCTCCTTCACCCTTTCTCTCTCTTCCTCTTACAGCTGACGACTCCCTCACCCCTCCCTCACTCTCTCCCACTCCAGTGTGAGCAGCCACAGCGTACTGAAAGGTGGGAGGACAGCAGAGGGAGAAAAAGCTTGTCACCGCATCGTTGTGCCTTTTTGTCACTTTGCGATCAGGCCTACCAGCGCGCTCTGGGTGCCGGCGCTGGCTGTGGGCGGCGGGGTGAGACAGAGTTCACGCAGAGCTGCTGCAGGGAGAGGCACTGAATCCAGGCCTGGGCGCTCCAGCATCCGTTACCACGGTAATGCTACATGGACCACCTCAGACTAAAGCCATACAGACGCCCTCACATGGCCCCATCTAAATAACAACACAGACAAAAATATCCAGAAGTTTACACATTAGGGTAGGGAGCTTGTGTTTATATACCGATTGTTCACACAAGGCACCGACTCTTATTCTGTTGTTGTTATGGTACATAAGTCAGAAAATCTTGAGGCTAGTTGTATTTTGCAGCCAATTAGTATGTCCTATTTACTTTGTGAACTAGTTTACAGAATTGTGTGAGTTTGATTTGTGGAAACAGAATAGCTTAGCGATAGTAGCATATTTCTGTGGCTTAGCTGTGAAGATACACTGCAACAGTATCCAGCAGTTAGCGTCACCTGTGTGTTTTAGGCTAATAACAAGCAGACAGATGTACTTACATAGTACATTTCATAAATAAAGCAATTCAAAATGCTTGAAAAGTAAAAGTGGTTTTAAAATAAAAGTAGAAAATGCATTTGATATGAAACTTCAATCAGAGGAATGGGATACTGAAATTAATTATACAGATGCAAAAATGGCTTAAAAACAAGCTGAAAGTTATAACTGCTCTGCTAAAATAAAGTGCTGTAAGAATATAGCATGAGAGCTCAGTCAGAGGCACAACAGAGAGGTTTTAAGTCTGGATTTAAAAATAGTTACATTTGGGCAACATGTTAGCAAGTTGGTTCCAGTTGTACGTAGCATAAAAGCTAAATGCTTTGTCGTTGTGTATAGTCTGTGTTCTGGGCTCTACTAGCTGGCCTGTATCAATGGATCTAAGAGCCCTACTGGATTTATAGATTTAATCCATTCAGTGATTTGCACACTAGTAGTGGTGCTTCAGAATCTATTCTTTAACGAACTGGCTGGCTGAGAGACTACAGCGTCGCGGTAACGTCCCATGTTCTCTTGTCCTGGTTAAAGCTGTTGTAGTGTTCTGGAGAAGCTGTTGAACGGTCCTTTTGGAAATTCAGTTAGGGTTAGGGTTAGGGTTAGGGTGGGGTTAGGGTTAGGGTTAGGGTTAGGGTTAGGGTTAGGGTTAGGGTTAGGGTTAGGGTTAGGGTTAGGGTTAGGGTTAGGGTTAGGGTTAGGTTAGGTTAGGTTAGGGTTAGGTTAGGTTAGGTTAGGGTTAGGTTAGGGTTAGGGTTGGGGGTTAGGGGGTTAGGGTTAGGGTTAGGGTTAGGTTAGGGTTAGGGTTAGGGTTAGGGTTAGGGTTAGGGTTAGGGGTTAGGGTTAGGTTAGGGTTAGGGTTAGGGTTAGGGTTAGGGTTAGGGTTAGGGTTAGGGTTAGGGTTAGGGTTAGGGTTAGGGTTAGGGTTAGGGTTAGGGTTAGGGTTAGGTTAGGTTAGGGTTAGGGTTAGGGTTAGGGTTAGGGTTAGGGTTAGGGTTAGGGTTAGGGTTAGGTTAGGGTTAGGGTTAGGGGGTTAGGGTTAGGGGTTAGGGTTAGGGTTAGGGTTAGGGTTAGGGTTAGGGTTAGGTTAGGGTTAGGGTTAGGGTTAGGGTTAGGGTTAGGGTTAGGGTTAGGGTTAGGGTTGTTAGGGTCCATTACCAAAGTCAACACTCCTGAATGTTAATGAACTAACTCTGACTCTTGCTCTGTTTTTCATACGATAGAAAGAAGTTTTGTTGAATATTTGATATGCCTACAGATATGGCTGATAAACCAATGCATATTTCTTACTGAAGGTTAACATTAACATTCACATTCACATTCTCTGAGTTCTTCAGGAATGACTGGTTGAAGCATTTCAGACAGAGTCATTTCTTCCTTTCTTAAACAAATCGTTAACATGGCAGCTACTACCAAGAAAATGTCCTGGGTTCACGCCAGACAAACATATCTGCCAAAAGGGTAGCGAGAAAAAAGAAGCACACAGGAGCCATTTTCTTAACAGCTGGGAGTTCAATTAGCAGTTGATAGGGGAGCAGGAGACGGACCCTCCGGTTTCCGATTCCCCGTGAAAAGGGGGCTGGCGGGGGCTGGCGGGGGCCGGCTCAGCACCGCAGGCCAGAATAGAAGACTAATGTTCCTCCACACACAGCTGCTAACTGACAACAAAAGGGTTGTCACGATGATTAATGACTGGGGGAAGCCTCTCTTTGTTACCAACGCAGCACTGTACTATGTTAAAAGCTATTAAAGTTGGGTAAGAGGCGGTTGGTAGGGCGGTAGGAAGAATGGTTATCACTTGGAAGGTTGGCAAAAACTTGTTTGAATCGATAAACCAAAAGTCGATGTGGTGCCGGAGAAGAAGCACGTCTGGAGGGGGGCGTGAGGCGGTCTGAGTTACATAATCAGACAGGAAGTTAATGGAGGAATAAGCAGTAGATTCCCTACACAGGCCTCCTCACTGCTGATATTATGAGATCTTTCATCACTGCCGTTCACTGTAGTAAATGAGGTTGGAAATAGATTTCGAGACGTACCACCCAACACCATCCCCACATCCCCCACTCCCCTACCTCACACCCCCACCCCCTCCCACATCCTCCACACACACCTGCCCACACACACACACACACCCCACTCCCCCATACCACCACTCTCTTTTTTCCCTACAGCTATAAGTGGAGGGTCCTATTTATGGTAGCTGAGGAATGACACAGTGTCAGGCGTGTGAAAGCTAGGAGAGCAACATTTTCACATTGATTTTCACGTCAGCTTAAAATTTAGCGGCCAGAGCTGTGAAGATTCCATGGCAACCAAAGACAAAAATGGATTCAGCTTTTCTTGTCTCCTACCTGTCATTGTTGATTGTGGGAAAAAACCCAACATTTGGAACGGAGGGGTCCATCACGGCAAACTAGACGGAGCCGAGAGCAGATCGATCAGTGTTAGCACATGTGCTAACTGACCAGTTCATTAGAAAAGGAATTTCAAAATGTTTTAGGCAGAAAAATGATGGACCGCTGTGCTCAGGGTTTCAGCATTTTAATGTTTCTCACAGAAGCTGACAGTTCTGACACAAACTGTCTTTTATACCCACATAAACTAGATATTACTGTCTGCAGAACTCAACTTTTGGATGTTGACCAGAAGTTGGTGCCTGACGTTGTTTTGGGAGATCTGACACCCTGCAGAGTTCCAGCCCTAATCGAATTCACTGGATCGAATTTATACAGGATTTCAATAGCATGAGAATATTTGCATTGGTCTCAAATAAAGCTATATCAAAGTACAGATACCCTTTTTATACATCTGCTCTATTATACCTCTATGTAAAACACCTCCTTTGTGTTTTATATTGTGTTCTTTAATTTATTCCCTATGTTTTGTGCTCGCTGTATAGAGAATTTGTATATGTAAATAAATGGCATGGTGTGCTTGATCAGTCTGTGTGGTGTGTTAAATATGCCCTCATCATACCATTTTCTCATATTTGTACACACCTGGTAAATCAAGCAGATTGTGGTTGTGATTGGAGCCACATGTGTTGGATTTCAGCTCTGCGGGCTGTTAGATCTTCAGACCCAGAACTGGGCACACCTGAGTCTGTCTGCAGTCCTCCAAGAAGACGAAAGAGCACCTGTCTAACAGCGGGCTTGAGTGCTGTCCTCACTACGGGTGAGCACTGCGCTCGCTGTGAAAGGACGCTACGCCGCGTCCCGCTGTGCTTTAAAACGTCCTCCTCTCCATGGCTGGACTCATTTCGTATTCAGGCGGGTGTGTGTCAGATGCTCACTGTCGTGCGTCCCCAGTCTGAAGCCGCTCCCGACTCTGCCCTCTCCGGAGCAGACAGCCTTTACTTGCTGGGTCTAGCCAGGGACCCCGTTGTGAGCATGCTTTAAGCTAGAGGGGGAGATCGGCCCTCGGACACCGTGTCACGCAGCTCATGGACTGCAGAACAGGCGCTTCTCTCCCGGGGACAAGCTGCGCGCAGGGGACGCAGACACCCTCACCTGACAGGCCCCCCGAGACGGAGGCCAAGCAGGTCAGCCGAGTGTCTTAGGGGCGGAGTAAGAGCACCTGTGGTAAATATTTGGCTTGCGTGGAAATAGCTGTTAGCCTACCCTTGTGCATGGGACAAAGTGTTAGCATGAAAAAAACCAAACAAAAATGTCTGAGGAGGATGTGGAGGGAGGAACATGAGCCTAGTGAGGGACTGAGGTTCGTCCAGCCGTGTGGACGCTACACAGACGCGGCGGCGTCTTCAGGGAGAAAAACGTCCCTGGCGTGTCTTTGTTTTCTCCTCGGCGAGATGACACATCTCTATCAAGACATGAAGACCCAGCTCGCCCCTCCGTGGCTGAGTTATTCTGAGAAACACACGGAAGGCGGCGACGCTCCTCGCCTGTCAGACACAGCACTCTCACAGAAACAAGGGAACATCCCAGCGATATCTGTCTGCATGCCCAAGGCACCAGCCGGCCAATCTCTTTCAGAAAGTCCTTGAAGTAGCGTTTGATATTTCTATATTCTCTAATTAAATGGCTTTTTCTTAGTTATCATTCTTTTGACCAAATGTGGCTTTTAGCGTGCTGTGCGAGATAACTTGGAGACTAATCCTTCATCTCTGACTTTATTTGTAATTTTTTTTACTTTGAAAGGAAGAGCTTAGGAACAGTCTCTGAGCACCTTGAGGGTTTGTGGCAATTCATTAACAATGAATAAATAGATTCCTCTCCTTAAATGTCTGTTTTGGTCAGTAAGGGCCTAGGACCCTGTGTCCACATCTGATAACCGGTGATTGATGGCGTGTTTTTTGATGATCGGGCCCTACCGAGTGCCGTTCTGTGGACAGACGAGACCTGATCACGAAGGACTCGCTTGCGGAGAAGTTTGTTAAATGGGCCATAGACACGGGCGGCAGCAGGAGAACTTCACAGGGAGTCTCGAGGTGTCATGGTGGGGGAAGAAATGGCACAAAACTCAAAGCGACTTTGATGCGACGGCACAAGGACAATTAGAGACAAACTGCTGATGTCTGACATACCTTATACAACCGCCCCACATAAAAAAGGGCTGAGCGATGTTATTTCAGAGTCCTATATAATTCAGGTATATTCAACAATCAGCCAAAGCAATGAAAAATAGATGGTGTGACTAACCTTATCTCTCTGAATAGAACTGTACTGTAGATCCTAACGCAGCTGTGGTGATTCATTGTTTATTAAATGAACAGACTAATTGGTTCAGTTTCACGATTAGAGACCATGTAATGGACAGTGTCTTAAGAAGTAAAGGCAACCCTGCACTAATCATCAGTAGGGAGGAATATGTAACATGATTATGGACTAGAGTTATGACAGGTTATGACAAGACTACAGATGACTGTGACAGCTGAAATATTTAAGTTTAATAATCGCACGTGCGGAGTTGGAGTAAACGCGGACACGGTGGATCCGGAGCGAGACGGAAAAGCTGTCACATGCGTTGAGCTTCCCGTCCCCCTGTCAGTCCAAGCCCAGCCAGCGTGGAAGGCATCGTTCCTCACAGGCTGGTCGGAAGGAGCTGGATCTGAGGTTCTGGGTGGAGCTGAGGGGGCTCTGGTTGGGGAAGACAAGGGCAGGTGGTATCACGTCGTCTCCCCTGGTGATGCTGCCGTGTAGATGACACGGTCACGTCCAATAACAAAAACCTCACGGTGGAGTGTAAACCCCTGTGTCACAAGTTAGGGAGCAATATGTGTGAGACACACACGAAGGTGTTCAGGAGTGAGTTTACTTGTGTAGGGCAGATCGGCAGACGGGTACCGATGATCGTTAGCACGCCAGCGCGCTTTTCCCCTACCGTGTCATTTACAGTTGCTGCAGGAACGTTAACTAACACAGACCACACTCAGCTCTCGGCTAAGCTCGGTTCAATTATCATATGCTTAAACACATCATTTGCATCACGTTTGAACAATCAGTTTGAAACTGACTCAAGACAGGCTTTCTCTCAGCAGACAGAGGCAGTGACAGAGAATGAATGGATAAACAGTTGTTTGCACGTCTGTAGAGCGTTTAGAGACGAGAGTGTCAAAGGAAATCCAGCCGCCCCGCCGTGTGCGTGGAGCGGCCCCTGAGTCCCCCCCACTAACCCCAAACAGACACTTGGCCGTAATTAAAACAGGCTGCGATGATTGGGACCCCCGCACGCCCCGGAGCACGAGAGAGAGATAAAGAAGCAGCCAGGCTGTGTAATCTGGGTCTGCACGGCTTCTCACAAACGTCAAAATTGCAGGAGGGAGAATGGGAGTCCCGCGCCGGCGAGGCGGGCGGGCGGGCGCGGCGGAAAGGAGGGGGGCCCCCCCCGGAGCAGCGGGCGGCTCCGACGATCACACTTCGATTACGCATCGGCTTATCTCACCTTCCAGCTCTAATTCAGTAGATAAGAGTCTGGCGAGGTCCACTCCTGTACGACCAGAAGGCGATCTCGGCGGCGAGAGCTGGCCAAATGTCGTGCACCGGAGCAGACAGCCCGCATTGGGGGCAAGAGGCCAGCGCACTCAGCCATGTAGAAGACACCGTAACGGAATAAAAGACAAAGCTCCAGTCCGTCGGCGGCGCGGAGCATGACAACACGCCACCTGCTTTTGGTCCAGCGTAGTCATCCAGAATTATTACCCTTGGAAAAGATGCACTAAATAGGGCAAAGAAAGTCCTCGTTTGTTAATCGGCCTGGTCTTACATTGGAGATACCAGCCTGTCCATGAGCTGGTATTGTTTAAGAATATCCTTAGAAAAACAAACATTCTATCTCTGCTGTCCACCTAGAAACCGCCATGGTAAGCCGTTGGAGATTGATCCATTATTCTTAGGATTTCAGTAGACAGATCAAGTTGTAGTACAGCTTTGCTCTCTGTGGTAAGTAAAGATCCCATAACACCGCTCAGCGGGTGGGGTATCTAAGACTGGCACTAGTGTCTGCATTAGTTCGGCACACATGTGACCTCTTCCACTTGTGGAACCCGGCCGGGGGAGAACGTGACAGGCAGCAGCTCCCTCAGCTGGGCAGCGTCTCCGCCGCTCGGGGTCTGCTCGTCTCCTTCGGCACGTCGGCCGCCCGTGTGAGTGCTGAGGGTTGTCAGACTCGAGTAATATAGCATTTCATAGCATTTCTCGGGCTTTGTATGGATGTGAATTTGCAATCTGTATTCAGAGCGTTCGCTGACAAAGGGCATATATTCAGTGCAGAGACCGTGTCTGCATGTTTGCATGTAGCTGACACCGGGATTGAATTGCAGAAAATGAACATGAAGTCATAACTTCTAAAAAAGAAACATTGCTTCACCATGTTCATGAATTCAAACATGCAAAGCGCGAGAAAGCGGCTCATTCATTCAGAACAGCCGAGACCGGATCCTCAATGAGGAAAACACCTCCGCCATTCGTATTCTGATATTCCTGAGCATCACTTGGTGTGTGTGTGTGTGTGTGTATTTTGTCCTTCATCAGTCTGTAAGAAACATACGGTATGGAGAGATTTATCTTGTGCGTTATACCGCGAGTGTGTGTGTGTGTGTGTGTGCGATACCATGCCCGCAAATAACTCTATGGTGATCTATTTCTGTGGAGCTCAGCAGGAAGCACTAAAGTTTGCAGCCAGAAGCACAGAATGTAGATGTGATCATTCTGAAGAGCACACACTCACTCACACACATACGCACATACATACACTCTCACTCACACACTCACATACACACACTCACGTACACACACTCTCACTCATGCACATACACACATACATACACTCTCACACACTCACTCACACACTCTCACTCTCACGCACATACTCACATACATACACTCTCACTCACACACACACTCACATACACACACTCTCACTAACTGTGGCTTTGGAACAGATCATTAGTTCAGATTACATAACTATGCTAATGAGTAAGTGGTTTTATTGCTATAATTATGCCACGGGGATTTAGATGATAAAAAAAGGATTATATAAAACCAAGAGAGTCAAAGTTTAACATCTGCTTGACGAAATAATTAACTCACAAGCTACTCCACACATCAGTGGGCTCAGTGAGGTTCAGACGCTGTGTCGTCTGACTATGTGGTCAAGTGCTTTATCTTCTCTGTTTTGTCTACTTATTGCCACTGACTGAAAATATTGGATTCTATTTAAGATGACAGCAGAGGTGACATGATAGATCAGACAACATTCAATTTAATGCCTGGCGGTGTATTCCAAGCTCATTCTCTGGCCTGCAAAGTTACTTTTTTAATTTTGAACGAAGTTCCATTTAAGTACCAAAATTAGACTTTACCCTTGGAACAACTAGGTCATTGAAAACATGCTTATTTTATCGGGCTTCACTAATAAATGG
Organism: Brachyhypopomus occidentalis; assembly: GCA_020368025.1. NCBI lineage: Eukaryota > Metazoa > Chordata > Actinopteri > Gymnotiformes > Hypopomidae > Brachyhypopomus > Brachyhypopomus occidentalis. The sequence continues at coordinate 1,482,340 of JAGXOD010000037.1, forward strand.
AAGAGGGACTGTGAAGCAGTCGTGCGATGGCGTTACTGTCGGGGCAGGGTAGAAGACGGCCCCAGAGCCTGCAGCTGCCCAGACTCAATGCACCAGTCGCTGCTTCGACTGGGATTCAAACCAACAACCCCTCACACGAGGGCAGGGAAACCCGCCGCTCAGCAGGGAAACCCGCCGCTCCCAGACGTGGCAGAGCAGCGCAGGGTTGTTAGCCGTGTGTATTTCACCAGAAACGGACCCGTGGGGCGTGAGAGGAATTATCTGTAATGATGAAGTCACCGTAGCGCACAGACTCTTCGACAGTCGTCGTACGTGTTTATTGCTTATACAATTATAGAATTGCTTTTTCTCTGTGCTTATGCTGCTATGCCCATGGGAACCGCAGCACACAGTACAATTAATGCTGCTCTTAATAACAAGCACACAACACATCCCTTCAGTCTAGTCGCTTCATCATCTGTTAAGGACCCAGTCCAGTATAAGTTATTTGGCTCATGACAGACAGGTAAGGTCGCCTATGTACATTATTCCTCACACATGGTTACTTCAAACCCTGTCCCATCCTTAGTGTTGTATTGTCTCCTGCGTATTAAAACAACTGATCGTAATGAGACGCCATGAAACAAGGTTTCTCAGACAGACCCCCCCCCCGTTATGCTGTGTTACTGATGCTTGGGAGGTGTGGAGATGTGTCAGATGTTCCTCACTGTAAGAACATTTTCTAACTTTATTTAGCATTCCCCAGATAAAAGAAAAATCCTTTTAAACACACCTTCTGATTCCTAAGTATCACCTTCCTTCGGCAGATAACTACAGTCTCCTGTGTTTGAGGGGTCAGGAGAGCACACAGCACAATGGGAGTGTTACAGCTGAAGAGCACGATGCTCTCATATTCGACCACAGAACTGTGTTCCTCCAGGTTCTTATGCTTAAGGCATTGTAAAGCATTATAAAGCATTATAAAACACTACCAAGGGCCCGTTGGCATGGTGATGATGGTTCATCGCTGGGAAAGGGAAATGAAGCCAGTGTCTACAAGTTTCCAACTGTGATCCTTGGAGATATTTTTCATCTCAGTATATGTGGAGCCAGAATACGCCAGTGTCCTTTTCCCAGAAGGTTCATCACATTTTACTTGTTCCAAGGTCTTCCATTACTGCCCTAATTGTGGTGATGGAGATGGATATTTTCAGATGTGTAGCGGTGATTGCGAGCAAATGATTTCTGAAGGTCACCAGGCCTTTATCTCATTTCTTTTGTATGTTCTTTGACTCCCCTGTGTTTAGATATGAGTGTGGGGACTCTGTGGCCATCTCAGCATTTCTAGAGACTCCAGCAAGCTTAAAGGGGTAGAAACAACAGACGCTACATGGATTATTCATTAATAAGAATTTCCAATTTTCTACAGATATACAATAATTTTGTACAGCCTAAGTAGACCTACAGGTCCAGTTTGAGGTCTGTTCACTAAAGCTGAAATAAACTGAAATTATCAAGCCAAACATCAATTATTACTTTACAGTGGTTGCTTCCTAGCTTTAAGCCCATCTGTTGTTCCTGGTGACTGCTACCTCAGACATGCTAAGTCTACCACCAGGGGATATGAAAACCAGAATTAGCAAGCTGTGTCCAGACTGAAAATCCTTCTGTTCATAGCAAACATGCTTCAAACAGTCATTTTCCACAGCAGTCATTTAGCCCAGCCCCTCAAAGATGAGTGAGATTTACATAGTCTGGTGTGACAATGAGATTACAGTGACTGGATGTACCAGAATGCAAACTAATAAACTGCCACTGACCTAATCTAAGAAGAATAGAACTAAATGGACATTCTAGTTTCCAGAGTGAATAGCAAACTGTGTACACAGAAGAGGGAGGGCCAGTCATTATTCATTTCTATCTGTTTGTTTGCCTTTTTCAAAATAAATTATTTGTAACTTGGGGAGGGAGGGTGGAAATTCACCCAACTTGATAGTCATCAGATTGGTTCAGATAAAAACACAGTGTAAACACAGCATAAACACAGTGTAAACATGGTGTAAACACAGTGTAAACACAGCTTAAGCTTAAAATCATTTTTTGTCACCATTTCATCTGTCCGCTGTGTTGTACAGGATGGTCTTTCCCTGTACAACTTGCACTGGACCCATCGATGTCATGATGCATGATGCTGTCTGTCTAACCCAGATTTGTTAACCGTGTCAAAATAAAAAAAAAATCCATCTTTTTCTTTCTGACCCATTTTTTCCTTCCGTGTAATGTAATCAATTCTTTAAAGGAATCATTGTGCAGCAATGCGACTGCACCATTACTGCCCTGCAGAGGTAACACTGATCAGAAGACGCCGCCTCTCCCCCAGCAGCGGGCCGCTCTTATCCGCTGAGAGCAAGCCAGGTGGCACACGGGGGGGGGGTTTGGTGCCTGCTCACCTTCTCGCCGAGCCTGGTGAAAGAGACGATAACTGACAGAGGGTCTGTTCCTCCTCCTCCTCTCTCCCCTTCCCTCTGGCTGCACATCCTCTGGTGGAATAAAAACGAGACTCTAAAAATCCCCACTGAGACTGCTTGTTATCTACCAACGAGATATCTTAACTGTGGATTGAGTGGCGGGTTGGGGGGGGTGGGGGGTTCTGTGGGGCACTCAGACAGTGAGCTCCCAGCGGCATTAAGATGTCTAACTGGAACTGTACTAGGAGAGGCCCTGGTTTCCTGCAGCGCGGAGAGACTCGGGGCTTAATGTGGAACTGAATGGGATTGTGAAGGGTGGAGTGGCGGCGGGTAGTTTGCGGGTGATCGTGAGGATTCTGAAACTCGCTTCAAATGTCTAAGAACTTTTTATTTTTTTTCATGCCGCAGCATCTGACTGCTGGACTTTGTGTGAGGTGAAACAGAGGTGATAAGAATCAGAACCAGAACTCATAACTCTGAGGTCTGTACTCAAGAAGCTTGCTAGAGCTCAAGGCTTCAAGAGATCATTATTGTAACCCACCTCCTGAAATATTCACATTGCTAAAGTTGGACTCCCTAACCCTAAAAACAAGAACCCCACCGCTTGGCACAGACCGCTAACAGAGGCAGAAACAGACTCAAATCATCATCATCCTCACTGCTGTAATCTGAACCAGTACTGACAAACAGCAGTGACATCTGATCGTACAGTCGCAATAGACCAGAAGTAGATTGTATACACACCCCATGGTCTTCCTCACCACTAGTGAGCGGGTGCATGAAGAGTCGAGGTGAATCATCAGGGGGAGGAGGAGGAGGAGGAGGAGGAGGAAGGACCTGCAGGCCCATTCCCCTGTCCATTCAGCCATCGCTTCATCTTGACTGAGATGTCATTAAGGAACCACCTGACCTTCCTCCAGATTAATAGCATGTGTTTGTTATTTACACAGACGGCTGTTGTCTGCTGTCACTGTAAACATGATTGCCATCACAATCTTCTCTCCCCTGTTCAGAGCCACAACAGAAACAAACCGGCTGGTGTGGATGTCCTTAATTGCTCAGAGAATATGTGGACCTGTCTCCGCTACGTGCATGAGCTTACAGTATCAAATACACTACACTAAACTCGCTGAATCCTCAAAGCCTGGGTCATCAGCTTACTGAACAACAGATCCTAGCCGAGCAACCGGGGAGACGGCAAGGTAGATGAGGTTGTGAATTCTATTTTTGGGAATATGTAGGCAGAGATAGCAGGTTCGTAATTAAACCAGAGAGAGCCCATCCGTAGTTCTCCTAAGTGGATGGAAGATTTATTAATTGCATTTGGCATGTCGGTGCAGAAGAGCACATGAAGATGAATATTTATTTATACAAGTCGGGGAGAGAGGAGGAGATATGTCACACTTCCTCTGGGTTAGGAGTTTATTTATGTGAGAGTGAGACCTGAGAGATGGAGGGGAAGACTAGCTGTTGGTGAAAAATTGAGAACACAGGATAGAATGGCAAATATACCAAACAGAACACCAAAAATGGAATACCAAAAATGGAACACCAAACAGAACACCAAATGGAACACCAAACAGAACACCAAATAGAACGTTAAATAGAACACCAAACAGAACATCAAATAGAGCACCAACCAGAACGGCAAATAGAACACCAAACAGAATGACAAATAGAACACCAAATGGAACACCAAACAAAACACCAAATAGAACACCAAACAAAACACCAAATAGAACGGCAAATAGAACACCAAACAGAACGGCAAATGGAACACCAAACAAAACACCAAATAGAATACCAAACAAAACACCAAATGGAACACCAAACAAAACACCAAATAGAACACCAAACAAAACACCAAATAGAACACCAAACATAACACCAAATGGAACACCAAACAAAACACCAAATAGAACACCAAACAAAACACCAAATAGAACACCAAACAAAACACCAAATGGAACACCAAACAAAACACCAAATAGAACACCAAACAAAACACCAAATAGAACGGCAAATAGAACACCAAACAGAACGGCAAATGGAACACCAAACAAAACACCAAATAGAACACCAAACAAAACACCAAATAGAACACCAAACAAAACACCAAATAGAACACCAAACAAAACACCAAATAGAACACCAAACAAAACACCAAATAGAACACCAAACAGAACACCAAACAAAACACCAAATAGAACACCAAACAAAACACCAAATAGAACACTAAAATGGAACACCAAATATAAGGTTAAATAGAACACCAAAGAGAACGCCCAATAGATCGCTAAATAGAGCACCAAAAGAGAGCACTAAATAGTATGTCAAATAGCACAGAAGTCCATAAAGAGGCATCAGTATAGCTATTGTTTCCCAAAAAGACTTGTTGGCCTAATCAAGTTAAATATCCTGCTTGTGATAAGGGCTATTTTAAGCTCTTAAGAAGCATGTCCTGAGTTTAATGTTTAATCGTCAACATAAATAAACACTCGAAGTAAATAGTTGTTTGAGCTTGAAGGGCCAGTTTAAGGGTGATTTACTTTTTGCTGGGTGTCACGATGATGTTTTTTTGCCCTGCAACAAGCACAGCGGGTGGAGCTGCAGGTGGCAGCCTTGGTGAACCTCCACCCAGTCCAGTTCTGCTAGAATCCTGTTTTTAGTTGCAGGACTTCTTCAACACTGTGGCCTCTCAACACATCGAAACCCCCCCCCACCACCCCCACCACCACCACCACATGCTCTTGCTCCTCTTCCAAGCCCCATATTTCTTTCTCCACCGTCTCCTCACGCTAACGAGGTCCAACATAAATAGGCTCTCGGAAGGCTTGGGCGAAGGAGAGAGCTCCCAGGAGAACACAGCGAAAATCTCAAGGGTGTTAAAGGAGGTCCCAGCGCCCGCGTGGAGGACGAACACACGCCTGTGTGCTGCTTGCTGCTCCCGTCAGCCACCACGCGGCTAAGCTCTCGGCTAACACTCTTACTGTGCTGCTCCTTCTGCAGAGCAAAGCACAGGGACCCATACCAGGGGCCCCTACATTAGGATAAAGGGGGACAAAACTGATACAGTGTTGAATCGGGACTCTGTAATTCAGGACAGACATGTTCATCCATGAAAATGTATATTGACATTTTCATTTACATAATTATGCCATTTAACATTTATAACATGTATGATAAAAATACTTTTAGCATTGTCTGAGATCATGCATGCTGTCAGCTGTTTGATCCCCTTAGAGAAACTGTATGTGAGAAAAGCCTTGACATGCAAATGGCGTGTGTGAAGAGAGGCGGTCTGGTCATTAGCAGTGACTCATTGGTGCTAATCGACTGTAATGTGGGGGGAGTGGGGCTGCTCTTCAGGACATGGTCCTGAGAGCAGGGTAGTCCTGAGGACACGGTCCTGAGAGCAGGGTAGTCCTGAGGACACAGTCCTGAGAGCAGGGTAGTCCTGAGGATGCGGTCCTGAGAGCAGGGTGGACTCCAGAGTGTCAGAACTGAAGCATTGTTAAACAGGCACTAATTCTCCTACCACACAGCACCGTGTACGCTGCCCGATAAGGAGATTAGAACATGTGGGAAAACACTGGTGGCCACAGATACCTTCAGAGCTGTGTGTACATGTATGTGTGTGTGTGTTTATGGATGTATATATGTGTGTGTCTGTGTGTGTGTGTGTGCAGGTGTGTGTGCATGTGCATGTGTGTGTATGTGCTTAAGCATGTATGTATGTGTGTGTGTATGTGTGTCCACGTGTGTGTATGTGTGTTTGTGTCCAGCCCCTTCCAATGCTACTGTGCACTTGTGCTTCTGAGAATTGCCCTTCTCTTCTGAGAATTGCCCTTCTCTTGCCGGTGTGTTTCAGCTCTTCCGTGACTGCCCCAGAAGCTCCCTGCTGAGCCACACACTGCCCTCCCTCACTCACGCATTAAAATAACATGAGCAGCCCGGCTGGTGCGTCCCTGTTTCCGCATGTACCTGCCTCTTAAGTATTGCACACGCGTGTTCACGAGCAGACACGGCCTCTTAAGTATTGCACACGCGTGTTCACAAGCAGACACGCCCTCTTAAGTATGGCACACACGTGTTCACGAGCAGACACGGCCTCTTAAGTATGGCACACGCGTGTTCACGAGCAGACACAGCCTTATAAGTATGGCACACGCGTGTTCACGAGCAGACATGGCCTCTTAAGTATGGCACACACGTGTTCACGAGCAGACACAGGCTTATAAGTATGGCACACGCATGTTCACGAGCAGACACAGCCTTATAAGTATGGCACACGCATGTTCACGAGCAGACACGGTCTCTTAAGTATGGCACACGCGTGTTCACAAGCAGACACGGTCTCTTAAGTATGGCACACGCATGTTCACGAGCAGACACGGTCTCTTAAGTATGGCACATGCGTGTTCACGAGCAGACACGGTCTCTTAAGTATGGCACATGCGTGTTCACGAGCAGGCACGGTCTCTTAAGTATTGCACACGCGTGTTCACGAGCAGACACGGCCTCTTAAGTATGGCACACGCGTGTTCACGAGCAGACACGGCCTCTTAAGTATGGCACACGCATGTTCACGAGCAGACACGGCCTCTTAAGTATGGGCACACTCGTGTTCACGAGCAGACACGGCCTCTTAAGTATGGCACACGCATGTTCTCGGGCAGACAGGGCCTCTTAAGTATGGCACACGCATGTTCACGGGCAGACAGGGCCTATGGCACACATGTGTTCATGGGCACTCATCACTCCCACGCTCTTTTTTGGCAAATCTTTCAATATAAATTCTTGATATAACTTCATTAGTATTAAAATGTGATCCATGCAGCATTTAGGAAGATTTCTTCAAGTAATTCTATGAAATTATATTTATCTGAGGACGTTTAGAACAGATTGTGATTTTCACAGAGCCTATCCTGCCACTTTGATATCGGCATTTGACATTTTAAAGGTGTTGAGAGGTTCCATATTCACATTCATTATCACTGGCAGGACATCTCCACCTGTTCTGTAGCTATTTGGGGATAAACTGTGTTTATTCTGTCAAAGAAACAGCTGAATTTCACGACTTGGTAAAAGCAACTTGCAGTTCTGCAACTAATCAAAGTGCAGTCAGATGTATTTAATTTATTTTATATATACTTGCATGTATTTGATCAATGATGCCATATTTTACTGCTCAGTTCAGCAGATCTCTGTAGATTTCAACTTTTTTCAGCAGATGTTCAGATTTTCAAGACTTGGCAACCTCAACCAGCCTGACCTCTTTGCAAGGTCAGTTCATTCCTCAACACATAAGTTGCCACTCACCAATTACATTGCAAGGGAGCATCTCTGGCTGGGTCTTTAAGGAATCAGGAACGGACCGATAATGCTGACAGAATTGGACGTTACATACATTTTTGATCAGGCAACAAAAAATGTGGATCTCCAGAGAAGCTCCAGACTGTGAAGGCACGAGTGTCAGGGCTTGTAGGGGATGGAGACGTGGACGTAGGTGTAAAGAGAATGTAGCAACCTTTAATAACAAAGGAACCCTGAACAAACAGAAAGCCAATACCACAAAACCACAAGAGAACCCAAGAGGATGGGATGGATTAATAACTGTGCAGGATTCAAGGACCAGAAGCAGAAGAGAATAAAAAGGTGTTATCTGGTAAACATGGCAAAAGTTCTTTATACAAAATAGTCAGGTTACGCAGATTAGCAACATAGTGACGGGCGCATGAGACGCATGTAAGAAAGAATGAATCCAAAGCAGATACATGGTTCGTGAAGAGTTAAGGAGCAGAAACAGGGTGGTGAAGACAGGACATGATCTAGGGCAACTGGGGCTGTGTCCCATAATTGAAAGAGAACGCTGGGGAATGCAGTCCTGAGATTTCAGACTGCGTGACACATGGTTCCCACCTGTTAGGGACTACAGGCTCTCCCTTGCCACAGAGCTCCACAGTGAATACCGGCTAGAAAGGAGCTGGTGTTCCTCCCCTGCTGAAGCAGATGACATTGCAGTTTCATAGCCCTGTCAGCGTAGCATCATCTAGTGCTTCAGCGCACTTGAAGGAGAAGCCTGAAACGCTCAGCTCTGCCACACGAGCACGCAGCCGTCCGATTGGTTGGTTTTTCATTTAGCAGCATGGGGCGGAGGAAACCTGTCTCCGCAAATGCTGCCAGGTTGAATTCTTCTGTGATCTTCACCCATGGCACATGGCACAACTGGGATACAAATCGAGATCCCAGCAGAGGAACCGATCTCTGTGCCGTTAACCATTTCTTAAACATAGGCACATGCCGTAGATCACCCGTCCCGGGCTGTTCCGCCCGTTCTCGCTGCGAACGGCTCTGCAGGCGGGATGTTCGCCAGCGTGCGCTAAGCACTTCCCAGTGGAGTGCCAGCGTGCTCAGAGGAAACGAAACGGCGCGTCTGTCAGCTGCCCCCTGTTTTCACCATGGCAACCCCAGTGACAGGCAGCACAGGACTCCCCCCCCCCCCCAACCCCCACCCCTCTCTCTCTCTTTACTTCTACCCTGTTTCTTTCTATCTAGTTCTATCTATCCATCTCCCTCACACACACACACACACACACACATTCTGTTTCCCTCTCGCTCACATTTACCCTTGGGAGGAGAGTAGGCAGAGTGTATCGCCTCCCCATGCTGTGATCGTTCAGGACATGTCATTCCAGGCAAGCCTGAGACAAACTCAGCTGCACATTGGCTGAAGATCCTGACGTGCACTGTTTTAAACAGGCTCTGCCTTCAGGTTTTATTTACCCAAAAGTAAACCCGCCAGAACATTTTCCGAGCTTTTGAACATCCTGCATATATTATTGTCTTCATACAGTACAGTAATCTTACAGGTATATTATACAGTTGCCATTGGCAAAAGGTCAGCCGCCCTCATTGGTCCTGTTCTGATCACATGACCACTGCTGACCCAGCATTGTGTGGGTTGTGAACCGTGGTCAGTAGTACACTAACATTGACATGATGGGCACGTTTGGGGGTATTCAGCTGGTACAAATTTAACAAGCGCAGTGTTACCTATGTTGTAACATGTGGTTTGTTAACTGACTATAACCAACCATACAGTGATACTAAGGTTAGAAACTGACCTCTGGTGAATGGCTGAAAGGTGGACAGCATTGCATGGCTATAGTCTATAGAGTCAGTCTATAAGACAGTTGATAGAGTCAGTCTGTAGCGAAGTCTATAAAGTCAACCTGACAGTTAAGAGCATAGGTAAATACCTATAGTATACACTCACCGGTCACTTTATTAGGTACACCTTGCTAGTACCGGGTTGGAATCCTTCCTGGCATAGATTCAACAAGGAAACATTGGAAACTGTAAACATTCCTCAGAGAGTCTGGTCCATATTGACATGATAGCATCACATAGTTGCTGCAGATTTGTCGTCTGCACATCCATGATGCAAATCTCCCGTTCCACCACATCCCAAAGGTGCTCTATTGGATTGGAGATCTGGTGACCGTGGAGGCCATTCGAGTACAGTGAGCTCATTGTCGTGTTCAAGAAACCAGTCTGAGATGATTCGCGCTTTATGACATGGCGCGCTATCCTGCTGGAAGTAGCCATCAGAAGATGGGTACACTGTGGTCATAAAGGGATGGACATGGTCAGCTACAATACTCAGGTAGGCTGTGGCGTTGACACGATGCTCAACTGATATTAATGGGCCCAAAGTGTGCCAGGAAAATATCCTTCACACCATTGCACCACCACCACCATCCTGAACCGTTGATACAAAGCAGGATGGATTAGTGGCCAGTTAGTGTATATATACATTGTACAGTAATATACTGTGTGTGCATATATACAGTCATGTATAGTGTTTAGGCTGTACCCAACTACAGGTACCCAACTACAGGTACCCAACTACAGGTAACCAACTACAGGTACCCAACTACAGGTAACCAACTACAGGTACCCAACTACAGGTACCCAACTACAGGTAACCAACTACAGGTACCCAACTACAGGTACCCAACTACAGGTAACCAACTACAGGTACCCAACTACAGGTAACCAACTACAGGTACCCAACTACATACCTTTTAAGTACCCAACTAGGGTACACATGTGTATTCTGGACATAGTTTAGTTATTGCCATCAAAATCTAATGATTTGATCCTATACTCAAACCTCACAATGTTGCTCACAAAATATAATAATAATAATGATGATGATGATGATGATGATGAATAAATATAAATAATATAAATTAGATCACTCCAGCGAGTGTTTGCTAGACATAAGTAAATGTTTACTCTGTCTGCAGTGTTAAGTCAGAGACTTTATGCCACATGTGTAATCCTCCCGACCCTCATCAGATAGTTTGTGTCTGTGTGTGTGTGTGTGTGAAGTGCTTGTGTCTGTGTGTGGAGTGTTTGTGTCTGTGTGTGTGGAGTGTTTGTGTCTGTGCGTGTGGAGTGGTGTCTAAATGCTTCCAAGCTCGTGTGAGTTTGTGATATGCCAAGTACACTTTGATTAGGCAATAAAAATGTAAATAGACCAGGAGAAAACACTAAAAGCTGATTGGTGTGGAGATTAAAGTAATCCAGTATGACAGAATTTGTGCATGGGTGCTGAAAATGTCTGTAGAAACACAAGCAGACACCACTGCGAGAACGTAGTAAAGAGCATCTTCAGTGAACACCATCACTGAAGACATTCTGATCGCTAATCGTTTTATGCTATAAAGTAGCAGAAGAAGACAAATTCATGGTAAAACCTTATAAGCCTCCACAAAACATGTTTGTGTTTAACAATACAACTGATAATGTCAAAAACACAGTATTTCAAGTGTGACTGATAAAGTTTTACAGATTTAAATATAGAATAAATGTGAATAAATGTAGTAATATAGCAATATAGTAATATGTAGGCCTGCATGTGAGGAACATTTGGGAAAACTATTTGTTCATCATTATTCAATCATTAATGCATTTGAAAAAGTGCTTATTTGACACAAATTGTCATTAATTATTCATGTTAAGTCTATTGGTCATGTTTTGGTTGCTATGACACCCAGACTACGTTATACCAGACGTTGTTGTGGTTGGTGCCTGACAAACGTTCCAACTCATTGATGGATGTTGGTTAGGGAGACCTGCTACAGTTCTATAATACAGGTCAAAACCACACAAGCCCGATTCATTATTCATTTTGTTGTTGTTTCTATGTTTTTATACTCTTTTGTATTTTTTATTTTTGAATTTTTTTGAAATTCAAACTTTTAATTTGAATTGGTTATAATCATGAAATCCTATAGGTTTGTGTTTCCTAAAATAGAGGAAACCTTTGCATGTGTATGTGTGTGTGTGTGTGTGTGTGTGTGTGTGTGTGTGTGTGTGTGTGTGTGTGTGTGTGTGTGTGTGTGTGTGTGTGTGTGTGTGTGTGTGTGTGTGTGTGTGTGTGTGTGTGTGTGTGTGTGTGTGTATGTGTGTGTGTGTGTGTGTGTGTGCGCATGTGCCTGTCTCCTGTATGAATCACTCTACTTAATTAGCTGGTTTCTCACATCTCTGTAAGAGCAGAGTGTGTTCAGTCTGATGTGAGACAGGGTGATATATAGGAGACACTCTACAAAGAGACAGAGGGATTACTCTGATCCTAATATGCACTGGCTGAAGCCTACATGTCTGATTGCTGTGGCACTAAATTAAGAGAAATAGCCCTAGACGAGGGATTGTCTTCCCATGTACTTTTCCAGTTGTCAAAAAACAAACTTCCTCTGAATAAAGGACATAGAGTATTTGTTCTGGTGTACCGCAGGATAGATTTTGGTTGGTTTTAAACTCAGACCTCCTCATCTTTTAAACGAACTAGCTTTGATGTTCTTCGTCTCACTCCGTCTCACTCCCGAAGCCTTATGGACAGATTAGCTTTAATGTGTGTCACTCGCAAAGCAACATTCAGCTGGGGAAAAGCCACGAGGGGGTTTCGGAGTCAGTGAGACCGTCAGAGAATCAACTGGAACTCGAGCGCATTTGATGCTAAGTGTCCTTGAGTCAGCCATGGCAACCCCAGAGACCTGGCTGCAGCCATCCTGGTTCCTCCTGTCATAAAGGCAGAAGGTTTCGATTTTAATGGCCCTCGTTAATTTGATCTTGTTGACATGTGTTACATCAGTGTCACTCAATGGCACTTAATTGATGTTTATTGGAGATAATGAGGGGGTGATCGTCGTCTTTCGGCCGCGCGGAGAGCTTCAGTTGTGACAGTGGCACTACAGCGCGCTCTGTAGAGTCAGGGTCTCTGAGGATCACCTCCGTTTCTCTTCATTTCTGCTGGCTACAGACACTGAGCTTCTCATCATGTGAAGTGCGAGTGTCATTATGCCGAGGTGGCTGGTAGAAGCAGGACGTGCGTGGATGGGAGAGCAGGGCTGTGAACGTGGCGACGGTGGGCCACACAACGTTCCCGCGCCACTGGAGTGAGGACTCGGGGAACCCTCCCGTGAACCTGCCGCCTCACACAGCCCCTTCTCACGCCACTAACCTACGAACAGCAGCCGATGACTCAGGTAAATAACGCAGTGAGGTCAGAAGGCATGAAGCGTGAGCATGAAGCATCTGCACCACACAGATGCAAACGGCTGCTTCACTTTATTCAAGCACTCGGGGGGCCAGTCAGGCGATTCCTAAGACCTGGATGCACAGTGTCATTTGTGTTGAGATGTGATTCAAGTTAAAGGCGTGTAATGGTAACTGTGTGTTTGCTGTAAAGATGCAGAGTTCACAAACGATGTGCTTGCTGTCTGCTCAAAGTTCTTATTCACCTTCTGCCCCTCCTTTCCTACAACGCCTCCACGTGAACGACTTCAGCAAAGCCGCAGCAAACGTGATATTGGCAACGAAATCTGTGAACAAAGCCCTAACATTCAGAAAGAGAAGGGGACCGATGACAGAGTCAGGTGGGACGCCACATTACGGACAGTGTGAAATCCAGAGCGTAGCTCTGGCTGTTCTATTCCCAGACAGGTGCAACAGTGCCCCCTGAGAAAGCTGTAACCTCAGAATGAACCCACAGTGCATTGCAGATATGACATAGTCATCCAGAGCTTCTGTGTTGAATCCTGGGTTCTCTTCATCAAAGCAGCGTTTGAATTCGAGCAACAAAACAGCAGGTCTTTGACAACAGAGGTAGAAGAAGACAAAGGTAGGAAAATGTGGAACTCTCCTCAAAAAAAAACTAATGTGAGCTGTCAGCTTGGCCTTTTTGTTTGGAAATGTTTTCCTCTTGACACGTCTTAAGTATCAAAAATCTTTTTTTCCCCTTTATGGTGTTCTTATTTTAGGTCTTTTTAAGTCTTTTGAAGGGGTGGGGGTGTTATAGAAATCCTTTGATCTTGTTTTTCTTTTATCCAAAGATACACTGAGGAAGTCCTGTTGGAATTTTGACCCAGACATTATAATGAGAAAGCAGGCATTCCTTAAACAAACTGCGTTAAGGAATACAAGCATATGCCCAGTTTCTTTATTATAAGTGCTTATACAGAAGATCCCTACCGCAACAACTAGCTGAACCACGCAGGCAATCCAGCAGATATTATTCTAATCCCTTAAAGAGTTCTGGCTAAAGTGATATAGGTAAATGTGTTGTAATTGACAGGTTTAGTAAAAGGTCACAGCCTTCAATCTACAGGTGATGCTTTATAGAAAAACATTACATTAATTATGTAAAAGTCAAGAAAATGATATATCAGTTTCTTTAATATGGTGACCTCAGTGACCCTAACAAAGCGCTTTACAATTCCTTTTGACCCTCTTGTTTGAGTTTTCCTGCTCCCCGGATTTGTAAAAATCCCCTGTAACCCTTTCTCGTCCTTGTCTGACCCCTGCACGTCCCCTGCGGTCGGTGTGGGCCACAACCATGACGTGTGGGCCCCTTTGCAGCTGCCGAGTCCCCTTTGCTCTTTCCTCTCTGACGATCCAAACCCGGCCCGTGTTCACAGCGGTGTTGGGTGACAACCCTCCACCAGCCATGAAAGTCCATCTCCGAGCCCTTTGAACCGAGCCTCCGTGTCCCGGCAGCCAGCTAAGGTTCATAATAGCTCCCTTGTGTGCCGCTGATGGGCCTGGTAACCTGGGAATCGATTGAAAGCCTTTGCAACCCCCCCACCGCCACCACTAACCCTGGCATCCCGGCATGCAAGCTAATCCTCCACAGGTAAATCAGAGGACTCTATTGTTTTATCACGTTTAATGCCATTTTCACTGCCCTCTGAGCCGGACTCGGTCTGTGCATTGGGAGTATTGACTGGTATCCACTGATGGAATAAGAAATATACATTTTTGGTGCCCTTTCTGGGGTGTTCGCTCACAGGGCAGGTCATTGTTGAGGGGTTTGTTTGATCTACATGAGAAAGTCAAAAAGCAAAGCTGAGCGGTGAGTTCCCAGGTAAGCAGAAGAGTGGGGGGGGGGGGGGGGGGGTACTGAGGCAGAGGTCATAGTTCAAGAATCCTGAACATTCTGAATACCTGTTCCCTATATTGACAGGTCGTCTCTGTGTGTTCTTTAAAATGCTTTGAGCTTTTGCTCTCCTTGTCTACAGGAAGAGCAAGAAATGTCTCGAATTTTCAAATACATCTCGAAGTAGCAAACAGCCCAAAGACTGTGCATTTACATACCAAAATATCAAAAAGAATACAGGAAAAAAACCTGATTTGATGGCCAGGGATGGTGAGAGAGCTGATGTGCATTTGATGATCTAGATCTCTGTCTAGCTCTAGATCTTCTTTGTTTCTATTACTCCCTTTTCCCTTTCTGCTTTCCAGAAGCATTTTTCATCCTATTAGAACCATCACTAGATCTTGATCTAGTTCAAATCATAATATGCTCATGCACATATGTCCTTATTTCCAGAGTACTTTTATGATCCATTGCAGATAAAGCCATCATCATTTTTTAGGCACTGCTTTAAAGGCTTGCTGAGATATATTCATTGCCGGCTGCAAGACCTCTAAACAGACTCATTTTTCAGGAGTCCTACCTTCTTCTATTAATTGCGATAAGGACGCTGGCCTGACCTCCTAGTGGTACCCAAGGGTGGCAGAACTGTCTGCCCACCACACTTCTGTCACTGTTATAAATAACTCCAATCAATGCCTCAGCTGCCTTTAGCTAGCTCGCTAATTGCTAAAGTGTCAAGATACCTTCACCAAAATACCTTCACCTATGAAACGTTCCCAGATATATGTGCCCTGTTTGAGTGTATGTGTGTGCATATGAGTATCTGTGTATGCCTGCACCTGTCTGAGTGTGTGTGTGTGTGTGTGTGTGTGTATGTGTGTATGTATGAGTATCTGTGTATGCCTGCACCTGTCTGTGTGTGTGTGTGTGTGTGTGTGTGTGTGCATATGAGTATATGTGTATGCCTGCACCTGTCTGTGTGTGTGTGTGTGTGTGTGTGTGTGTGTATGTATGAGTATCTGTGTATGCCTGCACCTGTCTGAGTGTGTGTGTGTGTGTGTGTGTGTGTGTGTGTGTGTGTGTGTGTATGTGTGTATGTATGAGTATCTGTGTATGCCTGCACCTGTCTGAGTGTGTGTGTGTGTATGTGTGTGCATATGAGTATCTGTGTATGCCTGCACCTGTCTGAGTGTGTGTGTGTGTATGTGTGTATGTATGAGTATCTGTGTATGCCTGCACCTGTCTGAGTGTGTGTGTGTGTGTGTATGTGTGTATGTATGAGTATCTGTGTATGCCTGCACCTGTCTGAGTGTGTGTGTGTGTGTATGTGTGTATGTATGAGTATCTGTGTATGCCTGCACCTGTCTGAGTGTGTGTGTGTGTTTGTGTATGTATGAGAATCTGTGTATGTCTGCCTCTGTGTGTGTGAGCATGTGTGTGTGTGTGAGTATCTGTGTAAGCCTGCCTCTGTCTGTGTGAGTGTGTTTATGTGTGTGTATGATATCTGTGTGTGTGTGTGTGTGTGTGTGTGTATGAGTATCTGTGTATGGCTGCGTCTGTCTGTGTGAGTGTGTGTGTGTGTGTGTATGAGTATCTGTGTATGGCTGCGTCTGTCTGTGTGAGTGTGTGTGTGTGTGTATGAGTATCTGTGTATGGCTGCGTCTGTCTGTGTGAGCATGTGTGTGTGTGTATGTATGAGTATCTGTGTATGGCTACGTCTGTCTGTGTGAGCATGTGTGTGTGTGTATGAGTATCTGTGTATGGCTGCGTCTGTCTGTGTGAGTGTGTGTGTGTGTGTATGTATGTATCTGTGTATGGCTGCATCTGTCTGTGTGAGCGTGTGTGTGTGTGTGTATGTATGAGTATCTGTGTATGGCTGCCTCTGTCTGTGTGAGTGTGTGTGTGTGTGTGTATGAGTATCTGTGTATGGCTGCCTCTGTCTGTGTGAGTGTGTGTGTGTGTGTGTATGAGTATCTGTGTATGGCTGCGTCTGTCTGTGTGAGCGTGTGTGTGTGTGTATGTATGAGTATCTGTGTATGGCTGCCTCTGTCTGTGTGAGCATGTGTGTGTGTGTATGTATGAGTATCTGTGTATGGCTGCGTCTGTCTGTGTGAGCGTGTGTGTGTGTGTATGAGTATCTGTGTATGGCTGCGTCTGTCTGTGTGAGCGTGTGTGTGTGTGTATGTATGAGTATCTGTGTATGGCTGCCTCTGTCTGTGTGAGCATGTGTGTGTGTGTGTGTGTGTGTGTATGTATGAGTATCTGGGTATGGCTGCCTCTGTCTCTGTGTATGGCTGCGTCTGTCTTTGTGAGTGTGTGTGTGTGTGTGTGTGTGTGTATGAGTATCTGTGTATGGCTGCGTCTGTCTGTGTGAGCGTGTGTGTGTGTGTGTGTATGTATGAGTATCTGTGTATGGCTGTATCTGTCTGTGTGAGTGTGTGTGTGTGTGTATGTATGAGTATCTGTGTATGGCTGCGTCTGTCTGTGTGTGTGTGTGTGTGTATGTATGAGTATCTGTGTATGGCTGCGTCTGTCTGTGTGTGTGTGTGTGTGTGTGTATGAGTATCTGTGTATGGCTGCGTCTGTCTGTGTGTGTGTGTGTGTGTATGTATGAGTATCTGTGTATGGCTGCGTCTGTCTGTGTGAGTGTGTGTGTGTGTGTGTATGTATGAGTATCTGTGTATGGCTGCGTCTGTCTGTGTGCGTGTGTGTGTGTGTGTGTGTATGTATGAGTATCTGTGTATGGCTGCGTCTGTCTGTGTGTGTGTGTGTGTATGTATGAGTATCTGTGTATGGCTGTCTGTCTGTGTGTGTGTGTGTGTGTGTGTGTGTGTGTGTGTATGTATGAGTATCTGTGTATGGCTGCGTCTGTCTGTGTGAGCGTGTGTGTGTGTGTGTATGTATGAGTGTGTGTGTGTGTGTGTGTGTGTGTATGTGTGTGTGTGTGTGTGTGTGTGTGTGTGTGTGTGTGTGTGTATGAGTATCTGTGTATGGCTGCCTCTGTCTGTGTGTGTGTGTGTGTGTGTGTGTGTGTGTGTATCTGTGTGTGTGTGTATGTATGAGTATCTGTGTATGCTTGCCTCTGTCTGTGTGAGCATGTGTGTGTGTGTATGAGTATCTGTGTATGTCTGCCTCTGTCTGTGTGAGCGTGTGTGTGTCTGTTTGAGTATCTGTGTATGCCTGCATCTGTTTGTGTGCTTTATTTAAGGTTTAAGAATTTAAATCATCATCTAATGAATCCATCCTGCAAACATATTCGTCTTAATGGTCATGTTTGCTCTAACTTAAAAACACGTACCTGGTATATTGCATTTTACATTAATAATCATGCATGCCATATTTGTTGGAGACAGTACATTGCAACTGCTTAAATTATCGGGACATCCATATATGGTGATATCAATCTTCACACTTCGCGCATGTGAATTGTGCCCACTGTTTAAAATATCCACCTTGGCCTGTGCAGCGACTGTATGCGAACTGTCTAAAAGTGGGACAGGTGTACGTTATGTAGGTTGGAGTCGTAGCCGGAGGATGCGAATCTCCGGTTCTGGAGGGCTGCACTGATGTAGAGGCAGTGGACCTAGGTGCGCGTGTTTTGAATTTTGATAGTTACGATTCTGCAAACAGTTTTGATCACCTAAAACGTTTGACGAGACGTTTATCCGGTTGCTTCTCGCTATGTGTGAGAGGTGACTTCAGACGGCATCACTTTGCCGATCTAGTACAATAAAACAGCCTAAGCATCTCGCACCAAGCAATGCCCCTAACTATGTGCAACAGAATATTTTGTGCTCGTGCTCTTTTAATTTAAGGTCCTCGAGCTGAGGGAGACAAGCTAATTGGTACATAGCATCTGAACATGGCGTGCGGTCCAGGTTTAACACGTTATCGCAGGCTGTGGGAACTGTTTTTTTTCCCCAGAATTACACGTCTACGACACATTCCCACAATAGCGCTGACGTGCTAACTCCCTTTAACCGCGGACCACGTTTATTAATTCCAGGTGGTGTTTCTAAATTCGTTCATGGCATGGTTTCGTGATGATTAGAGAAAGCGGCCTCAGCTGACGGACGGTGCAGACGGAAGGTGCAGAGGTTGGCTTGCAGAGAGAAGCTGTAAAAGGAACGGGGTTTTCGGTGTCTGGCCAGCTGGATCAAACTCACGTGAAATCTGCTTGATCTGCACTGTGAGGAAGCGCTAGCGGGCTAAACCCGAGCTACGTGGCTGGAATTGATTGATGCGCGTTGGGCGAACGCTCCGAGGCAGCCAGCTTCGCTTCTTAACTGGGAAAGTCGCCCACGCTTTTGTTTCCCTCGCACAGACACGGAAATAGAAACCTCTCATCTCCGGTGCCGCTTGGGAGGTCTCTCTGGGTTCGATTGCGTCACCAGAGAAGCTCTGCCCGCGGTTCGAGTATCTCCCGGTGTTGCTCGGCAGGTCTCAGTTCTCCTCAGAATAAGTTACACGCCGGGGCGACTCATTTCAAAACTGGAGACGTCATATTTATCTGCCAGAGTTTGTGGGCGTCGCGGGGGAAAAGTTTATTATTTGGCGCGATGAGTGCCAGGGAGCAGAGAAGAGCAAGAATGGGGCAAAAATGCTGCAATAAAAATGATGTATGAGCCGTCAATCTGAGAACAGCGTGATACATCACTTTCCAGGCATGTTCCTCAAAGCCCTCCTTTAATGAACTACGTGGTGGAGTCGTATTGCACTTTAATAGATTTTGTCGATGAAATAAGCCTTGCTTGTCTTCGCAAATATGAAGAAGTGATGCCCGTTTTATTGTTCAGGATCGGTTCTTCAAGAAGCTAGAACAAACGTAGCGCCGCTGAATAGAATTTCTATCAAAGTAGCTATATGGAAACTTCATGGATTGATTGATGTTGGTCTATAATGCGTTTGTGGATCATGCAATGTAAAACTAATATTTCCATGAAGGCCTGGAATAAACAAATCTGTCAGAGCAGGACTAGTAATATTCTCTCGTTTTCTTTTTCTTTTCTCTCTTTATTTATTAATTTATTCATTTATTTATCCATTAGCTGTAACTATGCCATGATGTGCTGTTCGCGAGCAGAAGAGCATATAAAGGATAAATAAAACTACAAAATATTTAGAGAATTTAAAATTCTTTTCATGAAACAAAAATTATAAAATAAGACATGCCGGCAATACATTGCGGAAGCCTTTAAATTTTAGATGGCAGTCTAGTAAAAAAAAAAACAAGTCTAAAAAACAATACAGTAATAAAATAACTAAACTAGAATTTAAACTAGAAGTTTACACTTAATATTTTGCATAAAGAGTTTGTGCTTTTAATTTGTAAAGTATAAAACCATAACTACCTAGGCAAAAGTCTTCAGCATATGACATGATGAAATGTAAAATATAAAGTTTTAGCAAATATGAATTTTATGTTTCCATTTTCTTTTTGCCTAACTGAAAAGTAACATTTAAAAAATATGACAGGATTGTAAATATTTAAATAAATGTTCTCTGGCATGAGATAATGTTTGTTGAGACTTGCATTAAGTTGACGGAGTTTATTAGATGAAAAAACTCTACTGGACTTACCGCATCACCACATCATCACTAAATTCAATTCACAACTATCTTACGTGTTGTTCTTTTAATATTATTTTCCAAAGACCTTTAACATTTGAAAATGGTGAAATATTTTTAATGTGTTTTCAAACCAAGTGGCTTCCTTGAGCTTATTAAAAGCACTGCAATCTTACAATTTTACTAAGGTTTGGATATTTACTGAGGTTTGGATATTTATTAAAGTTTGGAGATTTACTAAGGTTTGCAGGTTCATCCATTGCACTGAATCTGTCCTTCTCCTGCTTCTCTCCAAACCTCTCCAAAGCTCCAACATCCAAAGACATTCATGCATAGCATTAATTAATCTACAAGGCCCACCTCCTTGCAGAGACGTTTCCTAATTGTTTAATACAGCTGGACCAAGTTGACATTTCCAGTTGCTGACTGAAGCCGAGGAAAGTCACTGAGCACTTTTGTTCTTAGAGCAACTATATTAGTCTTCGCTGCGAGTCTTTGAAAACTCATTTACAGCACCTTCAACCCTACTATTATGTTAGCATTATCAAAATGTGTGGGTCAGTTGTGAACCTGCATGTCTCAATCACCTCAAAAGGGGTTACCTCCCATGTTGTGACATCATTCCCTGTATTTTAGGAGTGGACCACTCAGGACAGAGGAGAGGAGCACGACAGGATTTCCCAGAATGCCATGCGTCTCTCCGCTGACTTTATCTGGTTTAAGTGTTGGTGTTATAAATAGCCCGTTTACGTGAATGTGCTTGGTTTAGTTGTCTTTTTTTCTCCATTGCTGTGTTAGGAGTGGGTACACTGTCATCATCCTGTGTCTTTTAATGCTTCCCCCCCTGTTCTAGTGCTCCTTTCTGCTGGTATGAGTGTTTTTAAAGACTCAGCTGTTGTAATATAGAGCTTTTCCTTGAGCACAAATGTCATTGTTTGCCTTCTCTGAAAACACACATTTAACACTACTTACCAACTACTCATGCGTCAGTGATGTAGAGATGAACTTATTTTATTGTATTTTACTGTCAATAATGGCTTTATTTACACTACACCATTTTCATTACAACGCACACATTTTAGAGCATTTTATGGGTTTCAGTTGCGATTAAGGATGTAAAGCCGTAGATTCTACCTGCACATGCTTGGGTGTGTACTTCACATATATATCTTACAGTGTGTGTGTACTTCACATGTATGTCTTACAGTGTGTGTGTACACATGTATGTCTTACAGTGTGTGTGTACTTCACATGTATGTCTTACAATGTGTGTGTGTACACATGTATGTCTTACAGTGTGTGTGTGCACATGTATGTCTTACAATGTGTGTGTACTTCACATATATGTCTTACAGTGTGTGTGTACTTCACATGTATGTCTTACAGTGTGTGTGTACTTCACATTTATATCTTACAGTGTGTGTGTACACATGTATGTCTTACAGTGTGTGTGTACTTCACATGTATGTCTTACAATGTGTGTGTGTACACATGTATGTCTTACAGTGTGTGTGTGCACATGTATGTCTTACAATGTGTGTGTACTTCACATATATGTCTTACAGTGTGTGTGTACTTCACATGTATGTCTTACAGTGTGTGTGTACTTCACAATTATATCTTACAGTGTGTGTGTGCACATGTATGTCTTACAGTGTGTGTGTACTTCACATATATATCTTACAGTGTGTGTGTACACATGTATGTCTTACAGTGTGTGTGTACTTCACATTTATATCTTACAGTGTGTGTGTGCACATGTATGTCTTACAGTGTGTGTATACTTCACATATATGTCTTACAGTGTGTGTGTGTACACATGTATGTCTTACAGTGTGTGTATACTTCACATATATGTCTTACAGTGTGTGTGTGTACACATGTATGTCTTACAGTGTGTGTGCTTCACATGTATCTCTTACAGCGTGTGTGTACTTAACATATATGTCTTACAGTGTGTGTGTACACATGTATGTCTTACAGACATATATGTGACATATATATATATATATATATATATATATATATATATATATATATATATATATATATATATATATATATATATATATTCACCTGGACCGCACACCATGTTCAGATGCTCTGACCTGTGTTACATTTACAGTATATTATGGGTCAGAATTGTCTCTTATATTACAAATTAAATCAAAAGTCTAATACAGTTTTTCCTGAAAGAAACCAAAGAATACATTTCAGCAGAAACATAAACTCCATTACATCAGGATTGTATAACTATCAAAAACAAAACGATGAACATTTCAGAGTTGTTATTCAATGGCACCAGTTCCATTGACTTCTAGTTTATTTCAGAAGCTCATTCCTGAACATATGGAACGATCAATGGATCCATATAAGAGTGACGCATTTGTTCTGAGAGTAATGGGGGGGGGTATGACATGCAAGTGGGACTTTATAGATATATTTATTACATTAGTGGCAAGTTGTGCTGGTATTACCATGTTACAGTCTTCCTAGGCCCGTGTGTGTGTGTGTGTGTGTGTGAGAGAGAGAGAGAGAGAGAGAGAGAGAGAGAGAGAGATTGTGTGTGCAAAATCTAAGAAATTAAAGGTAGAAACCTGACCATCACTTTTTGCATTCTATACCCCTGTTTATATCTGGTCCTTTCATATAACTTGCACTCCAGTCCTGATAAAATAAGACTCCAGTTAGTCCTGATAAGACTCCAGTTAGTCCTGATAAGACTCCAGTTAGTCCTGATAAGTTAAGACACCAGTTAGTCACTTTGCAATCCGATTGTTATGTGCCATGTAATATGCAGATCAGCTCGTATACAACAACCAACTGCTGCCTGGAAAATTTGCATGCCGTCATACATTTCTTTACACTTAAGGCACCAGCTCCAGCAGTTGATGTTAATGAAAAAATGACCTATTGGAGTAATTAATACATCAGTGACCTTGGTCCCAGCTGCAATAAATGCTGCTACGGTCCCCCGTCTATGCTCCTGGTAGGAGTGTGTCATGCGGGGCACTTCCTCCCACACACGCATCAGGTCTGTTGATGTTGTTTCTTTGGCAAGGCTTGTAGAACGTGGCTTGAAGAAACAGATGCGTTTACTCCATCATAACCTCTAGCTAAAATCCATCTTAGAAGAACCTCCTGGAGTGGTTTTTGAGCTAATCTGTTTTATGTGTGTCTTGGGTGCATTTACACCTGAATTTGTATGTGGATAATCTGTATCTGGATATAATCCACTCACGATACATAAAATGAGCAGGTGTAAACAGGATCTATAGCATCTCTCGCCTATAGGTTTGTTCTATGTTTTCCCAAAGGAAATATGTAGTTTGTGTCTGTGTGTATGAGAAAAACCACACACATATACAAGGCAGGCACATGAACTGTGTGTGTGTGTGGGTCTGTGTACACTTGCATGGAAGACAAACAACTATGCTGTTCTCCCATGAGAACATGAGAACTGTGTCATTGTGCGTGTGTGTGTGAGAGAGACAGAGAGAGAGAGAGAGAGAGAGAGACGGTGTGTGAGTGTTTTTGTGTAGAATCTTGTTATATAATCTTACAGATTATGATCATAAACTTGATCTGCATTCTAACTCTGTACTTCACTCCCCTTCCTGATAGTTATGGGTTATTCTTTCTCAGGACAAATATTTAGTTTGTGTGGACAATGTTTCTGTGTGTGTCAGAGAAAAATTTGACACTTACACAGAAGGAATGTTAACTTTGTTTGAGAAATACCCTGTGTGTGTTTGTATTCTATAGATTACAGTGATA
Source organism: Brachyhypopomus occidentalis (assembly GCA_020368025.1). Taxonomy (NCBI): domain Eukaryota; kingdom Metazoa; phylum Chordata; class Actinopteri; order Gymnotiformes; family Hypopomidae; genus Brachyhypopomus; species Brachyhypopomus occidentalis. The sequence continues at coordinate 1,506,580 of JAGXOD010000037.1, forward strand.
AACATGACTGCACTGTAATTCTGCGACTTACATCATCAACATTCCCTTGATAGGTGTGGATTATGCTTTCTCACAAGAAATATTTAGTCATTCCTGATAACAGTTTATACTGAACATTAAAATGTTTTCTAAATGGATGGCATTTTTCTACAATAACAGACAGGCATCCCTCAGCCACAAACATAGTGTTCATATTTATATTTCATCCACTCCTCTTTATTGAGACTGAATAACTCAATAATATCAGAGGGACCTGCCCTAATTGCTGTGAATTAGCAGACATTGTATCCTGGATTTAAGGAGTGGATCACTCAGGACAGAGGAGCACAACAGGACTTCCCAGAATGCCACGTGCCACAAAGCCTGAATGCGGGTGGGAATATGGGTCCAGCTGAGGGTGGAGTCATACCATCCCGATGCGATGGGAATGTTGGCCCAGCTAAGGCTGAAACTGTTCTTGCTATTCCCACAAGCTGTTCTTAGGTGACAGTGAGAGACTCTGAAATGCAAATGCACAGCGATCACGGCGATGGCAACACATTTTGACATTTAAATGGCAGACGCAGTGACAGAGGTCACTGGCTCACTGACTTTGACATCACACAAACCCTAATCAGACCTTCTGTAGCCAGTCCACCCCACCCACAACTCCCATACTGCCCCTCCCACATATCCCATACTGCCCCTCTCACATATTCCATACTGCCCTGCTCACATCTCCCATACTGCCCCTCTCACATATTCCATATTGCCCCTCTCACATCTCCCATACTGCCCCTCTCACATCTCCCATACTGCCCCTCTCACATATTCCATACTGCCCTGCTCACATCTCCCATACTGCCCCGCCCACATCTCCCATACTGCCCCTCTCACATATTCCATACTGCCCCATTTCTTGCCGTTTCGGCTGGAGACAGCAGCCCTGGTTTAGAAGTAATAAACAACTACTGAGAAGTTCAGGAAATGGTGCTTAGCAGTGTACACGAACACTTGAACACTGGACTTTTAATTTTTTTTAAATAATGGAACTGTATTAACAATGAAAAGTTAAATTAATACGGACGTGGGCAGAGTCTGTTTATTCCCACATTAATGTACCTTTTGTCTATTTCTTACACATGGCTAATTTCAATTTGGCCCATGCTCTTATGTACCCCAGAATAATGTGCCATCTCTGCCAGTGTAATGGCATTGTCTTATCTTTTGTCAGACATAATGACAGTTTAATTGCTTGGATAAACACCCAGAGCATTTTGACGCAGCATGGCACCCCATGCTGTAGAAATGCTTCACTCTCCTTCCACCCAGACCCTCCCTCCCGCGTCCCCAGCTGACTGATTACATTGCCATCTTGTTTGACTAGAGAAAAAGTAATTAAGTGAGGAGAGAGGTGACACCAGTGCTGCTGAAATTGTTTATTTATCGAGAGACGCAGACGACGGCCCAGGCTGTGGAGAGGAGCACAGTTACTCAGCTCCTCCCCTCCCCCGCATCTCCCCCCTTGCTCTGTTTAACCTTTGACCCGGGCAGCTTCACCCTCCCTGCAGAAGCTAGCTCCGCAGGAATTATTCGATCTGGTGGCGGAGGCTATTTATAATGAGAGGCCTGGTGGGTCAGCGCTTAAAGAGAGCGCTTGTTAATCCAAGCGACTCTGGCGAGAATGCCATGGCAGGTTGCTGCTCCTTCTGGGGCCAGATCAGGGTGTCCGTGGCATAAGATGCCTTTCGGAAGGCAGGCACGACACACTTCTGCTGCACATCACACCGCCCGTGAGCCACATTCCTCACTGAGGATGAACACGGGCTGCATGCGTAAGTCTAACTGTTGCCCTGTGATGGATTCCTTGTTGGGTTGCGAGTAGAAACCACTCGTGTGAAGTGTCTCTGCAAATGTTCTGTTGCGGTAAACGCCAGTGTGTCTGGGCTTCATGGTAATGTTGTGTCAGATTGCAGGTTTTTGATTGCTTCTACAAATGCAAAAAAAAAATTTGTTTCCAGTTTCATTTATAGTGCCAAGTTGTGCTTTTCTTTAATGGATTTGTGTTGTCACCTTTTGCTTGCTTTGCGTTGCCGCTGTTCTGCGACTGCGGGTCAGCATCCTCTCTCACACAGCACCACATTTCCTCCCGTCACAGCACATTTGTAATAATGAACACTAATCCATTAAAACATCTATTAAGTTCTAATACCTCTGTGCACCACTGGAATTCTGGGTAATGAGGACATCCATTTTCAGCGTGGCTTTCTGCTGCCCAGGAGCAACGCTAGTGGAGGAGATTTGGCACGGCTGTGATGGAAACGTGCGATGGATCCATAGAGCTACGCCGAGAGATCAATCGAGGAAGCAAGTGGTCCGTAGTCTGTGCATCACGGTGATGGAGCTCACACTGCAATCCATACTTACCCAGAGAGAAAAGACACCATCAAGGTCAGAACAGGGCACCAAGAAAGTGTCCGAACAGACTTCCTTGGTCTGGGAGATAGATGGGGATTAAAGCAGCACTGGCCGCAAGCATTTCAGCACCGACACGGTCTGCTTCTGTACTGCAGAACATCAGATTTGAGCCGGAAGAGTGTGAGGACGGGCAGTAGGTTGCGAGCTTTGATTGGAGAGTATTTACATATGCGCAGGGGGAAGTCTATTAATTCCAACCCTACATCAGAAAAGAACTGAACATGTTTCAGGAACTGCAAGTAAATTTAGCAGTGTTTCCCTATATCTGGACCAACCAGCACCATGCCCTTACATTCACCACAGTGCAGAGACTTACACATGACATAAGGAATTTATAACGTGACATATGGAATGTGTTTTAGAGTGCAAGGATAAACAGGCTTGAAGAAACGGTGGAGAGGCTCAGAATCCCATGATTTGATCCTAGATGTTCCTGCAGGGAAAGCTGTGAATCTGCTCACGGCCCCAGGAGCGCCAGCAGACTGAGGAACGGAGAGACGTTCACCTGAGAGACGTGCACCCGAGAGACGTGCACCTGAGAGACGTGCACAGAAATGTCAGGATAGGACTTCTGGCCTCTGGGTGAAAGGCCTTCTCAGACAGCAATGCATAATGTCCCCTCATACATGTGGCAAATGATGTCTGGTCACAGTGCACCCTGGAGTTAAAGCAGATTAATATACAGTACTTCCCGTGCTCAACAGTGTTGAACAGATTACCAAGGACAGAAAGACTCAAGAAAGCATATAGTCATTAGAGTAATGTGGCAAACACCTATGTGTTTATAGTGTGGATCAAACCCACAGATCTATAATAAACAACTGTGTTATAGATTGGTGGTGACGCCACACTTCAGACAAACCTAACAAATCTTCCAAAAGGCCACGACTAACTACCAGTTCTGCTGTTGCAGGCATCCTCTGTTGTAGTTTTTGTGTAATGTGTTTATTTTCAGGGGGGAAAAGGTCCAGAAATAAAATGTGAAAAACCAGAAGTCAAACTCAACACAAATCCATCACATCCATAAATAACAAAAAAAACGTATGTATGATGTATGTATTTTTTTGTAAATTTCAAAAAATAGCAGAAATATTATTTCTCTTCTCTTCATTAATCTCAATAATCAGAGGAGACTGTGAGGGGAGTTCTCTGTCATACTGTATATCATATATCAGAGTAATTAGCAAACAGAATCTGAATGTCTTGGGGAAATTGCTAATAATCTTAATGCAAGAATTAATAGAGCAAGACAGGCCAACAACCTTAGGACAAAACCTTCAGCTCAGCAAATTAAGTTGTTGACAATATAAATAAAAATGTTTTTACCTCATTCTGTTCCAGTCTGAAAAGCTCCAAAGATCTGATAGCAAATTAAACTAAATATTTAATAATAAAGCAGGACAATTTTCAATTTTGTATGTGTGTGTGTGTAATTATTATGATGTATTCCAATCAACTTAAAAATTTCTTTGGCGATGGAGCAAAAAATAAAGACCATCTGATGACACTAGTGACCTCTACTGGCAAAAACGATCATGGCGCCACACCAGCCCCTCCCCCTCCCCCTCCCCCTCCCGAAATCAGACTGTCATACGCAATCCAACGCAATCAGTGTCATGTCAAAACCTGAATATCTCTATCCTTCCCAGGCATGGCAGAGCAGTTCTGGGCTGGGTGAAGTCAGACAGCAGTTGCCGGGCCTTTTCCAGGACTGCCTTGCAGGCTTGTCAGTATGGGGGCCTCCTCCGGGACAGCACGCTTCAGGGGATCGGAGCCATGCTGATGTAAACCGTCACGTAAACAGTGCAACTGCCGAATAATCGCGTACAGCGTTTGACCGCCGAGGTTGGCCGAGACCTCGAACATAACGGCATCCTGAACCGCGACGGGCTCGTTAGCCTGAGCCGCGCGGTGTGGGACAACACCGAACCGTGCCAGAGAGAATTACAGAGCAAATCTGACGTGGCGCGCGGGGGTCCATCGTAAGGCGCAAGGTGCATATGATCTTGGTCAGCTTCAGTGCTACATCCAAATGGTTATTTTAAATAAAACACACTGCCCCCCCCCCTCCCTAATTGGTTCCACTTTTTCGATTTATTTTGTTTTATTTTTTTATTGGAGGGAGTCATTAAATCTCAACGTCTATGCCAATACAGTAAGATCAATACGTTTCAGCGGGATGCATGTTGAGGCCAGAATCTGCCAATCGGCAAAGTGATGATTATTTTATCAAAAGAAGTCTTACTTAACCAACTTAATAGGGACCAGCACCAGCAGAGTCATACGATTGAAGCTTCAAGCCCGTTTTTTGCTCATCGGCAGTATGCGGTTTGAAGTTTGACGTTTTAATTGAATATGTTTATAGGAAAGCAACCTCTCTTCAATCTCACATCAGCTGGGTTACCATATTTACTGAGAAGCGTCCTCTGGTTCACCCCGAACAGCTCTCTCCCTCCCTCCCTCTCTCTCTCCTCTCTCTCTCCCTCCCTAATTCTTTCTCTCTCTTTCTCTAGCCACCCCCTCCACTCTTTGATCCTTCCCTGCAGACGGCAGGAAAAGATGACAGCTTCTCAACAACCATGCAGCTGAAGGAGAAAAGAGGAGAGGGGGTTTTGAAATTTTTATCAACGGGGTGACATGTAAAGCATCAAACAGCCTCCGGGATGCGTTAATAATGCCTCATCCTTGAGAGTACACGCGCTTTTGTGAGTCAACACCCAATGCCTGCCCTCCCTCATAGGGGCAAACAAACACACGTCTAAACATGTGCGTACATACAGCCTTCTATCTCCCTGTATCTTGACAGAACAGCGGAATATGGCTTAACCTGACCTAGCTCCTTATCGGCTCGGGAATACGGCGTCAAGCAGACTTTCCTAACAGGTGGGCGACATCTGTGTAGATGGAGAGTTCTGACACAATCCGCGCTCTCTGTTTACCCCCTGAACATACGGCAGAGATGCTGATCCGTGCCCAGTCACTACCTAGTATGAGCCAGTGTCCCTGGCGCCCTCTGAACGCGTCTCACTCCCAGAGGTTCTCCCATCGCACGAGTAGCTTGAGTACTAAACGATGCAGTTTATAAAAGATGCGGATAATGTTGATTTGGCCTAGAGCAAGTTCCGTTCTGGCGCCCAGTAAAAACCTTCAAAAAGGTGCTAACTTCCACCTTGATTTTAGCGTGACGAAGAGAAAGTGGTCGGGCGGTAACACAGCGGGGGTAAAGACAGCGCATTTAGCATGAGTCAGACACATTAAATGCTCCTACGGACAGGGGGAGAGATATTTACTGTGCCAGACTGATTTGGACGAAGAAGCACGAGGAGAGGGTGGCCGACCTAAAGAGGTGATGGCGGGGACGTGCCCCGAGGTGCCTCTCGCGCAAGCTCGGATCAGCATGGCGCACGAGGGAAATGTAAAGGCGCCATGGCGATGGGGCGCGCGCCTCTAGCAGCCGTGTCCCACAGTTGAACCCAGCGATACTTGTGCTTCACACAGCTCAGTGGGAAATTTATTCAAATACATCCTCCACATCCCCGGAGCTGTCTTCAGCGCGCGCGCACACACACACACTGAATGTGCGCGCGCACAACATGCTTGACTCATTTTGAAATGCTATACCGCACTTGTTTCTCCTACAATACACCCGTTGACTTGTATGTGAAAATTAGGTTAAATTAAGTTTCTTCTTAGGCGACAGCAGAACAATCAACTCCTAGTGGACACTATTCCATAGAGCCATTTTCAATTAAATAGGTCAGTAATAATTCCAATAACAATACCAAGTCTTAAATTAACTCCTAACATAAATATTAATTTAATCTTTGATCAATAATAGGTCGTTGGTTGTCATTTAAAGGAGGAATTGAAATAATCTCATACATATGTAAACGCACCAGTCAGGCGCACCTCGTGGCAGTGGGTTTGACAGTTGGACACTGCTGGGATCTGCTGGCTGAGGTGGCGTAGGCTGCTGTGAAAAACAGCGGCTCTGTGGTCACATGAACTCAGGATGTCTCTCGCGTATCTGCTCGAACTGCGGGCGTCAATTAACTCCGAAAGTTCCCGAACTTCCATTTTACATTGTGTGTGTGTGTGTTGGCTTAGGCAGTTCCCTGTATCCTCAGAACAACTGCGTCTCATGATACAGCCCCCCGCCCAAAAAAAAAACCCCAAACAACAACAAAAGACGACGCTGCTCAGACGTTTACTGAATGCAGCGCTGGTGCCTAATCGGAGGCGAGCTCCAGATGGCTCGCGGTAGGACTTTGAAACCAACATGAAGACATGGCTGGAAGTAAAACACCGGCTTCTATACCCCCCGAAGCAGCTCATTTCAATAAGAACAAAGCCGTAGCGGATGACACATTTCTATCCGCCAGAGGCCATTTTATTTCTAGAATATATTCAAGTTCTACATTTATAGTTCTTAATTTTTTAATCAAAACAAAAGTCCTCAAAGGATGTTAAAATTCTTCAAATGGTCAAAGAGTAAAATGTTACAAACAATTCTAAAACAAGTCTAAAAATGTCAACCGAAGAAAAGAACACTATCACAGTATTAGGCTTCGTCAACTCTTAAAAAATGAATAAATAAATCAGATCACGTCATCCTGTTAATCATTATAGGTAGTCAGACGGCTTCCAGTGTATGTATCTCTAATATGTAACTCTGGAAAGTTTTCTACTGTTTTCATATAGATTCTTTGTTGTACTGTTTGCGTATCATTTCAGGGCGTGTAAATAAGTAATACCTTTGAAGTGTATTATTGTCAACCTCCTGGTAATGATATTAGTCCTCCATAGATGTCTGCTGCTCGAACTGATTGCTTCATAAAGCAAGGTTGTACTGACCTCTTGTGGCCATTAGGTTCCACTGACATTGCATAATATTATTTAAAGAAACGAGTGTAAGGTTCGAATTTCATCGTAGGCTCTTCACCACTTGGTCTGAAAAAACATATGCTCATCACTCAGCAATATTAATGTCTCACGTGTCACCATATTGCTTCGAATCTAGCAGAATATACCCACAACATTTTAACAATTGCAAGCTGTCACATATTCGAACACTGCATAGAGTTGTTACACCTGGATTATGAAGAAAAAGGCATCAACTCTAATTATTTGTGACGGTTCTCAGGACATTCTATGGAGTATATGCATTTTAAAAAGTTATACTATTAAGAACCAATATCAATATTTACAGACAGAGACACACAGACAGACACGCAGACAGACACACAGACAGACAGATATGAGGGTATTAATAATTACAGCATAATGCTGATGGTTTCCAGAAAAAGAGCTCCTCATATTCACTCTCTCTACGTAAAGTGATTGCGTCTGTGTCAGTGCATGAAGATATTCTAATACTAAATTTATTATGGAATAATCTGTTGTAATCTGTTGAGGATAGAATTGTTTTCTTGTTATAATTACTTTTTCACTAACTTTTTCTATCTGTGTAAACAATATATACTGAAGACTACATAAAGGACTGAAGACCACATGAATACTGAAGACCACATAAATATTGAAGACCACATAAGGGACTGAAGACCACATAAATACCGAAGACCAAATAAGGGACTGAAGACCATAGATATTGAAGACCACACAAGGGACTGAAGACCACATAAATACTGAAGACCACATAAGGGACTGAAGACCACATAAATACTGAAGACCACATAAGGGACTGAAGACCATAGATATTGAAGACCACATAAGGGACTGAAGACCACATAAGGGACTGAAAACCACATAAGGGACTGAAGACCACATAAATACTGAAGACCACATAAGGGACTGAAGACCACATAAATACTGAAGACCACATAAGGGACTGAAGACCACATAAATACTGAAGACCACATAAGGGACTGAAGACCACATAAGGGACTGAAGACCACATAAGGGACTGAAGACCACATAAGGGACTGAAAACCACATAAGGGACTGAAGACCACATAAGGGACTGAAGACCACATAAATACTGAAGACCACATAAGGGACTGAAGACCACATAAATACTGAAGACCACATAAGGGATAGACACAGCTTGCCACACGTCCCTTGTTTTCAGCCACATGCCTCAGCTAACATTTCCAGAGGGAAGGTTTCAGCAGAACATCAGCAAACATGTGTTCAGTAGGCCCATGGAACATCAATACTGCTTCACTGAGTGAACTCTAATTCAATGTGACTGTGTTCTATAGATTCTGTTAGGTCAGGATTTTAATACACCTAACTGCTGCGAAATAAGCACCCCGGGCTTCTGTGACACCCTATGTCTTAGCAGTCAATATGAAGGATGTGTAGTCTTTACAGGCTGAGATTTTCTACCTGGAGACTTATACCATGGTGTGTTTGTAGGTTATAGAAGGTTACAGGAATGCAAACAACTTACACCCTGGAAAGAGAGTGAACAAGAGAGAGAGAGAGAGAGAGAGAGAGAGAGAGCTGGCTCACCTGGTTGCCATGGTGACATTCCCTCTCCTCACTTCAATATCCACTGAGCAAAGAATATTCCACATCCTGACTGAAGAGCCATATAGCAGAGCAACAAAGAAAGGCATGTATGTTAACCTTGCCTTAGTAATATGACAAAAAATGAACTTTTGAGTGCAAGAATTCTGACCACAGAGAGCATGACATGTTAATGTGAACATGATAAGTGTCTAGCCTATGCTATCTTGCACTGCAACGCAAGACTGAAATAAACTAGTCATTGCATGGATGCCGTTTCCTACTACCTTGGAGAAATCTTCAAAATCTTCAGGGCAATGGCTAACAACCCCACTGTCTCAGGGTGTTTAAGCTTGGATTTTAATTCCCTTTATGGTCTGGTTTCCCTTCTATTAATGTTGTGTTTAGTTTTGTAAGTTAAAACACTCAAACTTTTCACTTTGCTATGAGTGTAGCTCTGTCTCTCTCTCTCTCTGTCTGTCCTCCTGTGTGTGTTTGTTATTTAAACTAGCCAAAAATGCTATTTGGTATTAGGAAGAAGGTAAATGTATTGGAAACACTTGCAAATATTTCTGCACAAATGAAAATCCTAATCAGTTAGCTACCTACTTAATGTGAACTTCAGTTTGAAACTGACCAAAAATGTTATTTTACACCTAAACTGGGACAGCTTGCATCTAATAAGGGGCTCTTTTTGTTTTCTAAGCAGTGCCCCCTCAACCTATCCGGGCAAGGGGGGAGGGTACACGGTTTGATTTAGCAGACAATTGAAGTGACCAACCCCAAAATAAACGATCGTTCGAACTGTCCAATCGTAAGCCACGTTTGAAAAAGCGCTCTATACAGCTGCTAGAATGGGCGGTCTTTCGCCAAAATGCCCGCCCAGTGCCCGAGCGTTAGGTTGCGCGAGGGCTGCAGTTTCAGTTTGTTTTATTCACCATTTTGAGTAGCTGAAGGTAAAAATTAAACTAAATCCTTCACTACAACAGAGACATTTTCCGTGTTGTTTAGTTTCACGATTGGGCGAGGACGTTGTTTCTGCGACGTCACATTGAGTCCCCCGGTTTGTAAAACAATTTTGGTTTTTATTATATCTTGATTTTCTTTTGCTGTTTTACATTTTTAACCTCTACACAGTATTCCTGCAAAAATGTCAAGACCAGTGAGGTACGTGGATTTAATATGTCCTCCGCACGCGCTGCATTGCATGCACTCTGGAGTTTGTTGGCTTCACGCATGTGCCAGCATTGGTTAGCTTTTGGACATTAATTTTGCTGTTTTACTGAATAATTCTTAATGTCCAACCTTCGTGCACGCGTTTCCTCACAGTAGGCTTTGCAGTGCGAATAGGTTTCAAGTGTCCCTTTTGGAAATAATATTTGCGCGCGCTTCTATCTTGCATCGTCTGGGGATCTGATAGCCGATATGTGTGAATCATCACTTAGCCGACACGCTATGTTGAGATAAATGTGTGTGGCGATAAATATAATCAGGTTCGTTGTTTTCTCAGTGGCAAATTCAAGTAAGAATATGGCCTCCCATTCATCCTGGGAAGGCTTGTGAGTATTGGTGAAATCCTTCAGTGAAGGTGCCATTGGCCCGTGGGTGTGATTTTGTGCGTCCTGTATCACAATGTCGCTGAAATACCTACCCAGACGTGCAAATTATGGGGTAAATTCCACAACATTATTAGGTTAAATTGGAAACAATAGACTGTAAACTGATCGACGGTAGCCTGTTGGTTTTTGCTCAAAACGCGTTTGAGGAAAGACACTGCTGCGGACCTTTCTCATTTTGATGGCGCTAAATTAACATTACTGGAATGATGTCAGACGGGGGCGGAGTAGGGCAGAACGCTACCACACCTCCTTTGCGTTTTACGCTTTTAAGGTTTATATAAAATAAATGTAGCGCATTTGCGAGGGTGAATTGAAGGCAGACACAAAGTACCCTGCAGCACACCGAGCTGCAAATGATTTAAGGCCAAGATGTCTTAACCGTTCATACTGTTTCTAAGAAAGCGGCAGCGACGGCCGAGCTAAATCTAGAATGCAGGAAGGTCACGACACTTTAACTTGGTTCTCTAAAACGTAAATGTAACAATTTAACGCATTTGAGGAATGATCGGTGGGGGAAACGGAATGTCACGACAAGTAACAGTTACTAATATGGCTGTTGGCAAAATCCTGCGCCGTTATTTGCCAACGCTGTCTTTAAACGTACACATCACATAAAATGGACGTTGGATTGCCATCTTACGATGTGGTTTTATTGAACAAGTACAGAGGGTGTCTAAACAGAAACGTTTGCACGCCTACGGACAATGTAAATTCAACTTTTGTCTCCAAGTGCTTTTTTTCACGAGCCCCTCCCCCCCATCGTGACTGGAGCTCATTGCGCGCGCACTCACCAGCTGTAATTTGTAATCTCGCATCATTTTTTGCATTTGCAAAGCATAAACAAAACTTCATAGCGGGCAATGAATATAACCCGATGAGATCACAGTGAAAGCCGACGAGGACTCGTTGAAGAATGCGGCTATCTATTTTCCCTCTAATATAACCCTTAGAAAGATGTTTTTTTTTGCGCGCGCGCGCGGCTCCGCTACCATTTCACCTTTCTTTGGCCAGGCGTGGCTCGGCTTGATTACTCCGGCTGGTCAAAGGACTCAGTTAAATGGTTCCCATTTATCCTGCATTTTGATACCTGCTCTGGTAACCCTGGGGGGGAAAATTAATATGAGAGAAACGGTAGATCTCGTGTTGGTTACGAAGGCAACGGTTCCCGCTTTGCTGAAAGAGAAGAGAGGATACGTGGTTTGGTTTACAGCTCGCGACTGAGATCTGCCCGCGCGCTTACGTCACCCAAGTCGGAGCTCTCGTGAAGAACACGTCGGTACATCTAGGGACGAGACCTGGACATTGGACACTTTCGTCAGGAAGGCACTAGTCAAGTAGAGGGAAGCTGATTAGAATGAACCATTCCACCCCACCCCCAAGTGTATCAGTAATTTAACATTTTGGATCTTGTTTAATTTTCTTCTAGTTGTACCTCCTGACACTTTATTATTGTCTCTTCTCCCTTTACAACTCATACCTGCTTGTTGCATCATCGTGGTCAAGAGTGGTTAAATAGGGCAGAGCTTAACGTTGGAATGAAACCTAATTGAAACGTTGTTTTGACAGTAGCTAAATAAGATAATGATATGCAGGTATGTTAAACATACATGTTCATCTCAATAAATTAGAATATCATCAAAAAGTTAATTTATTTCAGTAATTCTATACAAAAAGTGAAATGCATATATTATATAGATTCATGACAGAGTGATCTATTTCAAGTGTTTATTTCTGTTAATGTTGATTATGGCTTACAGCTAATGAAAACCCAAAAGCCATTATCTCAGAAAATTACAATAATGAACACAACACCTCCAAAGGCGTTTAAAATGGTCCCTTAGTCTGGTTCAGTAGGCTACATAATCATGGGGAAGACTGCTGACTTGATAGATGTCCAGAAGCCAATCACTGACACACTCCACATGGGGGGTTTGCCACAAAAGGCCATTGCTAAAGAAGCTGGCTGTTCACTTAGTGCTGTATCCAAGCATATTAATGGACAGTTGAGTGGAAGGAATAAGTGTGCACAAGCAACCGGGATAACCGCAACCTTGAAAGGATTGTCAAGAAAACGCCATTCAAAAATTTGGGGGAGATTCACAAGGAGTGGACTGCTGCTGGAGTCGGAGCTTCAAGAGCCAACACACACACACACACACACACACACGTGTCCAGGACATGGGCTACAACTGTCCTGTTTCTTGTGTCAAGCCAGTCATGACAGAGAGACAACGCCAGAAGCGTCTTACCTGGGCCAAGGAGAAAACGAACTGGACTGTTGTTTTCAGATGAAAGGTGTTCCAAGGTGATTTCAGATGAAGGTAAAAATTGCCTTTCATTTGCAAATCAAGGTCCCAGAGTCTGGAGGAAGAGTGGAGAGGCACACAGTCCAAGCTGCTTGAGGTCTAGTGTGAAGTTTCCACAATCAGTGATGGTTTGGGGAGCCCTGTCATCTTCTGGTGTAGGTCCACTGTGTTATATCAAGACCAAAGTCAGCGCAGATGTTCTTCCAGAAAATTTTAGACCACTTCATGTTTCCCTCTGCTGACAAGCTTTTTGGAGATGGAAATTTAATTTACCAGCAGGACGTGGCACCTGTCCACACCACCAAAAGTACCAATACCTGGTTTAATAACCACAGTATCACTGTGCTTGATTGGCCAGCAAACTCGCCTGACCTAAACCCCATAGAGAATCTATGGAGTATCGTCAAGAGGAAGATGAGACACCAGACCCAACAGTGCAGACGAGCTGGAGACTGCCATCAAGGCAACTTGGACTTCCACAACACCTCAGCAGTGCCACAGGCTGATCGCCTCCATGCCACGCCGCAATGATGCAGTAATTCATGCAAAAGTAGCCCCAACCAAGTATTGAGTGCATTTACTGTTATTGATGATATTTTAATTTATTGAGCTTCGCCTGTACCTGACAGCCTGGCGCTTTACCGTTCTACAGATCTCTTACTCACCAGTGCTTTTGAAGTTATGGAATTAACAATACTAAAATTTGTTTACTCCACAGGAACAGGAAAGTGGTGAATTATTCACAGTTCAATGAATCCGATGATGCAGGTAATGTCCTGTCTAAGACTTCTTGACACATTGAATTGGGTCCTGGATTCCTTTGTTACACATGAGTGCTGAATGATGTGGACAGAAATATTATGATTGTATGGAAATTTGTGATTCTGAAGTAGCTTACAAAAAATTTACCATGTTTAAAAAATAGATAAATAAAAATTACTTTTTTTAGTCCATATACATTTCAAATATAAAGAATGCATTTCTAGCACACAATAACTGTGGTTTCTTGGTTAACACATTTGGATATTGAGATGTCTCCTGAGATTTTATGATTTACATATTCTGATATGATTTACATATATATTGTGTGCATGTATGCACACACATACATATTGTGTGTATGTGTATAATATCACTCCAAATATTTAAATAGTTGTGAAGTTCACAAGGTTTCCAAGGAAACGGGATGTGTCCATAAAGGTCATCTGTCCTGCCTCTCTGGAAGTCTTGTGTACTATACCATACCTGTTTTTAATATTTCTAAAATATATCTAATCTCTTACTACAGTACACTGCAGTTATTCACCTGAAGTCTTTGGATATTCATATATTTAATGTGTGTAGAAACTGCAGTGTATTGTAGATGAAAAAGCAGTAAACATTTTAATAGACAAGGTTTCCCGAGAAATATTTTGGATTTTACGTATATGATATGCGTTTGTAATATAAAACAAATTTTACATGTTTACACTTTGGATTGACTTCATCAGGGCCTGAATAGTCACCCCCCCATAAGAGGTCCAGTCAGCATCTAGTATGAAGAAGAAACCGCACGAGAAGCTTTCGTGTGTTGGGGAGTTGGTTCGGACATTGGAGCGGGTGTAGCCACACGTTAGCGTAGCGCCATGCCTCTTCCACTGGGTGAATCTTGCAATGCTCCTTCTGACCCGCATTCTCTGTGTGCCTCTTCCAGAGGAGTACGAGCGAGAGTCTGACAAGCCCAAGAAGATGCGTGCAGCTCCTCGTGAAATTAAGCACAAGAAGTCCAAGAACTCGCAGGACGAAAGGTGGGCACCCTTCCCGCGCACGAGAGTTGGGGGTTCATGGCTGAGTGCGCGAGTGTGCCGTTGTCCCATGTCCGTGTGCTGCGGGCGGCACTGATGGGCTTTGTTTGGTTAACGGCCTTAATATCCACTTCCTCCACCTGACCCCTATAAGTGTGTGCTGACTCTCTACAGTATCCAGTAAATCCAAAGTATTAGTTCTGCATTCTTGCTCATCGCTTGTTGTTGGCGTTGACTCTTTCAGTGACGACTCAGATGATAAACTCTCCAAATCCAAAAATGATTCAGCAGGTAAGCGGTGTGGTGCTGTGTGTGTGTGTTGTTGTTGTTTTTTAAGTCTTGATCTGAAAGGAAGACCTGTGTCACAAAACACTTTACTCCTACCAAGCAGATGACTTTGGCAGCGAGGAAGACAACGACTTTGGAGAAGAGGAAGAAGAACATGAGGATGAAGAAGATGGAGGAAGCGACTACGAAGCTAAACGGGGTAAAAAAGGCAAGAAGGGGAAAGTGGAGAAGCCCACCAAACAGTCGCAAAAAAGAAAGCGAGATTCAGGTAGGCTGCCGAAGCATTGTCACCTCTGACCGTTTTCCTTAAGATTAATGAAGCCATATATAATCATGACCTCCTAGTTCCAACCCTGTCGGCAGAAGTGAGAGGCGTTGAGGGCTGTTGACCTTGTGTGTGCAGATGATAGCGATGAAGACAGAGAGGTGAGCAGGAAGATGAGGCAGGTAAGGCAAGCTGCCTCCAAGGCTGTCTCCAAACAAAGAGAGATTCTGCTGGGAGACCGGGGCAGTGAGGATGAGGATAAAGAGGAAGACGACCAGGCCTACATGGATCGTAAGTCTGCTCTCTTCACAATGTAACTCCGTCTGTACCTCAGCCTTGAATGCCCTTATCCCTTTAACCGGGTGTTACTTCGTCATACGCAGTTGTCTATTTCGCAGTCAAAACACTTGCATGTGTTCCTCCTTTGTTTTTAAAAGTGCACATTTTAATTTCGGAGCAGGTGTGTGAGAAGAGATTTTTGACCTGGGTGGTCTACCGTGTTACCGAGCGTTCATTATGAACCATGAATACAAACGTGTTTAGGTGGAACTGGAAAAAATTAGATGCTGCTGTTTTGACTGGTCATAATGGGGAAAATTAGCCTGCTCTGCACTACCGTGCAATCTGTACATCAAGTAACGTATAAATAGCGGAAAAATAAAGAACGCTAATGTTGGCACCAATATGTCAGATATTTAATGCAAAACTAGCTACCGTAGTTAGTTTGCTGTCGTTTAAAGGAGGTTGAATAACTACATTGAGCTAGTTTTTATGCTCAAACACAAGATGATTAATAATCTTAACTTGCAAGTGAGCAACTAAACCATATTGAGAGTGATGGCTGTGTAACGCGTGCACACACATCTCAATAGGATTAAGTGTCGAATTAATATTCAACTCCAGTTTTTGAGCTGTAGGTGAATGTTGAATAACTACTGTACTGGTGTAACTGGGTTCAGTTTTCACGGCGGTATGAATAAATCATCGTGTCTGCACTGAATAAAGCACATCTCGTTGCTGTTTGCATGGCTTCCTGTGTGCTCCTGTATTTTTGACTGCAGGAGTTTTCGTGCTTCTTGGCAGGACGCTTGCTACACTACCCTGAGGAACAGTCACCATTGCACATTAGATGCCCCTTCAGGGTTTTTGTCCAGCAGGGGGTGTTATGGGCCACTGTAGTTTGGTGGCAGTAGAATACAGAGCTGCTGGGCTTCAGAGATTACTGATATTAGGCAGTCGGTTCATCTTTTGTGAACAAGTTTTATAGTTTATATAATTTTATATATTTACTTCAGTTATATTCAGCTGTATGCTACTAAAGACAGATGTTACTAGTGAGTGGTTATATAGATTAGAAATTGAAGTGTTAGCTTTGTCAATTAACACAATGCAAAGTGAATGAACAAAAGATAAATCTAAATCAAGTCAAAACCTGGTGTGACCACTCTTTGCCTTCAAAGCAGCATCATGCTTCTATGTACATTTACACACAGTTTTTGAAGTAACTCAGAAGGGAGATTGTTCCAAACACCTTGAAGAATCAACCACAGCTGTGCAGATGTAGGCTTTCTCAGGTTCTTCTGCCACTTCCTGTAATCCTAGACAGACCTAACGTCTTGATCAGGTCTCTGTTGGGGCTGTATCACTTCCAGGACTCCTTGTTCTTTATGCTGAAAATGGTTCGTAATGACATTGGCTGCATCTTTGGGGTCGTTGTCCTGCTGCAGAATAGATTTGGAGCCAGTCGGACACCTCCCTGATGATAACTGCATAATGGATGAGAATCTGCCTCTATTTCTCAGCATTGAGGACACCATTAATGCTGACCACATCCCCAACTCTCATTTGCTGAAATGCAACCCCAAACCTGCAAAGAACCTCCACCATGCTTTACTGTTGAGCCTCCACCACCATGCTTCACTGTTCCCACATCTCTCTCATGTGTCCTTGCTAGCCGCTGTTCTGCTGCAGCCCAGTTCCTACGTCTTCATACATAGTTGAGTCACCTTGGCCTTGTTTCCATGGTGAAGATATGGCTTTGGCCACAATTCGTCCATGAAGACCATATCTGGCCAGACTTCTCTGAACGGTAGATAGTGGGTCCCACTAGTTTGTCTGTTCTGAGCCGATGACACCTTCCAGTTTCAAAGGGAACTGAGCATGAATTCATCTGCCTCACCAAGTTTTCTTGACTGACCACGTGTCACAGTGTCTACGGTCCTCAGTGTGGTCTGTTTCTTTGTGCTACTTCAAAAGAGCTTGTGCAGCATGTTGTGAAACCCCAGTGCGCTTTGAGATCTCTTCCTGGGAGAGCCCTGGTGTGGTGCAACTGCCTTCGGTCTTTGTTGCTGTGCTCGGTCTTTTCATAGTGTACGATCTGTGACTTGAAACTGACTTCCACGACCTCACCTTTGTAGCGGTTTCACTGTTTCTTACCCAGGTTTAAGTTTTGATTTGATTTGGGTTTTTCTTCTGATCATTCACTTTTTGTTAATTCACAAAAATAGCCTATTAAAATGTTTTCCAATTGTTTAAAGCATTCTTACATTGCAACATTTTTTCCACACCAGCCTAAAACTTTTGCGCTCGTGTGTGGTTTTAAACATGTATGGAAACAATAAGTGCAAGCGATAAATCCTAAATTCTGATGGTCCAAATGTGTTCAAGCCTTTCCTTGGTTTCTCCAGTGCAGAGCGGATTACATCTTTTGCAATCAAGTAATCCCACTCCCGCAGTAATGCACGCGGAGGATCACGCGATCATTGATCCTTTCCTGCCGGTTCTTTTAGTGGCTGTTGATTAAATGCACACATAACACGCGTGGAGCTGCAGCAGCGCCTCCGCTCTGCGTGTTGGGATCCGTCTCACTTCAGCAGGCCTTTGATGCTTTTGTCTCTCGTCTGTAGGTGATTAGTTGAGGATCCTTAAAGAGATGCTAAACAGCTCGAACTTAAGCAGAGGCGCTATTTACGACTTCCTTGGGAATCCTGCGATGATTCATGCGTTTCCATGAATTTGTGAATGAACAAATCCAGTCAGAGTTCAACTGTGCATGTAGCTAAACCAAAACATCCTCAGTGTGTCAAACACTAACGGTCCGGGTCCAGCATATAGAAACATGGTGTTTCATGTATTTCATCAGTTTCATGAAACTGTAAATTTTAGAGGAAAATAATTAACAATACTGCCTAGAAGATTTCTTTTGCCCCAAATCACTCGGGTTGCTATGACGGGTGAAAGTGAAGCCATCAGCTTATGAAGTTCAGCATTCACCATTCAGTTATGGGCCTGTCGGGGGCGCCCTTGAGCAGCTTATGGGCAGCAGAGAGCTTCTTAACTGATCCGTTATTGATATGATGTCCGTGTTGTGTGGAAATTCGATTCTTTATTGTTTTAGGAAATCAAAATTGCTCTTTCTACAACGGATGTGTGCGTAAGCATGAAGTGGGTATGAGCAAGGTGACCGTGTAATAGTGGAGTTAAGTTCTGCGTTTATCTGGTAAGGAAGCAGAGGTGGCGCTGTTTGTGCGACCGAGTGTTCCAGTCTCGGCCCTGAGGTCCCCGTGTCCTCTTCGCTTCGGTGGTCTCCGGGTGGTGTGAGCGGGTGGTGCGGGTGGTGGCTGTGTTTGCTGTGGAAGTGAGACACCGTCCTCTGGCGAGTTCCTCTGCTGCGTGCACATCCTCTGTTCTGCTAGCATAACGAACCCTTTAGTGGTACATGCGCTTTGCCGCCAGCGACCATGCCTCATACACAGCTCCTTTTAGGACCATGGTGCTCCTCTTTGCTTCTGTTCTGTAGAAGAACGTGAGATCTCGGCTCGTGCGCTGTGCGGCGGTGTTGGACTACAGGTGTTTTTTCCTCTTTTGAGAAGTAACACACAACGATGACGATGGCTGGCATTTTGACCTTGACTTTTTCTTCCTGTATTTGAATTTACTGAATTATAAGAAATGACCTCAACCTGTTGAGTTGGGTGACCTGTAATTTGTCATGGTAGAACGAAACCACTAAACGTCCCTTTAAAGTAGCAGTGATCGTTAAGACCATGCTGTCTTACCATGGAAATGCACCTTCATAGAGGGTGGTGGCTAACCCAAGGGGTGGGGTCTTCCCACAAAGGGGGTGTGGCCACACCTCAAACATCCGGGGCGATGGAGGCATGTAGCGTTTCCCTCAGCCCCCTCTCAAGGCCCGTTGTCTTGCCTCACAGAGGAGTCTGGCAGCGACGAAGACTTCATGGTGGACGACGATGACGACAGCGACTACGGCCGTTCCAAAAAGAAGAGCAGAAAGGTGGCGCCCAGAGGACGCCGTGCAGAGAGGAAGGAGAAGAAATCCCCCAAGCCCCGGCTAAAGGCCACAGGTAGGCGGGGCCTTCTACATGTAGCCATGGCATTGGGCTGAGGGGGTGGGGCTTAGTGATGGCCCTGATCACATCATTGTTCTGGTTTCATTCATAGTTTGGTTCTCTCCTGGATTTGGCAGTAAGCCTCACTGGATCTGACCATAAGTAGCTTTTGATAGGAAATGGAGATCCTAAATCTAAGAGGAGAAATAATTCTCTTTTTGTCCCATGTTTGCTGTCTGGGATAAATCGCAATAAATTTATACAAACAGTTTTTTTTTTGTTTTCTGTGTTTCTATTAATGAGCCTAAAAAATGCGGTGATCTAAAGTGGTTGTGATGTGTCCCAGTCACCCCCAGCCCCATGAAAGGGAAGGGGAAGGGTCGCCCCAGCGCCACCAAGGCCCTGGAGAAGTGCCCCTCCAAGGAGGAAGAGGAGCCGGAGAGCCCCCTGGAGGACGAAGAGGAAGATGAAGTGGAGAAGAAGGACTCGCCGGCGCCGCCTGCCAAGACAAAGGAGGACGCCCCCGACGATGAGGATGACGACGAGGAGGACGCCTCGGAAGAAGATGCCCAGTCTGGGGAAGACTAGCCAGGTTCTGATAAGCAGCCCCCATATCTCTCTCTCTCTCTCTCTCTCTCTGTCTCCTTGTCGCTCTCTCTCTTCTTCCATGGGTTTTAAGTTCAGTGTCTGTGGTGACTTGGCTCAGTGGTTTAAAGTTTTTTTGTTTTGATTTGTTTTTGGGTTGGTATAATTTTTCATATCTGCTACGTTGTCCCAGGATGCATTAGGCCACATTATGCGCGTGTGTGAGCGAGAATGTGACTGGACGGGTTTATTTATCAGTGTACAACTCTTAGGATGCGTCTGCCTGCCCACTAGTGACAGGGTGCTCCTCTCCACGCCGCTTTGCTTAAAGCATCCTTAAAAAAACCCACAAAAAGCAAAAAAAAAAAAAAAAAAAAAAAAGTTTTGTTTTGTTTATTTTCTCTCTCTCTCCCCCCTCCTCATGTCCCTGTATTATTAGCCACTATGTTTTCAGGCTTCTCTTGGGGTTGGCCCCACATACAGTATTTCCCAGTCCCTGACCTGCACTGCCTCTCCCTGTACACGTTCGTTTCTCCTGCTTCCAGCATACATGGCTGCGTTCACATGCTAGTCAACACGAGTTTAAAAACAGCCGTGGTATAACGCGCGTGTTAAGAGCCATCGATGCTCCAGGGCCAATACTGGGGGTGAAAAACCTGTTCTAATGTAACTATTTCCTCAATGCCCTGAGCTGTTTATCTGCAGTGGAGTTCTGGTGTGCGTGTAGAGATGACTGGAGGCGGAGCTATGTCACAGTCCGCCCCCTGTTGGGCACACCTTCCCCAAGGCCCCGCCCCTTCACGCATCTCATTCTCTCAACTGTTCTTATTCTCAGCTTTAAGACCTTGTGGAAGGTTTGATAGTGACCCGGCTGCGCTGTGATGTGATGTTGCTGTGTAGTGACGCCGTTGCGTGGCTCACTCTCCTCTTGTTGCTCCCCATGTCCTTTTCAAGTCTCATTTCTTTTGACCATAAATCATCTCATGCTGATGTTGACGGTGAGAAGGCTTGTCTGATGAAGTAGTGCAGTTTAAATGTGGATAATGTGAGTGTGTGTGTGGGGGGTAAATGCAGGTCTCTTGCCACGTTTGCCTTGGAAAGTCCGATTTTGCATCGTCCCATTGTGAACAGAACCCAAACAAACATAAGCGGTTGTAAATTCTTAAAGTTTGGTGGCGAACTAAAGCAGCGTTTTGGATTAAAACAGGCAGATCTTAAACGACATCTGACATGCCTGGTGCAGGGAAACCACCGATTCTAAATAAATACACCTGTTAAGATATTAATTTGAGAATATTAGCGACTTTTAGCAGTTTGCACTGAGTATCAATGTAATTCTCATCACAGGTCGAAGCATTGGGAGAAGCTGTGTGTGTGTGCGCACAGGCGCGTTTCTTGTCCGTCTCATGTTTTCCACCCCGACTCTACACAGTCTGCCTGCTTTAACTTCAGCAGGTGCTGGAATGTGCTCACATGTGGGATTCCTGATTTCACTGATTTCACCTGATTTCACTCATATGCTTGGACACCTTGTAAGGCAGATGTGGGTTGTTCATGTGGGGGGTTTTGCTTTTGTTTGGTTGCTTTTTATTTTGTTTTTGTTTTTTTCAGGGGTGCAATTCATAGGTCCCCCCCCCCCTCCCCAAATGTGTGTTGTTTCAATTGATTTTAAATCCATAAGTCCAAAATATTGTTTTGTCATTCTCCTACTCCAGAATTTTTGTAATGTTTGTTTTTTAAGAAAAGAAATAAAAATGTATCTTGGTTTAAAAAAAACAAAAACAAATGTATGTGTTTTACTAGCAAAGACCATGTAATACGGTGACTGAGTGCCTCTTACCCCATCTGGAATAAGTAGCCTCGTTTATAACTAAGCATTCAGAGTGGTCACATGATGTGGTCAGTGGTCACATGATGAAAACAACTGCGTGTAACTCAGTCTCACCTCAGTGCTGGAGGTACTATTAATATTCCTGCTTTAACAGCTGCCACCTTTTTGGATTGGCGTTGCAACATTTTATTAATCATCTCTGATTTTGACAAGTGTATGTCTGTTTAAATTATATATAGAAGCCATAAAAGTTGTGGAAAGAATAGATAACACCCAAGCAGGTGTCAAAAGCCTCTGGATGTAATAGTTAACTGAACTCCATTGGCGGATAGTGTTTCTTTGAACTAAACTGATCATTTTAACAGTAGTTGAGCTTCAGTTAACTAGTGGGATGTTCTGTTCTTGTGGGAAATGTGGCGTGAGTGTCCTGAAGTGGACTGGGCGGAGCTGATGTGTAAAATAGTCGTCGTGGCGAGGACGTTCATTGCGCTAGCTGTTTTGCGCTGCTGCAGCCATGGTGTGTGTTGCTCCTCAGAAGCGTAACCTCCGGTCTGAACCGTGTGGTCCGAGCAGCGTGTTCTGTTCTTACTTCAGTCTGTTGTTCTTTCGATTCAGCCTGTTTGAATCAGCTAATGAGCCAGTCCAGATTTAGCTGAGGTAAATATCGGGGTGGGTGGGGGGGGTTGTGTGGGTTTTTTTTGTTTGTTTGTTTGTTTGTTTTTTAGTAAGGTGGCAAAATGGATATTTTTACGCCGCTCGGTGGGGTGCGTTGCAGGACACGTGGTGGCGGAGGGTCTGTGAGCTTGACGGCCGTTTCCCTTCTGCAGCAGGACTGGACTGGGACTGTTTTTATCAACTACTCGTTTTTCCTAAACGCAGTCGTGAGCGGACGCATGCTGGCCAGCTGGACGGCTCCTGGAGAAGCACCTCCTCCTCCTCCTCTTGTATAATATCGATGGCTTTTTCCCCTCCCTTTCATTTATAATGTCCAAACATGATTCCGTATGCTAATGTGCGTTTTGGGCTAAGTCTGTGTCTGTGGATTAGCAAAACAAGAGCCTAGCTCGTCACACCTTCTTTTCTGAACATTCAGCTATCAGTTGAACTCTGGAGTTGCCGTGGGATTTACCTGTTGTGGGAAATTTACATTCAGACAAAAAGATCTGTTCCTATTGGTCGAAGTTAAGAGCCTTTGTCGAGAAGAGCTGTGCATGCTGCGATTTACAATGTGACGACGGCAATAATGTGATCTGTACATCCCAGTGACAAAGAGAATGATTTCTGGTCTGTAATAAAAGCTTCATCATTTTTATACCGTTTTAACTAGTTGTTTGTGATTCTCAATTTTGTTCTTTGAGCATTTGTTGATTTTTGCCCTTTGAGTGGATGATTACACACACACACACACACACACACACACACAAAAGGGGATGTCTACGCTCAATCTTAAATGCCCCTGTCTTATCTGTGCAAAGGATTTAATAATGTAATTGGCAGGTGTTGGTAATGAATGGTACCCAGTGTCGTCGTGGGATACAGTGCTGCACACACACTAGCCAACACTAGATCAGCTAACTTGGCAACCGCATGGTGGTGCTGTTACATCCCCTCTTCACTTGCTGTTAGCCTACAGCGGTATCAGTTTACGCATACATCTGTAGTTCACGTTTTCATTCCCCAAGGTGTCTCCTGGACGAATTAGGGACCAGGCATCATAAAGAATTGTAAGAATGTTCACCGCCTCGTTTAATTACATTTCATTGAGCGTTTCAGAGATCCTGAACCACCTCTGATGCTATAAGGCGGCAGGTATATTCAGTGCAGGTGCATTCTGTAAACGGTACTGATTCACAGCACTCAAATAGCCCCATCTTCTCTCCTAAAGCGGCCTTCTACAAGCTCCTTTGTCAGTGACGTGAGATGTCTCCACTACATGTTCCCTAGCTTTGACGTCAGGGTGTCCACTCGCCGCTCGTACTATGTTTTGCAGCCGTATTTTCATGACGCGTGGTGAGCTTGTGCGACGCCTCCCTCTGCACCGTCATTCCCAACAGGCCTCACCTGTAAGGCACCCGCCAGGATTTTTAATTGTTGCACACGGCCACTAAATTTAGGCCTGACCGAACATGGTCTCCCAAGGCAGGCTGGGATGTTGGCAACTGTTGCTGATTCAGTGCTCACAGTGTTGCTGGTTAGCCACACCTATTTTGTAGTCTGCCTATTTCAGCACACAATTTCCCAGCATCCTTACCTCTTCATCACGAGTCCGTTTCGGATCGCAGGCTGAATTGGACGTTAATTCTCGGCAGTGACTCTGACATGGTGCCGTTGTGCTCCTGCGGTTTGGGTATGTGGTGTCGCTGCTAGGGTGAGAGCTATTAGCACCCCCAAAATACCCAGGCTGCACTAGACAGGAAATGGTTCTCTTTGAGGTAGCTGCTGGCTGGTTAACACAGTGCCTGGTGACGGAGGGGCTATAGTCTCAAACTATACCAACATGGCACTCCAAGTAAGCAATCGTGACAGAATAAGTAGTGGTGAGTGAATAGTATTAGTCATTAGTTGTCCAATTTGTGTTCCAGTAATGAAAACTAGCTGTGTGTGTTGCCTAACAGTTCTGACAGCTGAGTTAACGGTTCTAGGTGAAGTGATACTAGCAAAAGAACTGAAACTGAAACAGTCCTGTATAGTTTATAATCTCCATGTCTCAGTTTAAAAAAAAAAAAAAAAAAATAAAGTGGAGTTTGATGGTATCTTTACAAAAACCTGCACTGAGGAGATGGGTTAGCTAACATTTTCAAAGTGACTGCTTATTTCCACATGGCACAATATAGGGATGGGATTTAATGTAGGTGAGACTCTGGTTGCAGCTAATAAGAGACGATATGCAAATTAGCTACTTGGGGAAGTGAGCTTAACCTGAGCTCTCCACGGTCTGATGGGTTGTTGTAGAGGAAGGAGAAGTGGGAATGTTCAGACGTTTACGGCACATGATGAAGTACGGCTCACCGACTCCGAGAGTTTATGACCATGTCCTCATCTCTGGAGGCGAGACGGTCTCTGGGTGGTTTTTTATAATGTCTCCATCTTAATACGCCATACACTGTGCGTCACCCACAGAGCAAATCGCTTACAAAAAAGAAAAAGATGGTTTGAGTTTTGATGACATGACTGCTTCCTCGTACGTGTAGAAACATGGTGCGTATGAAGGGAAAGAAGCATCGACCTGTGTTGTAGTCTCACCTTTCACCTGATCTGGAGGGGCAGAGTGTGACACCCAGGTGATTTCAGTTGGTAGAAAAACTCCTGTAACTTTACTCTGAAGGATGGTTGTCATGGAGACACCGAGAGTGAAGTCAATACTTCTATGGCCCAGTATAGTATCCAGTGGATGAGCCTGGTGGTCTAATAAGAATTTTTAGATTTATGTATAAATATTCATCAAGAATGAATCAAACTTGAAGTAAGAAGAAAAACCTGAGGGAAGGAGGTAAGGATGTGTGTACTGGACATGTTAGCAGCCTGCTGAAATGCATGACTTAGTTTAAAACATTCATCACGGTACACTGATCTTTAAAAAAAATCAATCTCATCAAACAGCTCTTCTGGGTGTGGTCCTAATATTCTAATGAGCACACTTGATTGACAGCCTGCAGTTACAGACTCTCAGTCTGCCATGTGACTCGGGCGCGTGATGTGAAATGTTTATATAGCCCTATCTGCTATGCGCAAAGTGATGTTACAGATGCCCCCAGTAAGCAGGGACAAGGACATCCAGTGAGTGTGAAGGAAGGGGAAATGCATTCTGGTTGACGTGGGTCAGCGAATCAAGAACAGAACAAGCAACTATCTATTCTGGGATCCTAGAAGTGCTACTCTGGACTCAATGAATGCAAGTGTGTCGCAAACCTGTCTGGTCCGGGACCTGCTGGCCAGATGTTCTTGGAAGAGGGGCGGAGCCTCAGCAAGGGAAAGGGTAAGCAGGAGGGAGGAGCTACAAGAGGAGGGCGGGGTTGAGGCTCAGAGACAGCATGACATTGGGAGGAGACGTACCTCGGCTCTGAGGACAGATTATTAGATAATGTCAAATGCTACAGGGTGTAAAACAGGTACATAATGTGCAAGTGTGGACTCTAGCAATGCCTGCACAGCTAAATGACAGCACTGGATGGTCAAGCAGGCATGACGCCTCCATATAATAGCAGCGCCCTGCCAGACCCAGCCAACGAAGAGACGAACACCGCGTGCAATCATTCCAGTTTATAATAGCTCGAAATGCCAACTAATCCTCTATACCCTTACTTAAGATATCGAACAAATTATCTGACCACACAGGTTTTCAGCCTAGCCTTAAACATTGAGACTGTGTCTGAGTGCTGAACATTGACACGGAGGTTATCCAATAGTGTGGGAGCTTTATAGGAAAGGCTCCACCCCCTGAAGTTCTTTATTCAAGGTGCGAATGAAAAGCTAGGGCCTGCACAAAGCAGCCGTGGCAGATCAAAATGGGTCAAGAGTTCACTAAGCTACTGTGAGCCTGGACCATTCACTGTTTTGTAGGTCATTTGAAGTATTGTGTAATCAATACAAAGTCTTACTGTGAGCCAGTTAGGATGGGAGTAATGATCAAAATTTCTAGTTCTAGTTGGCTGCTGCATTTTGAACAGCTTAATGACGCAAGTCAGAAGTGCTGAATTACCTTTGTGCAGGTGTGAACCTACCAGTGAAGGTGCTGATGCCCATTATACAGAGTCTGGTTCCACATTCAGTGTTAGCTGGTATGTTCTCATGATTTTTGTCAGGATGAAAAAGAAACTAGAATCTGCAGTACAAATTGCTTTGTAGAAATTTATAAATAGCAGTGACTGCATTGGTCCTAGAATCGAGTTGTTCCTGTTAGAACCAGTGTAGGCAGATCTAACAACATTTCTAGGAGGATTAGAATTAATTTGGGACTCTACAATATGGAATCTTGGTGTGATTGAATATTGTATAGTATGTATTCCCACCACATTAACATTCCCTGAATTATGACACCATGTGATCAAATAAAATCAAATCCAAGATAATCTATAATAAAACGTATCACTCCAGTATGGTTGTCATCCCTATGTACAAATGTTACAGTTGATGTTTAACATCAGAGCTATGTATGTATACCTGTAGATGTGCCAACCCAAGCACACACCCACACATACCAGTCCCAGTTTATGTTTGGCTAAGACGTTTGCCTGGTTTTCGCTTGCTAGCTCGTTTGCTCAGACGCGAGGATAAGAAAACAATGGGTGCTGCCCTCAGCTTCCAGCTTCCCCCTCATCTCCCTCAACCTCCCTTATCTAAGGATCTCAGGGAACCTTAGATACGCTTTTTTGTGACAAGAAGATTATCTTACTTCGGAAGGAAATTCTGGCATTCACTGGACTTTGGGATAGTATTCATGGTAAACGTATTTATATATATCATATATGTAGTTTGGCCAAATGAGCAAGATTAACTTAATTAGAACAACTGATTTAGGGTCAGTGTCTTTAAATATGTTTAATTCATATTTCCCTTACATAAATGAGACAATATGTTGTCGTATTAGTTAGTAAAACACACTGTGCTCCTTTTACAGGTTTTGTTTGTCCTTTTACAGGTACTCCAGTACCCCAGTACTCTAATACTCCAGTGCCCCAGTACTCCAATACTCCAGTACTCCAATACTCCAGTACCCCAAAACTCCAGTTCCCCAGTATTCCAGTACCTCATCAGGATGAGGTGCTATTTTTTCCCCTCGAATATGTGAAAACACTTTTGAGGCCACCTATAAATCTATGCCTAGTACTTTGTGACTGAAGGGTTGCCACAGTAACAAAAGCAGCTGGTGTACCTTGAACGACAAAGCCTAGGTGACATGTACATCCTTTTCCTCAGGCTGCAAGCATGCACATTTTAATTTTCACAAACAAAATAGGAAAAAGGAGATGATAGAAAAAAATAGAAAAAAGTCTAGCTCTGTAAATTACTCAAAATAGCTGTTTTTGCTGACATGACATTAGAAGGTTTACGTTTCTCAACAGCATGTTGGTGACAGGTGACAAACCGGTTCACTGTTTGTCTTTACATAGTACAGCATTATGGTACCAGGTTCACTTTGGATTAGGTAGTGTAGATCAATAAAGGAGATTTCATTCATAATTAACATTTTTTTTTCTGGCAATGTTTAAAAAGACTAAAGATGTGATCCAAAGATCTCCATTCACCATGGCTACTAAGACAGAGGCAACACTTATAGATAATACGTCACTGAGTGGCTGTGCAGGTTATTTAACTCGCACTAAAAATGCTGAATATCAAGTCTGATACCCGCTGCTATTTCCTACTAGAGACAAGTGACTCGAACGTCAGCGTTTCCTCGTAAGCTTTCTCAGGCTCCTCCTAACTTCTCTGTTGACTCTTCAAATGCAGTTTGAACTTCAGTCACCTGAGAACAAGACACACATGCTTGGGAGATACGAAGAGGGTCTCTATCCACCTGCAGCGTACGTATGTGTGATCTGATCTTGTCTGCTTGTGTCTCATATATATGAGCATGTCTGAGTGTGAGGTACTGACCGACTTTAAAAGCATTTTTATTCATTGTTTTATAACTCTAGCCTAGTGATATTAAAGGGAAATGTAATATTAATGAGATCTGAAATGTGTATTTGACTTGCAGGTTTCTCTAGTATGAATTGATTTCACGGTCTGATTTCCCGCTAAAGTGAATATCCAAGTTCACTTCAGGTTTTTAGGCATGTCAGATTAATAAAAATTATGTTTAAAAGAGAAAGATGTAAAAGACCATATTGTGTAACAATGGTATGAATTTTCTTTCAGACACAGATGAAATCAGTGGGTGAAAGTCATCATAATTTCTTGTATGAAACACTGTATTATGCTGTAAAAGGGGTCACTGCTCACACTTAATTCAGCAAACATTAAGTAAAAATTATTTAATTTCAATTAGGTTTAGAGAATCAAACCTCAGCTGTTTTTCATTAAGAACCAACACTCAGCTGTTCCTTGCCCTATGACTCAGAAATATGCTTCAATTATAACCCACATGCCACTATTCTGCCCCAAGAACAAGTTATGTAATTCAAACTATTTAATATGTTCCCTATGGTTGCTGAACAGAAACAAATGCCTTCAAGTCATTGCTGAGCATTTTTTTATTTGAAGCATCTGGGAAGGCTTCAAATACCATTTTTTTGTGCAGTTCTCGCATTCAAGTTAGAAATTCCAGTTCTTCATACGCTTGAGCGGAGCATTAGGTGAACACTCTCATCCCCACAAAGAAGAGGATGGTAACAAGAAAAGGTCTCGGCTCAGGGTATTTCTGCTCTGCTGTATGACAGTAGATGAGTAGAAGCTTCTTCTGGGCTGGAAAAGTGGTTCAAATTAAAACATACATCCAGTCAATAGCCTCAAGACATTGTGTACATAACCTTTAATTTATTACGTGAACTGCAGTTTGCTTAGTGAGACTTGGCCAACAGCCAACAGTCGACTGTGACACATGGCACCCATTCGGTTACACACTTCAGCTTCGCCCGTCTCACACACGCGCGCGCGCACACACACACACGTTGGATTCTTAGTCCAGTCTTCGTTGTTAGCCCCATTGAGGGTTTTAAACATGCGGATAAATTTATACAATGAAGTAGATCCGGTTCTGCTCGAATGGTCCCTCCCAACTGCACATCGTGGAAGGACATCACAGGTGCTGCGTATAGCTAGAGTTCTGCTTTGGGATTTGAAACCTACAAGAGCTGATCGAGGATCAGATGCCAGTTCTGTTTTGCTTACGCGCCAATCTGCATTAACTACACATTACTGTAGACCTAAATGCTAATTATGTTAGCTTTCCCTAGAAACATGACTGATCAACTCACTACAGTCGCAGTTTGAAGTAGACTACAGGACAAGGTTAAAGTTTCAATTAAAAACCTTAATCCAAATTAAACTACGCTCAGCATGCTTCCGTCTCCAGTTACTCCGCCACTGTTCAATGGCAACATTAACGAAGCATCTTGCTCTAAAAAGAGCGTTAAAGTAATAGCAAGTACCGCGGAAATGAGCACAGATCAGGGTGACACTAGACAAAGACTACGTTTATCTAAGGACGTATGGTCACCTAATTATGCGAACATTTGTGATATCTTGACTACAGCGCATTAATCTCGTAGAAATCGTAGGCTATAGACCGAATTTGCCCTATTAAATATGAACTACCCTTAAACAACAACAACAAAAAATCATGCGATGTATCCACATTCGCTGCATTAAAAATCCCAATAGATGTCATTTGAGCTCAACGGATCCCTAAGTTGAAGAACGTTTTGTTAAGCGAATTTCAAGGATGTTTCGAACTAAATAAGAACAAACCTGGTCCGCCACATTAAGCATGGCCATTTTATTCACATGTAAGTGTCTCAGCGGTAATGGTTCAACTTTTCAAGCGCTCAAACAGCTCCTTTCTTACCGTCGTATCTACACCTTCTTCTAACTGACCCCTCCTACTGATTACAAACACAACTCTACAAAAGGTTCAGCAGCCAACAGGAACTGATATGCAACTATCAATCAATTTGGTGTAAATAAGCTGTTAAGGATTAAGTTAATTAGTCACGTCCGTGCCATGCACACATTTTCCTTGTGCAGATTTAAGTCCTGGGGGTAAATGGCAATGAAATTAAACAAACAAACAAAAAAACTAATACATATGTAACTAAACTGCATAATGAATACTAGATGTCTAAATGTATAGCTCAGACATGGTAGGTAACGGCTGTATTTTTTTTTCCACAGGCAAACTAGCTGAAATATTGTGGAGGACTTCTATCAGTAACGAGAGGCAGAAGAGTTGCCCCATGTAGCGAGGCCTGGGGCTTCTCCTCACAGCATTAGCGCCCGACAGACGGAAAACACAGCGGAGGCCTTGGACATGCGCGGCAGGCTCTCTCACTTGCTCCTGGTCAACGTGTTGACGTGTGGGCTGGAGATATGCATCGCGACAGGCACCATCTACATCCCACCCATGCTGTTAGAGGCTGGGGTCCAGGAGCAGTTCATGACCATGGTACTGGGTGAGTAACCGTGGAACAGCGAACATCTCTGCGCTCCAAAGGGAGACGAGTGTCTGACACTTTAATGAATAAGCACAGGGAAATATGAGCAACAGTCCGTCAAAATCTGATTGGGGCCGGCTAATATTATGCAAATAAAATCTGGCATTGGCTGTCCAATTGGCACAATAATAATAAAAAAACAAGGTGATTTAGAAATAGTGACACAAACTAAGTAATTAGCAATAGAATACTGTTAATGAGTCCCTGTTTAAAGGTGCATTAGTCAATCCTCTTTAATAATTCAAGGAACTTGAAATATGTAAAACAATGTGTAAAAAAAATTCTCAAACAATTTATAAATGTGGATGAAGGTTGTTTTACTGACCGTTTGTGTGCGTTTTTTTAAGTGTGGCTATACTGATCTGTTTGAAGTCCTGCAGTGCATATTCTTTTTTTCCCTTAAATTATGCGTCCAAATGGATCATTAAAACAACTATCAAACACGCATCCAATACTCAAGCGTATGTACAAGCTGGCCACCACTGGCTTCTGTAAGGTGATTTATAAGTAAATTAATGCTCATGTTCCAGATGCAGTTGGAATATTTTAATCTGCTGTCAAGCACAATTTGCGTAATGACATACATTTATCATCTAATATTTTAAATAATGGAATATTTATAAACGGCATACCTCATTGGTCAAGACAATTATGGTAATACTAGAAAACCTGAACTCCACTGGCCACCATAGATCTTGGAGGTGTGCTATGTGCTCATGGACAAATCAAAAGACTTAAATACAGTGTTTATTTTTGGTTAGGTTTGTGTTCAGCTACTTAGCCACTAGAGGTGGTGTTTCTTGAAACTTGTCTAATGCTCCTCTTTAAACATTTTCAAATGATTTATAAACAACTAGATTATAAATGGATGTTTTTCCATGTAGGTGCCTTTTACTGTTTTAACCAACTTCTCTAGGTGGTGATGAGTTTCTCTGTCCCCCTGCAGGTGTGGGGCCTGTCCTGGCCTTGATTTTTGTCCCACCCCTCAGCTTGGCGAGTGACAGCTGGAGCAGCCGTTATGGCCGCCGTCGCCCATTCATCTGGGCCATGTGTGTGGGCGTGCTCTTTGGCCTTGTGGTCATCCCTCACGTGTCCCACATCGCCGGCGCGTTCTCTGAACAGCGCCTCCGGTGGCTGGAGGTCCTGCTCCTGGTCTGCGCCATCTGCGTGATGCAGTTCTGCGGCCAGGCTTGTTTCACCCCTCTGGAGGCGCTCGTGTCGGACCTCTTCCCAGGGGAGCAGGAGAGCCAGTGTGCGTTCTCCATCTACTCGCTGATGGTCAGCTTGGGCGGGTGTGTGGGCTACCTGCTGTCCGCCGTGGACTGGAGCGCGCTGCGTGCCGCCACGTACCTCGGGGGCCAGCTCGCCTTCATCTACGCCGTCCTCACGGTCATCTTCCTCGTGTGTCTGTCCAGCACGGCCTTCGTGTCCGAGGAACAGACGGCGAGAGGCGGAGGGAGCAGGGTGGAGGGGTCCAGGAGGGCTGTGGGGGGATTGGTGAGGCCCAGCTGCTGGCCACTGGTTCTGTTGTCTGGGGCTTGGGTCCTGCGTCACGCCCTGGTTGGCTTCCTGTCTGCCGTACCGAGGCTCTGTTCGCTGTGCAGACAAATGCCGCCGGTGATCTGCAGGCTGTTCGTGGCCGAGCTTTGCAGCTGGATGGGTCTCATGACGTTCGTGCTGTTCTACACGGACTTTGTGGGTGAAGGCTTGTACAACGGGGTTCCCAGTGCTCAACCAGGCTCCGTGGAGAGGCTCCGCTACGAGGAAGGTATTGCCCGCGCCCCTTTCTCCACCCGTGTCGCGTCTGTGCTACGCCTTAACCTCTACAGGCTCGTGTCGGCTGTACTCTCTTCTGATTGGCCCGCAGGTGTGCGGATGGCCAGTCTGGGTCTGTTCCTGCAGTGCGTCACTGCCGTTTGCTTCTCCCTCCTGACGCAACGGATCTTTGCGTTGGTGAGCACGCGGACCCTGTACATGAGCAGCGTGGTCCTCCTCGCCCTGTGCACGGCGGTGATGACCATGTCCCGCAACATTGTGCTCGTAACGGTCATGGCTGCCACCACAGGCTACACCTTCTGCATGCTGCAGATTGTACCCTACACACTCACCTGCCTCTACCACTCAGACGAGAAGGTAAGACGTGCACCCTTTCATTTCTTCCTACTGCCTTCGGAAAGATAGAACCTTCAAGACACTTTGTTTTTTCGTCTAGCTATTTTTCTCCAGCAACAAACCCAAACTCCAATCCAACATGGACGGCCTGAAAATGATCAAGTCAACCCACAGCCAGGTCCCCTGCATGTACCAAAATGGCAACGCATGCACCAATGGGAACTCGGTGGGCATCCTGAAACCTCCGCCCAACAAAGCCAAACCACCCAGCTTGCTTGACCTCCAAGTGTCTGTGTCCATGGACCCTTGCCCTGAGGGTCCCCAGCTCCGCAGGGGCATCTGCCTGGACATCGCCATCCTGGACAGCGCCTATCTGCTCTCCCAGGTGCTGCCGTCGCTCTTCATGGGCTCCATCGTGCAGCTCTTCCACAGCGTGGCCGCCTACATGGTCAGCGCCGCGTTTCTCAGCGTGCTGGCCGTCTACTTCTCCAGCAAGATCGTCTTCAGTAAGGCTGACATGGACGCGCTGAAGTGACTTCGCAAAGACTTTATTTATTGAAATATTTATCGAGCGTCTTGTTTGACGGCGGGACGAGGAAGGAGATGCCGAATGCGTTTCTTCGTGGTCAAGGAAGTTGGACTATATACGACAGCTCGTCATCTCGATGTCATTCCAAAGACTGATGGGCACGGAGCGTCGACGCACTTAAACAACAACTCTTGTGTATGTAAAATGTGTGTGAACCCATTAGACAAAAGCAGACTTGGGACTGGCAATGCTAATGTAAGAGTGGAATGCTGATTGTAATTGCACATTATGCAAATCAGGAATGAAAGTGTCAGCAGAAGAGCTGGTGTTCCAACAAAACATGAAATATAGATGATCTAAAACGCTCAGGAGTGTTGTTAGTAGGGGCAATGCTAAAATGTGTATTCTAAATGTACCTCAGGACCATGATGGAGCAAACTTTTCTTTAGTAGAAATTCAGGCAGATGAGTCTCACTCATCACATCTGTTTCATTCCATGTATAACAGAATAATATGAAGGATAAATGAATCCCATAAGCATAATGTGAGATACCTAGTGGTTTTCTACTGTTTACTGTCCCTGGAGCATTTGCTGAGAGAACTGACACAGACGTGAGATGAGCCAAACCCTTCCGTCGCCAACAGTGAGTCGCAGATGAACCCAGCTAAAGGACTGCTGGTCTATTCTTCACCCCAAACCTTATTCAAGTTGCTTCCTAACATTTACAATTGGACATAATGAAGTCTTGCCACTAGTTTCAGACTCCGAAGAGTTTCACCGAACTTGGCAAATGTGCCCTCGTATCAACATCTTGTTTTTGTAAACGAACGTCTCTGAATATGGCTACCTGTCTGTGTTCTACCAAAATAAAAGTGCTCATGTTCACTCATTTGTGCAGGAGTTTAGAGACCGTATGGATGTAGCAACAATCCTAGTGTTATTTTGAATATTTTCTAAATAAACATTAGGCCACACATGTATTTAATGGTTATTCAGATGTATCTTATTCCACTGACGGAGAAACAGCTTCTCGCTGCAAAAGCGGTCCGTGGAAATGTGCAACACATGACTTATAAATGATGGGAAATGAAACCTTTATTATGAGATAGGCTAAAAAAATTATTGTTAAAAGAAACTATTGTAGTGGTTCCACAGTATGCAATGTGCTATATATTTAATCAATATTTGAAGTTATAGAAGTTATATATTTATATAATATTTTTATAACTAAATATTTCTTGTGTTCTCATCTAGATTGTTTTTAACAAATTGTGGGTGATGTAACTGAATGTGGAGAGAAACTGCAAGATATTTGCACCATAGATATCAAGGTTGCTACAACCCAAAATGATGAGTGATTACTGCTGGTCCCTGCCATGGGCATCTATGTCCACTCACCAGTGTAAAAACATGAGTGTAAAGCACTTTTTGACAGTACTGATGTAAACTTAAGGGAAATGTCTGGAACATCTTTTCTATTTTGTCAAGAATACCTTAGTGTAAAGTCAGTTGTGAGGTGAAAACTAGTTCTGTAATAAAATGTATAAATTATATTTAATAAAGTGCATGTAATGAACAGTTAGCACGTGTATGCATAATTGGTATTACTGATGTCCTGGACAAAATCTGACTTCAGGTATGGAGTTTGCACTCTCACGTCCGTGCCAAAAAGGGAAAAAAACACTAATGAAGGCCTTAATCACACGGGAGCTGATCATCTTCTGCAGTCATAGTTTTAGCTGCCAAAATGTAATTCTCTCCTTGTGGCAGTGGACACACTCGACTAAATGTTTAACAGCAGGCACAGGCAACACTAGACAGACTGGTTTGATTGTGTTTGCCACTCACCTCACAGGTAAGTCAAGATTTACAGAATAATACCACATCCTGCTTCAGAAAACGATAAGAATTCCACAGAATGTGGTCATAGGCTTTATTAATATCTCAATGGCCTGGCATGCTAAAATTATGCGCTAGCATTACTGTGTTAACTGGAAACCCAGAAGCAGAAACTGGGGGAAAATATTTTCTCCCCAAAATTTCATCTTTCTCAATATAACCAAAAGTAAACTCTTTGTGAATGTGATTCATCTGGAGTATCGCTACTCCCACATAAACATTTGAGACAGGCCAAATATCTTAATATTCTCATCAGATATTATCTGTCTATCTTTATTGCTAAATTCACTTCACCTTAGGACAAAGAAGCTGGGCTTTTCTTTTGATGTAAAAACACATTTTGAGGAAATTAACCTAAACTCTTCGGTCAAAACTACAGCTGAAGACACCTGACATTCAGATATTTTGCCACATCTTCTGGAATTTCAGGAATGACCCAATATCCATGTTTTATTCGATTCATAGCTTGCCTATAGGCTAACACAAGTGGAGTTCAAATATTAAATATTAATACAAACAACACTGGACATCAGTGCATGTAGTATACCCCCGAGAGATTACTTACCATCTCTACATTTTTGTAAAGTCTGAGTAAGGTTTAAAGATTTAAAGGGTTTAAATGGTTTACTTAAGGGTTTAATGGATGTCAGTTTGAGATAAATACGTTTTACTGCCATCTATTGGGGGAAATAAATATTACATCTGTATTACCGTATTCCTAAATCTTATATAAAATTAGGAACAAAAAGCAGAGATGAACAACCACTTCTCAACCACATTTATTCATTCAGATGGTTTAATACCTTAATTCAAACGGTTTCTGCTGCATTTTTGTTTTAAAACATTGGGCAAAGGGCCAACCTATATAGAGCATATCGCATATTCCACCGTGCGCTTTGAGAACGTCTGTGTGAACGACGAACTTAAAGATTTAGAATTCGCTCGTGGCTTCCAGTGCTTACCTAAGCAAAACATTGATTTGTTGCTAAATGCGTCTACCACCACCAGCGGACTACGTAGCTTGCGCTTATATTACGGTTTCTGTTTTCAGCGTGGCACCGTGCTTTCAACGGGGCTTTCTCAAAAATAAATAATGCATGAAGCATGGAAATCAAGCCAATCAAAAATGATGTTTTTAGGCGAGCCTCCATAAAAGTAACCAATCAGAACAAAGGAATTGGATCCGTGCCTTCGAGTGCATTGCGATGCATGTCATGTGATGGGGCCTCTGAGAAAATGCCAACATGGAACCGAGGCAAGGACGATATTCTCACAAACAATAATACGAAAAAAGACGTGAAGCGACACCACTTTCCGCATATCTACACATTGGAAGTTGCGATCAGTCTCAGTTTTAAGGTAAATGTGTATAATATGCCATTTCTAATGTTCAAAGTAGTTGCAAGTCAACGATTTTGGTAAAGGGTAGCTTCTCGATGACCCTACTTTCCGAACTTAAGAATTCTCTGGTATGTGCAGCCTTTATTACTTGACATGTAGTTTTCTATTCGATATGTGTATTTAGTGCTGACGCGACCTGTTCATAAAACAGGTCAATAGCTTGCTAACATCTTTCGATGCATCTGATCGCGAGCTGCAGCACGCGTGCACGGCCTGCTGGTCTGACGCACTTTTCTGTAGCGACTGTCCCGGCAGTGTTGTGTCCTCGTGCGCGCCTGTTTTTGCGCAGCAGCCCACCTAGTTACCTATTAGTAATTTCTTTCCTCCCCCCTTTTCATATTTTCTCATTGAAGTTAAAAAGAGTTTATCGTGTATATTTGAATTTGTTCTATGTTATTAACGGTATTTGTTATTCAAAGCATATTTTTGTACACGATCATTTCCCCTTTCATTCCTTTACAGTATCAAAGCTTGGCCTTGTGCTGATACATTCCCTCCCACCAGCCACCTTGTTTGACCTGGACAGTAACAAATGGTCTCCATAAGTGATAAAGCAGTGGCCACTGTGAATGAGTCGTTTAGGGACCAGGTGTTGGTGGCCTTACCTTTCGTGGAGGTAGTGGGCTGTGAAGGGGGCAGCTCAGCCTCCTGCTCCAGCACGGAAACGGGCGACACTGGGACTTCCTTTGGCTGCAGCGCGGAGGAAGAGGAGGAGGAAGATGGCTTGTTGCCCCTGAGTCTCACCTCCGCTGCAGGCGCGGAGGGGCCTTCTGCCGCCTCGTCTCCTCACCGGCTGCCGGACTTTATATCCCAGGCTTCGAGTACCTTCTCCCCAACTCTTGAGGACATTGAAGAGTTCTTGATGGAGAAGATGGAGCTGATCAAGGAGGGCCTTATCAGCACCGAGGAGAAAGCAGAAGACATCATTCCTAAGGAGCAGCTGCCTTCCCCAGGTCAGCTAAAAGACGCAGGAATCAAGCCAAGTCCTGTTGCCCTAGATGTTAACGCTGCAGCTAGCTCTGCCCCTGTGCTTCTGGGAGCGCCATTGCTGTTGCAGATTCAGCCACTACAGCTGAGCCACACACTTCCCCAGCCGACCCCTCCCTCTGGGCTGGCCAGCGGGCTGCGTGTGGCACACCTAGTGCTCGGGGTCCAGGGTGGGCAGAACATTACTCTGCTCTCACCACAGGTGACCTCTGCTTCCGTCCTGCCCGTCACAGGTGAAGCAGGCTCCCAAGACCAAAAGTACGTAAAGATTGCCCCTTTGCCCATCTCGGTAAGGGCAGTTGGCATAGCGGGCGCCAGCGTAGTGAAAGCCATTTCTCCGCGGCCAGCCAGATCCTCCAGCGAGACTCAGCGGGTGCACAAATGCTCTCATCCAGGCTGTGAGAAGATGTACACCAAGAGCAGCCATCTGAAGGCCCACTTCCGCAGACACACAGGCGAAAAGCCATACTTGTGCAGCTGGCCAGACTGCGGATGGAGGTAAAATGGCTTGTTTACTCATCACAAATGTCAGTTCTGTTTGGACCCAATCAGGGTTAACTGACACCTTTATTTTTTTTTCTTTTTCTTATTTTTTGAAGTAATGCACTGTTATGCATTGAGGAGTTGCATTACAGTTGAGGATTAACTACAAATTTCCAATTATTTTTAGATATAAATAGGTAGAAACCTATTGTTTTTGTTTTGGGGGTCATTTTAATTCAAGCATGTTTGTTTGCTTGTTTGTTTCGCGTCGTAGGTTTTCAAGGTCAGACGAATTGTCCCGCCACCGTCGTTCTCATTCAGGCGTGAAGCCATACGAGTGCACAATGTGTGACAAGAAGTTTGCCAGGAGCGACCACCTCTCCAAACACACCAAGGTCCACCGGAGCCCACGAGCAAGCAGACTGGGCAGAAACAGCTTCTGATGCGTCAGGACCCCACCAGCCCGCCAGACATGGAGCCTCACGGCAAAGCTAGAAGATCTAAGCAGACTCAAAAGCTGTGTTCCTCCTTTCTCCTGGTTCTGCAGACATTGGCTACTTTTGGTGCTACAGTCAGCTAACTTGAATCTCAGGGATGTAGTCATTCAGCTCGAAGCAGATTTCTGACAGTTTGCTAGGTTAACCCTGACAATAGATGATTGCTCCATACCCCCAAAATCATAGTGGATGTGGAGGATAATGTGGGTCAGTAGAGGTTTGTTTTGTCTTTAATTATAACTAAAGGTCAAAGAGATTTGAGGTTTTAGAAAGCAGTCCAATGCTAGAGAGAGAAGTATGGTGCTACACTTGCATATTTTGTGAATATTTACTTTGGAAGTTGAATCAGGCAGGTAGAATGGGAAGGTTGATTCAGTTTGGTAGCCAAACAGCACCATGTAGCCCACTGCTTCAGGCTTATCCCAAGGCCACCTTAAACCAACGCATTTGCTAAGCTATTTACCATGTGTATCTGCTAGTAAAAAGATGTTTCGCATTTTGTTAAGCTATTGAAACCCGAAGCCTGGATGCTCCCCGACCTTTTAAATTGTGACAATATGCACTGCAATGTCAGCTTTGTAAAGAGTAATGGCAAATCTCTACTATCATCGAATAGTATATATTTTCTTAGCACTTAGGGTACTTTTTTGGAGTACCGCCCTCCAAAACTTAATGCAAGATATGGTCCAAATTGATTGTTTTTACATGTATGCATTACTTTACAATGTTTCGCATATTTTATTTTGTACTCTTTAATCTCAAATTCTACTTCTTGTCCCAGTCACACCCTGATTGAACCAACAGTACTTTGAATGTCCGGCACCCTCTAACCTTTTTCCGTGCCTCCGATCTCTCTGTTGAGAGTGAGCATACCGACCCACAGGCCCCTGCAGACAGTGGCACTTTGGATAACTTCACTACGTTCAAGAATCTTTTTTTCCTCATGTACTGTAAAACAATTCCATAAGCTAGGAGCAGCATGGGGTCTCCTCAAGCATTGTTCATATGAAGAAAAGTATTGTTCCTTTGAAGAAAGCTGCTTCCATACATTATAGCTTCTGAGCAATGCATTAAGGAATACTTAGTGCAGTTAATAAGCGTGTTAGGTGTTAATAAGCTATGTTCAAGATGGCATTTAGATTAGTAAGGGACCGCTGAACGCTTCTTAGAAATTTGAAGCTATCTGGTCATGGTGTAGAGGATGAATTGAAGACTCGTTATCCAGATTACTGTCCTTGAGATGTCATTTGAGGAAAATGTGTTCATGTAGAGAGGAGAGATGCCTTCTTGTTTTTCTTAACATCTGTTCTTATGTTTTATTACTTTTCAAAAGGTGCAGTCACCCAGCGTGGCTTCTGTGGAGAAGTTAATGTTTAGAGAATTGCAATGAATGGGTGTTCTTATCATTATCCCC
The DNA here is from genome assembly GCA_020368025.1 of Brachyhypopomus occidentalis. Taxonomy (NCBI): domain Eukaryota; kingdom Metazoa; phylum Chordata; class Actinopteri; order Gymnotiformes; family Hypopomidae; genus Brachyhypopomus; species Brachyhypopomus occidentalis. The sequence continues at coordinate 1,547,013 of JAGXOD010000037.1, forward strand.
CCCCCATGTTCCATTACTAACTTCAGCTATTACAAGGTCCCAGAGGAATGGCATGAATAATGTTCCCCATGTAGAGGGCACTGTAGCAGGAAAAAAAACACATATTTAGGGCATGTGCTTCGTTTTGTGACCTTCTGACAATATTTTTCATTTTCTCTTCTTTTTGGAAGAGTTGTGTGCTGCACAGATTGTGTGTGTGTGCGTGCGTGTGTGTGTGTGTCTGGCTGTTTTCTCGTTTTCCTCTGGTCACTTGCCTTACCAGAAACATTAACAAACTAATAGTTTTCAAAGCCATCCAGTGTCATTGCTCAACTGTATAGCTGAAGAAGTGTAGGTTATATTTTTTGAATAACTATTTTCATATGTATATAATATTTTCATAAGCTATTTTCATATGTATGACAATAAAACACGTAAGAATCAATGTGCATTAAAGAGTTGTTTTGCTGTTTGTGGATGTTTTGCTGTTTGCTATCTTCTTTCAACACACCAAGTAAAATGTTTTATGAAAGAACTAAACATTTGAAATGAAATACCATCTCCTCTTCATGAAGGCTATGGCTATTTCTGATTGCTTTGGTGGTATGTCTGTAATACAGTGTGTATTCATAAACAAGGGAATACATTCTCAGATATATATGAATGTGGGCCGCTCAGTTATTATATAGGTGTGTTTGTAAAGTAGGCTAACCCTGCTGTAATTTGGATTCACATATCAATTGCATTTGTGTGAATGTCTTAACTTTAAAGGTAAAACTACATCTGCTTATTCACACCATGTTTGGGAACAGAAGAAGTGTTAAGATAAAGGGTGTTTTTTTTTCAGGAAAACAAAATTCAAAGTACATGCGCACCCAACACACATCTGCCCACACCTTGAATTATATAAATACATTCAGAAGCATTGCTGAAGGACCTCTGGGCAAAACGATCTGTCTCTCTGGAAACTGAACTTCACGACAATTTATCTGTGTGTGTGTGTGTGTGTGTATACACTATATTGCCAAAAGTATTCGCTCACCCATCCAAATAATCGGAATCAGGTGTTGCAATCAATTCCATGGCCACATGTGTATAAAATTAAACACCTAGGCATGCAGATTGTTTTTTTTTTTTTTTTTTACAAACATTTGTGAAAGAATGGGTTGCTCTTAGCACCTCAGTGAATTCCAGCGTGGAACTGTGATAGGATGCCACCTGTGCAACAAATCCAGTCGTGAAATTTCCTTGCTCCTAAATATTCCAGTCAAGTGTCAGCTGTATTATTAAGAAAATGGAAGTGTTTGGGAGCTACAGCAACTCAGCCAAAATTGGTGTTTTGAACATAAACTGGTTTCACCTCCATAAACTGGTTTCGAACTTTTCTTTCATCGCTGATGGAGGACCGCTTCCCTATACGTTTACTAGGTTTGCTAACGCTACCTCAGTAATCTAGGGAGCGAGTTATATATTTCAAATTATATTCAGAACAGACAACTAATATGTTATTTCCAACTTTTATCATAAGATAGCTATCAGTAGAGGTGAAGGCGCTCAGTTTTTATGAGTGTTGTCTAACTGGAGTCCAAGTTGCCGTTGCACCGTCAGAATTGGCGCCTACGCCATAAGCCACCATGGACAATTCAACAGGATTCTTAGCGTAGTTGGCGTAGTTGGTTAACGTAGTTAGCTTCGCTAGCTCAGTTAGTTAGCCAGCTAGCTCGCCTGTACAAGAATGAAAGTAACGTGGGATGTTTCAGAGACGCTTTAACTTCCTGTTTTGTGTTGTGCCAAAAAACATTCGGGTGGGAATATTAATTCCTGTCATTAATTTAGAGTTTATTTCGCTCCATGAATGGCTACTTAGTTTACATTTGTCGTTACGCGATAAATTAGATTTGTGGATGAGTCTAACTTGGCGGGTGGTCTGAATGACGGACGGCACAAAACATTCATAGCCGCAGCGGGCTAGCTGTCCAGCGAGGTGGCTAGCGCTAGCTAACCTTTCAAAAAATGTAGCAAAGCCGCCCAGACGCCAGCTGCGGTTTTCGTTTGTGTGAAACCAGCTCCGAGATTGACCATAACGGACAGCCATCCCGGTGAGTTATGCAGTGCTATGGCGGACTGCTGGCTAGCTAAGCTAGGCTAGTTAGCTTCGGAACCGAGGCGCAAACCTGCTAGCTTGCTCGCAAGCCCGTTAAAAAAACAGCCAGCTAGCAACACATTCGCCATCGAGTACGGCCGTTTGAAACTGTTTGTGCATAAAAACAAAATCTAGACAGAGTTCGCCATTATTGATCGTGTCAATCACTTGGCCAGATTGGCTGTCTTTAAAATTGGCGATAGCTACGCCAGTTGTGGCGAGACACACGGCCAGTGAACTTTGATCCGCTTGCAGGTCTGTCACGGCAGTCTGGCTGCGGGGCGACGTGCGCATATTAGCTCCCTAGCTAGCTTGTTTGGCTAACGTCGAAGACGGTTACTTTTGTTTTCATCTTGTTTATAATCTAGGATAAAGTGTCTTATCTTGCCTCTTTCTAGACTTTAATTCCACAGTTATTACAAGCAGTGAATCGTCGATTATTGTAAACCCACAGCGCTTTAGTATAGCTAAAGCCGCAAAACTGACCTCAAGAGTGTTATGTAATATAGACTGATGACTTTCTGACATATTCTCGCTAATATACTTATCACGTCCGTAAAAGAAGAAAAACTATAGCATTAAGCAAATGACATACTTCAACAGACCTGTAGCTAATTGCTTTCGGTTTAACACTGTCATAGTCCGCCTGCCAGTTTTTCTACTGTTATGATTAGGGGTCTGTAGGCTATTTATACTTGTATCACAACGTAGCTCCCAGCCAGAATGAGCCGAGGCCTATTTCGTCTTTAATTTCAGTTCACACAGTCAGAGCGATACATCGACACTCCCTGTCAGAAGTCATGGTGGGAAGGCCGTTTTGGTGTGTTCTTATAAACGCACACACAACCAATTTTATTCCCATGCTCGTCCGATCAAACAAGGTTTGCAGTTGTTTAGTGACTGGTGTTATGGGTAGACGCGGAATAATAAAGGTTTCTCTATTGTTCAGTCTTTACTTGGCTTCGATATCATTTTATCACATTTTTATTACGTTGTGCATTTGTAACAGGCCAAAGCTAAATGGTTAGGCCAGCGAAAGTAATTATTTAGAAACGAACCTTTTTCAGAATCTGTTAATCTAACCAGAATGTTGTTAGTGGTTCACTAATGATATTAACTCCCCATCAAATTGTCAACAACCCAAGCAGTATGACACACCAGAGTTTGAAATATTTTCTGCCATCACACTTGATTGGCTGACATGCTTTGTTTTTGTATTCATTATGGATGGATTGTCCATGTTAAACTATTTTAATTTTTTTCTTATAAAAGTGCAGTGACAAATGTAATAAGTCTGTAATTGTTGTTTTTATGTGGTTTGGCCTGTCTTTCTTGGTCCTGTAGGAGGCCATGGACAGCTCAGTGACACTGTGGCAGTTCCTGCTGCAGCTGTTACTGGACCCCAGGAACGACCAACTCATCTGCTGGACCAACCAGGATGGGGAGTTCAAGCTCCTGCAGGCTGAGGAGGTGGCCAAACTGTGGGGCGCCCGCAAGAACAAACCCAGCATGAACTATGACAAACTCAGCCGGGCGCTGCGCTACTACTACGACAAGGTGGGGCTGCTCGGCTGTCGGTGTGCTTGTCCAACACCTCACTAGTAAGGCGTCGTAGCTTCTGCACTTTTTTTTGCTGATGAGTCCTGAACCAGAAGGTCCTGGTGATTTCTTGAAGTTCTTGATCTTTAATCTGTAGTAGCTGGCTTGTGGGGTGTTTGTTTTTAGTGAACATTAAAATCAAAAGCACTCGTGCCTAATCTCAGTAGTGTCCGATGCACTCGTGCCTAATCTCAGTAGTGTCAGTAGTGTTTTCTGGTTTAAATGCTTTTCTTCTTTTGATAATGCAAAGTTAAAGTTCACTCATAACTCTTACTTGCTACGACCCCAAAGAGCAACCCACAGCATCGTCATGAATGTGGGCTTATTGGTTAAACACCCACTGTGGCTGGAAGCGCACACGAAGCGCACACGAAGCGCACACCACTGAAAGCTGCTTCTTTCTACACAAATGTAACTACATTATTTGTTATTAGCTACTTATTACATTAATTTCCATATTTATGCAAAAATCGTCCAAGAATAGAAGGTAGTTCGTATATCACAATTTGATTTAAACAGCTTTTAAAAATTAACAGCACCTGTGGCCTACTGTCCTTTGACAGTGTAGTTTTGCCATTAAATAAAGAAAATGATCTCAGAGTAACTCATCTGGGTACGTTCAGCATTACTACTTCCCCTCCGTACTTCAGCACTAAGGTGTGCGAGAGCGAGTGTGTGCACGTGGCCCAACCTCAGAGCTGCAGCAGTGTCTGTTCTAGCTTTAGGCAGTAGTGAGAGATCGAGTCTTTGAGCGTTCATATTTGTGGCCACGTTGGGGCGGAAGTGTTGCGTTTCAGTTAGATACCTCAGGCGAGATTGGTCTTCTCATGCATTATCTTTTGTATGTGTCTCCTGGTCTCATTGATTTAATTGCGCATGATTGCATTATCTCACAGCTGTGGTAGCCAAAGTCTGATTGAACCTTGGGTTTGGCTCTGGGTGCTGTGATGTCGTTCTAAATGCATGCGTGATGGGTTGACGGGCTGTGTGAAGGGAGGGGGTGCACACTTGTGCCTTCTGACGGACGCTGGGATACGCTACGACCCCTGTGACCCCCTGCGACCCTCTGTCTGAAGATGACAGGAAGTCTAAGCTTGAGGGGGGGTGTTGCTCTCCTGGTTGCTGTTGCGCTGTTTATTTTGAGTACAGTGGTACAGCCCATGATGTCTGAGAGGATATTTTCTTTGCCTGTCATTTTCCTTGGTTTGCAGGCTAATTAAAATGTAGGGTAGAGTCTTTGGGTGTGAAAAAGGGTAATTGCCCCCTCTAGTGAACAACCTAATTATAAGGATAATTAAGAGACAGCTGTTGGTCTAATTTAGTAATCAGGTGTAATTTGAAGCGGTCCTGCTTTGTTTGAATTTGACTTTGTCTCTTATCTTTAGAGTTGCAAACTTGAGGAGCACTATTTCATTAGTCCTACCCCACTGGTGCTGGGTGTGATGGCTACTTCATCAAGGTTCCTGCTAATGAGCTGATGAATTGAACTGGCCATTGGCCATGTTGGTTGAAGAACACATCTGAAGCGTGCTCTTCAGGAACAGGCCCGAGGAACACTGTTCCAGAGCAGCAAACAGCATGTTCAGTAATAAACCATAAACGCCTCTGTAATAAACAAGAGAAATGATCACATGTATTATTCAGGAACGAAGTGATAAGTAGGTCCGACCATCTGAGTCCCACTGAGACAGGATGGAAGATTGTGTTTACTCTCACATTCCCCACTTATCTTCTCCAAATCAGCTTTCGTGTAAGAAATCTGAGAACACTGGTGTATGATAAACTAGCTGTAGCCTTTCCAAATGAACTATGGAAATGAGAAAATTGTTGCCTGCATGATCTTTTTCCTCCCTCGACTTTGATGTTTGTATAATTATTATCAAAAGTTCTCTGCAAAACTAGGAGTAAATGCCATGTAGAAAACCTCTGGCCTTTGTTCTGTGTTGCTGTCTAATTTTAGAAGGGCACTTAGCAGCCATGTGGAATATTATACTGCAAGAAACCTCTGACATATTTCCTTTAGTCTTTAAAATGGGGCTGGTGTTGAGTCTGTTTTTTCTCTTTTCTCTCTCTCAGAACATCATCAAGAAGGTAAACGGGCAGAAGTTTGTGTACCGCTTCGTCTCCTACCCCGACATACTGAAGGGCGACGGCGTGGTGCGGATGGAGGGCGCTGGTGAGGGTGCGGCGAGGAGCTGCGTTGGCCTCCCAGACACGGCCGGCAGCACCCAGCGGGACGGCGGGCAGCGGTCGGCAGGGGAGACGGGCCCCGGGACCCCCCTACAGCCCAAACCCTCCAGCCGCAACGACTACATCCACTCAGGTCTGTACACGTCCTTCACCTTGACCTCCCTGCAGTCGGGAACACAGCTCTTCAAGTCCATCAAGGTGGAGAACCCCGGCGAGAAGCTGTCCGAGAAGAAGTCCGCCCAGGAACTTGCGCAGTCGCCCTCGGTCATCAAATTTGGGACCACGCCCCCAAGCAGGCCCCACCCGACGGCGGCAGCGGAGAAGCCGAGCGTGCCCGCCTACCCGCTCCAGGCCCCGCCCCCAGCATCCGACGGCAAGCATCTGACCGCCGCGGCCGGCCAGTCGGAGGCGAGCGCTGCCGCTGAGGGCGCCCCGTCAGGCCCCGCCCACTCGGGGATCTGTCCTGCTCTGGTCTGCCGCTCGCCGTCTCCCTGCACTCTGACCGACTCTCAGGAGCTGGTGATCGACACCGACATTGAATCGGTCTCCTCGCAGCCTTCCGAGCTTCAGCTGCAGGTAAAGCCGACCTGACACTTTCAGAAATAACTGTAAATAAGCGTTTCTTAAAACTGGGCTAATCTCATCTGGAAGCTGAAGAGATCTTGAACCTTTGTTCTGCCTCCATGCCCAGATTCAGCCCTCCTCCGACTCCAGTGACGCCATCCGGCTGTCTGAGTCCAGCGGTTCCGAGGTGTCTCTGTTCCTGGGCCGCAGTCATGGTGGCAAGTCAAAGAAGCCGAAAGGCCTGGAGCTGATGCCCACGCTCCTGGTGACCAGCTCGGACCTCAGCCCCCTCAACCTGTCCAGCCCGTCTCTGCCCACAGCCTCCCTCACGCCCGCCTTCCTGCAGGTCAGTCCCCGCCCCCCTCAGCCCTCAGGAAGCAGACCGCTCTGGCCATGTGGACATGTGTAATGAATATAAATATTCAAAATAAGTTTCAAATTTCAAATGTCTTGCAGTTCTATTCCAGCTCCCCTTAATGAGAAATGGTTGAAGACTGGTCAAAAATATTCTGACTTGTCTACTGTCTCTATCTTTGGACAGCAGATGGCAGTAGTGTGCCATTTTCTTTCAAAGCCAGCATTGCAGCGGGATTGGTGCTCCCCACTGCACCCACCCCCAGTGGGCGGATACTTGCATAAATCAGTTGGTGTGATGAGCTTTGCTTGAGTGTAACATTGATGGATGACCTAATTAAGGCCACAGAAAGCGTCGTTAGCGACCCCTGCACCACAGTCTGACACACCCGCGTCTCTGCCTTGCCTGTCTGAGGACGGATAATAGTCAACGTCTTTTGATTTGATTTTTGTGTTTTTCTGCTGTGACGAGTGTCTGGTTCCTTCAGTTTCCTTAACGCTCCTGCTCACTAACATTACTCATTCACATTGTGAAAGTCATTTGGAGCAACCTTTCCCTTAATGTTTAAAGAGAACCCACGCTTGTTTTTCCCCATGAGTGACTAGTTCTCGCTGGGCGGCGCTTTCCCTGTGGGTCTGTTGGGTGTTCGCGTCCCTCGATGGGAGCCACACCGTTGCGCATGTATGGTCATGGTGTATGGTCAGAAGAGCTGATTATGACTGTGTTTTACCCAGACTCCCCTGCTGCTCACGCCCAGTCCTCTGCTGTCCAACATCCACTTCTGGAGCACGCTCAGTCCAGTGGCCCCTCTCAGCCCAGCACGCAGACAGGGGGCGCACTGCCTCTTCCAGGTGAGTTCAGGTCCTGATGTTGAAGTTGGTGTGACAGGAATTTATAAATCAAGAAGACACTCCCCATCATTCATACTGAGATCTCTTATCCCACGGGAATCGGTCATGAATATTCCAGATGTCCTGTAGTAAAATGGAATCACTCCGCCTGGTGTAGAACCAGTCCCGTCTGAATAGCGTGTAACGGTCTGAATGTCCTGTACGAGTACTTCTGTAAAATGGTACTTTATTCTAGTACGTGTATTCTGGGCCATTCCACCAGTTTATCATCCGTTAATTTTCTTGTCTTTATTTTTCATTTATTCCCCGTTTCAGTTCCCCTCTGTCCTGAGTTCGAGCCAGTTCTCCCTGCCGGTCCACAGCGTAGACGGCACCAACACCCCCGGGCCGCTCTCACCTGACCCACAGAAGACGTAGAGCAGACGAGACTGCTGGAGCAGGCGGGTCTGTGTCTGCAACAGAGCCTCAGTCCCACTTCATAATCTCACTAGAGACGCAGACCAACTTTCATCCTGATGGCCAGATTTGTCCCTGTGCTGACACAGGCAAAGTATCCAGGACGATGGGTAGTACGTATTATTGCACCTGGGAGAGATTATTACAGCGTCCTCTTTGCATAATGCACAACAAGCCATCAAAAATGTCTGTGACACAAGCTTCCCAAAGTATTAACCTTCTGTTGCTTTCTGTGTGCTAGCCTTGCGAGGGCAGATCCTGGCTTTCAGGGAACCGCTGTGCTGACTGATAATCGTGGGCTGTTTTTGACACGCAGAAAACGGGACATCGTGTATTGTGGGTTGTTTTGTTTTTCCTTCTGCGAGTGAGTGGCCTATCAAATGTGACTATCTGGATGCTGATGGGAATTTCCGCTTTATGGAATATTGTTCCATATGTATTGTCTTGATTCTCATGTGATATGGGAGTAATCGTTTCTTTTGACTAGTTTCACGTTATGATGTATTGACGTCCTATGTAACAGTTCAGAACTAGCCAACGACTAATCTCCGGTGTCCAGCGACCTGCTATATGCCTTTGGGCAGGGTCTGTCCTTTCCAAGCTAAGCCTTCTCTTCCTCGCCTTCTTAGGGTGAAGGGATCTGGCCATTTTAAACAAACTTGTCTTGATTTTGCACCCATGCGCGCGCGCACACACACAAGCACAAGCACCTTGACATTACTGCCACAGTGCTTAGATCAGCCACAAAATGACGCACTTAGACACAAAATAGCTGCACTAATGATGTCTCAAGGGCACTCGGAGATCTCTTTAGAATGCCTAGAGATTATTGTTGATAGTTTAGATGTGGAGTAAGAAGCCGCACAGACTAAATGTTAAGATGCTTATTTTTATATCTTAAAGAAGTGCTTTCAAGACTGTTCAAATGAAATAAATAGGAATCATGATATTTTTCAGGAAAGAAATTCATAGGCTTCAAAAACTAAATGAATGCGGGAGTCACATGCATAAATAAATAAAGACGTTTGATAGTAGGCGAAAACCTCATCACCTGCAAAACGTCTGAAGAGCTGTTGGTTGATTCACCTCTACGGAAGTCAAAGATGCAGGAGCAGCAGCTCATAAATTCTTAAATTTACATTTTACGTTTACATTTAAGTGTAAAATAGCCAGATGTGTATTCCTTTAGTCAGGTGCTTCTCATAACATAAGAGAATGCTAGTTTTCAGCAAACATGTCTTTGTGTAGATTCATCTAAGGTTAATGTAGCGTTTTTCGGGTTTCTTACTTGTCATGACGGCATATATCATTTGTAATACTTGGGAGTGTGATCAAATATAGGGAATCTGATATTTGGTTGTTGCACAAGGCAAATCCCTACCTCTTACACTGTTAAATTAGGATATTTGCAAGCCATGATTTAAAACTGACAGCACTTACTTAGGAACCCAGAGTTGGAGCTCGACTCCACAGATCCGTGACGACACGCGTGTGTTGGTGGGTGTCGGCGGTGCACACGTGAGGAGTGTCTCCGCCCGCCCTGGTGTTTCTGGTTGGAGTTGTCCAGCTAGAAACGTTGAACACGGGGAAATTACAGGTCCATTTGAAATAACGTGGAAACATCTCAAAATTGGTCTCAGGTTTTTTAAAATGCTTTCCCATTGCACATGAGCAAAGCTTGTGTTTTCAGTGTAGGGACTTCTGGAACGCCCTTTTCCCCTAGTATTGTGTTAGTGTGCATACATCCAGGGTAATCCCTTGACTTTATCAAGCACTTCTAAAGCGCCTCCAAGTGCTATACCGGTGCAGAAGAAGAAACATCACAAACTAAGGTTGGATATGGCAGTGAGAAATGAACTGTTAAGTCAGTAAAATAAAATACTGAAAAGAGAAGAAATGGTCTAATAAAGAAAGGGGAAAGATTTCAGGATTTGTAATGGAGCGGCTGTATTTTAAACCATTTAAAGAGGTTGCATATGCAAAGGTATTGCCTTTTAGTTTGTCTTGGGATATTGTGTATATTCTACAGGTGCCTTACCGACTCAGTTTACTGTTGCCAAATATGTATATTGAGGGGAAGCCCTGTGGCCTGCGTCCTGGTCTCTGGTGCTTAGGAGAGCTACGAACCTTATAAACAACCTGAACTCAGATATGAAATAGGAATAGGATTATGAAAAAGTTCTAATATATGCTAATACTCTGTTCAAAGTTGTGTAAGAGATGTTTGTTGGTGAATTGTCATCGTTTAACGTTTCTCATGTCGTACTGAAAATGATTACACAAGTTTCTCGTTCTGTTTACCTGGGAGAAAACCGAGACTTTTTTTTTTTTTTTTTTTCTCTTCAAACATTTCAGTTTAATTATTGAAATCGTTTAGAAACCAAGTCATAGGATGTTTTGTGGAGTGTGTGTGCAGGGCTTGTTTGAATATTAATCTGTTGTGCTTTTCAATAACCTTTACAAATGTCGGCCCACCTTTTCCGGACATCTGATAATTAAATGAGAGATGTTGGGAAGCATTCCTAGAGCGGTCACGGAGTAGATGTCTGCATCTGGACCACGATGCAGGGCGTTGGTTCCTCTGCATGTGTGTGGCATTATGCTGTGTGAATGTTGATAGTTTTGGGTTGTGTGTGTGTGTGAGCTGTGCAGTGGTTGGTTATGTGGAGGGGTTTGGTTTGTTCCTGCATTCCCTTTTGTTAATCGCTCAGTACTTTCTAAGAGACGTGCCTCACCCCTCTCTTTCCTGTATAGGTTTTTTCTATGTTGAAATGGTCATTTATTTGCTTTGTCATCATGTCTGTAAATATTGCAGCTGTATTTTATGGGTTAGTGGTCCCTGGGGATTCCTCCCTTCTAATGTACCTGACCTTTGTAGCAATGCCAAACTTAAGTCATATTTTTGCGTGTAGAGCTTACGAGAGAATCATTTCAGTGTTAACCATTTCCTCTAATGTCTCTTGGACTTCTCTTTTTTCCTTATTCAGATTATCAGGTTATTCAAGATTTTAAACTGGATACCTCTAGAAAATCCCTGGATCCCTGCTATAAAAAGTTAGGAATCTATGCACGTAGTACTTTTACTGCAAAGCTAAAGAACTTTTACCATTTTATACGTATTTCCTAGAGGAGGTGCTTTTTCCCAAAATTGTTTTGCTTGTTTTCTTAGTCAGGTTATAAAATATCTATATTCTTCTAAGAATTCGATTTTATTCTTAAGTCACTGAGCGTGCCCTCCATTTTACTGCAGTGTGATGGGGGAAACATGTTCACACATTACTGCCCCTTGGTGGATACATAATTTTAAATGTAGTTTTGTATAACACTACCTAAAGGCAGGACTAAGCTTAAACCTATCGCTAGAGCAGATCTCAGAAATGCCGTTCCGTCTCTAAAGAGTTCTTTATAAAGGTACAGGATACAATTTGACATGCTTTTTTCTATCCTATGGGTTGTCTAATTGTTTTTTTCAATGTGTAACTAGAAGCTCAAATGTTTACAAACTGTTGATTACCACATCTATTATACTTATTGTAAATGTGGAGACTAAATATTAAAGAGAAATGTCTTGTCACCGGTGTGAGGGTACCTCATCCTCCAGATGTACTTCACACCACGCAACAGCCACAGCGAAAATCAGACCAGACTAAATAAGCAACCGTATAACCCACCACCACGTCCTGCTGACGCTGCAACTTCCCGCAGGTTTGCTGTGCTCTGCTTCAGGGCTGCAGGACAGGACCGTGGATGAGGAGGATGGCAGGCCTGACGCAGGCTAGCACAATGCCAGGATGCTAGTAGGATGTCCATTTTATACCCTGCTGAACTCTGCACAAGTGGGCAATTATGCTGAGAGCGTTCTGGTGGGGCAGACGTCTCCATCACGTGCATCTATGTTACTTCATTAGATGAAAAGGCCACTTTAGTGGAACTGCCGTAGTTGTTGCTTAAACAAACAAAAGCTTTGAACATTAAGTCTGAAATAGCACAAAAAATTGGATTAGACTAAAGGCACGCTGCACAGTGTGAGAGAATCCAAATTATACATCGGTTCTGTTCACACCTGGCATGACTACCAAACTGCATTGCTGTTTACACCTGGCATTTTGAATGGTTCTCGAGGGACCAATCAACATTAGACTCCTTTTGTAGTTTCCACAGAAGAAAGTGCCATGTGCCTTTACGAGAAGACTCCTCTGCTGCTGTGCGGGATGTTAAAACCTTTCCGTCATGTGGTCTGATGGGCCATCTGATGATTTCTCCTATTAACCAATAGGAGACAAGAGGCCCAAAGTAACCAGGACGGGCAGCTGTGTGTGTTCGTATGTTCCGGTTAAGGCGGCGATGATGCTGATGTGGGCGGGACTTTGGTGCTGTCGAGGACACATTCAAATGCGTTCACATTACAAGTGGAATGTGGTGTCCCAGAAAGTGGTTTGAATGTGTGGATTAAACTGCATCTCCAAGACTCACTGGACCCGTTTGGGCTCTGGGCACCTGCGATCCGAACACCCAGGTGCCAGATGTGAACGTGGCCCTTCATTGACATTAAAAATCTACAAAGAAAACAACCAATCAAAAAGATTTAAAAGACTGTCTTTTATATGCATGATCCAGTTTAATCAGCATAGTTTAATCAATGCATTTGCATACATAATCTTGACTATTCTGCATTTGGCCCTATTTGCAAGCAGTCATGGCAACAGTGGCCGTTTTTCCAATGTCTATTTTCTTTTTTCAAATACTGAAATGCAATAATCACCAGTGCAAACTCAGTAACCTCATTCCTTTAGTGAGATTAAAACCTGACATTTACTCCATAATTCATTTGTGTACCTTTAAACTGTGTTTAGTCATTCAGAGCTTCATAAATCAGTGGCAAACAAAGGAGTCGTGCAGAACTGTGACCCCGTTGTTTGGTTTGATTGAAAGAAGGATTTTCATAGGTCTTAACCATTGTGCCACACCTGACCAATCAGGTCAAGGCTGAGTTGTGCATGTGTGTGTGCATAGCCCAAACAGGAAAGAGTGACGGTGCAGGGTTACATGCTCACAACGTGATGACCTCATACAGCAATGGCGACCTGGAAGAAAAAGCCTCAGCGATGCTGAAGTGTGTGTTCAGACCCGTCACCCATAACCTGCCATCTCCATATACAAATACATTCACCACTGTGTGAGGTTTGAGCATTGTTGGTGGTTCGGGCCACGTGTGTCGTCGCTTTGCGACTGTACTCGTCTCCTCACTGAGCACAATCGCCATCATCCCCGAGATTAGTATGGCTGCCTATTTCTCTTGGCCTACGTTCAACACTACTGCCATCAGTGCCTGGCTACATCAGCCTCAGAGATTGTCCGTGGGGCAGCTGTTGAGAAAACAATACTTATTCAGATAAAACTGTATTTACATTTACGGGTACTACATTAGTAAATGTTTCAGGCAACATTAGACACAGTAAACACATTTGGTTCGGTCTTAGTTTGACCACTTTACCTGAATTTTAGTTCTACAACTTCCACATTGATAGAAGAATGCATGGCACTGTGGGTAATGTAGTTAAACAGAAATGTGTGTACCTGCCATAGAATTTCTGCGTATATAATCAACTATGAGCAGCATGAAGAAGAGCGTGAAGCCCATGCAGCCAAACACCAAGCCACACAAGAGGAAGCTGTAACTACCGTATGCATGGATGACCTGCACAGGAGAAACGTGCGATGTGAGTGCCGTTAAAACCGCACGAGAGATCACGTTAAATACATACGATATCACGTTAAAACCATACAAGAGAGCATGTTGAAACCGAACGAGAGATCATGCTAAAAACAGACGAGATCGCGTTAAAAACACACGAGACCACATTATAAACGTACGAGAGATCACGTTAAAAATCATACAAGATCACGTTAAAACCGAACGAGAGATCACCTTACCCATCCCACAAGCTGCTGCAATAGCATCTCTCCCATCCCAGCACAGGTCACGAGCACAGTGGTGGCACAGCCTGGCAAAGGAGCAATTCACAAATTAACAATTTCACAACCTGATTAACACCCACGGTCAAGGTGCATATGTGACCATAATTGACATGGCCACATGTCCTTCAGACACTGTACAAGTAATGGCATATAAAATAAACAAAAAGGAAGGAAAAACAATTAGCTCATGGATTAAGCAGAAAATGAAAACTGTTGGATTCTGAAATTCCCGATCTCTCTGTAATAATACCAGATTCCGTTTTATGGGAATAAAATATAAGAATGCATGCAAGTATTTCAGTATATTTTTGGAGGCCAGAAATGTGATTCACGATGACATTAGATTTAGTAGAAGAGGACTTAGATTAATTGGACCGAGAGGGAACACAGCAGCCACTGAGACCAGGTTAGTGCTGTGTAAGGCTCCTCCGCTGAGTGAGGGATTATTCATCAACATTCTCAGGCTCGTACACCTTGCATGTGGAAGGTCCAGTAATGTCATTCAAAATTTAGCAGTGCAGAACCCTCCTAATTTCTTAGACCTCCAAAACGGGCCCTAAAGAGATCATCATCAATTATCATCTACTTCAATATTGATGGAGTGGATGATCTGAGAGGAACCTTCCCCATATGAGAGCCATCCAGATGAAATCGAGAATTAAAGACCTGTCAATCAAGAGTGCACATTCGATGCATCTGGCCAGGTTCATGTCCCTGACATTATTAATACAAAACAGTGAAGATGTCAGATATGGTCGTTTTCCAGGACCGACGTTCCAACTGATGACTTTTCCGTTCGCCAGTGACCTCAGCAATAAAGAATGCAGCGATTACCCAGAGGCTGGCAATAACAATAGAAGCCATTAATAAAGCAGTTTCGTGTAGAGATAACTGCAAATATAATTACCTTTGTAGTCAAGGATGTCTTCCGTGAGTGCGAGCATGCATGGGTAAACACTGCTGATGAACAGACCCAGAAGCCCGGTGCCCACAAACAGGAACACACTACTTGTGTAGCACAGAAGGAGGACAAATAGTGTCACTATCACACCAACCTGTGATGGGGGGCAAACCGGGGTGGGGTGGAGCAGCATTACCAGAATGGTCAGACAAAAGAACGCTAGCAGAGGATCTCCCTACTGTGTCCGTGGACAGAGGGACCAGAGAGACCTGAAGCTCTGAGGTGAAAATGGGGTCTGTGGTCCCAGTGCTTCCTTCACTACAGTGGCACGCTACCACTCCGCCAAACCCTCTTGAAGACTAAACTATGGCACTGGAACAACCACTAACCAGGTACATAGACCACTAACCAGGTGCATAGACCACTAACCAGGACCATCAACCACTAACCAGGTACATAGACCACTAACCAGGACCATCGCCCACTAACCAATCACAGCAGTCTGGTAGTGACCTCCTTGTTTGGCCCTGGGCGTGCCAGACTCTGGCTGACACCACTACCATCTGGCCCAAAGAACGCCAAGCGGCTGGGACGCAGCAGGAACAAGGATGTGTGTTTTTGATTCTTCCCACTGTTGACATCATGTGCATTTATGGCTCGCTCTGTTACACTGTTACAGCCCAAACGGCTCTGCTTATCAGCCCCTGATCAGGGTGTTCACTCCATCATAAAGGACATGCCAAGTGAAGACATTTTAAACATCTACTAGAAACTACAGAGAGAGAGGCTGACAGTCAGGTAAAAACATTCATGGCACAAGTGATGCGCAAATAAGGACTCAGGTTTGTTATGAAACACGACTCTAAAGGGATATTTAGATAACACGTGCTACTATAACTAGCTGTAATATTTTCCTTGGGGACTACAGAACTGTTATTAAAATACATCAGCATTACAATCTTATACGTTAGGGTCGTGATTGGATGACCCCCCCCCCCCCTTACCTGGCTGATGGTGAGCAAGAGAACAGGTTTAACACGGTAAGACAGGACAATGGAGGCCAGACGCCCCACTGTGATGGACGCCCAGAAGACGCTGCTGAGGTAGCCTGCCATCTTGTGACTCATGTTCATGGGTGGAGACACACCATAGGTGTAAACGAATCCCGTGTACGAGCCCTGAATAATGGAGCGGAGAGATGAGATCTAAACACTTTCCACACCACTTCCCACGGTGGCGCGCACTTCATCACTCTTACCACAATGCCATCTGAGAAGAAAAGCACCAGCCCTCCGAAAACATGGAGTCCAAAGAAGGACAGAGGAAGTTCCTTCAGTTTGCTGAGAGGACAACAGTTCAGCAGGTTTAGGTAGCCTGTGAAAACATTTTTAAAAGTGCACAACGGTACTTTATCATCAGAGGCCAGCACTGCAGGGACCGTAGCGTACTCCAAATTACACTGCGTTCCTACACTCGGCCGGGGCAGAACAGCAGCGCGAACAGATAACCTTAAAATATCCTTGTGCCTAAACTGCGTTGTTCAAAAGACCAGAAGCATGTTATCAGATGTAGTCTCCTGATGCACAGCTCATAAGCCAGACTGCTTGTTTACAGGAGAGTATTTCTAAAAACAAACTGGGCCCCGTATCCCGAAATCAACGCAGTGTTGAGATCACTTTAAACGAGAGAGAGTGTGTAACGTTTGCTCCGGCATTGTAAAATGATCCTTGTGTTTTTACGATGCTTTTGGGAAACACAGGCTTGAGTCATGGCGTCCTGATGACCAGGCTGGGGGATGCGGTCGGTTCTCGCCTCTGGGCTCGGGACGCTCCCGCGAGGTCACCTCCTGCTGCTCGGAGCTCCTCTCCCCTTTCAAGCCGTACATGTGTATGCTGCCCTCCAGGAGACGAGGGTTGCGCTCAGACCGGCACGACAGCATCCGCTCCCAATATATGAGGACAAACACAGCAATGGGCACAGGCAGCTGGACACAAAGAATAAGTGAGCACAGTCAGATCCTGCGGGAGTGACCGGGTTGAGTTTGGTGTATAACAAAAGGGGAGCACATAAAAACCTGCAGTGCATGCGTGTTCCTGCCTGGGACCTGTCCTTTAAATACCAACCTTTAAATACCGTCCATTAAATACCATCCTTTAAATACCAACCTTTAAATACCAACCTTTAAATACCAACCTTTAATACCAACCTTTAATACCAACCTTTAATACCAACCTTTAAATACCGTCCATTAAATACTGTCCTTAAAATACTGTCCTTAAAATACTGTCCTTAAAATACTGTCCTGTACTGTTTAGAAGGAGACAGAGTTCCGCTGTATAGTGAAGTCACATTGCTTCTCCTTTGACATTATACAATTATTTAGAATAAATAAAGTAGAAATACTTTTAAATAACATTTATATTCAGCTGATAAACTACCTCAGTCACCATGGTGCAATAAACTCATTCCCAGGAAGTATGCAAAACGTAGAAGACTGTTGTCAGAGATGCAGCCATTCACTTGATATAATATGCAAATACCCATCATAAAGGAGTCTTAGCAATGACAGAGAGGGAACTGGCTGAAATGATAACTGCTCTTTCAGTTATCTCATTTAAGACAGAGTCAGCAAGAGAACACATACAGCTCAAACTACGTCAGTCCTGGCACCCAGACACTGCTGGGATGTCTGCTCACAGGCATGGATATGTTTGCCATGTTTCCAGAGCTTAGTAAGGCCATAAGACCATAAGACACCTACAATTAAGCTTGAAAGTTAGAAACACAAACCCTATCCAGGCTAAAGATCTGAACTTCCTGATTGCTTCATCTGATGTAACTTCAGCACATTCGCACTAATATTAAACGGAGACAACATTCTTCTTTCAGAGAGAATAGTCTTACATTGATGAGTGCCATTATCCAAAAGGCGTAGGAGACATTGGTGAGCACTTGTCCCTCAGTATGGAAGTGGACGTAGGACACATTGTGGATGTGTCTGCCACTTAGCTTGTTCCTCAAGTGCCTCATTGTCGATGACGAATTGATGGTGGCATTACCCAACACACAGTCCGTCTCAGACAGAAAGGGGTCAGCAATGAGTGGACTCACTAATGCCCCAAGACCAACGAAGAAGTGGAGAGCCTGAAAAACAATGTTAAAGCAGGACAGCTATATGTTAAAGTCTAGTTTAATGTATGATGAGTCTCAGGATGCTTGTTAGTATAGTATCTTAGTGCAGTATCTTAGTATGGTTCAATGTTTAATAGTCAAAGCTTTATAATAAGTCAGTATGTTTCAAAGGGACAATTTCAATAACAGGAAAGTGTTTATTTAAGTGAGGAACTCTGGTGTTTGACAAGGCCTATCTGGTCTCAGGCAGCGTCAAGCCTCAAAATACACTCAGTTTGAACCAAATGGCTTACAAACCTGCAAGAAGACTGTGGAGTCCTTCTGGTAAATCTTCACCAGCTGCAGATTGGAAATGGTATCGATGACACCCATGGCCAGGCCGGCGGTAGCCATGGCGACAGCCAGCATCGGCAAATTGACGCATGCGGGGATGAAGGCGAACACTGCAGAGATGATGAAGGTGGACACAGCGAGGGACCACAGTGAGCAGGCAAGCCTGCGGAGGAGAGGGTCGACCTGATGAGACTGAGCCCACACAGCTCATGGTCCTCATAAGGAATATGAACAAGTATATGTGTTTCTTGTGCTTGAAAAACCAGGGGGGGGGGGGGTTCTGTTTCGGAAAGAGAGGCAGTTTTGGTAGTGTTGACATTGTTGTCACCTTGACCTGGTATGTTTGTTTGCCTAATAAGTGTTGGGAATATGAAGCACATGATGTTGAGATTAGCATTATTGCTGTAACCTTGACAATGAGATATGTGATTCGAGCTTTGTTGTTTCTTGTTAATGAACGATGTGGCACCACTCAGGGAAACACTGCCTACAGGACATTTGTCCTGCTACAGCTCTGAGGGAAGTAAAGATAGTAAAATATTTATCATTTAAAACATGTTCACGTAATCTAAAATGTTCCTACCTGAAACCACCTTCATACACATTGTAAATAAAATGTCTTATCTACAAATGTGTCAAGCAAATAGACTCGTGTTTGCCAGACCTTTCCGAATGAAAGTAGACAGGGGGTATCTGAGGGTCAGACACCGACCAACTGAACAAAATATGGGAAAAGCACAAAATACCCTTGGAGCTCACCCACTGTTAGGCTTGTCTGACTCTTTAGATCGGCCTTTTAGAACTGCTTCTGGGAAATTTCTGCGCACTAGGCCATGTGAAGCCATAACATATGTAACCTTTTAAATAGGCTCCTCTGTTCTCTTATACAAAACATTCCCCATTAATGATTTATTAGAGAAATCCTGGTTACGCACAGATGTCTGTCTAGTGGACTGGTGGAAAATAAACTGAGGTGAAGGTAGAAACACCTTGCCCACCTTGTCCAAGACAGGTGGAGGTCACTGATGGACTAGGCCTCGTTTTAGCAAGACGCTCCGCACACAGATCGCTCTAATAGGAGCAGAGACCTTTCCCAGTTTCACGTGCAGTTAAGGATCAAGAGTACAAAAGAGCGAGCGTATCCGGTTTTATTTGTTTGTTTTAACTAGACGTTTTATTGTTTTTTGTGATGTATTGTCAGAATGTCTTGCGAATATGATCTGGAATTGTTTTATCTCAATATAAAAATGCTTTATTGTAATATATAAGACGAAGTCACAAAACAATTAGGCCTACCAGGTTAAGAAGTTTTCAAGAACGTACCTCCACGTTCAAAGTAGAAAACTATTCTGGGAGAATTATATCTATGTATTTATTAACATACCTTGACATGAAATAACTTGATACGAGTTGGTTAAATTTTGTCATCAATAAACGGTAGCCTAAAACAACGCTGAACTTGATAGCCACTTATTCAACAAATATAAACTTTATTTAAATACTTTAGGATGGCTTGGATACTTGCGATTTACTGAAGAATCCGCCAACTGTGCTGCCTATGAACAGACAAAACTGCTGTGAGAAGAACACCAGCGTGATCCCCTGTAGCGTTGAATGCGTTTGGCAACGCAGGTCAAGGATGGTCGGTCCTAGAAAAGCGATGCATAGTCCGAAACTGAAGAACACACTCCAGTACGTTAGTGTATGTTGCCAGTTGCTTCTGAATAAGGCGCAAATCCTTTCATCCACCACTTTCGGTAAGATGTTGCAGTTTTGATAAACCGTTCGACGGGTCATCTTGCTTGGTCCTGTAATTTAGTAATGTAACTGGAAATGCCGTCATGCTTTTAGGAGCCGCATGCTATGAGTCGTTGCATGAACAAGCAATCAGCGCTCGAGAAGTGAAACTACTGAAGGTTGTGGAAGCCCTATCAGCAGTGCGATCCTCCCCCCTGACCATTTCAAAATTACTTTTTACGGGGAACACAAGTTGTATTATCATCCGGAATAGGTACACCACAGAACTGGATCAAATTGTTCTGTTTTATTTGGTAGTATGATCGTTTCTGGGTCCATATTAGGACGTATATTTAGTAGCTTACTTTACTGAAAAGGCTACTTTGTGAGTAGTGAGTAGTAGAAACAATTTCTAACAGCACTTAAAGCTTAATTCTCAAGTTTTGATAACAGTTTTCCTTTTTCATATTTGTCTAAGGTTACAAATAACATATTTTTATACTAGTTAGTGTACCCTATTGGTAATAAAGTGAAAACACACTAAGTCCACACCATTTCTTCTGCATAAGAAAAGCATTTAACGAAGAACCTGTCAAATAAAGAAGCGTGCGTGCTGACCCATTTCAACGGAACCATTAAAGATCTTAAAGATTCACTATGGGCGAGAACGCACTCCAAATTAAAACGCACTCCAAATTAAAAACTTCAAAATGGCAAACATATCCATCAGCATACATTTTACAAATTCATGGACGCAATATAAATTTAAAAATCACTTTACAACAACTTTGAAAAGCAAATTAATTTGCATGTCGCTTAAAGAGCCAATATCTAATAATGAGCACTTTAGTGCAAATTTAAAATACTGGAGAGTTGACTAACCCCGAAGGCAATAATAATAATCAAAAAAATTAAAATGAATAAAAATAACATATTTACACAGAAAATTATACATAATTTCACGCAAATATCTACTAGCAATCTAACGCTATTGCAATTTGACCACATTCATGACTGTGTTTACATACACTTAATAATCCGATAACTGCAGCAAATCAGATTTTGTCAGTAATCCGATCAACGCATTTGCATGCACTTGGGTATTCAGATAATGGCAAAACTCCGGCTTTAAATCAGTCAGGCAATAATCGGATTCCCCTTTTGCAACCAGCCAATAATTTCACAGAATGATGTGACAAAACCTCAAACTTTTTGCCGCGGATTTTGTAAACATAGACCCACACTACTGGCAAATATGTATATTCGTTTGTTTGTGCTTAACGATCATTTGCAGCTTTCTTTATTGATGCAAAGACGGAAACGATCTTGTTTTTTTTCATGTAGCGCGTACTGCATTTAATTGCGATAGCCATTTCCGGGATGGCTTTACACTGTATCCGGTTACATTGTCATTCATACGCAAACTGAGAAATCCGAAAGAAATAAGAGTAAGGGTACACATGCACTGAGATATCAGGATACTTAGCTAAAATCCAGGTCTCTTTAACGGATTTCTAAAACTGATTTCTAGGCCACACTCCAATATATGAAGTCAAAGTATGCTGTTTACATGACCGCTTGAATAATCAGATGACGAAATCCGATTATGATAGGATCATTAAGTGCATGTAACTCACTGATAACGTAATATGGCATTTATTAGAAGAAATCTAGCTTGGGATGGGTGTGAGCGATGCTGTTGACGGGTAACTTGGCAAGGAATGAGTGATTAGTTACTCGATTTAGACGTCAGAATCCGATGAACGTCGAGTAATCGCATTCGTAAATTGACTCAATTTCGTGTCAAACTTGTGGTTTCTGTAATATGTTTCTGTCATGCTGGTTATTGCATAGGTAATGGACAGATGTGGCCCATCTGCTCCTCCGACGTGACATTACAGCTAACGTTAGCGTGTTTGCATGTGGTGTTAGCCGACACTACTCGGAATCAGTGCACTAAATATGTCTCAAATACTTATGCCTTAATAACCCAACTGCACATGGACCATACAGCGTGAATGACGGCACTTGGATGTTGAAATTGCTTAAATATGTGCAGTCCTAATAGTGATGTTTCCAGGGCCACAATTTAGTATAACGTTCGTCAGCTCTACAAACGTCTTAAGATGTATCGCCAATATCTACTCGTGTTTTACTACGTCTCTGCTCATCGGGTTTCCCAGAAGAACGCTGAGCCTTTTAGGGCATGCAGAATTGATTCATTTTGTTGATCCAGTTTTACTTCCATGGTAGCGGAACTTTGTGTTTGTCGGCTAATTTGTTACATATCTGGAGTGTTGAAATGGTACTTGGAAGTGGGCAGTGAACAGGATCACAGGCCAAAACACACAGACCTTCCGCTCTGTAAAGGAACTTATAAAGGAGCACCTGATGGCTGTAACACTTGATGAAAAATCCTGTATTTCAACTTATCATGTCTCCTTAATGTCTGATGGCATATTATGGTCATTTTCTGATTTCGTACAGTAAATATATAACATTGTTCATTTACAAAATGCTGCTTATCCAGTCACAATTCAACAAGATCTGGAGAATGCTGAAAGGGCTTATAGACCTGGAGCGTTAGGGTTTTGTCACAAGCTTTTATTACAGAATGACCAATGATCTATACTGTAGCTCATACTCCATGTTCCATCCTACTGTTACTAAGTTGGAGGGGGGAAAGGAGTCACTAAAGCCATATGTAGCTAGTGCTATAGGTTACAGTGTTTACTTTGCATGCTTGCCATGTTAAAACAAGTCAGTAAAACCTTCTGTTCAGCCTATCGCTTAGAAGTATATCCATAAAGGTGTAC
The DNA here is from genome assembly GCA_020368025.1 of Brachyhypopomus occidentalis. NCBI lineage: Eukaryota > Metazoa > Chordata > Actinopteri > Gymnotiformes > Hypopomidae > Brachyhypopomus > Brachyhypopomus occidentalis. Next base: position 1,570,048 of record JAGXOD010000037.1, read on the forward strand.
GAAACATCTCCTTTCCTGTTCCAAAAATGTGGCTTATCCAACATAGCAACAGTAACTGGTGATCTAGTAACACTGATTCCAATACTAGGTTTACCTAGTCATACTAACACTGGTTCCAGTAATATGTTTACATAGTCATACTAAAACTGGTTCCAATACTAGGTTTACATAGTCATACTAACACTGGTTCCAATATTAGGTTTACATAGTCATACTAACACTGGTTCCAATATTAGGTTTACCTAGTCATACTAACACTGGTTCCAATATTAGGTTTACATAGTCATACTAACACTGGTTCCAATATTAGGTTTACATAGTCATACTAACACTGGTTCCAATACTAGGTTTACATAGTCAAACTAACACTGGTTCCAATACTAGGTTTACATAGTCATACTAACACTGGTTCCAATAATATGTTTACATAGTCATACTAACACTGGTTCCAATATTAGGTTTACATAGTCAAACTAACACCATCCATCCATCCATCCATTGTCTTCCGCTTATCCGGGTCGGGTCGGGGGGCAGTAGCCTAAGCAAAGAGGCCCAGGTTTCCCTCTCCCCAGCCACCTCTTCCAGCTCTTCTGGGGGGGATACCAAGGCGTTCCCAGGACAGCCGAGAGATATAATCTCTCCAGCGTGTCCTGGGTCTTCCCAGGGCCTCCTCCCAGTTGGACATGCCCAGAGCGCCTCCCTAGGCAGGCGCCCAGGTGGCATCCGAACCAGATGCCCGAACCACCTCAACTGGCTCCTCTCTACGTGGAGGAGCAGCGACTCTACTCCGAGCCCCTCCCGGATGACTGTGCTCCGTACCTTATCTCTAAGGGAGAGCCCAGACACCCTGCGAAGAAAAAACTCATTTCGGCCGCTTGTATTCGCGATCTCATTCTTTCGGACACTACCCAAAGCTCGTGACCATAGGTAAGAGTCGGACGTAGATTGACCAGTAAATTGAGAGCTTTGCCTTTTGGCTCAGCTCTCTCTTCACCTAACGGTCGGTACAGCGACCGCAATACTGCAGCCGCAGCACCGATCCGCCTGTCAATCTCTCGTTCCATCCTTCCCTCACTCGTGAACAAGAACCCGAGATACTTAAACTCCTCCACTTGAGGCAAGGACTCACTCCCGACCCAGAGAGGGCACTCCACCCCTTGTCCGACTGAGTACCATGGTCTCAGTTTTAGAGGTGCTGACTCTCATCCCAGCCGTCTCGCTTTTCGGCTGCAAACTGATCCAGCGAGAGCTGTAGGTCTCGGCCCGATGATGCCAACAGGACCACATCATCTGCAAAGAGAAGGCGTGGAATCCTGAGGCCACCAAACCGAACCCCCTCCGCCACTTGGCTACGCCGAGAAATTCTGTCCATAAAAGTTATGAACAGAACCGGTGACAAAGGGCAGCCTTGGCGGAGTCCAACTCCCACCGGAAACCAGTCTGACTTACTGCCGGCCATGCGAACCAAACTCCTGCTCCGTTTGTACAGGGACTGGGTAGCCCGTAGCAACGGGCCCCGTACCCTATACTCCCGGAGCACCCCCAGAGGAATCCCCGAGGGACACGGTCGAATGCCTTTTCCAAATCCACAAAGCACATGTGGACTGGTTGAGCAAACTCCCATGCACCCTCTAGGACCCTCGCAAGGGTGAAAAGTTGGTCCAGTGTTCCACGACCAGGACGGAATCCACATTGTTCCTCTTGTAACTGAGATTCGACTATCGAGCGGACTCTCTTCTCCAGAACCCCTGCATAGACCTTACCGGGAGGCTGAGAAGTGTGATCCCCGATAGTTGGAGCACACTCTCCGGTCCCCTTTCTTAAAAGGGGAACCACCACCCCGGTTTGCCAATCCAGAGGCACTGCCCCCGATGTACACGCGATGTTGCAAAACGTGTCAACCAAGACAGTCCCACAACATCCAGAGCCTTAAGGAACTCAGGACGGATCTCATCCACCCCCGGAGCCTTGGCTCCAAGGAGTTTCACAACTACCCTGGTCACCTCAGCCCTAGTGATGGGCAAACCCCGCCCGAGTCCTCTGGGTCTGCTTCCTCTATGGAAGGCGTGGTGGTGGGATTGAGAAGATCCTCGAAGTATTCCTTCCACCGCCTAATGACATCCCCAGTCGAGGTCAGCAGATCCCCAGCCTCACTGTATACAGTGTTGGTCGGGAAACGCTTTCCCCTCCTGAGTTGCCTGACGGTTTGCCAGAACCTCCTCGGAGCCGATCGAAAGTCGCTTTCCATGGTCTCACCAAACTCTTCCCACACCCGAGTTTTTGCCTCTGCGACAGTCAAAGCCGCGATCCGCTTGGCCCCCTGTACCTGTCTGCTGCCTCCAAAGTCCCACGGGCCAACCAGGCCCGATAGGACTCTTTCTTCAGCATGACGGCCTCCCTTACCCGAGGTGTCCACCACCGGGTTTTGGGATGCCGCCACGACAGGCACCGACAACCTTGCGGCCACAGCTCCGATCTGCCGCATTGACAATAGAAGCACGGAACCAAGCCCACTCAGACTCAATGTTTCCGGCCTCCCTCGGGATGCGGTCAAAGCTTTGTCGGATGTGGGAGTTAAAGACCTTTCTGACAGGTTCCTCTGCCAGCCGTTCCCAGCAAACCCTCACAATACGTTTGGGTCTGCCAGGTCTGTCTGGCATCCTCGCCCGCCATCTGATCCAACTCACCACTAGGTGGTGATCGGTTGACAGCTCAGCTCCTCTCTTTACCCGAGTGTCCAAGACACACGGTCGCAAGTTCGACGATACGATTACAAAATCGATCATCGAACTGCGACCTAAGGTGTCCTGGTGCCATGTGCACTTATGGACACCTCTGTGCTCAAACATGGTGTTCGTTATTGACAAACTGTGACGAGCACAGAAGTCCAACAACAGAACACCACTCGGGTTCAGATCGGAGAGGCCGTTCCTCCCAATCACGCCCTTCCAGGTCCCACTGTCATTGCCCACGTGAGCATTGAAGTCCCCCAGCAGAACAATGGAATCCCCAGAAGGGGCACCTTCCAGTACCCCCTCCAAGGACTCCAAGAAGGCCGGGTACTCCGAACTGCCATTCGGTGCATAAGCACAAACAACAGTCAGAGCCCTTTCCCCCGACCCTAAGGCGCAGGGAAGCAACCCTCTTATCCACTGGGGAAAACCCCAACACACAGGCAGCGAGCCGGGGAGCTATGAGTAAGCCCACTCCAGCCCTCCGCCTTTCACCCTGGGCAACTCCAGAAAAGAATAAAGTCCAGCCTCTCTCGAGAGGATTGGTTCCAGAACCCAGACTGTGTGTGGAGGTGAGCCCAACTATATCTAGTTGGTATCTCTCAGCCTCACACACCAGCTCAGGCTCCTTCCCACCCAGAGAGGTTCGTTCCATGTCCCAAGAGCCAGCTTCAGTAACCGAGGGTCGTATGCGCCAAGGCCCCGCCTTCGGCCACCGCCCAAACCACAATGCACCGAACCCCTAGTACTACCTCTCCCACCGGTGGTGGGCCCATACTAACACTGGTTCCAATAATATGTTTACATAGTCATACTAACACTGGTTCCAATATTAGGTTTACATAGTCAAACTAACACTGCTTCAAATACTAACGTTGCAGTGTTTGAGGTTGCATGCATTTTTAAGATGGGATTCTGCTTATGAATTTGCAGTGTGTTGAAAATGAAATGTAGAGTATTATTTTGATAAACTGTTTTATGAATTTGGATAGCCTATATTGTCACACACACACACACACACACCCTACCGCCCCAGCACATACAGACTGTGGATGAGTGTGTCGAGGTCCGTTCTTCTCATTAACACGAACTGTAAAAAGTTCATGCTCAGTCATATGGCACGGAGCTTTATCATTTATTTAGTTAATTATTCAATCACTTTTGGCTTTTTCAGCAGTCACAATACATTCAGCATCAGTATATTGAAATATAATAGACATATCACACAAAATATTTAATTTCACATTTCATACAAAAATCTAAATCTTTTATAAAACATTTAGACATAATCTAAAGTCATTTAATAGTTGTCTCAATTTTCTGGCAAAAATCACTTAGAATAAAGAAAACACATGTTAAAATACTCATATTTATTCTTTCCAATATATTATTTAAAATATTTTCATTTACCACAAAACTCACATATTGGAGAATATCTGCTGCAGTAATGCTAGAACAAAATAAGAACAGTTGGGGAAACAACCTGGACTCCACCTCACACTGCTCTCTCTCTCTCTCTCTCTCTCTCTCTCTCTCTCTCTCTCTCTCTCCCTCTCCCTCTCCCTCTCTGTCCATGTGCTTTTGATGATCTCCGACTCCTGGCCTTTGAAATACAGTGCTTTTTTAATTGTAACTTTTTTTTACTTTAAATTCAATACCACAACACCACTATGATTCTCAATGGCTTTTTCACTAGAAATATTTAGTGCTTTAATGTTAGGACTTTTACACCAGATGAAAAGGGAACAATGTTAGGACGAAGATCAGGAACCCAAGAGGACTCTGGGATACCATGTGCAAACACAGTATAGGAATTCATCATACCAACCATTATATCATGTGCACTTATTTGTGAAGAACAACAAATGTATCCCATAAGAATATTAAAATAAACATTATTACTTTAAAAAATCTAATGCTGGACCAGTAATTGTAGTTTATACAAGGCACCTTCACACGCTTTATCTCAAGAGGTAAAATGTGACTGTTCAGATAAAACTACCATTTGAAAATATGAACTGGTGGCTCAAATTATGATTTCATTCTAATGTGTGAACTGAATGAGTGTTAAACCCTTACAGGTGTGTAACTCTTTAAATGTGCAGTCATTCACAAGTTCTTTTAACCTTAAATAAGTAATTTTTGATGGATAATGGTATTTAGAGTATTAAATATATTACGCATGTGTTCATGCACAGTCAACAATTTCACGTGACAAAACAAATAAAAAATTAATAGGAAATATAAATAAATCAAATGAATTCTCACTCATCAAAGAAAAGGGAGTTAAATTATCTCCTGCACGCACAGTACACGCACAAGTATCCTGCGATTACTAGCCAAAGATTTGAAAGAACTACACTGTGAGCAAGACGGAGATGAACTCCGTCTTCTCTGTCAGATATATTTACCAGTCCGCTGTCTGTGTGTGACATACTCTGTAGCATTAACACTGTAGTCATGGACACATTAACGTTATATCATATTCGAAGCAGCTTTTAAGGAAAGCTTTTGCTTGCTGTTCTTTACTGGTTGTACAGGTCAGATGTAGAGAGATCTTGGATGTCCAAATTACTGTTTTCATAAGGATTTGTTTATACTTTTCATAAGATAAAGTGAAATATAAGGGAGTGTGCATTTCATTGCTTCTTCTTATTTATAGATCTGAATATGGAACAGTGGGATTGTTCCAGGGGCAGGGCAGGGGCGAAGGGGGCAGGGCAGGGGCGAAGGGGGCAGGGCAGGGGCGGGGTAGGAGGCAAAGGGGGCAGGGCAGTAGGCGAAGGGGGGCGGGGCAGGGGCAGTTAGGAGCAGTCACAAGAGGCTTAATTTTGCGTAAAATCCAATGAGACAGTGATGACCCCAATCTGTGTTATGTGTAAAATTACCAATTTCCTGTTCTTCAGCCATGTGTGTGTGCATAGGAGAGAACGTGTCTGGACACAGGTGGGTTCTGTCCTCCTGTTGTGCATGCAGCTCTCTCTTCTCCCTCTGGCCTTTAGATGGCGCTCTGCCGTCGGCTCCTTTAGAAGATGCTCTGCCGTCGGTTCTTGCTCCGACCTGAGTTTGGGAGGAAGCAGTCGAGCTACACAGACCGCTGCATATCACGTTTGTACATCAAGCAAATGAGCTCTTTATTATTATTACTTCAGCATATGACTGAAGGCTGAAGGATTCTCACAGCTGTGGCTTCACTGCTCTGCACTCGTTTCAGGACGTCTGTGCTGCCCTACCACAGCCACACGCCCCAACTCTCCACATCATTATCAAGCTCTTCTCCAGTAGGATCAAGGGCTCCGAGAGCAGCAAAAACCTGAAGTGGTGCAGGGCAGTGGATCCCTAAGACTCAGGGAGCGACCACAGCCTTACAGTACAAAAACCAAGCATGAGACTTTGATGCGGTGAGGGGAGAAAGGCTCTCCTGACATCAAGAAGAAATGTGGGATGAGTATGCAGGGAAAAAAACCCAGTGCTGAACCTCCTCTTACAATATTGAACCCTCTCTTATAATGTTGAACCAGCTCTTACAGGATTGAATTGCCTCTTCTAGAGTTGAATTGCCTCTTACAGACTTGAATTGCCTCTTCTAGAGTTGAATTGCCTCATAGGTTTTAGTAATCTCGAACATGCTAGGATCGCCTCTTACAGGGTTGAATGAACTCTCACAGTTCTGAACGAACTCTTATGGTGTTAAATTGCCTCATATGTGCTGTTGGATTTTGTGGAGGTGTCTACTACAAATTCCCTGTTCCCTGAAGGAAGGATACTGCAGATTTTCCTCACTGCCATCACAGAGGAGCCAGGTGTGATGGCACAGTGGCTAATCAACTGAATTAATTGTTCAGTGTTTGCGAAAATCCTAGACTGGCTTTGGATTCCAGAGCCAGGATTGAGTATCGGGGCTTTTGGGTAATTAAGTGGAGGCAGGCGGGTGGGGATGGAGCAGGATGGTACCTGGGGGGTGAAACACAGAGCTACGGTGGCCAGGATCCTTCTGGAGCTGCACATCCTTCAGTGAGAACACGGAGGCAGCTGGAGGCAGATAGGGAGGGGTTATAGAGTGTGTGGGGGCCAGTGGAGAGCCTGCTCACTGAAGGGAGGGTACTTACTATCTGGTAAGGAGTGGATGTCCTCCCCAAGGCTGAGGAAGTAGGCGTGTTTCAGTGATGCGTCAGCTGAGATTCTTTTCCTGGTGTCGTACTGCCGCCAGACATGAGGAGAACATGAATCAAGAACAGTGCACAGGTGTATGTGCCTGATGTCAGGACTCATGACATGAGCTTAACTTCACTTGATTTTACATTCTGCTTGGTGGTATTAAAAGTGTTACATTTATTTGCTTAACAGTCATCTTTGAGATTTGTTTAGCTAAAATTAAAGTCTAAGCAAAGTGATTTATTATTGCTGGGTTTTTTTTTACAATGTTAAGAAAGCAAAACCTACAACTAACGTGATTCACTGATTCACTAACAACTTGATTCACCGACATTTACCATTACCAATCGATCCATACAGTCTATTTTATATCGGCTTGTTCATTTGATACAACTTTTCAATCGATTGCCCAGGAGCTGCAGCAAAGACAGGACACGCAATAGACCGGGATCTGCTGCGTGCACGTGACGCCTGTATGTCATGTAGATTGCGTGCGGCTGCCGCCTCTCTAACAATTACACCAGGCCAATACTCCTTTAAAATACCGTTTCTTGAAAAATGTATGGCGTTGAAATGCTGTTAACTTTTTATTTCCCTTTAAACTTGGAAAATATTTTTCCTATGGAAATTGGCTAATTTTTTTTTAGAAGCGCCCCAAATACTTTGCGCATGTGCTGTTTTATTCAAGTAGTAGCAGAAAAGTTAACACGTGAAGTAGCAGGGAAACGCAATTACATATGTATGTATGTGACTACAAATTAAACGGGAGCACTGAGTGGGGAGTATATCCGGTTCCTTTCCCGTGCTACGGAGACATCGTTACCGTGTATATTTGTGTGCGTGTTGAGTGCAATCTCCATTCTACAGGTGTGCGTTAATGAGTGCGCCTGCGTCAGATCTGTCTCTTCACGCTGCTCTTCTTTGTTAATAGCTTGGCGTTGGTACGGGTGTGCTGGCTTACTGATCCCTCCACTATAAAACCATTCCCAGATGAACCACCAATCACAACTGTCATGTTTCTCAAGGTATAAAATGTCTTCGCTGGTGCTGGCGGCGTTTCAAATGAACGGTGCATTAGAGCGATTGTCTGAGCGGCGGCGGCGTTCAGACCGCGCGATCAGTCAGCGGGGTTTGATGAGAAACAGGTGCGAGGTTCGGACTCATTAAGGGCGCTGTCACCATTAACAGATCACGCGCTCCGCAGCACGCCGTGGTCTTTCATCATATTGACAGGTCACCTTTTGCTCACTCTGCGTGTGATGCACGTGCCGAGAGAGGCATACCTGGAGACAAACGCGCGCATCTCACTAGTGTGGAGTTTGAAACAACAAAGCATTTAATGAAAAAAAAATATGCTTTGCCTTTTAAACATAAGCATACAATTGCTCTGCGCTCTCCCTATACGCAGAAGCCTATACGCACTAAAAGTTCTCCTGCCTGCCTACGCTTGACTGAAGTAGGATTTAGAGCTTTCAGTTTGTCTTTGTTTATATGTGTTTTGATATCGCTATATGCCACTTTGACGCTGCTCTCGCTAAGTCTGATGGGACTTTCAGAAGCACGCAGCCAGTGAAGAGCTCGCGGCACACACCCGAGCCTAGACTTTAATTAGCGACCCGTGCCTGTGTGGCACAGACAGGCCTGCTCGAGCTCTTCTACTGAGCTCTTAACGAGGTCCCCTTTTTTCTACCAGGGGATATCTATGAATCCACGTAGGAGTGAATCCCTGGCTTTATAAAGCACCTTGCTGGCCTTTGCTCATGTCGTGTGCTCATTAGGAATTTTATGGATCTGTAGGCTACAACGGTATCAGCAGGACAAAGGACAGGATGTATGGCCTGATTACTCCTGTTGTCAGATAGGGCTATTCTCATTATCTCCCAGGAGCTGTTTTCAGAAGGATTTTTTTTATGGCTGTGTTTCCCAATTGTAGAGTGTTCATCTTTGGAAATAGCTTTGACTTCTGCATACAAATGAATCGTAGCTGTGGATTAAAAGGGATTTTCAGTGGAAAATTACAATTGTTGATGTATTTTACTTCAGGGCTGTTTATCCGACTCAGAGGGCCTTACAGTATCGTAAGCGGCCATATTTAAAAATCATTATATCGGATTTTTACATTTAAATCTTCCTAAAGGTTAAGCGTCAGTGTTATTGTTAACTGCTTCATGTTGTTGCATTTAACGCGGATTTTTTCCCAGCCGTGCTGTTTTTTTTGTTTTGTTTAATGCTCCTTAAGATTGTGTGTGTACCGAGTGGGAAATGCTACTGACTAAACACTGGCTTAAAGGACACGTAGAAGAAGTTCAGCTTGTACTGTGAACACCAACAACAAACTTTAAAAGCAAAAGGTCATTTTTTTTTATCCACCTTTAAAAAGTTGCTTCCACTTACCAGCAGAAGAGCTGTGAGGAGGTCGATACCGTCTGTGTCCAGCCTGCGTTTGCACATAAAGGGGGGGGAAGAAGTGAAGACTTTCAGCCAAATGGCAAATAAATAAATTAATAAATAAAAGTCTCCTGCAGCTTTGCAAAATAATATCACAAGGCCTGTGCTCATTAGTAGGCTGCCCCTGTGTTCATTATTCAAAGCTCCTTGGATTTCGGCAAGATAAATTCCAAACAACAGTGGCTGCTTCTGTTTTATGGGCTTCAGGTACTGAGTTTGTTCATAATTCATATGCTTAGGTGTGCTTCATTTGGCACAGCGAATACAAAGACGAAAGATTTTGCTCAGGCTTCTGCTCGGCGCTCCTATGAACTTCAGTTACCTGGGAACGTGATTTAGAAGAGGTTGGCTTCTGTACTGGGGAAATAGGTAGGACCTGAACTCCTCGTTAGCTGTAATGCCTGGACAGGTCTCTTCAGTTGGGGTCCCTGGATGAAGAGAGTCAGAGCAGATTCATTTGTAACCTGGTGTAAATGATTAGAATGTCTCACATATGGCTACTGCAATGCAGACTGACCATGCTAAACAAATTAGGCCCTCTACGGCTACGGCTTCCCTGGAGCAACAGTCTTCAGGGCTTTGATGTTTCACTGCATATTTCCCATCCCAAACACATCTCAGTGCATAATGCAACATATTTAAAGAAAATGAGGCAAGTTACTTCATTGGCTAAAATATTTTTCCCTCTAGAGGCTGTCGGATGTCGTACCCATAAGACGAAATACCAGGTGTAGCTCCTCCTTGACAGTCGAGCCGGGAAACATGGGCCGTCCTGTCGCCATTTCGTACAGAATGCACCCGACGCCCCTGAACCCGAGACAAGAAACCGTCATTTGGACACACAATGCCATGCTCGGCTTGATTCCTTTCATGTTCTCGTGTGTGTGTGTTTTTGTGTGTGTGTGTGTGTGTGTGCCGGGGGAGAAACGGCGACCCCTCATTCATTCCAAAATAAACGAATAAATCTTGACATTTCCACGCAGCAGGGATAATTTGCATGAAAGACTGGATTCTAACAGATTTTCTGGCTGCGGTTAAGGTGAATTTAAAGATGGCTTCTGCAGCACATTTGGATTCCCACTCATTTGGAATAGGGCCATGAGAAGTCTGTGAGCTGTAGATATCAGGAAGAGACATGTGCCCGCCGTCACACACGGATTGATTAGCTCCTGGGCTAATCCCCAGGATTACTGAAACACACAGGGCTTTTTATTGAACACTAGAGTCTGGGTTTTAAACAAACAAAATGGGAAAAAAGAAATAGAAACATTTGTGTCTGTCACTGTGTCAACAATTCATACAACCTGAGGAATAAGAGTCAACTTCCTGCACGTGAGACGAGGCACAGTACCCACAGGAGCCGCGGCACACGTGCACCCCTGAGATATATGGTGCCAGTGCTCATCAAGACAGTGTTTCCTTCAGCTTGCAATCCAAAGGTCACGTGAGCATACATGAGACCACGACTGCTATTTCATTCTCACTGAATAAGACTTACGTTAGCCTGTGTGAGATGTAACCCAGAGAGTTACTGAGTCCAGCAGTGATGTGTATGGATGGAGTTTTGTGATTAGTATGGTATGTAGTAGTGTGATGAGTAGGGTGTAGGGTATGTAGTAGTGTGATGAGTAGGGTGTAGGGTATGTAGTAGTGTGATGAGTAGGGTGTAGGGTATGTAGTAGTGTGATGAGTAGGGTGTAGGGTATGTAGTAGTGTGATTAGTATGGTATGTAGTAGGGTGATGAGTAGGGTGTAGGGTATGTAGTAGTGTGATGAGTAGGGTGTAGGGTATGTAGTAGGGTGATGAGTAGGGTGTAGGGTATGTAGTAGGGTGTAGGGGGTATGTAGTAGTGTGATGAGTAGGGTGTAGGGTATGTAGTAGTGGATATGTGTAGTAGTGATGAGTAGGGTAGGGTAGGGTATGTAGTATGATTAGTATGGGTGTAGTAGAGGGTGTGAGTAGGGTGTAGGGTATGTAGTAGTGTGATGAGTAGGGTGTAGGGTATGTAGTAGTGTGATTAGTATGGTATGTAGTAGGGTGATGAGTAGGGTGTAGGGTATGTAGTAGTGTGATGAGTAGGGTGTAGGGTATGTAGTAGGGTGATGAGTAGGGTGTAGGGTGTAGGGTATGTAGTAGTGTGATTAGTATGGTATGTAGTAGGGTGATGAGTAGGGTGTAGGGTATGTAGTAGTGTGATGAGTAGGGTGTAGGGTGTAGGGTATGTAGTAGTGTGATTAGTATGGTATGTAGTAGGGTGATGAGTAGGGTGTAGGGTATGTAGTAGTGTGATGAGTAAGGTGTACGGTATGTAGTAGTGTGATTAGTAGGGTGTGTAGTAGTGTGATGAGTAGGGTATGTGTGTGGAGCAGTAACTCCTCACCACATATCTATGTGCGTAGAGTACTCAGTGGAACCCAGCAGAACGTCAGGAGGCCGGTACCACAGAGTCACCACCTCGTTTGAGTACGTCTTTGTGGGGACAGACTTTGCCCTCGCCAAGCCTGAGAAGGCAGAGAGGGACAAGCAACATTCTTGAGGCAAGAAACAAATGCTGCTCGGTTACTCGGTAATTGGCCCGTCGCTGTCTTGAGATTTATGCGGTTTGAAACTTCTGAAGCGCACAGACACTGAGTGGAACAGGGTGAGGAGAGGAGAGGAGAGGGTAGGGTAGGGGAGGGGAGGGGAGGGGAGGAGAGGGGGGGGGAGGAGAGGGGGGGAAGGGAGGAGAAGAGAGGGGAGGAGAGGAGGGGAGGGGGGGGGGCTGAGAAGAGAGGGGAGGGGAGGAGGGGGGAGGAGAGGAGGAGAGGAGAGGGAGGGGAGGAGAGGAGAGGAGAGGAGAGGTGGGGGGAGGGGAGGCAGCTGGAGCGTGCTGGTGTAATCGACTGAAAGGCTCTCACCAAAGTCAGCAAGCTTCAGCTCCCCCTTGTCGTTGATGAGCAGGTTCTGTGGTTTGAGGTCTCTGTGTAGAATTTTTCTTTTGTGGCAGTAAGATAAGCCACGTAGAAGCTGGAACATAAAGACCTAGTGAGAGAGAGAAGGAGGGGCGGAGAGAGATGGGTAGGGGAGGGGCTTAATATAAAACTAAGCTCTGAGGTAAATTGATACCATAAACAAAAAGAGTTATTGTTGAGGAATTAATGTGGAAATTGGATTCCTTTGACTGGGAGGTGATAGATGGACGCCCTCGAGGTACCTTCACATTGTGCATACTCATGAGGTTTCTACAGTTGTCTAGGTACTGCTTCAAATCACTGTCCTGCAAAAGATAGAGCAGAGGTGTGTGTGAAGTGCAGACCCGCCCAGGGATTCTCCTGCCTCCGCCCTCTGCTCTACCACATTCACACCTACCGCCTTCACACGTGTGTGCCAGCATCTTAGAGCATCTGAGAACATCTGAGAACATCTGAGAGCATCACTCCTACATTGTGTGTAGGACAGGACGGCGAGTCTTACCAGATACTCGAAGACCAGCGTGAGGCAGCGGTCAGTGTGTATGATGTCATGCAGCGTCACGATGTTGGCGTGCTTGAGGTTCTTCAGCAGCGAAACTACAGCAAACACAAACACGAGGGACTGAACCGTCACCATCCTGAACACTCGTCAGCTGCATCAACACCCTACAAGTGCCCCTCTCTTCACCGGCATCCATTCACCGTCAGCCACGCCGAGCTGCACGCGAAAGCACCCGAGATCCCCTGGACTGCACCCGGCCTGTGCGGGCCATTTCCCGGTATGCCCACTGGGGGGCAGCCTCGATTCACGTCTCACACAACTCTTTTGCGATTCCTCTCACGTAAACACCCTCTCATTTAGCGGGAGAAACTCGGGCCCGGGGGACAGGAAGCCTGCGGCTCACTAGGCTAAGATTTGTACTCCTGGCTGCAATCTGGAGCTTTAACAACCAGGGGGCTTAGAAATCGGCAGTTATTCTGGGGTAGACGGGGCATCTCGGGGAGGACACTACCTTCCCTGATGGCCGTGCACGGCGCTCCTTCCTCGTGCTCCAGACGGATCTCTTTCAGGGCCACCAGGTTTTCTGTCAGTTTGCTGCGGCCTTTGAACACCGTGGCGTATGTCCCCTGTTGTAGAAATAAGCATTTAAATACCATTGATTTGCATAAAAAAAAAAAAAAAAAAAAACCTCCCCTCCTCGCCAAGACGCGCGTCAGATGCATCTGGTCGTGAAACGGGCGGATATCAAACGTAGCACACATAGAGGAAATAAAAGGTGTGGAAACTGACAGAGTGGAGGAACTGAAATGAATACAGCAGGGTTATGTGCTGTTTGTGTTCGTGTGTGGGGAAAGGAGAGAAAGAGAGAGAGAGAGAGAGAGAGGAAGAGGGACTATAAAGCAAAGGGCAGATTCATTCTCATTTATTTCAGTCTTTTGGGTTTTCTGCTCCTGACCCTCACTGATGCTCCACTTGCTCCACCAAGTCAACGCACATCAGATTTCATTAAAAAATAAACGTATAATACATTAAAGCCTTCACACTGATTTAGTATTCACTTTGGTACGCTTCAGCTTGTTATCATCCGGGCAAGACTGTCCGTGTCTGATATTCCAGACAATCCCTTTTTTTTTAGCAAAGCAGCCATGAAAGTGGCGGTCCCTTCACGCGGGCTGTGCAGACCGCGTTATTTTGCAGCCCTCCTAGTGTGCATGTTTTCTTGCAGTTAATGGAAAATTGACGGATTTCTGTGCGGCATGGCTTTGAGAATCGATTGATGAGCCTACTCTTTACCACCAGTGGCTCATATTAAGGCAGACCAAGAGTCTGCACAAGATAACAAGAAGAGTACTGCTGTTTGCAAGAACCCGAGTCTGCGTGGATTCCCAATTACTTTGCCTGTCGCTTGTCCCTGGACGTTTAACACTGGTGGGTGTGTCAAATATGAGGGCATGTTTTACTTTGGCGCAAACCCGAAGGCTTAAATAATCTGCATGGCTCCAACCCAGAGACGGAGAGGACTCACCTCTCCCAGTTTCCCCAGCTTCACATAGGTCTCCAGTTTCCCAAAGCCGATGTCAGACTGAAAATGACAAACACACGTGTGTGTGCTGGTGGGTTATGGGAATGGCACAGACTCACTAATGTGTCCCATGCTCTTTCCGTTTTATGGCCCCCAGAATACTTTGCATGAACAGATTTACAGTCATATGCTTCAGCCGGAATCAACACGGAACACTGAAATCTGACCTGGATTAAAACAGCATTTGAGCACTTTATCACCAACATGAGGTATTTTAGGCCGGTACTCCAGCCTACAGGATCCAACTCCAGAAAATGTGTTTTTTTTTTAGTCCCTCACAATTTAATATGGACATCCAGCCCTGTTCACTGTTATCATGTGAATGGTTGGATGGATTCTGGGAAGTGTCTTCTGTGTGTGTGTGTGTGTGTGTGTGTGTGTGTGAGACAGGCACTGACCAGCGAGGCTCGTCTGGACATGCGGCTGAGTGGTTTGCATGCCTCAGGACTCTCCGTCTGCAGTTTTTTCAGAAACTCTGGTGGCAGGCGAATGTCCATGGGCAGAGACATTTGCTTACTGACATCCTACACACACACACACACACACACACACACATGCATCAAATATGTGCATGCTGTCAACTAAATCATGCAACAAAGGTGTTTAGTACAGAACGTCAAGGTGAATTCAATAGCTTTGTAGTTGGAGAACAGTGGAATAGGAAAATGAAAGGCAAAGGCTCTTGAACAGCAGGTGTGGTGGTGTGTTTATGGTTACGGTCCACCTTGTTTGTCCTTTGGTGGCGAAATGTTCTCATAAGCGAGAGTAAGCATGAGAGGTTACTTTAGGGAACCTTAAAGAACTGCTTGGGGAAAATTTTTTTTTGATAAATTACAGAAAAGTTCTGTGAAACATTCTAACCCTGAAAACGTACAAGAGTCAAAGTTGGGAACATACTTCAGCTGCCCCGACAGGAAGTCCGACCTGAAGGACTGGCGGCCCTTCCTCCTTTTAAGCGGGTTGTGTGTGGTGGCGCAATAAAACTTTACCACAACGCAAAAGAAAGGCGGTCTCTCCCTTCCCCTCTCACCCCGGCCCCCTCGGGGACTGAAATAAGGGGGCACGCGGCAGATAAAAGCTTCCAGAGAGCCAGGAGAAGCCCAGCGGGTTTCCAAATGGAGAGGGTATTCACAGCAATTTTCCTCCTCGAGATACATGGCTGCCGAACACAAGGGCTGACAGCGGGGTCTGAGAGGGCTCCCAATCTGAAGTCTCTGCTGTGATACGGGGGCCCGGCTTAAAAATAACCCGTCGCCCGCGTTTAGGTGAAGTCTCCATCTTATACGCAGCCCTCTGGCAGACGTGACATGAGGGAGTGGCGCGTAATGAAAAGCTTGTATTCGTCCTTCACACACGGTCAGGGTGCAGGGGAGGGGACGGGGGAGCTGTATAATGGCAGCTTGAAAAAGAGAGAAAGGGGAGGCGGAGGGGTAGGCGGAGGGGGAGGCGGAGGGGTATGACGACAGTGGACAGGCTTGTGTTGAGGGCTCTGATTCATCTGTTGTCTCCTCCTTACTGGATCCATTTGGTGGGAGGTTTGTTTGGGTTTGTCTGCTGGAAGTCACCTCTAGAAGGATGGTGCTGGCATTTACCACGGAGACGCTGGATTCTCCTTCAGGCATCACATCTATAATGAGCCGTTCGTGAGACCCCACGGCTACGTTCTCATATAAGCTGAATTAAGAACCGCGTTCAGATGCAACGTCAGCACTGTTCCTTCAGGCTTTAGTGGAATACATTTGTTTTGTTATGTAACATTAGATATGTATTATATATTAATGCTTTCTATAGAAAGGTCTTGCTTGTGTGTGGGGGGGGGGTAGTGCTTGTGCAGGTGTGGCGCTACCGACCTCCATGGAGAATCGGCGATGCTGGACCCGGCTTTGGTAGTGGAGCTGGGTTGGGGAGCGGGCCTGGTGTTCTGAGGCCAGCTGACCGGACTCGGCCTGCAAGCCGTGGAGACCCAGGCTGTTCCCTACCATGTCTGTGGAGTTCAAACGAGGAGCAGCATGAGTTACCATGACGCTGGACATGTTCAGGGAGGAGTAATTAAACATGTGCATTTATCAGCATTGTTGTTGCAGTAATAAACATCCTTGCTGTTGCTGTAATAACCCCAACCTCCCTGCTACAGCGTGCTGTTGCTGTAATAACCCCAACCTCCCTGCTACAGCGTGCTGTTGCTGTAATAACCCCAACCTCCCTGCTACAGCGTGCTGTTGCTGTAATAACCCCAACCTCCCTGCTACAGCGTGCTGTTGCTGTAATAACCCCAACCTCCCTGCAACAGCCGTGCTGTTGCTGTAATAACCCCAACCTCCCTGCTACAGCGTGCTGTTGCTGTAATAACCCCAACCTCCCTGCTACAGCGTGCTGTTGCTGTAATAACCCCAACCTCCCTGTTACAGCGTGCTGTTGCTGTAATAACCCCAACCTCCCTGTTACAGCGTGCTGTTGCTGTAATAACCCCAACCTCCCCTCCGTGCTGTTACTGTAATAACCCCAACCTCCCTGTTACAGCGTGCTGTTGCTGTAATAACCCCAACCTCCCTGTTACAGCGTGCTGTTGCTGTAATAACCCCAACCTCCCTGTTACAGCGTGCTGTTGCTGTAATAACCCCAACCTCCCTGCTACAGCGTGCTGTTGCTGTAATAACCCCAACCTCCCTGCTACAGCGTGCTGTTGCTGTAATAACCCCAACTTGCCTGCTACAAGCGTGCTGTTGCTGTAATAACCCCAACCTCCCTGCTACAGCGTGCTGTTGCTGTAATAAACCTCCCTGTTACAGCGTGCTGTTGCTGTAATAACCCCAACCTCCCTGCTACAGCGTGCTGTTGCTGTAATAACCCCAACCTCCCTGCTACAGCGTGCTGTTGCTGTAATAACCCCAACCTCCCTGTTACAGCGTGCTGTTGCTGTAATAACCCCAACCTCCTGCTACAGCGTGCTGTTGCTGTAATAACCCCAACCTCCCTGCTACAGCGTGCTGTTGCTGTAATAACCCCAACCTCCCTGTTACAGCGTGCTGTTGCTGTAATAACCCCAACCTCCCGTGCTGTTGCTGTAATAACCCCAACCTCCCTGCGCGTGCTGTTGCTGTAATAACCCCAACCTCCCTGCTACAGCGTGCTGTTGCTGTAATAACCCCAACCTCCCTGCTACAGCGTGCTGTTGCTGTAATAACCCCAACCTCCCTGTTACAGCGTGCTGTTGCTGTAATAACCCCAACCTCCCTGTTACAGCGTGCTGTTGCTGTAATAACCCCAACCTCCCTGTTACAGCGTGCTGTTGCTGTAATAACCCCAACCTCCCTGCTGTTGCTGTAATAACCCCAACCTCCCTGTTACAGCGTGCTGTTGCTGTAATAACCCCAACCTCCCTGTTACAGCGTGCTGTTGCTGTAATAACCCCAACCTCCCCTACAGCGTGCTGTTGCTGTAATAACCCCAACCTCCCTGCTACAGCGTGCTGTTGCTGTAATAATAACCTCCCCTACAGCGTGCTGTTGCTGTAATAACCCCAACCTCCCTGTTACAGCGTGCTGTTGCGTGCTGTTGCTGTAATAACCCCAACCTCCCTGCTACAGCGTGCTGTTGCTGTAATAACCCTGTAATAACCTCCCTCCCTGTTACAGCGTGCTGTTGCTGTAATAACCCCAACCTCCCTGCTACAGCGTGCTGTTGCTGTAATAACCCCAACCTCCTGTTACAGCGTGCTGTTGCTGTAATAACCTAACCTCCCTGTTACAGCGTGCTGTTGCTGTAATAACCCCAACCTCCCTGCTACAGCGTGCTGTTGCTGTAATAACCCCAACCTCCCCCTGCTACAGCGTGCTGTTGCTGTAATAACCCCAACCTCCCTGTTACAGCGTGCTGTTGCTGTAATAACCCCAACCTCCCGTTACAGCGTGCTGTTGCTGTAATAACCCCAACCCAACCCCGTTACAGCGTGCTGTTGCTGTAATAACCCCAACCTCCCTGCTACAGCGTGCTGTTGCTGTAATAACCCCAACCTCCCTGCTACAGCGTGCTGTTGCTGTAATAACCCCAACCTCCCTGTTACAGTTGATCTGTGGAATATTAACACGGTGGCAGCACTTGGTTTTACAACAACTGTACAATGTGCAAATGTACATAGTGTGAAAAATGACATTATGGAGGAGGCACAAGAAAAAGTTTCATCCAGTCCCCACGCAGCACCTGACAACCCCGCTGTTCTCTGATTGGCCTTCTAACTCAATAACCGTGAGGTCAACTTTGCCATATGCTGGTGACCGGAGGCGCCATTAATCAAGTAAGCCATAATTGTGGGCCTCTCTGCAATTAGTCCCCGCTCCTCGCCGCGCTGCGGCTCATGCATTTATGATGCGTCTGATCTAAATGCTTGTCAATCCAAGGCGCCCCAATTAATATATTCTGTGTCAACAGACTGTCAACGCAAATCTAATTATGCCCCTATAAGCCACACCTGAGTTGAGGTTGCTGGGTGGGTCTCGTCAGAGCCGCCGGCCGTCCGGGGCTCCGCGGTCCGGCCCGCCGCGGTCCGGCCCGCCCACACACCCCGTCCCCCTCGCGGATGCAGCGCGGGCGAGAAAATCAAAATGGCTTTTCTGCTCCATCGGTTCAATTTGGACGAGGGGGCTTGAAGGGCCTTGAGGGGTGGCGTCGTGGAAGCCCCGCCGGACCGTTTCACAGCCCCTGCCACAGCACCGTAATTGAGATCCACCTCATTATCAGGACGAGGCAGGGTGCTGAATGAGAATTGGCTGCCGAGTCGCGACTTTGCCTCATCTGGCGCGTTTGTCTTCGCCGGGGCCCCAGACCAGATATATCCGCGCAGCCCTGGCGGAGTTGGAATGGATCACGAAGGCTCAGCTGCTCCAATAGGTCATCAGCACGGGCTTCATTTCGTTATGGTGTGACTCACGGCCATGGCAGGTGTCCAGACGTTCAGCGGTCTTAGTAAAGGCATTCGTGGTAGCGCAGGAGCCATCTGCCACTGATCAGCTAAGATGGTGTCCGAAATTGCACCGGAGCGCGAACTCTCGCATTGAAACGACGCAGATGATGAACATGGACTTGCTGTCTCCAGGTTTGAGGACCAGCTTCACGCTAGAGGCCCGTGGAGATGGGAGAGAGAGAGGGGCAGGTTCCCGCCCTGAGAGCGAGGCCAAGAAATCGTCCGAAATTGGATCTGAACCGCTCGGGCACCTCAGGCTCTGGGCGAGAATCAAAGCCTATCTCATCTGATCCGGGCTGCCGGGTTCTGACCCCCGACGCCACCGGCGCCGGCCGCCTCGCACTGCTCCGCCTATCAGCTCTCTGATGAAAGAGAGAGATGACCACCTGCACCACGGCACCGGGCTCCAGACGGACTCCAGACGCCAGGGGACGGGTCCTGATCGGGCTTTGATATCTTCAAAGCTGAAAATGGGGTGGGAAACGGCTGCTCGTGACATGAGTGGGAGATCATGAGAGAAAGAGAGAGAGAGAGAGAGAGAGGGGGGAGAGAGAGAGAGGAAGACGGTAGGGAATTGGAGTGGAGGGGGAGATGAAGTGGGTGGGGCTTTTCATGACTGACTCTAATCTTGTGCGTAAGTAAACACGCAGGCGTTGTCGAGGAGCGAGAGCAAACTGTGCTACACAAATTCATCACAATCACAACTGTTAAAATCGTCTCAATTATTAGCAAATGTGTTCAGAGTAATGGTTATGGCTCTCAGAATATGCCATCGGTCCTTTCAGCATCAGGAGAGGGTGTGTGAATGGGCTCAGCTACCAGAGGGCTTGAGGAGCCGTCGATAGTGTGTGTAGATGGTGCTTTTAGCATGGTGACATTGTGTGAAGTCCTTCTCCCTCAGACGTCTAACAAACAAACAAAAAAATCTATTAAATCTGTTTGTATGTGATAATGGTATGTGATAATGCATTCCTTTGGCCTTGGTCTGTTTAGCTAAATTACTGAACATGCGTATTAGTGTAGTTTGTGCCCCATTCTAACATGCTACGGTCACCACAGTATTGTGAGTGTAGAATTTAGTGAGGAATACAGAGGAGTGAGAGACGTGTTTGCGGAGCAGCGCAGACGAACGTGGAGAGCAGCACTTGTCCTTCTGATGACCGTAGCAATGGGCAACACTGAATTATTCCAAATTAAAAGATAGAGATACAAGATGTGTTTCATTAGCAATGTTCACACTGCATTGGTTTTGCCTATATATGAAATAGATCAGATTTTTCGCATTATTAGATTTCGGCCATTTTTCATGTAGTTCTTAATCAGACCCATTCAGGGCCACGTGAGTCCAATGAGAAATCAGTCACGTTTGTTTACTTTAACTTCACGCTGTACAGGTGCAGAGTGCCTTCGGCCTCGCAGTCCTGTTTCGGCATGACAGTCCCGTCACTGCGGGCCGCATCTCGGTCCCGCTACTGCTGGCTCTGCCCCAACTCACATGGCACCTGCTAAATCAGCCATGTTGTCCTTGGACCTGTTGTTATTCAAGAGCTAATAAACTCCCAGCTGAGCTCTGCTGAAGGGAATGTTTGTGTCAGTTTTAAGTTCGTTTTGTTATTTGACTCCTGTGCTCTGGTATGTTGCTCTCTGCTATTGATCCTGTTTGCATTCAGATTAAGCATGTAGTGTTTTCACCAACGCACGTGTACAGGTCGTTACATGGCAAACGTCTGTTCACCATGACGACAGATATGGGCCACTTACAAACTACAGTGTGAACAGTCAAGCACTGAGCATTAAGGCATGTAATGTGAATGTAGCCGTTGCCCCTGGAAACTCTACCTTTCCTGTATGTTTATATATGAATTGATTACTGGCCTTTTGTGTGTTGGAAATGTTCTGGAAATCTAAGGACCAGCTCCTAAATGTGTGTGTAAATACAGCGGTGCAAAAGTGTTTTTAACAGGGCCGGTGCTGACATTTTAAAAACCCGTTAATCGCTGCTTAAATGGACACAGTGGCATGTGAGTTGTAGGGAGCCAGTGAGATAAATGCACACAAACGCTTCTACAAATACGCTGGGGAAATGAATCGCATGGATGCTAACTGGATACTAACAAGATAATAACAGGATAATAACATGATAATAACATGATAATGACCATATGGGCCAATAGAACAATCAAAACAATGGCAACAAAAACATTCTGTAATGAGAGATGCCAGAACTTGAACATGTATGATGCCAGAAAGACCAGGAAGACCACTCTATGGTTTATACAGGATGACCACTCTATGGTTTATACAGGATGACCAGTCTATGGTTTCTACAGGAAGACCACTGTATGGTTTATACAGGATGACCAGTCTATGGTTTCTACAGGAAGACCACTCTATGGCTCTACAGGAAGACCACTCTATGGTTTATACAGGAAGACCACTCTATGGTTTATAAAGGAAGACCACTCTATGGTTTATACAGGAAGACCACTCTATGGTTTATAAAGGAAGACCACTCTATGGCTCTACAGGAAGACCACTCTATGGTTTTTCTACAGGAAGACCACTCTATGGTTTCTACAGGAAGACCACTCTATGGTTTCTACAGGAAGACCACTCTATGGCTCTACAGGAAGACCACTCTATGGTTTATAAAGGAAGACCACTCTATGGCTCTTTATGGTTTATACAGGAAGACCACTCTATGGCTCTACAGGAAGACCACTCTATGGTTTATAAAGGAAGACCACTCTATGGTTTATAAAGGAAGACCACTCTATGGCTCTACAGGAAGACCACTCTATGGTTTCTACAGGAAGACCACTCTATGGCTCTACAGGAAGACCACTCTATGGCTCTACAGGAAGACCACTCTATGGTTTCTACAGGAAGACCACTCTATGGTTTCTACAGGAAGACCACTCTATGGCTCTACAGGAAGACCACTCTATGGTTTCTACAGGAAGACCACTCTATGGTTTATACAGGATGACCACTCTATGGTTTATACAGGATGACCAGTCTATGGTTTCTACAGGAAGACCACTCTATGGCTCTACAGGAAGACCACTCTATGGTTTCTACAGGAAGACCACTCTATGGGTTCTACAGGAAGACCACTCTATGGTTTCTACAGGAAGACCACTCTATGGGTTCTACAGGAAGACCACTCTATGGTTTATACAGGAAGACCACTCTATGGTTTCTACAAGTGTGTCCTTCACTGAGTGGTAGATCAGATCAGCCCTAAGGTTTCACTAAAAAATTATACATTCATCATTTATGTAAGTCCAGAAACTGAAGGAATAATACACCACTGCTGCCTTAACCTAACAAAAAGATTTTAGACAGTGTTTGCATTTGCCCACAAGGCCTAATAATATCATGCTGGAGACATACTGAAGAAAGAGTCTCCACAGACAGAGTCACGGATGTACAGTGAATTCAAGCTGAGCAATCTGTTTGAAATGAATAATCAGACTGCTACCTTTCCCCTAAAATGTAATCATTTGTCCAACCCACACACACACACACACACACACATACACGCTTACACCTTTTGCTCTGAGCCAGCCTGAGAGGCATTAAACTGAACTGCCTAGGAGGCCGATCCACCCTGGTGGTGGTGTTGCCAAACAGGTGGTGCTCTTCTGAACAGTACATGGGTTAGGAGAGTTGCTCAAGCAAGCATGTCTATGAAACCTGAGCATAAACCCGATTTCTGCCAACCATGAGTCATTCCACATACACTGAAGCCAGAGACTGAACTGCTCCGTTTGCGCCGCAAAGCTGCCGGCCATTGGGTGACTGGGCCCCTTCTTTAGTTCCCCGGTTCAGTGAGAATCAGTGGCGACGCTAACGTCACTCCTACTCCGGCTCACCACCTTGAACCGTATCATACACAACATATTGAAGACTTCCTTGCCTCTGTAGAAGGAGCCCAGTGCTTCTGTAAGCTAGAGCCATCTCATACATAACTCCAGAAATGAAGAAAAACCACAAAGTCCTCACAAGCACGAGGCAGGAGGGTATTTGGAATTCCCCCCACACACTTACTCCACACCAGATCTGGCAAGAGCTCCCTGCTGTGGTCTGCATTTTGGATGACATCCTTGTATCAGGTTGTAATGAAGCCAAACACCTGCTTATACCTGGATGCAGTCCTGGCACATCTGGAAGACTTTGGCTTAAGACTTCAGAAGGGAATTTTTTTGAAGACTTGTTAGAATACCTCAGACACAACCTCTATGCTGGACTGCACAAAATCTCCTAAGAAAGTGAGGACAATGCCTTCTAACACGGATCAGCCCACGACATGTCTGGCCTTTATTAGTTAGTAGGGAAGGTTGAGCCGCAGTATGGTAACCGACAAGAACAGGTCCACGTACCTCACTGTGCAGGAGGGGGTGAGCGCAAAACGAGTCATTGCTTCAAAAAGCAAAGGAGTAAGTAGCGTTCCAGCCACTACTGACTCACCACAACCCTCGTGCTGAATCATTGACATATACACCATATGGCACCTGCTCTGTTCGCCTCCATATGCGAACCCATCGACGAGGGGAAATTCCAGTGGCATTGCTGAACAGAACAAATGTCTAAACTGAACAAGAAGCACAAAGTCTACAGTGATGAAGTTGCGTCAGTATCTCTGTAGACAGAAATGTCCCTCTCCTGGCCCACTACTGCTGGCTCAGCGCTCTGTTCAGCTGGCAGAGAGATCTTCTCTCAGAGGGAGCATACGGTTACACTGTTTACTATACAACGCTGCTCTTTACCCTGTACTCATGTGCTCGTTTGACTTGCAGATCCCTGCAGATCCCACAAAGTCAAACAGGCCACTGTGGACGATCCCTGCAGATCACACAAAGGCAAACAGGCCACTGTGGACGATCCCTGCAGATCACACAAAGGCAAACAGGCCACTGTGGACGATCCCTGCAGATCACACAAAGGCAAACAGGCCACTGTGGACGATCCCTGCATATCACACAAAGGCAAACAGGCCACTGTGGAGACCTGCTGCTTTGCTCTCATGCGGCCTTTAACTGTGAGGTCAACCCAACCGATACCACGACACCAGATGTGATGAAATTGATAATCGTGGTACAGAATGGGGATTTGTGGGGACTGTGGGGTTCCTGTTGGGGGGGCGGGGAGGGGGGGGTTGAAGGTCATACTTAACCACGTTTACTCTAGAGTCTTTGATGCGCCACACACATATAACCAAACATTCTGCATATGAAATCTGTAGCCCACAGCTATCTGAGACAGACTGGAATCATCAATGAGATGAGCCACAGGCTAGTAGCTGTCATTCTTGCCAACAAGGTCAACGAATGACAGGCCAGGCCTTGCTTCAGCCCCGGACCTGGGTAAGTGGAGCTCTACATAGAATTCCTGATCTTGCTGGTCAACAATGAGGACATGCATTCCTAGTAGTGGTAGATGTACAGCGAGAGCGGCCTGAGGTGAGAATACTGGACTCTACTGCCCAAGAAAATACTGTTCAGATCTGGAGATACTTCAGGACATTGTCAGTAATGATGAACCATGGTTCACAACCTGAAGGAGAGTCTCTCCAGGCCAATTCAGTCTGTCCCACAACATCTCGCTACTGGTGAGCTCAGAGAACAGTTTATGCAGGCAAGCCGACTTGAATGTCGGACAGTGGCTGTGCTTCTGTTCATCACCAGCTGGACTCATTCCTCCTCACATACCGTACTGGTCTCCAGTCCACAACACAAGGCTGTCTGGCAGTGGCACTTTCTTGCTGCAATCTCCCCAGTTCCACACGGATCTGCTAAAATCCAGTGTGGCTTTAACAGCGCACGACGACACTCAGGGATTACACGTCCTGCATGGAGAAGCCTGGCTGAGCAGAGGCGGTCTGCGCTCACACAGCGCTTGCTCTGGAGTCGAGGGAGATGGTAGCCTGGAGCGGTTTCCACTTCACAAACAGGACTGGTAACACAGGCTGTGGGCACCGTGGGTGACGCCACTTATATTATCCAGACCAGCTGAAGTGTCACAGGCAAGAGGAACCAGAAAACCTAGGGGTGACATTACCTTCACCACCACCTCAGAAGAGCATGCAACCATATTTAAACACAGAAAAAAACCAAGCACTCTCTCAGTTACTGACAGAAAATGTAAGTAAATATTAATTTTATATAAGTAAATATTCATAGTAAAGCACATTTAAATGAACTTGTGTTGACCAAAGTACTGTTAAACTGTGGTGTGTAGCTTCATATTACCTGTGTACAGATGTAGACAATTACATACACACGTTTATTCACAGATCTATAACCACATGCAAATATACAGGGCATTCAGAGTTCAAGATGGAGGTCAGGTGTGTTTGTCACCCTCTGTCTTCACTACAAATGTTGCAAGAATTAGGTTGGAATCCATAGGCCATTGGAATGGTATCCATGGTCCCCATGGTACATTGGTATCCATGTAGCCCCACGTGAACCTCTGGTCAGGCGGATGAGAGTGATCTGGGATGCCAGGTGGACTCACAAGGTGCACAGACAAGGTGCGAAGGGTACGGGATTACTCCGCAAAAGGGGAGGGCAGTGTTCCAGACACCATCACCTACAGGAGGAGAGGGAAGTGTGACAGAGACGTGGTCAGGAGGGTGGACGCGTGTCCTGGCTGTCTTGCTGGAGCACTGGGCCCCGGTCTGTTTGTGAGAGAGGTTTGCCGTCCTCTACCTCGCTACAGATGCCGTGTACCTACCCAGGTCCTTCAACTCACTGAAACCACAGAGAGTGACTTTAAACCCAGGAGGTCAGAAGAGTTGGGCTGAACTGTGTCTGGTTCATGCAGTGGGCCTGTTCTGAATAAAACATAATCCTGTCAGCTGGTTCAAAGTTCTGGGGCAGCCTATCACATGCTGTTTGAAGTTTACTTTTTTACCAGTAAGAGAAAATGTTATTCATTCATATAAAACACTGGTGCCAATCCCTAATACTTGGAGATCTACCTCATTACAGAGTTAATCCACAATGCACCTGATCCAGGTAATCAAGACCTTCAGTAGCTTCTGAATACTGAAGACAATCTCCTTGGAGCTACATCTGCCAGGTGGTAGATCGCCAAGGCTGGAACTGAGGTACTTCTGCTCGAACTGAATGGAAGCCACAGTTCCTTTATTCAGCATATCGTGGCGCTACACACTTGCATGGTTTCTGCTTGGTGGAAAAAAAGACTTCTGTTTTCTGGCCATGTCATTGAATGTATGCGCGTGAGAAGAAAATGGTTTTACCTGTTTCTTCATGTTTTTCTTAACACAACATAAAATCCTTTCACAGTAAGTTCAGTAATTCACCAGTGTGCGGTGAAGGGTAGGACTTAACGTCAGTGTCAGTGAAACATCACAGTGGATTGTACTGCGCTTAAGGAATCATTTCTGTATTTTCTTGTTTTTGTGTTATTATCAGGTGTTTCGTTTGTCTGAAATAAGACCACAAAGGGAACACTAATGCCTCTTCATTATGTTTCACCACGAGCATTGAAAGCACGATGGGACCTTGGAGGATGATCAGGAGGCTGCTGTCGCCTCCTCTCCACTCACCTCCTCTCCCCCTTCTCTCCACTCAACTCCCCTCCCCTCCCCTCCTGTCCCCTCTCCTCACCTCCTCTCTCCTGCCCTCCTCTCCCCTCTCCTCTCCTCCCCTCCTCTCCCCTCTCATCCTCTCCTCTCCCCTTGTCTCCTCTCCCCTCTCATCCCCTCCTCTCCCCTCTCCTCCCTTTCCCTCTCCTCCCCTCCTTTCCCCTCCCCTCTCCTCCTCTCCCCTCCCTTCCTTTCCCCTTGTCTCCTCTCCCCTCCTCCCCTCCCCTCTCCTCCTCTCCCCTCCCTTCCTTTCCCCTTGTCTCCTCTCCCTTGCCTCCCACCAGTGCTCATCTCTGCAGAGCCCTTTGTTGACATCGAAGAGCTCCATTAACCAGCCAAATAATGCAGATGATTCACCAATTCTCTCTGCCGTGATTGGACGATTCACACATTCTCTCCACCGTGATTGGATGATTCAGGTATTAAGGGTGGCCTAACCTCCACATATCCCAAACCCATCTAACTGAGGTGATTTGTTTTTATTGGTGGTTATTACTAATGGGATTATTACTATACTGCTTATTTAGTCTACCAATAAGAGAAGCAGTCCAGATGCACGTCCACAAATCACCAGAACAGGACGCATTACTGTTTGCTAAGCTGAAGAACAGTCAGACTTATGAGTGATCGGTCCTGATTGCATGACTCCATACAAACCATATCAGCGCATGAGCTACATAATGTCTGGCTCTGCTGCATGCTACCTACTCTTTGGAAGGTAGTGATCGCCGTCCGCGAGGTTTCATTTTTATCTGTTTTGGTTTCTCGCTCTGATCAGTGGAGTTCCCTTTCATTGTCAGGCTTCACGGATCCCAGCGTGTCTTTGATGTTAAAATGGATTCTGCCATTTAATTGCTAGTTGCCACGGCAACGGGGACAGTTAACAAAGGCAACAGCGGGACCCGGGTAACAACAGAGTTGTTCAGTCTCTCAGGTAGCCATCCGAATCATCAATATTTATATCTCCTCCCCTCTGTCATTCAAGCTGTAATCCAGCACCGTCCCCCACACAGCTCAGCCCCACGCTTGATTCAAGCCTTTTGTGTTGTCTCTCTCTTGAATGATCTGTTTATCTAGTCTGTTGCGTACACATACGCCTGACCTTTCCCAACCTTTCGCTGCTGAGATTCTCTTAACCAGCCAAAATGTCGTTCTACTGCCTTAGACTATCGCCGCTGAATCAAGGACCCGGTCCGTGTCCCTACACATCTTCGTGGTGGAAAGAGAGAGGAGAGAGAGGAGGAGAGAGAGACGCTGCAGATTGCTCCATGGTGTCTGGTTGATATTCAGATGTAGCACACGGAGCACTGTAGATCAGCTTTTTACTCATGCCTGACACAAAGGGTGAGAAAGAGAGAAAGAGACAGATAGGAGGAGGAAAGAGAGGAGGAGGAAGATGGAGACAGAGAGAGAGAGAGGGAGGGAGGGGAGTGTCTTCATTTGCTGATTTGAAAAGCAGAGTCCCTATCCAGGCTCATCATTTAAATATCATAGCAGCAGCACAGGCTTTGATCTCCCTGGTGGTAATTGGGGTCATCACAGATGAGCCATCTCTCTCCCTCTCTCTCTCTCTCTCTCTCTCTCTCTCTCTCTCTCTCTCTCTCTCTCTCTCTCTCCTCTCTCTCTCCTCTCTCTCTCTCTCTCTCTCTCTCTCTCTCTCTCTCTCTCTCTCTCCCTCTCTCTCTCTCTCTCTCTCCCTCTCTCCCCCCTCTCTCTCTCTCGCTCCCTCACTCTCCCTCTCCTTCTCTCCCCTTTCTCTCTCCTTCTCTCTCTCTATTCTCTCCCTCTCTGTCTTTCTCTCTGTCCCTCTTCATCTGTATCTCTCTCTCCCCCTCTCTCTCTCTCTCCCCCTCTCTCTCTTTCTCCCACTCTCTCAGCTGCAAACTGTCATAGCTCCTTTATCTTCACACCCATGCTTCCTTACTGCCCAGTTGTTTCTCCAGACTTAGACAGAGACGCAAACACAATCACACACTTGCAGCTCTCCAGAACCCTGTTATAGACAGCAGTGCCACACGCCTCAGCACCCATCACTGACACTTGTTTATCAAGCCAACAGGAGTAGGAGTAAAGATCTGGGACCAGCTTTCCCTTGAAACTGTTCATAGTTTATTAATAGTCTGGAAGGCCAGAAACTGATACCAGATCAGCAGTCTACCTCTGTGAGAAGTTGGCAGGATAAAAACCCAGAATGTGTGTCTTGCTGTGAGCAGTGGAACACCTTGCTGGAGACAGCAGACGGCCTACTCAGAAAAGGACAATCCAATAACTGGGCCACAGTGAAAGTCAATTATATATATATATATATATATATATATATATATATATATATATATATATATATATATATATATCTGTCTCAGCCTGGGGTAAGCGATGGAACAGGGGGAGAGAGAGGATGAGGGTGAGAGAGAGAGGGAGAGAAGAGAGGGAGAGGAAGAAAGAGTGGGAGAGAGCTGTGCTGAGGAGAGATGGGGCCGCTGTTATGAGTTATAAATGTGAAGTTAATATTTGCGCTTTTAAGAACTCTACTCTCCACTGTACCAACCACAGAGAGAGGAGTCTCCACTGTACCAACCACAGAGACGGTCCTTATGATCCAAAACATTATTGGTTAGGGTTCATGATTAGTGTTCATGGTTAGGGTTCATGATTAGTGTTCATGATTAGGGTTCATGATAAGGGTTCATGATTAAGGTTTCTGAGTGCCATGTCTATAAATTCTGTAAAGCACTTTGAGTTGCATGAATACATGAAAGGTGCTATACAAATAAACATTCTTCTTATTATTGTTATTATTATTATTACTTGCGCTTGGAACCTGGCTTGTGATAGCAGCTAGCATGTGTACAGAGCTGTAAGGACAGAGGTGAGGAAGACCCTAATGGGATAAAGAGATAATGCAGTGCAGTGGTAACAGCATGTACTGTGAAGCTCTGGAACTGGAGGATAGAGAGAGATGAGAGAGAAAGAGAGAGAGATGAGAGAGAAAGAGAGATGAGAGAGAAAGGAAAACGCCTCAGAGAAGGAAGTGCTATCGTCAGCTCGTCACCACCTCAGCATTTGGGTTTGGATGAGTGTGTGTGTGTGTGTGTGTGTGTGGTGTAAGTTTTTAGCTTTTTTTGAGGACTGAATGAACCATGAGCCACTGCTGATAATAGGGATTATCATGATTTTGTTGATGTGGGGACACTTCTTGCCTGTAGTTACTGAAATCAGCCTTACATTTAGATACATGTAGCATTACAGTTGCAGTAACACAGAAATCAAAGAAAACATTTCGCAAACATACTAATATAAAACTGTCTGTGTGTTTGTCCTATTTCTAGGTAGTCATGGGACCTGCACCTGTTCTCTGCTTGGTCAGTTGAATTCGTTTATCAGTCCCAGCACGAGACAGTGGTGGAGCACTCGCACGATCTAAAGACCTCAGTCCACTTTGGCTATCCTGAGTAGATCATCTTAAGGCCATGTTAGCTGAACTAGCCTTTGGATCCATGTGGGCAGCACAGGTCATCGGGGCCTTATCGTGGAGGAAAGCCCTTCTCTGGAGGCCTAGCCTAGCGGTGATAGATGCTGAAGAGGAACCCAGATCCTGGAGAGGCAGACGACCCGGTGTCCTGCTCCAATCAGCCAGCCTGTGTTTACCCACGGAGCGCCTGCCCCTGGGATTTAATCACCAACATGAGGAAGTCCCTCTGACAGAAAGTGAAGTGGGAATTACATCTTTGGTGGTGCTACAGGTGATATTGGTGGCCTCTGTGGAATAATCCCACATTGATTTTGGCCTTTTAATCTCGCATTGATATGGGGGAATAGCCCCGAATGTGCACAGCTCAGTCCTAGAACCGCACCTCGTGAAGACTTCTGGGACATAAATGACTAGTTAGGCAGTTAATGCTTCTCCATAAAAATGCGATTAATGTTGGTACACAAAAGACTAAACGTGCACGTTGTCTTGAGATACATTTTTTTTCCTTAGCAGGAATTTACTTAATCTTGGATTCAGTGTACAAGAGTCTTTTGCTGCTATAGTTTCGGAGAATCGCGCCTCCTCTATTTGAGCTGTTCGGTGCAGGCACATTTCATTCATGTCTGGCCAAAGGGCTTAATAGCACTCCACAACAGCTGGTAATTACTGCAATATGCATGAGAGAGACACAACATGAGACACCCGGGCATGTTTTCCTCTAGAACACACATTAAGTCTCCAGTGATGGGGGGGTTGGTCATTCAGGCCCTGTGATCTGATACAGAACTCCTAACTTTGTGTGTCCAGATATCTGCTGGCAAATGAAGTTATTCCTTAGTAAAATATCCCTATCTCTCTCTCTCTCAATGAGAGAGTTATTTCAAAGGCAGTACCATTAAGGATGTCTTACATCTTACTGGGGATAAAGAAACACTTGTTAAAGTAATGGGCTACAACATTTGCATAATTGCACGGTCATGAGTTTTGCTCTATGGAGATTTGCTGTGTTGCACCATGAATTGGCAGCACATTTCAAGTGTAATGAGAATTACAGCAGACACAGGCTGGCTCTCCCCAAAGCGGATCCTGCTGCAACCTGATCCAGAAGCAACACAAACCTCGTGGTAATTGAGTTCTGATAATCTAGCGTCGACGGGGAACGAATTGAACTGACGTGTCTCATATCCAAGGTCATTCTGTGCCTCCACGTTCCTGCTTCCTCTCTGACCCAGTCTCCACAGCCTTCTCCTCCCTGCCCGGCGTGGGGCGTAATTTACAGCTCGGAGGTAGGAGAGAATAATTATACGGAGAAGGCAGTGGTACAGGAGCCCGTCCCCTCCCAGACCCCATTCTCCTCCAGCTGTCTCTGTCAGTGCTGCCTCTCTAGGGGCGAGGAACGAAGGCAGAAGCTGGCCATCTCTAGCAGCCAATCAGAGCAGTGCTTTGTTACTGGGGGGGGGGGGGGGGTGGTCTCGGGCCACGGGCTGACAGCTGAGGAACCAGAACACTCCCCGAACAAATGTTCCATTCAGAATGTCTGCCCGGCCCAAATCCCAGTGCAATTCTAAACTGTGGCTGGGAGAGATGCCTGCCTGGTGCCTCAACAGAACGTAGGTGGAATGAGCAACTTTGTAATTTTGATGCTGATTTGGTGGGGGGGGGTCTGGTCTGGGAAAATTGAGAGGATTAAAAAAAAAAAAAAAAGAGTCTAAATCATTATCTATTTCAGGATGTTATACAAACTACATGGCAGAGCGAGAACATTTATCCCAATCAATACCACATGACACTGTGGGCTGGCCGATTGATTTGAATTCAAGTTGGCTTTTTATCACTCAAGATTACAGGCGTGAACAAGGCCCCTACAGTTCTTTAATCCTGTTCTTACACCAGGCCCTGTCTCTCCCCTAAAATAATTTGATTTAGTACTGGCTGGCTGAATGAAGGTAGTCGGCAGGAGCAGATGGTGGCGGTGCTGCTGCCCCGTTATCTCTGCATTAATAATCCAGAGCCCTCGCCTACAGCCCTCGTGTGTGTGTGTGTGTGTGTGTGTGTGCACAGGGAGGATGTGCTGAAGGGAATCAGGTCAGGTGTTTGTTCCTTCCTCGTTTCCCTCAGACCTGCTCTGACCCCCGGGGCCGTCCACGCCAGCCCCAGCGCCAGGTCAGCACAATTTGCTTCTCCGTTGCACTTTTCCATCTCTGTGAAAGATTACCAGACTGGCACGAGTCCACTCTCCCCCCCCCCCAATCTCCATTACAAACAGAGCGAGAACAGTAGGTGTACGCTCAAACGTCTGACGGCACGAGACCCTAGACTAGACAGATTATTTCATATTAAATCAGGAAGTGGATTCACCTGAAAAGGATCAGAATGGTGGCTGCAAACCATAAAGTCTAGTGTGTAATTACATAGGGCATTAGCAGGGTCTAATTTTAGAGTGGGAAATTCTGTATAAACAGAGCGTTAAAAGTGTGAACTTTGATCTCACATAGTGAGAAATAATCAAGCCTCGCATCCAGAAAACAAAAGCGGTTTTGACACTGTGGGATTAGGATGTCCAAACAGAATGTTTTAGGCGTTTAATTCCAGCCTCGGCTGACAGGGATTGGCTGCGAAAGGGAGATTAAGCTAGTTTGGTTCAAAAGTGCTCTTACCCTCATTCCGACGAATGTTAAGCTGGTTTATCTGCTCGGTGAACTCGTTCTCCTCGATTGTCTCTGTCCTTGGCACAGAAAGGGAGAAGCGCCGTTTGAAGTTCTTCATTTTGTTCATCTCGCTGGACCCCCAGGCTCCTGAGGACAAGGGAGACAAAGCCGTTTGGTGTGGCTGCCGCTGTTGTCCAGGTCCCGAGGGGCTGCACGCTCACATGGTCTGCTCGGCTCTCACCACCCTGGAAGGCTCGTCAGAAACCTCTGCTCACGCTTTTGCCTCACGCCTTTTTCTAGCAGATATTCACGCAAATGAGAAAGGGAGAAATGCAGTAATACAGAGATGTTTTTCGCTGGAAGGTGAATTTTGACACTTTCATTACTGCGCTTTCGGTTC
Organism: Brachyhypopomus occidentalis; assembly: GCA_020368025.1. Taxonomy (NCBI): domain Eukaryota; kingdom Metazoa; phylum Chordata; class Actinopteri; order Gymnotiformes; family Hypopomidae; genus Brachyhypopomus; species Brachyhypopomus occidentalis. The sequence continues at coordinate 1,603,517 of JAGXOD010000037.1, forward strand.
GCAGCGGAGGTCAAACTTGGCCTTTGATTAAGATCTTTAGTCTTAGACGTGAAATGGTTTAGAAAGAGTTTCTCCTCCTTCTCTGCCTTCATTCTGGTTCTTGCCCCCCAGTGACATGTTGCGCTGCAGTGAGGAGTGAACTGCCCGTTGCTAGGGATCTCTACGGAGCCTGCTTAATTCGGAGCGTGAGCTGTGCCATCTGCGTAAGTAATTATTCTGAAATCAAACCAGGAAGTGAAGGTAATGCCCTTTATTGCCAATTAGTGTCACGTAACTGCAGTAAAGTATGTAGCATAACTCTTGTTTTAAATGACTTCTGTTCCCCCAGTTACTCCCCGAAACGCATAAAACACAACAATGCCGTATGATTTGCATTTCTTCTCTCATCCTCCCCCAGCGTCTCCTCCTCTTTGATCTCCTCCTACCCTCCCATTCTTGTTCTCTCTGTCATATCTTGTGTTTTTTCTACGTATCTACAGAAGACTTCACTAGTCTCACGAGGCAGTGACCTCATCATATGGATGAAGACGCTACCAGTATGATTCTGTGTGCTGTACTCTGCGACCTCGTGAGCCAGTATGATTTTGTGCACTACATGGAAATACGCTGGCTTCTGATTTTCCACATCATCATGTAGTTATGTGAATATATTTATTCTGTAAACAGAAAGGAGGTTTTTCTGAGTTTGAGGAACCTGAATGGAATGGCCTTGTATTTCTCAAATATTATTTAGCTTGCCAACAATCCCTACAGCACCTTCAATAGATTGGCCTTCTTTTGGTTAGAGACATTGCCTGAGAATTAACTCTGGTGTAGCAGTAAATATTGCATCCACACACAGACACGTCTCCCTAATCTTACCATTACACATTATGTGTGGAACTCACCTGACACCTGACAAGCAAACTAGCCAGGGTGCTCTGTCATCCGATTCACCAAACCTCTCTCATTCCTTTCCAACTCTCAAACGGCGAATGTAATGCCACTGTAACCCAGCTTAGTGGACTCATATAGGTCAGGCACTATTCACTTAACGCTCTTTCTTAGTTCAGTAGTTCTCAGACACTCCCTAAAATAGCCCCCATGCAATGCAGTAGCAATTTATTGTCTGCAAATGAAGTTGGAAAACTCTCCAGCGCAGGGGAGGGGAAAGAAATCAAGACGAGTGGTGGAGCTGCAGGAAGCGGACGCTCATAATGAAGGTGGAATCAGTGGCAGCACGCTGCTTCACGTCCGGTTAGACACAACACGCAGTACTGTAGCCATTCTGAGACTGTACTGAAGCCATTCTGAGACTGTACTGAAGCCATTCTGAGACTGTACTGTAGTCATTCTGAGACTGTACTGAAGCCATTCTGAGATTGTGTAATACAATGGACATTCTGAAACGTAGACACTGCGCAGGTCTATGGGTAGCTAACTAACAATTTTCAAATGATAGCACCTAATGAGTGTACAGCTATTTCTAGGTGATATGCTTGGTGGGATAATAATAATAATAATATTGGATGATAGTGACTATACAGAATACAGACAGCACTATTTGAGTGTCATATAATATAGCTTATTAATCACATTTTGTGTTTGTGAGTGTATGTGTGTGTGTGTGTGTGCAGGTGGTCCTCATAGGATTTTCTGTTCGTTTTTTATCATTTTTGTCATTCTGAGCGTGGCAGATGTCTTCATTTCCATGGTTACTACAGTCAATATCGTGTACAGAACATAAAGTTTAAAAATTTGGTTCTAGTATACTTATTTTTATCTATACTTAAACAATACACAGTGCTTTCTGTCTGAGCATAGCCTGCAGCTGGGTACACTATACAGAATGATAAATATGTCATTATACTGTCAGTACTGAGACCTCCTGATAGTGAAAGAAAATTGCACCTTTTTATATTGATACTGAGAGTGAAAAAGCCGAATTGCATGACTACACCTTTATATACATTTTTTTTTCACGCCCGTCGCCTTACTATTAATTGTCATGCAGGCTTTGGTCACGCTGCAGGCGTCTGAGAGCTGCAGAGCTAACGCTCGGCCGCCACGCGCCCCAACGCGCCTCCTCCTGCAGGCATTCGCATTCCAGCAAAAACTCAATTACGGCAGGATCATAGCGGGCTCGAAATAGAAGCGAGGACCACGTCCACCGATCCGGGCGCCTCCAGACGGGTCCGTGGCGATGGAGGCGCAGAGCGACAGCGAGGGAGACGACTTCTCAGTGACAGGAGATCCGTTAATAAGGGTTGTTTGTGAACACAGCAGACTGGCCAGCATATGGAGGGCGGCTTTGCGGAGAGGGTCGCCGTGGTTGGAGACACACTTTCAAGAGCGAGCATTCGCCGCAAAGCCAACAAGTCTGAAAAGTGGTGCGAGAATAACTCTTACGTGAATCGCAGGGTCTTACTCACTCTCTATTTACGCCATATGACACGTCCGTTCGGGGGGGTGTTGGAAGCTTGTTTTCTCACGGTGAGACCGTTGGCGTCGAGAACGGTGCATGGAATGAGGGCGGTAAAACTGTCCCCTTTTAAATCCCACTGCTTCTGCAATACAATTACAGGCTTTGCAAAGCAGGAAGCAAAACGGCACGTGTTCGGTGGGGTGATTAAATCTCGGCCTCTCGAGATCACACAAACGCGGACTACTTTGTGCTCACTGCTCATAATCCCGTAAGGAAATGTAACGTGAGTCTATCCTCTTCAGCCGCCGCTGTAGTTGAGAGATATATGGACGGCACTCTGATTCAGCACTTATCAGGGCGATATGAGTATTATATGGGTATTTCAAGGCCAGCGCCATTATCAGCATTAACATACACGGCTGTCTCTTTCCATTTTTTTCTCGACCGCTTTCACCAAGTGCCACAGAAAACCACCGCTGAACGTGAATCGATGACTCAAAGCTGCATCCAAATGTTCGCCGGCATTTTCCTAAGGCGCAGCCTCATGCACAAAAACCAGAGAAACGAGAGTGAAATTTGCTGAGCGCACCGGAATACCACATTTAAATTCACCGTCTGGCTGCATATTCTGTCCCGGAGTGAATGTTTATGAGCACTGTTGAACAAATAAGAGACACATTCAATAGAGGAAGCTGCCGCCTCGCGCTCGCCGACATCCGTTTTTTTTGGATACGCATTTTTCCTTATCAATTTTCCTCAAACACACTGTATGACAGTTTTGTGTTGAATACATATACATTAACTAGTGTTATCCTACACTGTGTTCACCTGTTCCAAACACTTTCTGTGTGTAACGTTAAACAGAGTAACAATCAGTGGGTAATGGAAACCTAAATTTAGGCTTCAGGTGTTGGTGTAGCACAAACACTGGAGTGGGGGGTTATGGGAAGTGGAGTCTGGCGGGTTTGAGCCCAGCTGTGTGTATCCCCCACAATGGAGGGCCCTGTCTGCCGCATCCTCACATCGGTTTCCATTGGCTACCTGCTCATATCAAAGACCGCATTAACAGTCAAAGGTGGTAAGGAGTGAATAATGTCCAGGCTTGCATTTGGACTCAACAAACATCTCAAAAAAGAACTCATGTCCTTCTTTGAAATGCTCTTCTGAGATGGTCCTTGTTTTGGTTGTCCAAGGACAGAGGACAGAAGGGGTTATGTTTGGTCGGCTCTGAGTTCTGAGTTCATCCTTTTCTCTCTCTCTCTCCTGTTTTTTCCATCCTTGTCTGTCAAAAGCGGCTTATTTCCAGAAATTCATTCCAAATCAGGACGCGGTCCATTTGTCTTGTTTGCTAACTACAGACAGGGTTCAGCACGGAGCAGCAGGACACTAGGGCGCCATTCTGCTGGCCAGAGTACCAGCGTCCAGGCATGCCACTCTTTCACGGTGGTCCAAAGAACCCCCCACGGCAGGGGCAAGAAACCAGTCCCGCCCCTCTATCGTCAACCCCATGCTTGACAAACACAAACACACACATACAAACCACTGAAAAACCATCAGTAAAACCAAAGTCACGCTAATGCTGTTTACTTTGTGAGCGTCAAGCCCCACTGGCCGCCGGACGCGGCCTCGCTGATTAGAAACGTGGCACAGTGTGAAACGGGAGTGGGGGGGGGTTGGGGAATATAGCGAGATGATTCTGATCTCTCCGACAGCGCCTGGCGTCTCTGGCTCGCCATCGTCAGATGGCATCTGCTCCCCTTCTGGTGCCAACACAGCCTGGCTCAGGGCGGCAGCAGGGATAGCCCACGGTTTGACGCCGGGAAGCCCTTGATGGTGCAACAGTGGTGCCTCACGCTGCTCCACCACACTTACGGCTCTGTCATTTGTGTTGTCTTCTCTTTCATCCGCCCTTCCCTCTCGCTCTCTATCAAAGCTTCGAGCAAAAGCACAAGCCGGATTTTCAGATGCCTCTGCTCATTAAAATCTTTTTCTCTGGGGTGCGCAGGTTGCCAGATTGCATCTGATGTCTGTTTGACCCCCCCTACCCCCACCCCCACCCCCCCACCCCAAGCCTCGCATGGTCGATAAACAACCCAGCCACCTCTCTGAAGGAGCCACACACAGACTAGGGAAGCGCAGTTTCAGAATTGCTGGCACAAAGCGACCATTGTTTATAGATGTTGGAATATGAAACGATAGGCAACCTTCATTCAGACCAGCGTAACACAGTCTGAGCATCACGGCTTGACTGCAGGTTGTCTGGAAGCTCTTTAAGATGTTTAATTGATGTCAGCCATGACCAATTCATAAACTTTTCATTTTCTTTCAAAAGGCTCTTTTTAGCCCTGTCGGTGCCGCTGTTGGAGGCTTTTCAGCTGGCTTCACCCCAGAAGCATTTTGTGGACTCGTAGCCCCTGACGCCCACAGCCGTAGGTCCATCTCGCCGACGACAGGAGATGGCCATGACATTTGCCTCCACCGAACCCTGCTGGGCCTTCCAGCAGGGCGGCGCTAGTGTCCCGCATGGAGTGTGTATGTAAGAATACCCCAGGCTCCATTCCACGTCCAGTTTCATTGATACTCAGGAACCCAGGTGCTCTGTTGATTCAGGGCCGTGGCTGCTCGAATGCTGGCTATTGTCAGTGGTCACCCGGCTGAGACCACAGCAGGGACGGCCCTGAGGTGAACCATGGGATATGGAGTTGTATGCGGTTGTTCTTTCTCTGAAAAAAACCCTTTGCACAGTTTGGAGACATAATGATTGCAAAGGTTCGATTATGAATCAAGATAGCTGATGATGCTGTCTGCTTAATTACTTAATAAAATCACCTCTTAATTACCTCTTTAAAGAAACTATTCAATATAGCCGTTGGGTCGTTGTAGAGCCAACGTTATTAGCTGGGTGCCTGGAACACAGCAGAATTTCACATTACACATGTCCTGGGTAACATAGCTGGCATAATTCTGCCAAGAAGAGGCGCGTTTCCTGTGACAAGCTGAGTGAAAGACGAAATCCAAAAGCAAGACCACAGCTTATAAAAATGGTCGGCCATTGCTTGGCTTGATCCCAAAATGTAAAGAAGTGCCCTAGGCCCTAGTGTGTAGTGCCCAAAGGACTAACCATGCTTCTTGTGTGGAAACCCCAGGCATACTAAGAGTGAACAGGGAACATTGAGGTGTGAGGCAGGCTCCTCTCGGTGTGCATCTGGCAATCATCAGGGATACTCTCAGGCTTAAACTGATTAAAGTGAAAAACTGATAATACCATATGGTCTACAGTCTCCTGCCACGTGTCTCCATAGGAGCCTAATCGTTGTCCCTGCCTAGAAGTATATATGAGGGAAGCCTTGAATAAAATGGCAAAGTGGAATATGGAGGAAACACACCCAGAGCAGGGAGACATGGAGCATGTTGCCCTGAAGCTAACGGGGAAACAGAGTGCATGGGGGGGGTAACTAGGAGGCTCCTTCAGACACTCCATGAGGACGGATGGGAGTGCAGACAGTCATGACCAACACCCCAGCGGCGTGTGAATGTCCAGGGGACGCGGGACGCAGGCGTGGCCTTGCAGATATTGTTACACCCTTGAATGCGTCTCAAAGGCAATTGTGGGCTGTCCAGACGAAACTGGAAAAATGGGCAAATATGAAAACATTGTGTATTATGGGGCTTTTCAGTGCTGTAGCAATAAATAACACAGACTTTATCACAAAAATAGTGCTAGAACTAGACAGAAACCACGGCAAAGTAGTGGTTTCAAAGTAGTGTACAAAGGATAAGTACATTATTGCATTATGACATATGCTATATGCATTATAGTTATATATATACATGCTATATGCATTATATATACACATTATGTACGTTTGTTTTTGCTTTAAAGTACACTAATCGAGCTTTGTATATGGTAATTGGAGTTGGATTCAGGGGAAAATAGCCAGACACGTGTTTAAAGGAAAAGCAGGTCTCCCCAGAGTGGAGATGTGGAGAGGGCACAGAGGAACTGGGATAAAGAGCAGCAGTCAGGGATCTAGACAGATTAACGAGCACCACAGTCACCTTCTCGTGGCCTCCGTGCCTCCTCTGATCCGCGATAGGAAGATTAAGACTCTATGTTACTCTCCGGCCGCATTCCGGCTAACGGATCACTCACAGCCCTGGGCCACACTTGTTTATCCTACATTAAAACAGCAGAAAGACAGCTGCGACCCCGAGTCTGGGTGTTCTCTTACAAACAGCGTGATTCACCGTTTGTGCCCCGGTCTGGCTCCGCACTGTGATTTCAAATAAATTCGCCGCTACGGTCTAAATGTAGCATATGGTATATATATAGCAGCCACATTTCTGCGACGGCTGCTTAGGACACCAAATGTGCAACCTCCTACACGTCGTACCCTGCATCATTTCTGCAAATTATGAATTACGAGGAGAAAATGCAGGCCACTGCTGCAGAGGCGCGAGCGTGTGGTCTGACGGGTTTCCGCCTGGCTGCTTCACATGCTAGGCACGACCGCCCGTCACCGCGCTCGCCCACGGCCGCGGGGCGCTGAGCGCTGAGCGTGTAGCCCAGGCACGGACGACCCTGACACTTCACCAAGCAGCAACAAGCACCGTTGTGCTTTCCACAGTGATGCCAATCGTCGATCCTCCATCGTCCTTCCCAGCTGTATGTTTGATTAAGTAAGAATTATACCGTGTTTGTGTGTGTGTGTTCGCGTGCATGGTTGATGATGCCTTTATAGCATATTAGAGGAGCCTCGGGTGTCGTCTTCATTTGGCATGTCGCGGTATAACTGACCTTGCACTGTATTGCATAAATGCCCAATAGCTGGAAAATTGAGATGTCTCCACAAGATAAATGGTCATTCTCACTTGAATGTTCCTGCGATGCAATATTCTGGCCTGTCGCATCGTGATTTGAGCAGCTAAACCATGACGAATGAGCAGTACGGACATGAGAACAACTTAATATTAGGGCCCTGGCTACGGATGACGGCGGGAGATGGCCATTTGTCATTCCTGTCACCTCACTGTGTCTGTTCAATGTGCACGTTGCTTGTGCTGAAATATTCGCCTGTCTTTTTACAGAGATGCGACTGTCGACGATGTTGTTGTGTTGCGAGCTTGTGTCATTTTCACCTAATTTCTGCCAGAGTTTGTCGTGTGTCCAACACCAGGACATGGAATTCATGGCAGGAGAAGCGTTCATTATTAGCAGGGCCGCTGGTAGCCTAGCGGGTGTCTGCATCTACCCTCTTCAGCATGAGACAATAACATGACCTTCTGATTTTGACTCTTCCCTTCTTATGGCATGTGGCAGAGACGTCACGTACCACAACAAGAAGCTCTTTCTTCAGTTGAGCTAATGATGAACGTGTTGTCTTGTGTTCGTCACGTCCCCACAACAGCTCCAGTGTTCAGAGCAAATCCTCACGGGGCAGATATGTCCACAGTGAAGACCAGACATGGAGGCACGGGCACTATCATCCAGCCAAGCACAAGACACTCTTAAGGGACATGCTGTGCTTAAAGAGAGGCTCACAGTGCTAGTTTTTTACCCTCGAGACTGGGAGGTTTGGTCAGGGTTTGCAGTGCTAGGAATTAGTCGCTGAACGTTTGTTAGTGCAAACTTTCATAGTAGCTAAATATAGTTAAGCATTTGTTTGACTTCCAAACTGGATTTGCAAGAACTGCTGAGAAGCAGTTATCTATGCCGTGAGCGGTATTTACTGAAAACAGAGCTCTGAGATTATGGTAAACATCACGTCCCAGTGCAGCTGATATTTCTGGGAAAGGTTACAGCTTGTGATCTTGTGCATTACACATATGCAAACTGAGAGTTTTCACTGTGACTGTTCCAGTCGATTATATACGCTTCCATGATCAAGACTGAGGAGTCTGACAGGAGCTGGAGCTGCTGGCTGTACTTTCTGATACTCAGACAAGCTGTTTTTTTTGTGGATTATGACGTTCAGGGCGTCACGGCTCGGAGATGATGTGCTTATGCATAACTGTTTATACATATATTTATACATAACTATAAATATTTGTTTGGACATCCTTTTCTTTCTTAGGTATTGGCCTGTTGTCTCACACTTACAGCAGACAATTAATGAAATGTTTGTCCAGTGTGCTGGAGGATTTTTCATTGATCATGGTCTGTGTAGCAGGACATCTCCTATCACAGCAAGCTTTTGACTGACTCTTTAAACATTACGGTCCATTTCCAGTGAGTCAATCATATTTAAAGTTTTGGAGCAAGCAAAGCTTTGCCATTAAACCACCAAACACACATGTGGAGTATACAGTATATTGACCAGACAGCACAGAGGTAGTTTGCTCTGTCCGCGTCCCTGTTTGACAGGCTAGAGGCTGTAGAAATTTTATGACCTATAAACGTTCCCAACAAGATATGATTTAGTGAGACACAATTGAGCTGACAGTTTAAGGGCTGGCGCTGGCTTACGGCTGTGTTTGCACTGGGGCGTGACTCTCAGCGTCCATTCCCTCGGGCGTCTTTACACGGCCCAGCACCCAGAACTGCGCCTCGTGCTTTAACTTTGCAACTGATGTAGGAACAGCTGCGCGGCGGCTGGTCATGGCACATAATGGCGTCGAATTCGGATAAAAGGTACAAGTTATTCTGCATGGCAAGGGTACTGCATTAAGGAGAACAATGTGCATTATAATGAGTCATTGTAAACTCTTACTGCTCAGACTTTTAGACATGAATCATAATTAGTTCCAGAAGCTTTTTGTTAATAGCTTTCCTCTCCTTCAGATAGTGCCAAAGCTAATTATTTCAAAATCAAAATTTTAAGAGGAGATGTGAACAGTGATATAAAAACAGAAGGATTTAGCTGGGATCAATTGATTAAACTTCTATACACAAGACTGTTGCCAAATATAGAGGTTTTTTTAAAATCTGGGTGATTAATGAACTGAAAAGAGCTGAAAAGAGAAGAACTCGAGTAAGTCTGTTTTGTTTCTTTGATTAATCTGTTAGATTAGCCTTTCCCCTCGAGAGAGGTCTGCAGGGTATTAAAAAGAAAAAGAACATTTGTTTTTTGATTCATTCTCATGAGTTACCCTAACCCAGAATATACCAGAGTGGAAACAAGAATCAACGAGCTAAATTTCAGTTACTCTTTACAAGGGATATGAAATACTTAAAAAATATCAAATTCAAACAAGTTTCCAGAGACACTAAACTAATACATGTTTTCATGTGACATTTAGAGTTCTCACAGTCAGGCCCAATTCACACAACAAAATCCTCAGTGTTGACTTCACTCTAATGACATTCATTTGGATCTAGCTGCACTTAAATAAACATTGTAGGTGTTCATTCAACAACAGGGAGTTTGCTGACCCAGTTTCCACATATCATAAAACTTATTATTTGTGTTAAACCCACAAAGATTAAAAACATCATACCTTGTTTCTCATAATTTCCGGCCCTGAGTTGATAGCCTGGTACACAGTCTTACTGGGAGAGGCCTTTGACAGCACAGCCAAAATCAACAATTCAAGGTTCTTTTGATTTTCATTTGGATAAGACACACACCAGGAAAAAAACAAAACAAATGAACAAAAAATGTACTTTAGGAACAACAAAATTAGCATCAAATATTGAATCTTGCAATTATGAATATGAGAAACACAAGTGGCCATCATGCTAGCTGAGCAAAACTGTTTTTAATGAAAACATAAAACTTTAATTCTCAGGTTGCATGTGTTGTTCGGTCCCATGGCCCTGGTGTCCAGACAGAACTGACTGAAGACCACATATGACAAATGTTGAATACAGAGGGATACAGTCTGCTAGACCCAGCAACGAGATAAAGGAAGTCTAGTTAGTGTCAAACTACGTGCTATGATTAGATTAGATGGTCACATGTTCATTTTCAGCTCACCAAAGTGACATGATTTACCATTTCATTTTTTATACGTCACATGATGTGTAATTGGGAGCTGCATGATGGGGACTAATTACCCATGCAGCCATGACTCTATACATCTCTCATCGCTCATAGATCTGTGCTGATGGGTGTCAAAGGTTTGCTCCAAGATCCATATACTGTAGAAGCAAAGATCGTTCAATATGGGCCGAGTTTTCTAATTACTTCAAGTCCATCTTATAGATCCTTTTTGTAGACTTGAAATGTCATAATGACAGTCTTCAGGATCAATATGTCCACTGCAGATGTGTGATTGCATTTGAAAAAAATCTTCTGGAACTAACAATGTTATTTGCAACAATGTATCAACAATATATCAACGATGTACCAACAGTGGCCTTTTCCTGTTTTGATATTAACTGTCATTTGCCAGCAACAGCGAGCTAGCCTTGTGTCCTGCGCCTTGTCCCTCACCGTCCCTCACCGTCCCTCACTGTCCAGGTCCTACTGAGCGTCGGTGTGTTCCCCCTGAACAGCGCTGCGACTCGTGGCATAACATATGAAACATCGGCGTGCTGATGACCAGCGTTAACATTGAACAGTGGTGGGAAGTGCGTCGAACGATCACAGAGGACCGATGTGATTCGTTGATGTCAGCAATGAGGCCATATGGTGAGGTGGGCGGGCTGAGAGATGATCCCGCCCCCAGCCTGTGGCTGTGTGGGTGTTGCCTTACTCGAAGCCCAGCATAAGCTATGACTTAACGTCATCATAGAGCAACAAGCTCAACTTGGGAGAGAAACGTCACTGTCTAAACGGTCCATTCCAAGTTGCACCAACTTCTTGGAAAACCACCTAGAAATACAGTAGCTCCTTTTAGTCAAACGTTACTCATTCCCCTCAAACCCTGGAGCATCTGAGACTGTTTTCCAGCTGGTGGACTCCAGAAGGGAAATACCATCCCAGAATAATCTTAGCTGGGTTCTGATTCAGCCTTTGCATCCACTTTTCCTGCTGAGATGGCAGGAGACCAACTCACGTGAAACATGCATATGTGCACATATGTTCTACTGTGCACACCATGACAGTGGTCAGCTCCAAGTTCTCCAGCAGAAGCAGTGGTCCTTCAAATAGCTTTTTCATTTAAGAAGTTCCCCGTTTTGCTCCTTCGAGGTAATTTCTCCCACACTCCTCAGCTGCCTCTGTGTGGGGTGCAATTTGTCTCCAATGAGCAATAATGCCTCCTATCTGTCTGTTTGCCGCAACTCAACTGTGCAATTATCTGCAATCACCTTCTCGAGGAGCTTTCATACAGCCATGGAGGAGAATTATGTGAGCCTGAAGCAAAAGCAAATACCAATTTAAAGCCATTTCGATCCTCTTTCATGCAATATTTAACAGAGACTTTTCTATACCGGGGAACTGGCATCTTGTGTCTGGTAGATAGCGGATAGGAGATACACTCTCCATTTAAAGAGGATGTTTAGAATACAGTGCAGTCTGTGTGCTTCTCAGATGCAAATGTTGCCACCTCACTTACCCTCTTGCTCAATTAACTACTCCAATCCCAAGTTTCAAAAGTTCACTTGAGGGTGCAACTGACTCAGCTTTTCTGGTGGAGACCGCACAGCTGAGTCTAGGAGGGAGCTAATGAGTGACTCTGTTTCCTCAGACCGAAGTCTCAGGTTCCTCTGGGTTACCTTTGCCCAGAATGTTGCCCCGTCTCAATGAGCCGCAGCCCAAAACGACCCTCGGACGCTTTATTCATCTGCCCCATTGCTGCTGACCATCTATGCTGTGAGAAATGTGTGTAACGTTTGGCAGTAGACATGTGCTTCTTCTGTTAAGTTAAGTTGGGGATGAGTGTTAATGTGAATCTGCTCTTGCTTGATGCTGTGTGTGTATGTATGTGTGTGTGTGTGCCCGAGGACAGTTAAATCTATTGCTATAAGCTGATAAGTAACCACTGTAACTTGTCTTGTGTTAACTAAGTGGTGCTGAGGTGTTGAGCAGTTGGGACAGAGTCGCTAACAACACTGAACACGTGAGGTGTCTGTACCCATCGCCGTCTGTAGCCAAGCATGACAGCGTGTTTATCAAAACACACAGCTCAACACACATCACCTCTGTGCTGTGTATGTGACATGTGGCATTCATATGTGTAAGGCTACACACACACACACACACACGCTCACACACACACACCCACACAAAGTATCAAACTCCCTGAAAACAAACTCCTTACTATATTGAGGAGTGTGAAACAGCAGATGCACTTCTTCTGTCACATAAATAAGAATGTCTATCTACTTCTACGCCTCCACAGACAGCTCATTGAATTAGTCAACAATCAGCAGACCAGCACGATACATCGTGACCTCCTGCAGCTCCTGCTTAGACTGGAGAGCATGACCGCCCCTCGGACACAAGCAACAAGTCCCTGTTATAAATAGCATAGCGGATAATGGGGTGGCATTGCAGTTTCAGTAGAAGTTCATACTCACAGGAGTGGAGAGGTCTGGGGCAGAGGAGCGTGAGTCTGTCCCTATACTGCTGTCTGGGTGCCTGGGGCAGAAGGTGAGGTGAGGATGGGGGGGGGGGGTGGCCCTCCAGCTCTGGGGTGGGCAAGCAGAATAATCCACAACTGGAGCTGTCTGATTTGGGTGGCGTGCGACAGATGCAGGCTCACGCCGACTCGTTCCTGGCTCCACGCGCTGCCGCTGCTCTCGCTTGCTTTCTCTTTGCTTGTAATGCCAGACAACAAACCCCCCCCTCCCTCCTTTCCCCCGTCAGAAGGAGAGAATGAGAGAAAGAGAATGAGAGAGAGAGAGAGAGAGAGAGTGGAGGAATAACAGAAACAACTGAAAATATAAAAGAAAAAAAAAATACAGGAAGCAAATGTGTCTCTCAGAAGGATTTTATAATCAGGCATAGTCTCCACCTCCACTTGGTTGTCTCCCCGCCCCTATTGTTATAGCAACGGCCAATCACAGAGCCTCATCGCACAAGCCTTCTCTGCCTGCAGTGAGTCTGTGATTCTCTCACACCAGCTAATGCAATGTGGCTATGTAGCTATGTATATGTGAAGTGTCTGTGTGTTGGTGACAGAGAGAGAGATGGCTTCTCTAACAAATGTGATCATTTGAGACTAAACTGATTAATATACTGTAAACGCTCTGCCCCCAACCCCCCCTCCCCCACACATTACAGCTTCACATAGAGTTAAGTGACCTTTACTTGAATTGTAATAATTTTATCACTTTTCTAGACATTAAAATAAAGATTCTAAAATATGAAGGTTCAGTGGAAAATGAAAGATGGTAACTTAATGTTTTGTAACAAAAGTTATGAGTTTTGGAGTTATGTAAAGGACAAAGCAAAAATATTCAGAGGTTCTCTTCAGTGATAATTAGGCAAAACATTTTATAGCCTATTAGTTCTGAGGAGGAAAACAAATGTCTTATTATGAAAGATAATTACATTTCCACTGAGCGGCTGTGAAGCATCACAGGACAGAGTCGTTTCAGATGACAGTACATTACATGTTAGTTTCCTGACATTACATTAGACAATAACATATCTCATCCAGAAACAACATAACTACATACACAAGCATGACATGATAAAAGACACACGAATGCTACCTACATAACCAACACATTAATTTACTATGAATAACACACTATAGCTATAACAGCAGTGATTGTAGACATAGAGTGTAAAAATAATAAGATAATGCTTTTAATCTAAATTTAACTGAGTATGCAAATTGAATAAATCTTATGTTAAAATCTAAATGGAAACTGACTGACTGATTGATTGACTGATTGACTAACTTATGGACCAATGTCCTCTTTATTTTACCAGTACACCAGTATTACCAGTACACTGGTATTACTGGTAGTAATCTGATTCTAGGATGCTTCTCCCTCTTCTCTGAACAGAACGTCTTGCCTTTGGGACACGGTGATATTTGTGGAGGTGTGTGTGTGTGATTGTAGCTGCCACCTTATTAGGTGTTTCTGTCTCTGCTCTTCAAAGCTTTAAATGTGTGGTAAACCAACTGGGGTGCAGTGGCCTGTCAGGCTGGGCAGAGGTGCCTTGTGGGCACTCTAATAAGGCCCCAAGGCGACCAAGCATGCCTAAACAGGCAGAACAACTAGTTACAGGGAGGTCAGAGAGAGCCAGGCAGGCCCTTCCACCCTGTGGACAGCACACAGAACCTAATTGAGGACGGAGGTCCCGCTGTCTGGGGGTGTGTTGGGGGGACGGGTGTGTGTGTGTGTGTGTGTGTGTGGGTGGGTGGAGGTGGGGGCGGCTTTCAGGAGTTTGATGAATAGCCTTGGTGCTGTGAGGGTAGCCCATTAAAGTTCTGTAACAAGTCTATGCCGACTTGCAATTCTCTGAAGGTCTGGACAAAGCGTCGGCACGCCTGTTTGTAAGGTTACATGTGGGATCTCAGGCTACTAAAGACAATGGAGAATTTTGGCCTAACAAGCTATGGCACCGATGTGGTTCGACCCCAGTGCTGGAGATTTATAAAGACAGCTGGGTGGTATGTTGGCAATGTATTGACATAGGGGATGGTATGGCAGACGTATGGCACATGGTATGGTAGGCATATGGTAGGCGCATGGGACATGGTAGACATATACGGCAGGCAGACGTACATGGCATGGTAGGCGGCGACATGGTAGACGCATATGGCAGACGCATATGGTAGACATGGTACATGGTATGGTAGGCGCATATGGTAGATGGCAGTACATGGTAGGCGCATATGGTAGACGTACATGGTAGGCGTGCATGGTAGGCGCATGGTAGGCGTACATGGTAGGCATGGTACAGACGCATATGGTAGCGCACATGGTAGAGGCGTACATGGCAGACGACATGGCAGTACACATGGTAGACGTACATGGCAGACGTACATGGTAGGCGTACATGGTAGGTGTACATGGCAGACGTACATGGCAGACGTACATGGTAGACGTACATGGTAGACGTAGGTAAACGTACTGTTCATCTTAATAGAAGACCCACACGATAAGGAAATGGCATAAAAATGGCACACCCAACGCTCTACTCCCTGAGCCACTCTGTTTGGACCTGTGAGGTGATTAGCCACTGTTATCATATTGCTCTTTAGTTTGGCTCTGTTGCTGCACAGTCCAGAAATGGGATTATGAGAACAGAGGGTAATAGTCCAGATACAGCTACATGGGATTATCAGAAGAGAGGGTCATCGTCCAGAAACAGCTATACGGGTTTATCAGGACAGAGGGTCATAGTCCAGAAACAGATATACGGGATTATCAGAACAGAATGTCAAAGTCCAGAAACAGCTACACGGGTTTATCAGGACAGAGGGTCATAGTCCAGAAACAGATACACAGGATTATCAGGACAGAGGATCATAGTCCAGAAACAGATACACAGGATTATCTGGACAGAGGGTCAAGGTCCAGAAACAGATACACTGGATTTTCTGGACAGAGGGTAATAGTCCAGAAACAGATGGATTATCGGGACAGAGGGTCATAGTCCATAAACAGCTACATGGGATTATCAGGACAGAGCCATCACACATGTTTATACAGTAAATTTATATACTGTAAATTGTCATGTTGACAGCCCGTGTGTCTTTCTCTCTAATGTTGTTATGTTCATACTGTAAATCTTGTGTTCTTACTCAGTATCTTGAGTATTTATTCTGTGGTTGTCAGGGATGTCAGTTATGTCACTACACTCTTGTCCAGTCAACGTTATACTCAGGTGAGCAGTTTCATCACACCAAAACAAATTGCTGTAACTGAGAAGTGCTGGTGAACAGATGTGATATCGACAATATTATGGTTGTCCTCACGTGAGTGTGATATCACTCTTGATATGTTTGTCTTCACGTGAGTGAAATTTCACTCTTCATATTGTCGTCTTCACTTATGTGTGATTTCACTCTTGATATGTTTATCTTCACGTGAGTGAAATTTCACTCTTCATATTGTCGTCTTCACTTATGTGTGATATCACTCTTGATATGTTTATCTTCACGTGAGTGAGATATCACTCTTCATACAGTCATCTTCTTCACTTGAGTATCAGTCATCTTCACTTGAGTATATCACTCTTGATATTTTTGTCTTCACATGAGTGAGATCACTCTTCATATGGTCATCTTCACTTGAGTGTGATATCACTCTTGGTATGTTTGTTTGTCTTCACGTGAGTGAGATATCACTCTTCATACAGTCATCTTCACTTGAGTGTGATATCACTCTTGATATGTTTGTCTTCACGTGAGTGAGATATCACTCTTCATACAGTCATCTTCACTTGAGTATGATATCACTCTTGATATGTTTGTCTTCACGTGAGTGAGATATCTCTCTTCACACAGTCATCTTCACTTGAGTATATCGCTCTTGATATGTTTATCTTCACGTGAATGAGATATCACTCTTCATATGGTCATCTTCACTTGAGTGATATCACTCTTGCTATGTTTTTCTTCACGTGAGTGAGATATATCACTCTTCATATGGTCATCTTCACTTGCATGTGATATCACTCTTGATATGTTTGTCTTCACGTGAGTGAGATACCACTCTTCATATGTGATATCACAGTAAAAACGTACAAACAAACAGCTCATGTAGACACGGGTTGCTTCCTCCGAAGAGTCACTGCCATTTCCAAAGGAGTTACACCACCAGCTCACAACAACAGTAGCTGAATAACAGGCTAATGTCTTGAGTTCTGGTCACTAGAAAGGTCTCTTGTCCTTACTGGGCTTTTATTGGCTGCTAATGGATAGTGGTGTATTAAGGGGGAGTGATGGTGTACTAAGGGTGGTGATGGTGTACTAAGGGTGGTGATGGTGTACTAAAGAGGTGATGGTGTACTAAGGGTGGTGATGGTGTACTAAAGGGGTGATGGTGTACTAAGGGTGGTGATGGTGTACTAAAAAGGGATGATGGTGTACTAAGGGTGGTGATGGTGTACTAAGGGTGGTGATGGTGTACTAAAGAGGTGATGGTGTACTAAGGGTGGTGATGGTGTACTAAGGGTGGTGATGGTGTACTAAAGGGGTGATGGTGTACTAATGGTGTACTAAAGAGGTGATGGTGTACTAAGGGTGGTGATGGTCTAAGGGGTTGGTGATGGTGTACTAAGGGGGGGTGATGGTGTACTAAGGGGGTGGTGATGGTGTACTAAGGGGGTGATGGTGTACTAAAGGAGGTTGATGAACCCACCTCCCTCAGAGCTGTATTTAACTAAATATAGCAAAACTCCAGTATGAACCTATGTATAGTATTTAACAGTACATCTGTTATATACTTAACATTATTATATAGTTAACATTATTATGCACTTAACACTATGAAGAACATGTGCATTGCTTTACACATTATCAAAAAGGAGAAACGAATTTAGGAACAATATTGTGGTTTTATGTAGTCATTACGGTGTTGTTTAAACACATTATTTTATCACCTTATTTGATTTTATCTTATTCAGCTCATGAACTCATTTTCAGGTCCAGGTCAGGTGTGCTGAAAGTAGGAAATAATAATAATCTGTATGTAATAATCTGTAAACCGTGCACTCTCTCTCTCACCTTATTTGGGAAGCATGCTGGAAGCCCAGATGGAGTCTCTTATTAACTATGAAGTAAACAGAAGTGTTTTCCTATGACAGCTAATTTGCATTAAATCTCTGCTTCACTGCGCTTCTGGAGTGTGTCTTAGGTGAATTATCACCAATCACATCTTAATCTGGAGCTGCAAATTATCACCAAACACGTCTTAATCCGGATCTGAGAAAGTTCATAAATGCCTGCAGTTTGGAATTTACGACTGCAATTTTTCAATAGCAATTAGCAGAGCCTCAACATGGCATTAATAAAGCAATGCACATGTGCAGGAGCCAAGAAAGGTTCCTGTCAGATGAGATCTTGACAAGCAGTACCCTAAGGGAGCAGAAGACTGGGAGAATAAGAAAAGAGAGAGAGAGAGAATGAGAGAGAGAGAGAGAGAGAGAGATCAAAGTGAGAAAATGAGTGAAGAGAAAGTTCTCCCTGTCCGAGTGACAGGGTGCGATCGGATTAGACCAGTAATGCCCTTCAGCGCGGCCCGGGAGCCGAACGCCGGCAAACAAACGGAGCAGAAAATGAAAATCTATTTCAGGAGGGAGCTGGCACCAAGCGTCCAGGTTAATATTTAATGAACAAACGGGAATGTGATGTGGAGGCAAGCTGGAGTGGCCCACCATGTTTACACAGGAACAATCCACGGCTTTTTAAAGAGCCCGTTTGATTTATGACATAGAAAAAGAGAGAGAGAGAGACAGAGAGAGAGAGAGAGAGAGAGAGAGCACCCCGGGAGAGGGACACCTCTGATGGAGCTCTTTGCTAGAGAATCGGGGAGTCAGCACATTGACTGGATAACAAGACACTTCATCAAGCTCCCCCTCACGAGAGAGCTCATTTTAGTGGCTGTGTATCGATTCCATTCTGTCCCCCTTACATTGGGGTACGTTGCCTTTGTGGCACTGTGAGCAGTTTTCGGAGGTACCATATGGAGTGTGAGCTGGTGGTGTAACTCCTTTGGAAATAGCAGTGACTCTTCGGAGGAGGCTGCCCGTGTCTACATGAGCTGTTTGTTTGTACACGTTTTTATCTCAGAAGGTGCTGAGGAGATTTCTGAAAGCACTACCTCTTACTGGTGAACTAAATTAATTAGTCACAGCTAAAAATATTACCACGCCCATGGAAAACAAATACGCTGACACCACTCTAAAAACTCTTTAAAGCGAATAAATTCACGTGAGAGATGTACTGTGGTTAAAACAAAGCAAAAAATGTCAAATGATTATTCTCATGGTTAACATCCCATTGGTAGAACCCAACTGTGAATTGAGCAGGAAAAAAAGACCGTTCTGATGTTGTTCTGGGCTCATACTGGCACTGGAGATTAGCACCGCTCTCTACAGACACACGTAGTTCAGTGAAGGCCGATTACTACGCCTCTGTGATGACCTTGGGGCAAATAAAGAAAGCTTTATCATGCTGTGATGTCATCATTTGGTTACACTGCATGTGGCTGATGGATTGTCACAATCCATAACAATGGTGATTTCACACTCTCGGCTGTGGGTAACCACTGCATTTCTAGAAATAAAAACGAATTTGGTCACCCTTAATATTTGAATGTACCATACTGGTTAGAAAATAGCTACTCAGTTTCATGAATCATGAGGCACCAACAATCGCCTGGTCTTCGAAAAATATAGTCTGTGTGGATTTCTCAAGGTGTTTTGTGTAGTTGTTTTATTTCGGATTTTAAACTTCCCAACTTAAGCAGAGCAGAAGAACCCGGGAGAACACAAGCATTCGCTCCTCTCCTGGTTTTGTCTCTTCTGACATAAAAATCCTGTCCTCCTTATTTTGACAACAGAAAGTGCAATCTGAGAGTTAGAAGAGAGCTGGGCCTCCTGTACGCCTCCCAAGGCATCTGTTCCTTAATCTCTCGCGTGGCTTCGGCGCTCACACGCCTCGCCGCTGTTCTTCAGTGACAGCTCGCCGAGACTGCTGGGTAAAAGCTCTGGCATTTTTTAAAAAGGAAGATGAAACAGACAAAGGACTAAAGAGATGACAGAGTCACCCTTATAAAGACGGGCACCCATTCATAGGTGGCGCTTCTATTAACAGTGCTGTTTTCATTCAGTGTTGGCAGTTTTTAAATGATTAATGCATTACCAACTCTATAGAGAAGGTGTGAACTGCATGGTGGATGCTTCTCCAATGTTCTTAGGGTAGCATCGATTTGCCTGGACATGTTGTACCAGCTATAATCCACCATCCTATTCTGAGGGAAGGGGGGGGGCACATTTCAAATATGAATTTATTTATTTATTTCCCCAGACCCCGACCCCGACGTGGTGTAGCTGTGTTTACTACTGTGAGTCAAACCTTCTGTCACGCATGGAGCGCTCCACTGATCACATCTGTTCCGTTAACTTCTGCAGTGCAAATGGCCCTGACTCAGATCCCACAACGACTGGAACTAAAGGTAGATATGGAGTAAAGGTAGATACGGAAGGCGGGAAGTAATAGACTGATCCAAATTGGCAAGTCACTGATCTGCATGTGAGCTGTTATAAATGCTAGTCCTGGCCCATTCTATAGATGATTTTAAGCCATAATGGTAAAGTTGCTTTAAAACTATGAAGACTTCATGCAACAATCCTTAAGAATGTACACAGAGCAATATTAAGCATACTAGATGCAATGCTGTTACGGTTTTGTCGCTTCGCTGCTAACAGCTAGCAGTGTTGCCCTGACGGAAGATTTACGCCACTTCCTGACGTGCCGTCTGGATTTGGACTGCGCTGCCTGGTTGGTTCTGCGTTGGCGGCGGTTCTAATTAAACCGAGAGATCTCGTGCCTTATTATAGCCTGTGTTCAGCGGCATGCCTGCTACTGTGTGAACAGCCCGACTGGCGAGATAATTATTGCCGTCTTCGCACAAATATTCCTTTGCAGTTTTGCTCCTTTTAGCAGCAGAGAGAAAGATGAAACAACCCCCTCCCTCCCGAGAGATTCAGAGACATTTAGTTCCTTCTGTAGAAAGTTTTTTTTTTTTTTTTTATCTGTTCTGTTCTCAACTTCACCGCATGCTGGCGTGGAGAAATGTGGGAGCAGGGAGAATATGCTTCAGCTCGGGATCCGAAATCAAATCTGTTGCGTAAGTGTACTGTGAGATGCGCTGTAGAGGAGGAGCTGGTGTTCTTCAAAGTCTCAGTCCCATATGGGGGGGGGGGGTTTTCATATCTCAACTGAACCTAATCACATTACATACACTATGTCCTCTAGCTTATTTTTTTATCTCAAAGTTACTGGCGTACTCGTTCAGTCCCACTCACAGGCCAGAGGTAACACCACTCTTGGAAATACTGTTACTTTATACCTACATGGCATATTTTTGGATAATGAGTGAGGCTGTATTATTCTGCACTGCGGAGCATCCAGCCAGGATGTTTTGATGGAGAAGAATAGAGTGTCTCATTGTGTGATACACCTTCCCTCTTAAATACACCTCCCTGTATCTTTCATGCATCAGTAACCTTTGAGCTCTCTCTCTCTCTTTTGTCTCTCTTTCTCTCTTTTTCTCTCCCTTGCTCCCCTCATTTCTCCCACCCAACCGTACCCATGCGCCTCAAATCCAATCAGCAATCAGTGGGATGGCTGACCCCGGATCACGGAGAGGAGACGGCGAGATCGGAAGAGGAAGGCGCGGACGAGTGGCGCGAGGGGAGGTGGGTCAGAGGGCGGAGCGCAGACGAGGCAGAGAGAGAGAGAGAGAGATGAGGACGAGCTTTAGGCAAATGAGACAGACACTAACACGGCTGAAAGCGGGATGGAAACGGGAGGAAATAAATGCGATGACTTTAGCTAGAGCACGTGATGGAAATGCTTCATAAATAGGTGAGCCAGAGCTGTGTTTGAGTCCAGACTGACACACACACACACACACACACACACACAACAACGTGGACCTTCCAGCCTGGGCAGATTCATTTAATCAGTTGCATTATCCATCTGTCATAATGAGATCAGGGAATTTCAGGCCAGGTATCAGCTATGCTTTGCAGCTCTCCCAATACACTGTTGGTTTCTCACTGCAAACAGAGCACCTATGGAAAAACACCTTCAGCAGGACGGCACGTCTGTGCACAGCATACGCAATCAGCTGTGCGTCTAGTGTAATTTCACAACTCAAATTTGCAAATGAAAGGTGCCCTTGTCCAAGAACGATTATTACAAAATGTTGCTGTGTCCTCTTCTTCCGGTGGAAGACGCCTTTTAACTGAGCCCTTGTTTTAACTGAGGCGTATTTTAACTGAGCCCTTATTTTAACTGAGGCGTATTTTAACTGAGCTGTACAATATGACAGTTTCTTCCTGGGTTCTGGCAGAATTACACACAGCTGCCTGTGTCTGTTCTTTTCATCTTGCCACATATCACCTTTCAGAGTTCAAGCAATCAATTCCACTTTCACAATTCCCCAGACAGACCCTTTGCCCGTGGGGGAATGACACTGTTCTCACTGCCTTTGTGCAGTGTAGCTATGGTCCCCTGGTCTGTCCTCCTGCAATAAAATGCTCCTTTGTGTTGGGAGCTGGTGGCAGTGTGAGGGTCCGCCACTAGATGGCAGTGTCATGTCCCTATTCTCAGGGAGCAACTCGAACACCTGCCCTGGAAAAGCGCACAACACAAACCTCAGAAAAAACCCTCAAGTGATGATACAATATGCCACTAATACACTATGCAGGGATTTCAAGCCGTTTGAATTTTTTTAGAAGGCTGCAGAGCTTCTCTTGAGTTTTGTTGCTGTGGGATACAGTAGGACGTCTTCCTCAGTACCTGGAGAGGAGCCAGTATGTCTGGATTTTATGTCTCAGTCGTCCATGAATGGATTTTTTGAGATACGGCTTATTTATCTAATCGTAACAGCCTGCCTTTAGTGTCAGAACACAAGAACGGTGACGTCTTCGTCAATCAAATCTGACACCAAACCATTTCCCATCACGGAATGGCGCTCGGCATTTGGGGCCGCTCCACGTTTGATGGACAGAGCAGTCTTGGAATTGGTGTCTTTACCACGCATGACCCCCATTCTGAAGAGTCCAGACCTGCATGCAGGCAATCACCCAGCAACAGGCTTTTGATACAAAGAGTGTAAACAGTCAAATGTGAGATTTGCTAAGTAATACCGCTTCCTGCCTGTGTCCATGACCGTAATGATACTGAACCAGCCCTTTGAATAATTTCAGGGGTGTAGCATCTCGCTAAAGGCTGTTTAATTTCACAGCTTATTGTCTGTTTGAAATTGATTCTGGAGAGGACCCTGTCTGTGTGCCGGAATACAAATTTAGGCTCTACGCCACTGTCAATAGACTGGCCGTCTAATTAGAGACGAGCCCTTTCATTAAAACGAGAAATGTTAAAATCCAGACACTTCATTCTTTGCGTCTGTGGTGACTTGTTGTGGGATTATAATGAAGGATTGAGAGGGGGATGTGAAACCACACCGTTGGGGATTGTAGCTGTTACTTTAAGGGGTTAACCCCCCCTCCTTTAACCTGTTCATCATTTGGCTGCTCAATATTTGCTGTATTCTGGGACATTTTTTATTCACCATATATTTCCATTACATGCAAGTCTTTTGTCTTTTTTTCAGTTTGATGCTGTGTTAATTCTCCTGAAATCATTTCAGAGCTTTACAAATAAGATCCCTGCACGATATTGTGGCAAATCACAGATGACACGTCTATCTCACACCAACGCACAGACCTACGTTCACACGCCAACACACAGATGTATGCTCACACACCACCGCACTGACTTATGCTCACACAACAGTGTACAACTGTACTCTCACCCACCAACACACTGTCATATGTTGGCATGTACAACCTCACAGACGCACGCTTACACAACAAAACTCAGACATATGCGCATACACTAATGCACGTATGCACACACACCAGTGCAGACAAACACTCACAGACGCACGCTCACACACCAACACGTAAGACGTATGTTCCCACACCCCGATGCACACTCACACACAGACTTACACACACACACAGATGCATGCTCACACACACAGACTTACACACAGACACCTACGCTAACACCCATAGACTTATGCTCACACACTCAGATTTACTCTCACAAACACAGACTTATACTCACATACAGAGTTACGCTCACACACACAGACTTACGCTCACACACAGAGATGTTTGCTCACACACACAGATGTACACTCACACACACAGATGTACGCTCACACACAGAGATCTACGCTCACACACACACAGACGTACGCTCACACACAGATCTACGCTCACACACACAGATCTTTAAAAACCCCCCGGTTCACCCCCAAAATACCCCCCCCCCCCAAGATGTCCTCCACACAAAACCCAAACTTTCCTACCCCAAAGTCCCCACACAAGATGTCCTAAAAAAGGGGGCCCCTTTTAAAAAAAAAAGGACCCCCCAAAAAAAAGGGTTTTCTTTTTCCCCCTTTCCCTTCCCACCCCCCCCCCTTTTTCCTCCCCCAAATTGCCCACACAATACCCCACCCCCCAAAAGGGTTAAAAAAGGGCCCCCACAGATTAACCCCCCCACACAAGGGGCCCCCAAAAAAAAAAGGGGTCCCACAAAGGCCCCCCAAAAACCCCCCAAAAACCCCTTTTTCCCCCAAATTTTTTTAAGATTCCCCCCCAAAATTTGGTAACATTTTCCCCCGGGGGGCTACACACACAGACCCCTTTCCCCCAAAACCAGATTTTCCCAAAAAGGATTTACCACAAGCCCACCATTTGCACCCACACACAGAGTCCTCCCCACAAAAGATTACCCCACAGGGGCCCCAACAGGGGGCCACACACGATGTCCCACAAAAACACCACAGTTGGGCCCCCCAAACCTCCCAACGGGGGCCCCCACACAAAACGCCCACAAAAAATTACCCACACAAGACCCCCCCCGAGGAAACCACAAAGGGTTTTCCCCGGGTTTGGGCCCCACACAAAAAATTCCACAAAAGATACCCCCCAAAAAGGTTTCCCAAAAATTTCCCAATGGGTCCCTAACCCCCCCAAATTGACCACACTGGTCCCCAATTCCCACCCCGGGTTGGCCCCACCCCGGGGCCCCCAATCACCCCACACAATGTCCCCCCCCAAACCACACGGATTGGGGTCAAAAAGGTCTCACACACACTTTTTCCCAAAAAAACCCCCAAAACCAAAAAAGGGTTTCCAAAAGATGCCCCCGGGTAAACCCCCAAAAAAAAAAAACCCGGGGCACCCAATGCCCAAAAGAACACCCCAAAAAAACCCCCCCCCGGTCCACCAGAGTGCTAACAGTTTTAAACCCAAAATTTTTCCCAAAAAACCCCCCCCCAGGAAGTTTGCCCCAAAAAAAATTTTTAAAACAAATGTCCCACAAACGTTTCCTCCCACCAGGAAAGGGGTCCCCCAAAGGACCACAAGATGTACTTACACCCCCAAAAAAACCCCAAAAAAACCCCCGGCCCCCCCAAAAAACCCCAAAAGAGTTGTCCCACACAGATTAACCCCCCCAAGGGCCTCAAAACCCGAACCCCCCAATTACGGCCACAGATGACCCACACAAGATGACACCCCAGGGAAACCCCCCCCCCAACCAAAAAGGGCCCCAAAAAGTTCCCCCCAGAGCCCCTTTTTGGGATGTCCTCCCCAAAGTCAAAAGGTTCCACACGATGATTTTTCCCCCCCAACACACGATTCCCCCCAAAATTTTTAAAAGGAAACCACAAGTTTTACCCCCGAGTGCACCACACACAAGATCCCAAAAATTGGGGAAAATTCATCCCCAAAGTTTGGGTCACAAAAATTTTTCCCGACGTCAAAAAAAAAAGGGCCCAAAAGGACCCCCAACAAAGATGTCCTCACCCCCAGTGTCCCTCAAAAAGGACCCCCAAACGTCTTTTTCCCCCTTTTTTTTGGCCCCCCCTTGGCCCAAAATTTTCCACAAAAATTTAAAAACCCAAAAAAAAAAAACCCGGGTTTCCTCACCCGATGAAACCTCACAAAACCTTCCCCCCAAAAGGGGCCCCCCCGGACCCCACACACATTTTTCCCTCACAAAAATTTAAAAAAAAAACCCGGCCTGGGTTCGCCCCAAAACCCACAAAAAAACCCCACACGAATTCCCCCACACAAGGGCCAACAGATTCCCCACAATGGCCCCCCGGCCCCCCACACAATGGGGCCCCCCACACACACAGATGTACACTCACACACACAGATGTACACTCACACACAGAGATCTACGCTCACAAACAGATCTACGCTCACACACAGAAATGTTTGCTCACACACACACACACACAGAGATGTACGCTCACACACACAGATCTACGCTCACACACAGAGATGTACGCTCACACACACAGATGTACACTCACACACACAGATGTACGCTCACACACACAGATGTACACTCACACACACAGATGTACGCTCACACACACAGATGTACGCTCACACACACAGATGTACACTCACACACAGATGTACGCTCACACACACACAGATGTACGCCGCACACACACATGTACGCTCACACACACAGATGTACACACACACACACAGATGTACTCACACACACAGAGATGCTCACACACACAGATGTACACACACAGAGATGCTCACA
This sequence comes from Brachyhypopomus occidentalis, assembly GCA_020368025.1. Taxonomy (NCBI): domain Eukaryota; kingdom Metazoa; phylum Chordata; class Actinopteri; order Gymnotiformes; family Hypopomidae; genus Brachyhypopomus; species Brachyhypopomus occidentalis. The sequence continues at coordinate 1,630,095 of JAGXOD010000037.1, forward strand.
CACAGAGATGTACGCACACACACACATATACACACACACTCACACATATGTACGCACACACACAGAGATGTACACACACAGAGATGTACACACACACACACACAGAGATGTACGCCACACACAGAGCTCACACACACAGAGATGTCACACACACACAGATGTACACACACAGAGATCTACGCCACTCACACACACACACACACAGAGATGTACGCCACACACACAGATGTACGCTCACACACACAGATGTTTACGCTCACACACAGAGATGTACACACACACACAGATGTACACTCACACACACAGATGTACTCACACACACAGATCACACACACAGAGATGTACGCTCACACACACACACTCACACACACACGCTCACACACACAGATGTACACTCACACACACAGATGTACGCTCACACACAGACTTACGCTCACACACACAGATATACACTCACACACACAGATCTACGCTCACACACACAGATCTACGCTCACACACACAGATCTACGCTCACACACACAGATGTACGCTCACACACAGATGTACGCTCACACACACAGATGTACACTCACACACACAGATGTACACTCACACACACAGATGTACGCTCATACACACAGAGATGTACGCTCACACACAGAGATCTACGCTCACACACAGAGATGTACGCTCACACACACAGATGTACAGAAAATAGCTGTAATCAAACCTATAATTAAAAAAACGGATCTTGACCCCCGTCAGCTGTGCAATTATAGGCCAATATCTAATCTTCCGTTTATCTCCAAGATCCTAGAAAAGGTCGTAGCGCAGCAGCTGTGTTCATATCTTCATAGAAACGGCATTTACGAAACATTTCAGTCAGGGTTTAGAGCCCATCACAGTACGGAGACAGCGCTAGTTAAAGTAGTAAATGATCTGTTACTGGCCTCTGATCAAGGTTGTATGTCCCTACTCGTATTACTTGACCTTAGTGCAGCTTTTGACACTATTGATCATAGCATTCTTTTACATAGGCTAGAATACGTGGTCGGGATTAAAGGAACAGCCCTCTCATGGCTTAGGTCGTACCTGACTAACCGTTACCAGTTCGTTGATATTGATGGCGACTCCTCTGTTCATACCAAAGTTAAATTTGGTGTTCCGCAGGGTTCTGTCTTAGGACCTCTGCTTTTCTCGTTGTACTTGCTACCATTAGGTGATATCATCCGTAAACATGATGTTAACTTTCATTGTTATGCAGATGATACTCAGTTATATGTCTCAGCGAGACTAGATGAGGGAAGACAGCTTAACAAGAAAGTTGAGGACTGTGTACAGGACATCAGGCAGTGGATGTTGAGTAATTTCCTTCTACTAAATCCTGATAAGACAGAGGTACTTGTATTAGGACCACAGATAGCCAGTAATAAGTCCTCTGATTATTTATTAACTCTGGATGGTCATACAGTACCATCAAGTACAACAGTTAAAGATCTCGGTGTAATTATTGACTCGAGTCTATCATTTGAATCTCATGTAGATAACATGACTAGAATAGCGTACTTCCATCTTAGAAATATTGCAAAGATCAGAAACATAATGTGTCTACACGACGCAGAAAAGTTAGTTCATGCTTTCGTTACCTCTAGATTAGATTACTGTAATGCTTTATTGTCTGGATGTTCCGGTAAGTGTATAAATAAACTCCAGTTAGTTCAGAATGCAGCAGCAAGAGTACTTACTAGAACCAGAAGATATGAACACATTACTCCTATTTTAACTAGACTCCATTGGCTCCCAGTAAAATTCCGCATTGAATTTAAAATCCTGCTATTAACATATAAAGCGTTAAATGGTCTGGCGCCGCAGTACTTGAGGGAACTTTTTAGTCCTATACGAACCTCTGCGTTTACTTCGATCACAAGGTGCAGGCTTCTTATCAGTCCCTAAAATTATGAAGGCTGGAGCAGGGGCCAGGTCATTTTCTTACACAGCCCCTCAGCTATGGAATAAACTTCCATCCAGTGTTAGGGACTCAGATTCAGTCACTGTGTTTACAGTAAATCTAGATTAAAAACACATTTGTTTAGTCAGGCATACTGTTAAGAGCATTCACCCACCACTCTGTGTTCCTTCTTGTCTCCCCTACTTCATAGAGACAAGGACCACTCCAGGGCACCTGGAGGCACGGCGGTTCCTGATTCCGGACCTGCTCCACCCTTGGCACCCCTGGACTAAATTACTACACCCACTACACTTACCACTGACTAACCCCAACACCACTATCTCAGTCTGTATTCCCAATAGAGGATGGGTTTCCTGACGACTGCATGCAAGCACCCGCAGGCACCTGGGAGATGGTCTGGCTTGCCGGTGGATGTGCTGATGCCGGGTTGGACTTGCCGTTGCCGCGGGAGGACGTGCTGGTGCTGGCTCCTGCCTGGGGCCCTTCATCTGCACCGGCGGGACTGTGACTACTGGGCCGGGGAACAAGAACCCTTATGCCACAACTGTAAAACCACCTTTTGTCCACAAATACGGACTGGTGCTAACGGGCCGCCCAATGGAGGATGGGTTCCCTTTTGAGTCTTGGTCCTCCCAAGGTTTCTTCCTATATCCCCCGCCATCTTAGGGAGTTTTTCCTTGCCACTGTCGCCTATGGCTTGCTCATTAGGGATCTGGACCCATGCAATTTGTAAAGCTGCTTTGTGACAACACGTGTTGTAAAAAGCGCTATATAAATAAATTTGAATTGAATTGAATTGAATGTACGCTCACACACAGAGATCTACGCCCACACACAGAGATGTACGCTCACACACACAGATCTACGCTCACACACAGAGATCTACGCTCACACACACAGATCTACGCTCACACACAGAGATCTACGCTCACACACACAGATGTACGCTCACACACACAGACTTACGCTCACACACAGAGATGTACGCTCACACACACAGATGTACGCTCACACACACAGATCTACGCTCACACACAGAGATCTACGCTCACACACACAGATGTACGCTCACACACACAGATGTACACTCACACACACAGATGTACGCTCACACACACAGAGATGTACGCTCACACACACGCACACACACACAGATCTACGCTCACACACACAGATGTACGCTCACACACACAGATGTACGCTCACACACACAGATGTACGCTCACACACAGAGATCTACGCTCACACACACAGAGATACGCTCACACACACACAGCTCACACACAGAGATCTACGCTCACACACAGAGATCTATGCTCACACACACAGAGATGTACGCTCACACACAGATCTACGCTCACACACACAGATGTACGCTCACACACAGAGATGTAAGCTCACACACACAGATCTACGCTCACACACAGAGATCTGCGCTCACACACACAGATCTACGCTCACACACACAGATGTACGCTCACACACACAGATGTACGCTCACACACACAGAGATGTACGCTCACACACAGAGATCTACGCTCACACACACAGATGTACACTCACACACACAGAGATCTACGCTCACACACACAGATCTACGCTCACACACACAGATGTACACTCACACACACAGACTTACGCTCACACACAGAGATGTACACTCACACACACAGATGTACGCTCACACACACAGATCTACGCTCACACACACAGATGTACGCTCACACACACAGATGTACGCTCACACACACAGAGATCTACGCTCACACACACAGATCTACGCTCACACACACAGATCTACGCTCACACACAGAGATCTACGCTCACACACACAGATCTACGCTCACACACACAGACTTACGCTCACACACAGAGATGTACGCTCACACACACAGATGTACGCTCACACACACAGATCTACGCTCACACACACACAGATCTACGCTCACACACACAGATCTACGCTCACACACACAGATCTACGCTCACGCTGACCCGCAGCCCACAAAAGCAGCTCGTCTTTTTATCCTCGGAAAGCCAGTGACATTTGGGGCTGGCGACCACGTCATTAACTGATCGACCTCTGTGGGAGCAGGTGGGGTGTGTGGGTGTGTGTGTGGGTGGGGGTCTGACTCACACCGTCAGAGGCACTACTGCGGCAAGAATTTTAATAAAGTGTCTCCTCGCCGTGTCACTGGTGGCCCCACCATCTCGCATGCTAAGAGGCAGTGACACACGTACTCCGCATCCAAACGTCCTTGTCTGGGGTTGCCGCTCCAACTGCCTCCACCTCTTCCACCCCCTCCCTTCCGAGGCAACGCATCCACCCAAACAGGAGCGCTTACTCCTGCAGAGCCCTCTCATGTGAGGCTCCACCCGTACCCCTGCCTGTGCTCCCTCCAGAACCTCCACCACGCGGGAGCACAGGGGAGAGCAGTGCAGACAACAGCGGGAACGCTGAGCGAGAACCTGTCCTGAAGGGTTTTGCAGCGGGAACCTGTCCTGAAGGGTCTTGTTAATGCTACCGAATGCTGTCACATGTCTACCATGTGATCGCAAAAAAACAAAAAAAGATTGAGAACCACCAGTCGGCGAGCAGAAGTATAAAAGGACCTGTCGCTGTTCTGGCTTCCAGTGGCAGTTTGACTGATTAAAAATCGTTGAGAAGCCCTGTAGGTGGTCCTGCAGCCCCTCCTGACAATGCATGGGGAAACCAAGTGCAACAGCATTCATCTGATCTCCTGTCAGCAAACCAACACGCGTACCACGAGGCCGTAACACCTATTACTGATCTCAGAACGCGCTTTCTGTTGTGTAGCGTTAACCTCGTCAAGAAAAGTGCTGCTTCTACCAGTCACAACCACGCGAGCTTTGAGGTCTTTCGCTCCTCTGTCTATCACTGATTGAACACAGAACTCTGTTCATGCTCCCTCATCTGCATGTGATGGCTGGAAGACCCTTCAGGCACTCGTGGGCGTACGCAGATGTTTCTGTTTTTAGCAGTTCTGTTTCAAACTACGAGCTGCGTCGCTACAAATGCACTGGCTCGTTTCGTATGCATGTTTTTAATGCGTTTATTAAATTTAATACGGCTCCAACAATGCATTCTTTACAAAAAAAAAAAGTTTGTATTTTCTTGATGTAGTGATATAAATTCATGGTGACCTTTTAAAGCCGCAGAGACTCTCAGTGGTCTAGTGTGGATACTGTGAATAAGCAGGCTGAACTAATCAAATAAACCTGCTGGATGAATTTTCTTTGCTCGGGTAAAAATACAACTGAATGCATTCGCCTCTTTTCATGCTCCTGAAAATCGCGACTTGCTGTGCAGTTCATTTCTCCGCAGTTTCCACTCAATAAAGTTTGAGTTTAAATTCAAATTTGGTTTTTAGTCCTTCTATTACTGCGACGGCCTGTCTGACACTCACCGGAGGCCGCGTCTTTATATGGGCAGCAGTCAGCCAATCAGACCTTACTACACGAGATGGTTCAGATAAGTAAGAGAAATGACAGAAGGTGTCAAACTAGCCCACAATTGCCATATGAAAACTACTTTGTGTGTGTGTGCGTGTATATGTGTGTGTGTGTGTGTGAGGTAGCCTCAGGCTGTCTGTATGTCATTTCACAGGACTAAAAGAAGTATACTTTTTCACGCCTTCTCTCCCTTACACCTCCATACAACAAATAAAATCTTGTACTCTCCGAGTCTGCAGGGGGACACATTCAGCTAACACACTGACACTGTGTAGAAATCCAACAGCCATTCACACGTGCTTATCACATTTATTCTTTTTGTGATTGTAAATGAGTGTTTCTGATGAGGCAGGTTTAAAGCGCTTAGCACCGCATATACGTTACAGGCTCTCTTGACAATCCATAGAGAGAGAAATTGGCAGTAGCTGTCTAGCTTTTCAGACATGGCAGTTGATGAGAGAGACAGAGAGAGGGAGAGAGAGAGAGAGAGAGAGAGCAGGGGAGTGCGGGAACAGATGGAGGCAGAGATACTGGGAGAACGCAGCTCCCTCCCTCTGTCCATCGAAGAGAGAGACAGATTGCGGGGAGCTTAAAAGGGAAGAGAGACGAAGTGATATGCTGGTTTGAAAGATCCAAAGCGTGTGTGGAGGATGGACAGCGTGAGAGTGGGGCGGCCATGGTGGAGGGAGATAAAGACGTGGGGGGGGGGGGGCAGTGGCCGTGATGGAGGGAGATAGACGAGGGGGGGCACAGATGCAGAAGCATGCAGGAGAGAGAATGCATGCCTGAGCGCAGACGCGCAGACGCCCGGAGCACTCCCGCACTGAGGGTTGCTTAGCGAGGGCTGGATGTTGTGAAAAAGTGTTCTGGGCATCTGGAAGCACTACGGGCCACTCTGGAACTCTGTGAGAGAGGGAGATGGAGAGAGAGGAGGGGAGGAGAGAAGAAAGAGCCCTCAGCACATAATGAAAAGAAATAGATGGGCACGTTCAGAGGGGAGAGAAGGAGGATGGAGAGAACCCAGAGAGTTCATGATTGACAGAGAGAGCAACAGAGAGAGAGAGAGAGAGAGAGAGAGCAAAAGAGAGAGAGTGTGTGTTCACTAGAGTGTGTACAGAGGATAGAGGGGGTGCCTACTGCTCTCTGGTCTTCTGGTCCTCTTCTGTCATCACTGCCCACACTGAGAGGGTTGCTCTGCCATCAACCATTCATCCAGGACAGTGAGTGTGTGTGTGTGTGTGTGTGTGTTTGGCGCTCCTTCAGTGCACACTGGGAAGAATCTCCCACACTGCCTCTGCTCATAGAAGGGCCCTCTCCAACTGCTGGGTGTCACTCAGCCATCCAATGGAGGACATCCAGGCGCAGAATCCCTCCCAGCTACCAGGAGCGACGAGGCCCCAGCCAGTCACCCGCCTCTGGGGGCCACTGGGTGCCGGGCTCCCTGGGAATAAGAGTTTTCTAGAAGGTTCTGGGGGATCACTGAGCCTTGCTGCAGGTGCTTCAGGTCAAACCAAAGCCGCCTGAACTGCGGGCAGAATGCAGGTTCTGAGGTTTGAAAACTGTGTTTGGGTCTCAAGGCAAATTACTGATCGGCATTCATGAATGATCGTCCTGTAGGTCTCTGAGATTAAAAGCATGAAACTATCATCCGAAATCTCAGGTAACAAAAATGATTAGGGACGAACAATGGCGGGTATGCAAGGCAGCTGTCTGTGAAATGACATTTTGATTTGAATTTCCTTGATTGTGCTGCGTCTCCATTGCCTTTGTCCTACAACTGGTACCATCATTTCATTGATTGATGAAAACCTATTCTCTGAAAGAAATACGATGGGTCTGTGTGTGCCAGCGAGTGATTTAGTCCTGATAATGCTGCATTCATTATATGAGTCAGAACTGAATCCCAGAAAGGATGGCTAGCTTCAGATCTCCAGCAGGAATGAGATTAGTTATATGGCTGACACTGGCAAACATGTTTATTTCCCTAAAGTGCATGTTGCCAGCTAGCATACAGTACGTCACCAAGCATCTTACTGGATCAACAGTGGAACATTCCAGCTCCAGAGAAGAAGTTAGCCGTCACTGTTGTTTATTCACAATCTTGAGGGTTTTTTTTTCCCCCTCATGTGTGAAAGCACCGTCTCCCAATTAGCAAGAGGCGATCATCGCGGCAAACTAACAGCAGCAGACGCGCTAAAGGAGATCTGACTTCTATGTGAGGAGACTCTCGTCTGCACCAGCGGACGCTTGTCTGGTCTTCCTTCAGCGGGTTTCCGTGCTGGTTTTCTAATGAATAGCTTGGCCTGATAAGACCTATTTGTCTGTTTGTTGCTTTTGGTAACGTTCACCTGTCTATTCATTATCCATTAGGCGGCTGGCGGCTCCTGGCTTCCAAACACAAAGTGACAAAAAGTGCCTTGATGCGCAGTTTGTTTGCTAGTCTCTGACACTGGCTTTTGTCTGAGCTGAAGACACGCGTCTGTCTTTGTTAAGGCAGCTAATTGCTTCTGTGTTGCTGCAGCTAGCCTAGCCACTGATAAAGTATTGATTGGCTGTCCGTCGGGGAGGAGAGCAGGGGAGCTTAGGGAGGAGGAAAGGGAGTTAGGTGCTTCAGACCTGCTCAGACCTACAGCACAAACACCCTTCTGATCCCGGGCAGGGGAGAGTCACAGTGAGGGAAACCGCCTGGCTGCTAACGATGCTACGTCATGGAGGCAGTGTACTTGCATGAGTGCTGTTGGCTGATACAGACGTGGTTGAAGTTGTGACAAAGTTTTAACCAGCTCCAAACTTTTTGTCGCTAGTGAAATTATTCTGGGAGGGATAACACCATTTGACCTAATAGGGCAAAGCGCTTGAGATTGCTTCAGTAGTGTTGGAAACACAAAGGTCATGACAGCAGATGATGAGGAAAATCTTCTTTTCTCCTGTGGGGCAGGGAGGAGGGCGGGTTGGGGGGGGGGGGGGGGGGGGGGGTGCAGGGAGGAGGAGGGCAGGGTGGAGGAGGGTGGGGTGGGGGGTCGGAGAGCGGGGCGGGGAGCCGTCATCCCTGTATGGACAACAGAAACACAGCAGGGCCTGCCACTGAACACAGAGGGGGAGAGACAGAATGCACCTAACAGGACTTGATAACCACAGACTCCACACACACACACACTCTCACACACACACACACACACGCAAGTTTGTACAATCGCCCTGCGCCTCCCATCAAACAGGCCCTCCGGAGTTGCGAAATGCGTATTTCCTTCGTTTCCGGCATAGGGGTCAGTTAGCGTTAGCGTTAGCGGCTGACATCCATGAGCGATCACTGCGATCTCACCGAAGCCGCAGCAGTCTGTGGCATTTGTGAGTCAAGGAGCTGCGTGACGTTGGTGTTGCCAGGGGGATCGTGTGCCCTTAGTAAACCCCATACATCAGAGATAATGGGAAAACAGTGGTCAGCCAGGCAAATCATAAACATCTTAAAAGAGCAAGTTATTTTATCAGAAACAACCTGCTATTTTCATCTGGCTGGTCTGCATTGTCTCACATCAGATTATCTGCCCTTTGTTATTGTTATTGTTCAAAGAACTGTATTAATTAATCTATCCAAGTGTGGCATTCACGAATCAAGCTTGTGGCACTCCTGTGTGTTAATGTGTTCTGTTTCAAGGGTGTGAATACAACACACACACACACACACACATTTATACGTGACTATGGGAAGGCACTGTATTCCCACATGAATAAGGTGCAGAACAGCTTTACATTCAAATGAAAGTGAATATGGACAATGTGCACACAGTGCAATGCTGTGATTTCAATCTTAAGTCTTTCTGGATGTTACTAAGGGACACGCGCGCGCGCACACACACACATTGCTCCACTCCAAAAGTCAGAGGCCCAGTTAGAATCCCATCAGAGTAACAGGTCGAGAGGGTCAATTATTTACAGCGTCAAGCCCAGATTGCAATTACTTGCACTGCACGTGTTAGCAGTGCCAAGGGGGAGGCGACAGCGGCAGAATGCTTCGGGAGGAGCTACGCTGCCATACCTGGCTCCCTTTCCCAGTGATTGCAAAGAGCCGAAGCCTCCAGTGTGGCTAACACTTGTAGAAATTACCTGACAGAACCAATATAGCATTATTACCCAGCCACGTGCAACCAGCTGTCTCCGAGACGCGGCCGCGTGATATTGGAGCTCCCCCCCTCCATACAGCTACTCACGCATCCCTGCCCCACCCACCGCAATTTATTTTCTCCAAATGAAAATGAATTATGTATTTTTCAGTGTCACTCTCAAATATAAACTGCCGGTGTACCATGGGCTGCTCCTATTACCAGTCAGGCATATGGAGCAGGGTTTGTGGAACGACGCGATTTAAAACTATAAACTCGGCACTTGGTAAGTTTTCGAGTGCGGGAGCCAGGACAGGCACGAGCTGCAAAGCACTTTCAGCAGTTTTGAATCTCCTCTGCGGTACAGTCGCTTTTCGCTGTTCAGTCGGCTTCTGGCGCTAGTTCAGTCGAGATCTGAAACTCGTATTAGTCAGTCAGCAGGTTGACACGAAGAAGACTTATAGGGGACGGTAAAGAACTCTTTATTTCCAGCTTTTCGATGTGCTGCCTCTGAATGACGTGGTCCTAGGCGTCATGCAACACGTGGTCACGAGGTATTTACTGTAGCATGTAGCACCTTTAGCTTTTGCCGGTTTTCCACAACATCCAAATTAATTTCAATGGTCTTTTCTCACTCTTTTTCTTTCTCTGTAGAGAATGCCTTCAGTCCAGCATTTTTTTTCTATATATATATATATATATATATATATATATATATATATATATAAATATATATATATATATATATATATATTAGTATTGTATTAGTTTGCTAAATATAAAAAATATTGTATTAGTTTGCTAAATATCAGAAATATCATCAGCTAACCAGCTAGCATTAGCTGTTGATAATTTTGTGTATTTATTAGGGCCGCTAATTTCACAAGTTTCAACTGTAACACGTTAAACTGATTTGTGGTTTATAAACATTGTGCATGGTTAGTTTACAGTATCATGGCTACCACGGTGTGGAACAGATGGGAGCGAAGCAGGCATCAACAAAAACAAATGGAAAAGTGAAGCTTGTTGTGCAGACACGAGCGTGTCCCCTAGGTAGAACATCGGAATTAAGCTAATCCAACCCTGAACTGACGAGTCTTCACTGCGTAGATGTATAACACACACAGGAGATTCTCGATAACATTTTGGCGTCCCTTGTTTGATTTAAGAGCATTTTCAGAAGAAAGTAGATAATTTTTTTTTACATCAAGTCTAACATATCTAACATAATGTTATATTCCATGCTCTTAAAATCTGTATTACAATTCTTATCATGTGTCTGTTTCTCCCTCTCTCTCTCTCTCGCTCTCCCCCTCTATCTATCTATCTCTCACACACACACAAACACACACACTCATTAGATCCTACAAATCCTCATCAGTACAAGTCGGACATGCGTGCATGAATACATAATGTTTTTCATTACAGACCCCCCCCCCCCCACCACCACCACAGATGACCGTCCTATTCCACAGCGCAAGGTCACGCTGCATACGGCCCGTCTCCTGCATTCCCATCACATTCCCCATAATCCGGCACATTGGAGGCGGCAGCACAAGCGTGTTGGAGTCAGCCCCGTAACGAGGCTTTCTGTAATACCCAGCGGAATGTTCAGTATTCTCTCCGACGCGCGTCCTTGAGTCTCTAGTCCCAGTGCCTCCGTTTCGTATGCCGCTGGAAAAACCTCCCGTGCTAACTGGACTCGAGAACAAAAAAAACCAGACGAGGAGAGACAGTGAGGAGAACGCCTGGCCGGTGTTTCTCCAGGCACTGGATCGGACGGCTGTAATCGGTCTCTAAGCCCCATGAATGAAGTGTGGCAAGCCACCAAACCATCATAGTAATAATAGATGGATGAGATAGAGGCCTGCGTGGGCTCAGGCTGTAAGTAGCTATTATGGCTATGGCTCTTTAGTGCTGTGAGCACATGGCTGGACCAGCGTAATGTATGTCAGCTTCAGGTTTTACTGTTTATCTCACACAAGGGCCTGGTGTGCTGAAACGCCAATGTGCCTCCGAATTGTCCACACGGTTTTGGTGAAATATCCCGGAACACATCACCCCCCACCACCACCACCACAATGGGCCGTTTTTCTGTTTGTGCTGGGGGAGATGCCCATAGATGGGACATAGATCACGGTCTAGATGCTTCGGAGTGAGACGTCAGTGGTGGATGGCGTTGTCGAGGAGAGGGCACTTTGGTTTACACAAAGATGGATATGCCGTGTTTGGTGGTGGTGGTTTGGGTGCATGCAGCGGTTCCAGGACAGGGTGAGGGGACAGGGCGTTGGGGAGGGGGGCAGTTTTTCTCTGGCGTGGCATGTGGGATGACTTGCCTCGTGAGGGCTTTGCCGCCGCTGCCACAGGCTATCAGAGTATGAAATCGCATGGAGGGTTGTCCCATTCTGCTTCATTTAGCAGTGCCTTGCCACATCTCTCATTTTTGACACGTTTCTTAGGCGCTGGAAACACGCCTGGATGCTTGCCTACCCGAGGATGGTGGACTGGGGGTTGGTGAGTGGGCAAGGGGTGTAGGGGGCTGGTGGGTGTGGGGTGGAGCGCTGGGGGTTTTTGGTTGTGGGGTGGTGGGTTGGGGGTTTGGTGGGCTTGGAGTGGTGGGTTGGGTTTTTGGTGGGGGTGTGAAGTGGTGGGTTGTGGTTGGTGTGTTTGGGGTTTGGTGGGTTGTGGTTGGTGTGTTTGGGGTTTGGTGAGTGTGGAGTGGTGGGTTGGGGGTTCGGTGGGAGTGGATTAGTGGGTTGGGATTTGGTGGGTGTGGATTGGTGGGTTGGGATTTGGTGGGTGTGGAGTGGTGGGTTGGGGTGGGTTGGGGGTTGGTGGGTGTGGATTGGTGGGTTGGGGGTTGGTGGGTGTGGATTGGTGGGTTGGGGGTTGGCGCATCTGGGATGGGATTCTGTCATGCCGCATCTGGAATGGGATTCTAATAAAGCCAGTCGCTGCCATGGAAACAGAAGGAGAGGCACTACTTCTTCCTTGTCGGGAGAAACCCCAATGAGCACAGCAAGTCCACTCTCCCTCCCTCTCTCTCTCTGTCTCCCTCTCTCTGCCTTTCCCTTGCTCTGTCTCTCTCATTACCTCTTTCTCTTACTCCTTCTCTCTGTCTTTGCATCTTTGTTTTATCCTCTCTGACTCTATCTATTCCTCTCCTTCTCTCTCTCTCTCTCTCTCCCCCCCCCTTTCCCCTCTCGGAGCGTGGCAAATGGCCCACTGATTTTAGCCCATGAGGAAGCAGGCTCCTCGCCAGAGTGGGGCCCAGATAAGGCTGCGTAAAATTAGCTGTGGCTTCTCGGGGAGAAAAAAGAGAGGGAAAACTGTGCTACCGAGTCCCCCATGAAAGGAATTTCACACACGCTCCTCTATCGCATTCCAGTGCCGCGCGCACCATGACTGCCGCTCCCGAGGTTCGACATCCGCGCCCGCGAGAGGCGGCGGGCGAGAACAAAAAGGGGTGCGGCAGACAATCGAGCGGCAGACCGTGTCTGCCGCACACATCCCTGCGAGCGAGGCGGCGGGCCCCGGGAGAGGGAGTGCCGGGTATGATGGGATTGGATGACACCGTATCTCCCAGCTCCAACCTGGATTGCTGGATTGTGAGAAAAAAAAAAAAATACTAAAAAAAAAAAATGAGCGGGAGTGAGCAAGTACGAAAGCTTCCACCCCACCTCTTCTCCACCCCCCCATCCATCCGCCTCCTCCCCCCCCATCCACCCGCCTGCGTCTTTAACGGATTACTGCTCGATTCAGCTGGTTAACTCCCCACACTCTGGCTTTTTTTTATTCATGTGCTGCGTCTTCTGAAGGAAGAGCCCCACCACGCCGGCCTCCTTCTCCTCTCTGTAGCCGCCTCCTTTCAAGTGACACCAGGCTGATGAAAGTGGATGAAAAGAAGGGAGGCGGCAGAGGAGGAGTGAAGCAGAGCAAAGAGAAAGTGTTACGGAATGAAAGGGAGCTTGTCTCCCCGGGGGGGGGGTCTCCCCCCTCGGCCGGCCCGAGAAGCCAGTGTCCCCTAGTGATTTTTTTTTTTCTTTTTTCAGGAATTTACACATTTGACTGTGAGTGTGAAAAAGCCTTTAGGCCCCTAGGAAAGATGGGGCTTTAATATCAGTCTAATACAATGACTTAATGAGGTCTCTCTCTTTTCTGTTCTCTCTGTTTATTAGAAAATGTATGAAAGAAGCATACAGAGCCCAAAACTCTGGGCGTATTTTTATCCAGGAATTGGTTTGGAAATTGTTGCTATGCAAATGAATTTGTGGGGGTGAAGCGTCACGCTTGTAGGTAGGTAACCTCACAAAGGCATCACAGAGGATGATGGATATAACATTCAATCATTTGTTAGAGTGCAAACGGTCCATTACTTACATCATCTCTGCAGTATCTGTTACTATTTACAACCAAAGCTTTGAGCCGTAGGATCTTTCTTTAGAACTAATACAGCTATGTTCACCCGAGTCCCATTCGTGGCCTATATTCGTGGCACTTTTTAACAATGTGCTCTACAGAGATCCAGTCAATAGTGGCATGGATGATCTCTTAGAGATGGCCTGAAGGAAAGAGATTTTGAGAGGAGCCAAGACTCCCAAGGAGTTCCTGCTGTCCCGTGGAAGGTGAGGGGTTCTGAATCGCTCTTGATCTTCACATTGCTGACCTCTCATCCTTCCCTCAAGATCACACTGGACTTGTTATACAGGAAGTCATAAGGATCAAAGAGCCCCGTGTCCAAGTGTGTTTTTTCACAGATTTTTTCATTACTTCTTGGTCCTCCTTTTTACTCTTTTGTGTCTATTTTGTGCTTCCTGTTCTAGGTGTCTGCCCTCAGCGTGTCGTCCGAAGGGCACCCAGACGGACGGCCAGCCAGCAAGAGTGACAGCGGCTGATTGGCTCCAGCTCCTGCTGTGCTCCGATAGGCCAGAGAAAAGGAGGCACAACAGGAAGTTGTTAAATATTCACAGTCACGGTACTGGCGGATACAAGAAGAGAGACACCAGTCTGGCTGATACCGTTCAGAGAGACGCGATGCACAGGACCAGTCTCTGGCCTCGCTAGCAGATGTTTGCGCGAGGCGATTCATAAACAGCTATAAACAGCTCTCGTTTTCAGCCTTCTCTGAAGCACACTGAACAGAATGACTACGAAAGCATTGTGGGTTTCAGCTGCCGCTCCCGGGCGCAGGAGGCCGGCGTGCTGTGTCTCACGGCCCCGCCCACGTTGGCAAGCCAACCCCGAAAGGCACAGCGGGGCATATGGCTCCTTTGAAGTCGAAAACGCAAGAATGTAATGCTTGGCAGGCCGCGGCGCGCCGGAAATAAATAAAGAAATAAAACTGACGTGAAATAGCTGAGGAACGGGATGAGTCGGGAAGCCGGAGCAGCCTTGCTGGTCAGCACGGGGCTCCTGTCAGCAGAACGTTCTGGGCAGCGCAGTGTCCAGCTCTCTGGCAAATCTGGCCTGCTAAAAAAAAAAAAAAAAAAAAAGAAGAAGAAACGAACCAGAACCCCCTCCTGCGTAGGCCGTAACGCTCCACACAACAGCTGTGGCCCGCGGACTCTCTGTGCATCTACATTCCTCTTTGACCTGGAGGCAGCTGAGGTCTGTGTGGGGTATCGGGAGCTGCCCGCCCTGGTAAGGGTTGCCTCTGTGATGTGCCCTTCCTGATAATCCTGAAATATAAACACTGCCGACAGTTCTGAAGAGAGGTTTATTTATTTATTTGGGGAGGGAAAAAAACAGATACAGCTGTGTTATTGAGATCCGTCTGCAACACATCTGTCAGGCAGCCACGGATCAGGAAGGAAGAAGATGGCACATGGTGATTGGACAGGTAGCTCCCCACCATGCATGAAGTATTGATGCTGCGGGAGTCCAGGACTTGAGGAATAATGGCTGGTTATTGGCCTCTTCATCAATGTCAGTTCCCTTTGCCTGACTGGCCAATGGTGCATTCAGAAACCACCCAGCCCCATTTATGGAGCCTCTATTTTACTATTTGAGGCTAGAGTGCTGAATTACACTTTTAAAAGGAAAACAAGTCTGCAAAATGCTTCCTAGCTTCTGTGTGTCTGTGTGTGTGTATGAGGAGGTGTGGCACACAGGTGAAAAGTAGCTGTAATCTCCCTTCATCAGTGTGT
The DNA here is from genome assembly GCA_020368025.1 of Brachyhypopomus occidentalis. Taxonomy (NCBI): domain Eukaryota; kingdom Metazoa; phylum Chordata; class Actinopteri; order Gymnotiformes; family Hypopomidae; genus Brachyhypopomus; species Brachyhypopomus occidentalis. The sequence continues at coordinate 1,645,766 of JAGXOD010000037.1, forward strand.
TATCATCTCTCCAGGAGGGTACCAATGTGCAGAGTGATCCTAAGGTGAATCCAGCTTTAATTAAATGAGAGCTCAGAAAGTGTGACTTGGGCATTGTGTGTGTGTGTGTGTGTGTGCATGTGTGTGTGGTAGCAGGTGTATGGTTATGTGTGTGTGGGTGTATGTGTGTGGGGTATGGGTGTATGTGTATGTGTGTGGGTGTCGGGGTAATGTGTGGGTGGGGGTGTTGGGGTGCGTGGGTGTGGGTGTATGTGTGTGGGTGTGTGTGTGTGGGGGTGGGTGTATGTGTGTGGGGGTATGGGTGTGTGGTTTGTGTTTATGTGTGGGTCTATGTGCGTGGGTGTGTGTGTGGGGGGTGTGTGTGTGTGTGTGTGTGTGTGTGTGTGTGTGTGTGTGTGTGTGTGTAGCTCCATCTCTTCCTACAGAATCAGGAGCAGTTCCCTGTTCCCTGTATGACAGTTTTATTGCATCTCTAATCTATGTAAACACAGCAGCAGCAAGAAAGGAGAGACAGAGTGAGAAAGAAAATCGTTCAGCATCACTCCACACACACAAACACACACACACCTCACAAACATGCACACACACACACACATGCACGAACATGCACACGTAGACACATACACACCTCACAAACACGCACACACGCACGCACACACATACACACGCACAAATACGCACACACACATATACTCGCAAAAACATGCACACACACACACACACACACACACGCACATATACACACAAATACCTGTCACAGATGTCAATCGTATCTCAGAAAAGGGCTCCAGCACTTGTATAGAGGACTACGATGATTTTTTAATAATAATAACCACAATCCTTCCGCAGGTCACAATGGGCTACTCCTTTATTATCTGACATTTAAGAACAGCAAACTTTCTCCCCTCACCCAGAGCAGGTGGTACATACCTTAGAATAGCTCTAACTTGGCCTTTTGTGGGATTTTCTGGATTTGTTTGAGGCGGTGTAATTATTACAGGCTGAAATATCAGTTTCGGTCAAAGATCGAGGCAGGTCTTGCACTAACTAGGCAACTAGGCAATCAGACACAACGCCTGGACACTAACAGCCTCGGCCCACAGACTAATAACTCTTCTATTTGCATAATTCATATTTCAAATTAAAATTGGATTTGTGAGAGGGTTCAGTATTCTGGAATCAAATCTCCACTTATCGCACTGGTGATATGCCGTTCATCTGTCGCGCGTGTTACAGGCCGTGTTCATCCTGCCTGAATGGCGTAACACTACCATAAGAGTTTTTAAGTGTCTGTTTCTAATCAAGCTCCTGGGGCAACAGGACACATATTAAGACAGCTCTCACGTGAAATTCTTTCTTCTGGTGTATTTATAATGCAGCTTGTGGGCTCCTCATTTTAATACTGTCTCAACGTGACCGCGTGCGTCTACGGTCCTGCGCAGATGGACTGTCCCGTACGCTCATGTCTCGACTAGCTGCTTATGGATGTTTAGATAATGAAAAAACTGGGATGGACAGTAGGCTAATCTGATGACTAGAACTACCCTGGTGCAGAGAAGCTTGTCACAGCATTCCTAAAACTCCTCTGAATGCAATTTACACTTCAAAATTACTTTTATTTGTTATTGTACATAATAGTAAGTATCATTAGTATTGAACACATTAAGGGTGTCTGGTTTTCAACAGTCTAGGATCTGCAATGGGATGAATGTGAAGTTTTTTTTTCCAATTGTGATGTTGCTTTTCAGTGTAATTACTGGGGAACATGTATTGGTGTATGTCTCTGCACCAATCAGCTCTCAAGGCATCCAATTAAAACCAGAAAAAAGACAGAAGCTTGTGTATGTATGCTCGACTCGGGACCGTTGCGGTCTGAGTTGACGTTACATTTCTTCAGTCTGTCTATTGTGTAAGTGTTTGGATTTTAAGGACCCGGGGAGCATACTATAAATTATTTAAAATGTTTGTATAATACTATACTAGAGTGTTATATTAAACATTCAGCAGTTTTTCAATAAAAAACAGAACAGAATTATGATATAACACTACTCAAAAACCAGGGAAATTGAGTCATCAGTCCTAACTGAAAACAGTTTTTGGGTGGTCCAAATATTCAAATAAGCAAGCTTGATTGACAGCCTGCTGTCCAAGACTTGCAGCCTGATATGCTACTCGAGCAGAGTTGAATAGCACAATGGAGAATTAGAATGAGGATGGAGAATTGGAATGAGGATGGAGAATTAGAATGAGGATGGAGAATTGGAATGAGGATGGAGAATTAGAATGAGGATGCTGATGGAAATATTCTTGACGCTGAGCCACAAGATTAGCTTCATTTGTGTTATTAAAAGATGATCACTACTGTATATTAATCTGCATGTATAAACAGTACAATATGTATACACCTGTAGAAAATGCCAATCCAAAGGGGCAGATAATACAAATGACTGTATCAGTTTGTAGCTAGCTAGGTTGCTGAAAGGTGAAACTTCCTGAACAATGATATTGGAACAAATTCACAGAAGATGAATCTTGTAATGCATTCCAGTTATATTGAGCTTTGTCTTAAATCAACTGAACAAGAGAAGACTAGAAGTAAAGTTTCATGGTGGAATTTGAGGTAAAGTTATGAAGGTCAAAGCATTCGGCATTGGAGAGTAAGTCCAAAGGGTATGTGGATCCTGAAGTATAACTTTAATATCAGTTCAGAGAATTCCTTAGAAGTAGTAAGAGACATTGAGAGTAAGCAATTGTGTCAAATTGTAATTATATGAATATTTATAACAGAAAAGTTGATGGTGAGATCTGGTCTAATGTTTATGTGGTTTGCAATTACATTTCTTTATGAAGAATAAAAATTAGATAATATTTTTGAGATGATGTCAACATTTGAATCATAAAAGTAGATTATGATCAGTATGTAGAAGACAGTTTGAGTTTTATACAAATGTACAAGAGACAATGTATAGGACTTAATATAATGCCTTGTGGCACTCCAATATTACAGAGATTAGGAGAATGATGCATTATCCATTATAACCACTTACAGATCTGTTTGACAGATACAAAGAGAGTATATTAATAACAGGAATAAAGTTTAAATGAATCAGGAGAGTTTGATTTATATATATATATGATATGATGTATGTATGTGTATATACAGTATATATTTAAATGTATATATATATTATATATTATATTATATCACTCAGTAATTGTTGATAGATACATCTTACATACTGAATTTGGGAATTATTAGTCCCATGATGTTTACTGAACATCATTTCCAGTAGCACTGACATAACGAGGAATGAATCTAAAAGAGAAAAAATATTTAAAGACAGGAATAATTTTGTGAATAAGATGGGAAAACAGAGTCTGCAGAGATGGGTAAGATGATTAAAATAAGAGGATAAAAGTGTGATTTCATAAGATGCATACTCAATGAATATTAATTTTTCAAAAGACTATCAAATGTATAGACAGTGGTTTAACAGACACAGTAAATGAACCACTAAATCTCTGTTTTCCTTCATAATGAGTGACTGAAATTAATTCAGATGTTACAGTTTTTCTCTAATAATATGCAACAGAGCACATCAGTGAAGAATGGAAATACATTTGTAATAACACCATGTAGAATGTAAATAAACTTTTTGACTGTATTGTATTGTATTACATCTTAGATGTTGAGTCTCTAAGGACCTTTAAGATTTAAGTGAGAAAATCTTCAGTGAGTATGATTATTTCAAAGCTAACTTTGCATGGAGGGTTGATTTATAGATATATACTCCAAAATTAATTTCAAATTTCTGACATTTATAACATGCTCTTTGATTAACTGATGAATACCAATACCACTAATTTTGGTTAAGAAGAAATGTTACCCAATATAAAGACATCCAAGCTAAAATAAATGTAACATTGACAGATTATGTGTGACTATAATTGTGATCGCATTTGTTTGCAGGGGACACCTGTGTGCATAAGCTGGGAGACACTTATCAAAAACGAAAAGATAATGAATGACATCATGATACAAAAGTGAATCATTTGCTTCAAAACAATTCAATGCACCTATAACAATAGATTTCCTCATCCTCCCTCATGCCAAGCCTAAGCAGTTCATCCTTCAGCTGGGATTCAAGTCCGGCTCTAACGTGCTGTCCATTCCTTTACGAGTCTCTGTTGTGGTCAGACGAGAGAGGGCCCTCAGAAAGAGGGTTCCTCCCCTTCTTACATTCCAGTGTGTGCCAGAGGTGTGTGCGGTTTCCTCAGAGGTATGTGAGGAAGGTCACAGCGATGGGCCAGGTACGTTCTACGTGGACATTCACAAACATAGACAGGTGCTTCCTCTCACCAGTCCTACCTGGTTTTGTTCTCATTCGGTTAAGGAAAAAAGTCACTGGGAACTGGCTAGAACTTCACTGGGAGAACAATGACGTTTTTAAGTGTTCCAAACGCAATCCCGATAATAGGGTTTTTTCTTTTTCTGTGTCATGCTGTTGGACTATTTGTCAACAGACTGTGTGGCCCTGTCTTTGAATGGAGTCTTTTTTCACTCAGATGAACCCGGCCGTGTAAGAAGGGACTCACCAAACAAAGTGGAGCATACTCTGGAATCGTTGGGCACTTTTTCAGACAGATGGGCGCGCACGAGAGAGAGGACACCTGCTGGTCCGCTTTCTCTTTCCCCTGGTCTCTCACACTCTCTCTCACACTCTCTCACTCTCTCTCTTTCTCTCTCTCTCTCTTGCATTAGAATTCAGTGTCTCTCTTTCCCCTGGTCTTGCTGAGTGGGTTAGTGAAGCGTGTCACGGTACGAACCAGTGAATTATAATGAACTGAACGTGCGTGTGTGCGTGTGTGTGTGTGTGTGTGTGAGAGAGTGAGGGGCAGAGAGGGAAAGAGGGAGGGTAATGGGGGGGGGAGGAGAGAGGACCCTCGCTGAGCACGAGCTGGTTCTCTTCTTCAGGCTCAGAGAGTGAAAAAGAGAGAGACAGAAAGAGAGAGCGACGTAACGGAGAGGACGAGCGAGGCTGTCGTCTGAATCACCACCACCTCCACTACTCCATCCCTCTCTTTGCTCTGTCCTACACATTTTCCCAGGCACGGGGGAGTTTGTGTGTGGGACGGAAGACCCTGCTCCAATTCCTCTCTCTCTCCTTCTCTCCCTCCCTCATGCCACTCACTTCTGTACGAATCCATTCATCTTTTCCATCACATTTTCGTGTCACCCTCCTCCTGTTTTTTTAACATTCATTTTTTCGCCATCCCTTCTCTCTCTCTCTCTCTCTCTCTCTCTCTCTCTGCCGTTCTTTCTCTCCCCCTCTCTCTCCCCCACACCATGGTATCCCACTCATTCAGTCACGGCTGAAGGAGAGAAAATGAGCAACCCAGAAAGCTGGGAGAGTAGAGGACGGAGAGAAAAGGAGAGGAGAGGAGAGGAGAGCAGGGCGAGAGCTTTGTCCAGCCGCCGGAGCACGAGACGGATGCTGCACCTGCCGCGTCTCCCACAGGAGCCCATCTCTCCTCCTGTCCCTGTGATGGATAATCCCGGCAAGAGCTCTCCACACGGGAACAAAACACCAAAGAGAAGAAAGGGGCCGACACGGAACGGGGCAGCTGCACAAAGAAAAAAAAACGTTGCTCCTCTGTTTCGATTTTCTTTGTTTTCCCTCTCAAACACCTTGGGCGCAAAGCACTTTTCATAAAAACTTGAAGCAGTACGTTAGCGCTTTTAGACGTACACTGTCTCGTTTTGGCCTCGCCGTTCTGGAACTCTTTTTCACTTCTCCCTTCCTATCGAAGGCAGAGTTTGGGACGGTTTTCTGCTGCTAATTGTGTAGAATTCTCAGGACCTCGGCGTGCTGAAAAGCACTTTTCATTCAAATTCATTCCTTTCCAAGCCGTTGGCTTAAAAGAGCTTTTCGAGCCAGAGCCTCGTCCTCCCCGGCTTTTGAGACCAAAATAATTGGAGCTGGAGATTGCCTGCACTGTAACCAAGCCAGAAGAAGAGCTGGCCCACCAATCCGGAGAGAACACCTGGTGTTTTCGGGAAGTGGCATTTTCCTGAATCGCCGTATTATCTCTGGGGAAAAAGGGGAGGGCGGGGGCCAGCCACCCACGACGAGGCCCGTCATGATCCAGAGGCGATATGTTCTCCAGGCTAGAGGGAGACAGAGGGAATCCTGAGGTGACTGAAGCAGGACTGAAGGAGGTGCAGGGGGGTGGGGGTAGGGCCAGCTCGAGATACCAGCACCAGTGCCACTGCTCCATCCCCTCCAGTCCATGGACCGTTCCAAGAGAACGACAGTGAGAATGTGGACAATGTACGTTTTTCTGTTAACACCTTGAAGACTGAAAAGCATAAGCTGAGGAAGAGAGGTGCAACGCTTAATCCTTCTCCCACCTCAAAACACTGAGGCGAGTTTAAAGGGAAAAGATTCTCCTGCCCCTGACCTTTATCAGGCAATCCTAAACCCAGCAAAGAAAATTCAGCACCCGGGACGCTTCCTCCGTCCGTACTCCACTTTCACCCCTGCTTTACATTCACTCACTTTTTCCCATTCTCTCTCATTCTCTCTCATGTTCTCTCTTTCTCTCTCATTTATTCACCAGGGCCCTTTTCTCGTTCTGCCCATTTTTTTCCTCGCTCCAAGTCGCTAGAAGCCGCAGACCGCTAATCCACAGGCGTTTCGTCAGATAGTCCGCGCTGATCTCTACACTGATTGGCCGTCTACTTCAGACCTCTCCTCCATCACCCCTCCTTCTCTCGCTCTTTCACACTCCTTCATTTTACCTCCCTACCAACTCCCCTCATCTCTCTCTCTCTCTCTCTCTCTCTTCCCCCTCCCTCACTCTTTCTCCCTCTCCGTCTCTCCCTCTCCGTCTCTCTCTCTCTCTCCTTCACCTGCTATCTCTCTTTCTCTCCATGCTTCATTGCCTCAGTATGCAGTAGCCGGGCTGCTGGGAGCCGATCCTTCTTTCAGTTCCTGCAAGGACGGAGCAAGGTTGAGGTGAGTGCGTTTGAATCCATCCTCTTCCTCTCACTCTTCTGCCCTCTAACCACGGCCGGACAGGAACCACGTCCCTCTTGACGGCTGTCTTTGTTACCTGGTGTCATCTCTGCCGCGTGTGCCTGTGCATTTTCTGCTTTTGTTTAAAGAGCATGAGTCATTTAGACAATGTTACTCCTTGCTGCTGGCGTTAGCTGTTCCCTGACTAAGTGTGCGGGTCTGTGCGTTGGTGGGAAGGGTGTTGGACAAGTGTGTTTGGACCGATTTGGGATTGGGTGTCACAGCAAAGTCAGATATAAGCTTTTGACTGCGAAAACAGGGTGTAGTGCTAGACTGATTAAGCGTCTGTGTGTGTGTGTGTGTGTGTGTGTGTGTGCGTGCTTGGTTATTGGGATGCTGGACGGGTCCTCTGGGTAGTGTGTGATTGCGTTATCTTTTGGTTCAATATGCAGACAGCCTGAGGTCATAGAATGCTGAGACCTGCACTGTGGCTTAAAACCACTGGCCACTGTTTCATCTCCACAATCACTCTTCTTACCCATTCATGCTTGCAGCTTACACCCCCCACCTTATGTGTGTTGCACACACACACACACACACACAATCGCACACAGTGAAAGGAAGAGAGACAGACAGAGAGCGCAACACTTAGAAACAGTGTGAAACATGCACACATTCACTATGACAAATTTAGGTATTCCCCCAGGGCTGGACAGAAATAGATGCAATGCTAAATTAGGACAGGGCTCTGGGTCTGTGCTGAGAAGGTACCGCTCCATCTCCTGAAATTGCAGCTCCAAGCATGTGCATAAATGTGTGTGTGTGTGTGTGTGTGTGTGTGTGTGTGTGTATTTTTAAGAATATAACACTTAAGGTGACTAATGCAGTTTAATAGACCGTACTGAAGCAGTGTGTTGTTCCTGAGCTTAGATCTGGTCTTCCAGCCTGTTTCTTGAAGCTGGTGCCACTCACAGAGATTTCTCCTGTCCGCCTGCAGGCACTCAGACACACACAGGGCTGACCATCTCTCTGCTCACACTTCATCTCCTCCTGTCCATCTCTCTGTCCATCTCTCTGTCCTTCTCTCTGTCCATCTCTGTCCATCTCTCCCTGGCCCCATCACCCACCGCTTTAAACTGAGGTGCGTCCATTGCTTAAATTCCCATAGATCTGCTCCTCTGTGCCCAGCTGTTTTTGTGTGTCTGCGTGTCTGCTGAGCGAGACGGGCTGCTGGTTCGTTTGCTGTACCCATGTCTCAAGCAGGAGGCTCCAGGTCTGCTGTGCTGTTGTTGCATTAATAGAGAACGGCTTTTGTTCTTCTTCTAGAAAAAAAGGCTCTTTCTTCAAATGTTAACCATCTCAAGAGGGTGTTTTATTAGATATTAAAGATTCAAGAACTTCATAGTTTGGAGCTGACAGAATGGTGCTGCTGCATTTCTGCTTACCAGCCAGAGGCAAAAAAAAAAACCTGACTAAAGTGGGAAGGATTTACCTCAAACGGCATAGCAAATGGTAGACAGTATTGTGGAGTCCGAAGAAATCCGCTTCTGTGAGCTGAAAGTGGATTTTCCACACTGAAATCAGGACTCTCTTTTCAGCATTCCCCTACTGCTAAGACATGTGGGAAAGGGAACATAATGGTTGTGTGTGTGTGCGTGTATGTGTGTGTGTGTGTGTAAGCGCAGAGGGCAGAATACACTTGCTGTGAGTGTAGACTGACAGTTGCCAAATTAGTCCAGACAGATTACAGTGGGATCCAAGCTCTCCTTACACATGCTGTGAGAACCAACAGGAGACAGACAGGAGTCACACACAGAGCCTGCTCAGAAACTGTAGGTCCACTGAATCTCCTTTCCTGTGAACGCCTCTCTGTTGTACACAAAGACTGAAAACAGAGAGTAAAGAGAGAGAGAGAGAGAGAGAGAGAGAGAGAGAGAGACAGGACGCAGAGCAAGAAAACTATAGGCAACCGCTAAGGGGATCACTACACACCAAATAAATTCCAGTATTAGTGAGACATGACTAAAGACCATTAGAAATTAGCCAGAAATTAGCCAGAACGAAAGGCCATTAGAAATCAGACAAATAGATATTAGGGCAGTAAAAGTGGTGATGGGGGAGCAGCAGGAGGTCCTAGCTCCTGGGTTAAGAGGAGACAGTGTGTATCAGGCTTTAGCCCACACCCGGAGCAGGATCGGTCTGCTGGGGCAGCTTCATCTGCCTCAGACAATGTCGGTGCTGGCCCTTCCCCCACCCCCTCGCCCCCAGACACACACACACACTCACACACACACCCTCTGAGCATCTTTTCGATCATGTCTCTCTCACCTGAGATGTCCTCTGGGCTGCCATATCCCTCTCACAATGTGGAATTTAAGGACCTGGTTTGTGACCACACTCACCCAGCAGAACGTGACTCGAATTTGCACCGCGTTAGTTGTTCTCAGTGTCGGGTTGGTGCTGTGGTCAGATGTTTAGGTCTGAATTTGGTCTAGATGGGCTCATCATTTTGGCAGAAGAATCATTTCTAGAAGACTAATTACGACGTAATGTTATAACTTGCGGTGTTATAGCCTTGTGTTTTCTAGTAAAGAGGAAATGCAGGATGTGCAAGACTTGAACGGGACGGTGAATTTCACTGGTGTTTTGCGAGACGTTCTGCCTCCTACCCGTTTGGTATGGTGAGGTTCTGGTGTTGTGGAAGGGTTCGGCAATGACGTAATTTTTTAGAGCTCAGTGTTGACTGTTGCTGGGGGGGTGGAGGGGTGGGCGTGGCAGAACCCGTGGGTTACACCTCCCTCACACCAGGCAAGGAATCGGCGTTAAAACATCTCCTTCCTCTGTGCATCCCTGGATGCCATTTTCCTTATCCTTATTTTTGCTCTGAATATAGTCTGACAGTCCCATGCCAGTCATAAACGGATACATCTAGAATTCAGTTTAAATATGTTAAACCTATTAAACTGTGTAAAGATCTGACTCAGTGGTGTGTGTGTTTTCCACAGAGGCTTGCCTACTGATTACACCCTCTTCTCTGCTTCAATCATTTATCAGTTTTATTATCTAACAATGGAAGTCCCGAAATAGTGCCGATACCCAAATATAGACGTAGCCAAAATGCCCACGGCTTGAGCTGTGTGTGTGTGTGTGTGCGAGAGAGAGAGAGAGAGAGAGAGAGAGAGAGAGAGAGAGTATGTGCGCTCTTTTGGCAGGCTCTCGTGGCTGCGATTGTGTTAGCGAAGGGGGACCCCATCACCAGCAGCTGCCACCGTTGCATCACTGTGTGAGGGAGTGTGCGAGGGAGGGGCGGGGGCGAGGACGTTCGGGGGGGCCGTGGATGATTGAGCGGGTGCGTGAGCGAGCGAGTCAGTGATTGAGTGAGAGATGGACAGCGGAGCAAAAGCGAGGAGGAAAAAAATAGAAAGGAGAACGTATCGTCCTCCACATGCATGCTAAGAGGCTTCTAGTACAGAAGTGTGGCTACGCCGGAGCCCATTCATCCTGCCTACAACTCAGCCGGGGCGGATTCCCACACCTGCCCGCAAACCTGCTCTCCTCCTCGCTGTTTAATTCATCTGTTCTCTCTTTTGACTTGTAATGACCCTCTCCCATCAATTAGGCTAACTCGATGCTAACGCTTTTTGGTTGGTGCATAAATACATATTGATGTCTCGCCTGTAGACCCCATTTCTTCCCGGAGGTGCGTAAGGAGAGAGGAAAAAAATCACTCTCGCGTCCGCAGGGGAAGGCATTTGCCAGAGATAAAGCTAATTTAATCCGATGAAATGTGACATTTGGCAGCGGGAGCTCAGATGCTCCCGCCTCAGCCAGAGTGCAGGTGCTGCATCAAGATTAATGAATCGCCAGCAGCCAGTGCGTTCGCAGCGAGCGCCCGCGCGCGGGAGGGCGCACGAGCTGGAGACTCGCATGCCAAGACAGCGAGCGACGGGAGGTCAGAGTTCTGCTACGAGGTGGGTGTAGGACCACGCAGAACGTACCGTCATTTGTCACTAAGCGAAGCCCGCTGAGCGGAGACCGAGAAGGCGGCTACCCTGATTAGAAGTGCGATTTTTTTTTAGATTTTTTTCTTCTTTTTTTAACTCCCGGTTCCTTCCGTTCTCTCAGTCCTCCTCCTCTTTCTTAGCCTACTGCTGTTCCATTCTGCTCGTACCGAATTGTGTAACACCGGCATGGAGGCTGCTAAAAAAATGCGTGTGCGCAATTGTTTACTCGCGTGGTTAACTGTGCCCACGGTTGGTGGGGAATTTCCTCGCGAGAGCGACACGGTCCCTGCCAAACGAAACAGATTGGCACTTGACTCATGCCAGGGTACAATAAATAATTATTGCCTCTCACGATTACTTATGGTCTGCTGAGTAGAACTTAGTTATGAAATAAGCCCTGTTAACTCCCAAATACCGTCTTACTGCAGAAACATTATAATTTCTCAGCGTCGGCTTCGCAGCTTGAAGTCGAAACCTCGGATTAGAAGGGGCGAAGTTTTTTGCCCCGGCGTAGGGATGTGGCAGGTGTGTGCTTCGCAGTCACTTCCTCTCCCCTCTCCCCTTATGCTGTGTTCCCATATCACCTTGACCTCCCTGCCTCCTAAATTACACAGGGTGACAGGATGTCCTCATTAAGAGCGCAAAAGGAGGGCATTCTGTATTCACCACGGGGACTCGATTACCATAAAGTGACAGTGAGGAAAAACAACTCGGGAATTTAAGGTAAGGGAGCGGAGTCGCTCATGAGGTGCGCGTAGCCGAGAACCGCTTGCTTTTGTAACAAAAGCCTCTTACTGAGCGCTACTTCAGCGTTTGTAGTAAGTATAGTGTGAGAGGAAGCCTGTTAAAATCTAGAGCATCAGTGAGAATGTCTAGTTTTCGAGAGCTGGAACGGGTTTAACACGCGATTCCCTCTCAACATCAGAAGCAACAAACGTGGTTCTTAATTCCCGGCTACCGTCCGGCTGGTGCGCAAGTCTCTTTCTTCTAATACATCTTTGTTGATGAGGTTCCTGTTTGCACTCTATGGTATTACATTTCTCCCCACCTAGTATGTCGAGTCCGTATAACCACCCCGTTGTGAAGGATTTACAGTTAGTAGCTCCCGTTTAATTCTGGTCTCCCTGAAATATCAACACTACCTCGCGCGGACTACACATATAGACAGATTTTATATATAAAGATAGATAGATAGATATATATTGATATATAGATCACATCTAACGTGTTAATTCACGGTAGCAGTAGGCGCGTGTCCTCATATTCGCTGGCGTTTCTCATCGCGCGCGTGCACTTTCTCCGCTCCGAAAGCCCCAGGTGGCCGGGCGTGCTTGCGCGGGCTCAGTCTCCGGGTGGGATCTAGCCGCGTGATTAGCTGCTGAGGGAAAAGGGCCGGCGTAATAATGTTGTGACTGTTAATAAGCGGTGTTCGCGCTCCTCTATAGAGCGTGTGTGTATAATTAGGTGGGGTGGGATGAGCACTGCGGTTTGATCAATAGGCTAATGCACCCGCTCAAAAGAGCCCAGGGAAGAATAGGGCGCAGGAGTACTGCCAGCAGGGACAAAAGCAAAGGCTCTGAGCGAATGGCTGCCTCTGTTTAAGACTTGAGAAGATCAATTTGCCATATCCCAGACAGGGGCTTAAATAGCCAAGAAAACACGGGTGGAGGGGGAGGGGTGAGTTCTATGGTTGTCCTATAGGGGGAGATGTAGACCCCACACCAATGGCAAGACTCCTGTCAAGGGTCAGGAAAATAGCTTTCCATTTGATTTAATGGCCCTTAAAAAAACACAACTCACTCTCTAGTTACTTTTCCGCCACTCTTATCGATTTGTCGATTTGATAGACAGGCGGTGCCCGGGTTTCATTTGCGACAAACGTATCAGTATCCACAGCCATGACAAAGAGCTGTTTACCTAGACCTCCTAGCTGAAAAAAGAACAGGAGTAAAAAGAGAAGGAAGAGTAAAAAAAATAAAAAATAGGCACTGTGAGCATCGTGAATGGACGCTTTGTTCACACGGGCCCGGACCCAGCAGGACAGGACTCAAGGCTCTGATGGATAGTTATACCTGCCCCCCCCCCCCCCCCCCACAGTCTCCCACTCCCTCCTCAGCGCCTCAAATGCCTCAGCTAGATACCACCTCCACAAACGGCTCCTCTGTCCACCCCCGGGCCCACTCCCCTGTCCTGGCTTTGTGTGTGAACAACTGGAGCCTTTTCCTGCCTTTACTCTCTCTCTCTCTTTTTTTTTGGACTTTCCATTTGGTCCATAAGTGGAGTGGGAGGGGCTTGACCAGTTCTGCAGGCTTACCTGTGGACACGGGGGAGGCGGCTTACAGCCACAGAAGGCACAGTCGAGGAGAAGGTCCAGTCACTCTGACTTACGGCCCGAAAATGAAAATGAAAATTAGCCATTTCGTTTTTTGAAAGCTTTTTTTTTTTATTTGGAATTTTTAAATTAAATCTGCCGCTTTGAAAAGTTTCCTATCAGGAGTAAGGATCATAAAGTGAATCAACAGAGTGGTGGAGGTCTGTAGATTTCTCTCTCTCTCTCTCTCTCTCTTTCATCACAGCTGAAGCCAAACAGGTGTTTGATAATGTTTCTGCCTTGAGAACACAGACATACTGCCTCAGGATAAAGATATCATTAGTTACATGTCACATGTAGAATGACTTAATTGGTTCTTGAAGTCTTTGAACAAATAAATGTTTTGAGGCACAGCAACGCGGTTAATCAGTGAACGAAATTTGTTGCTACGCATCGGCATCCATTTCTGGGGCATTAAATGCAGTTGCATAGATATGCGAACATTTGCATAGACTTGTGAAGGTGCAAATCGACCGTTTTAAACAAAAGCCAAGGGTCAATCTGTAGGAAAAGTTATAAACTGCTCCATGACTTCAACAGCTATGGGAAAGTAAAGGTCCAGCAGGACTGATCACCTCTCACAACCTGTGTGACTTTGTTATACTTCTCCAGTCTTTTTCCTTTTTTTGGAAGAAAGTATGAGTCACTTTCCCTCCCCCTCACCCTGCAGCCCCTCCCATCATCCCTCCCACCCCCTCACCCTGCAGCCCCTCCCATCATCCCTACCTCCCCCTCTCAGACAGGGTTTGAGATAGATAAGCACCACTGATCAATGGGGCCATGTTTCGGTCTTTAACTAGATTGTCTCTCTCTCTCTCTCTCTCTCTCTCTCTCTCTCTCTCCCCCTCTCTCTCTCTCTCCCTCTCTCTCTCTCTCTTCCTCCCTCCCTCCCTCTCTCTCTCTCTGGAGTGCAGGTAGCACTCTCCAGTCGTTCATTTCTCTCCTCCCCGGCCGAATAGATCGGTGAAGTGAAGGGGATCGACTTCTTTGTGTTTGCTCATTCGTTCCCTCTCATTGCGCTCTGAAAGGACTGACTCGCACAAGACAAAACCAATCAATCGCCTCGTCTATGGATCTTTTTATTTATTTATTTTTCTTGCGAAATGCCATAACCTGATCGAAAAGTCACTTCTGTACATGCTGGAATTTGATCAGCGGCTAGAGAGACACACTAACGAATTCCGTTGCAGCTGACGATAGTTAACTCTACTTTAACTGGCAACTGTCACTTATGCCTATATTCACTTGCCTGGGATTAAGCTGATGGCTCCAAATTATCTAGACATTTGGCCATAATATTCTTGTGGCTGATCTTTGCTTTCGTTGTTGACCATCAGGATTATCTGTCAGATTTGGCCCCTGATGTTCTTACCAGCCTGTGCGAGATTTAAATAAATAAACAAACAAAACAAAACAAATAAATAAATAAGGCTCCCACCTCTTTCCACAGAGATCTTGATAATGGCAGAAATCGGCTTAAACCTTCCTCTGTACCTGTTCCCTTCAAACTCCCCCTCCAATATCCAGTATGTTGAAGACATAGGAAGGATTTAAGTCTCTCTCTCTGTCTCTGTCTCTCTCTCTCTCTCTCTCTCTGTCTCTCTTTAAAAAGTCAGAAGAGGCTCATGTTCAAAATAGGAAGGATTAGGCTATCCATTTTGCTATGCACCAGTCCATTCCCATGACAACGCTCCCCTTTGATTAACGTTGTACCTTCTTTCTGCCCTTTGTTCATTGTCTGGGGGTCTTTTTGTAAGTTGGGTTTTTCAAAAAAAAAGTCGCTAAGTACTAAAGATATGGTATTTGGATATAAAGGTGAAGAGAGAGTAATGAAACAGGTTTGCTTTTGCTAGCTGTGCTCAAGACATACCTGATCCCTGAATTAATTATTCATGCCTTCTGGGGAGTATTTTTCTAAAGTTCAGCAGTTTTTTGTTAGACCTGAATAATCTTTAGAGGAAAGAAACAAAAGTCACACAAGACAGACCCGACAAGCAAGTCTTGGCCACAGCTAGCGTGGCAGCGCTAACTTTCTTAGCTAGCCCTCAGGGGGAGCGAGACTCGCCCTGAAGAGGCAGGACCCGGACATCTTCCCACCCTACACGCCTGCATCCTTGGCCTCTCTGTGCAGCGGACTTGTCAATGCCAGCTCCCCGGAGCCTCGGCGTGGCTCGTGTCTGTGATGCACACGTGTCCAACGAGTATGTGAGCGCTAACGCTAGCGTATGTGCTACGTCTGCATCACATAGGGAGTAATGGGGTGTGCCAGTGTAGGATGTCTGGGGACAGGAGATGGGTGTATATTGGTGGTGCATGTCAGGGGTGAGGGTGGGGGTTTATATTGGGGATATTGGGGACGGGGTGGAGGTGGTTTGGCTGGCGTTCCTCTGCCAACACACATGGTCACTGCTGTGTTTTATGGCTTTCTATTCCTATGTGATTTTCTCTGCCATGTCACATAGGGTTCAAAGCCATTGGGTACAGAGTGGAAGCTCAGCTGGGGACACCTGGGGTGAATGAAGACAAAAAAACGCGAACAGGAAAGAGAGCAGCACATCCACAAAGGGGGAGCTCCCTAAATGTACCAAGGACCATGGGGAGAGCACAGCCCTCTTAACACAGTACAGAACAAGAAATAAATCTTAGTCAATTACAGGGTTCATTTGGTTCATAATGCTTCTCAGAAGGAGCAGTAGTCACATGACTAATGCAGATTGCCTTGTTCTTTTTGGTGTTTTTTTTGTTGTATTCTTCAAACACTGACAGTTAAACAGACTGGATAGAACAAACAGTGGTTAATCATTGGAAAAAACACAACTGTTCTGTCATAGGCACAGTGCGCGGATGAGATCACTTTTCTTAGTCCGTCTCCACGTAGCAAGCCAAGTGTGTATGTTGCACACTAGACGTGAACTGTGCTTCAGGCTCTCGTATTTCCCTAATTAGCACAGGTAGAACATTGGCCTGCTCGTAATAGCTCATATCCCCATTCTGTTGAGCTAGCGTGGATTACTGTGCAGCCTCTATATTTTGTTGGCTGGGAAACACAAGGAGCTCCCGCATTACTGCAAATCCATCTTGGTAATGCGGTTTGCATTGAGCTGTAGAGTGCAGTCATGCTCTTAATGTGGTAATTAAAAGTGTGCCTGCTGCCAAGCGGAAGCGGTTGTCCTGCTGCTGATGTGCGGGACATTACGCTTCTCGGGACGCGGCAGCCGTGCTCCTCTATGGCAGCAATGCTACCTGATTATCTCTTTCACGTGCACACACACACACACGCGCGCACACACACACACAAACACACTGTGCCCGGAGGCACTCTCCCTATGCGCGTGGAGGCACTAACGGCACAGTGGCTGGTAATTGTGCCCGTGGCAGGGAGCTTTAGCAGCGCGGGAAGCTCCTCGTCTCCCTGTTAGCCCTGGCTGCTGAGTCAGGCTGTTTTTAATGAAGCCTGCAGTATTTATCACCCGTCTCCCCTCCCTAATTAGACTCGTTGGGAGCAAACGGATGCGAAGCGAAATGTTAATGTAGTATTTCCTCTCAGGCAGTGGTGAACCCTTGCTTGTTATTGCACGATTGGGGCAGCGGTGCTGGTGGAGTTTAGGGAGGCAGTCGGAAAAGAAGAAGACGCTCTCAATGATTTAAAAACATATATTAATAGTATCATCCACAGCGCACAGATCCCACAAGGGATTTCATTCTTTCATTCTTTCATTCTCTCATTCTTTCTTTCTTTCTTTCTTTTTTTCTTTTTTTTTAGACAGGCAGACATCTGTGGGCACACCATGGCGTAAGGTCCTGAAAGGCTCAGCTAATTTGTCAAAGTGTGAGTGCTAACCTGTCAGATAAGAGGACCACAGCTGTCTCCCAGCATCCCTGTGTGTGTGTGTGTGTGTGTGTGTGCGTGCGTGTGTGTGTGTGCATGCATGTGTGACTGTGTGCATGAGTGTGTGTGTGTGTGTGTGTGTGTGTTGTAGCTCTGGGTGAGCAGGGCTGTCTGTGTCTGTGATCACGTGCCTGTCTCTGTCTTCAGACTGCTGTTTCCCTGCAGTGTGCGCACACGTGTTTAACCAGGGATTTGATGGTGACTTTTAGAGGGGTGGTAGCTGCGTGCAGTCACGTTAGAAAAGAAAAGAAAAAAGTCAGCGTGAACCTCTTTGCATGTTTCCAAGTGTGTGTGCAGCGCTACGAAGCCGAGTGTTTGTGTAGAGACTCGACCCTGATTTCAAGCCGTTAATCTTAATGCCTGTACTGCAGCCCCCGATGCAAAACAGCCACAGAAGAAGAGCTCTTTATTCCCACAAGCCCACCAATCAGCACCCTTATGCTCCACCACGTAGAGGTGCTAGAGCTGCGTGTGCTCGAGACTCCACCTTGCATGCCTCGCCTCCAGACCCGGCACCTGTCTGAAATTGATTGCAGCAAGAGTTCACAAGCGTGTGGCCCCAAGTTCAATTCACGTCAGGTCGGCCCCACCAGGTCCTTGCTGTCTTTAGTATGATAAAAATGGTATATAACAAATGTCCATTATAGAAAAACTGCAGGTGGATTTCCACACAGCTCAAAATTGATGCTCGGCAGAGCATTTACCAGAGAAGATCAATTTCCCTCCAGGTTTGATTTGTGAACGTAGCACATAGTCGGCCTTATTGATTGGCCTTCCATTACCTTACTCAGGCAATGAAGGTATGAGCCCCCTTTGACACAGAGAAGTGCTCTATTCGAGACTTTATTATCATTTTAGGTCTTGGTGCTGAAGTTCTCAGGACAAAGCTCTGTCTTTTAGCTTTATCTGTGGGCCTGTGGATGGTTCCAACCATGGGGGTCTACACCTGCATTAGCACCACCTTTAAACCAGGTACCCCAGGGGTTGAAAATGGACTCTCAAGCTTGTCAAAAATGGGAGTGTGTGGGGCTGGTGACTAAGTCCCTTACATGTGTAGTTCTTATCGCCGGAGAGCCCTCAAACATTACCAGCAAATGCCCTAATGGGACCATAGGGACTTCATGGGGTTTTACACAGTCGGCTTCACAAAGGCATCAACCGCATTGCTTTCCTGTGCACGTTACCCCAAACGTGCATGCACACTTATACTCGCACATCCACATACATCCCGTACCGAATCCTCCTTCAGGACACCGTATGCATACACAAGAAGCAGCATCGCCAGCTCCATATACATATACATCAGTGAACTCAGGCACTTATTGAAGGGATCTGTGCATGAGCCCAGGCCGCTTCTGCTCCCTGCAGTGAGGCTTAAACCCCCAGATCTCTCCGCAGCCGCAGTCCCGGGGCAAGGCACCACTCCAGTTGATTGTGGCCTGCACGCGATGCGATAGGAGCGGCCCGGCCGCCGTACTCTCGCTGGAAAGCTCATCAGAGTGCAAAGCTCCCCCCACAGCCCGCCAAGACCCCAGAACGTTCCGGGCCCGTAATCTCCCCTCTGCAGCTGAGGAGGTATTGAAGAGGCCTGCAGCCCAGAACAATGCGTCGCCAGTAAACACGGCGTTCCCGCCAGGCGCTGGGCTTTGGCAGGCCTTCGTGGAATCACGCCTCGCGGGGCACAATGGCGGGACTCGTGCATTCGCTGGCGCGCCTGAGGTTTTCTTTGGGGTGGGGGTGTGGGGGGTGGGGGTTGGGGGGGTGCACAACGAGTGTTCCCGCCTTTACTGGAGAGCGGGAGATTTTCAGCCACCTCCATGCCTGCCTCTGTCTGGACCCCTCTGAGGGGTCCCTGATGTCTGCCGATATGAGAGGTCCATCGTCTTTTTTCAGAGTTCTCTTTCTGCCTGTCTCTCTCTGCCCATGTCTGTCTACAGGTGGCACGGAGCGCTGGACGTCTGGGGAGACAGGTAGGCAATGCCTCAGTTCACCTTCGCCTGCTTCTGCGGTCTCCACGGCCTCTGCCGCAGGAAGAGGAAGAAGATAAGGGAGTCAGGAGAGGAGCGGCAGCAGGACTATGAGACTCAGGTCTGATGATTCAGGACTGATCACTCTGGTGTTCCAGTAAGTTATAGAGAAACCAATGAAAAGCCTCCTTATACGCCCTGTGTCAAGATCAGGGCATGAACTTAAGGTCTCGGGTTCCTTGGGAACACGAACCCTCTGAAACGAGTTTAACGATGACTGCAGAGGCAGCAGTGCACAACCTGCACTGCATCTGTACACACCGCTCAGCTGGTGTGAGACAATCTCTCAGCTCCGGGTACTACGTGCTAGTCACACACATGATCAGTTACCTCCAATCACAAACTCAGTTTAACCATAACACCCCTAAGAATAAAACTAACTTCGTTCAACAAGTGCAGACGCTTAAACACTTAACCGCTTAAACACTTAAACGCTTAGACATTTAACCGCTTAAACATTTAACCACTTAAACATGTAACCGCTTAAACATTTAACCGCTTAAACACTACCCAGGTATTTAGACAGTGTTGCACCACTAACTCAAAAAACATTGGAATTTTCTGTCCACTATAAGCAATTGTTTTATAATTTGATAATAATTTAAAAATGAGATAATAAGATGATAGTACTGCTATGGTTACATGGTTACACGCTGATTACAGGGCTTCTCGCTGTGTTGGGTGAAGGCGTTTCAGTACAGGCAGGTTGCCACGAAGGTGCTTCTCTGCACCTGCTTGTGGTGCCTTCGTTCTCCAACAGTTTGCCTGTTAATTGCCTTCATGGTAATTATGAACCCCTGGGGAGATCCAAGTGCCCCCTCGCAAATGCCACCACAGTAACAGGATGGGCACCATCTGTCATTTCTGGGGAACACTTCAAATCTGGCCCTGAGCAAGTTTCACCTGACTTCCTCTCAATTACTGTGCCGAACTTGGAAGTCGACGTGGCATGAATTTGAATGAAAGTCTTGGGAGGAGCAGGGGACGGAAGGGGGGGGGGACGAGATGGGACCGGGAGGGGGGGGGGTCTTTCTCTTTTCCTTTCTTTTTTTGTCTCCTACCGATAGGTGTGTCTGGGAAATAGTTAGGACGCTACATCAAACCGTGTAATCAGGCAGGGGGAGGCTTATTCACGCTGTGAATTGGACCTTACCAATCATATCACACCAGAGCTGCCTGGCAGACTGGCGATAGGGGGCAAGCGTGAACATTTCCCAATAAGACAAGATTCAGGGGGCTTTCAGTTCTCCCTGAATGATTTTGGACCATCTCTAAGGACACAAGGCAGGAGTGAGGGGTGATGAATGTGCATGCTATTTCTAGACATAGCTCCTGTGACCTAGAGGAAGTTTCTCAGGTCTCCAGTTTCTTCCTAAGGTTAATGTGATTAGGTCTTAAATGGCAGTGGTAATTTATGGAGTGTTAAAGGAGGAGGGGCCGTGGTGTCCAAAAGGTTACAGAAGTCAACAACATCGTATTAGGTCATGAACACACAAAAGTCACACCATCACCTGAATAGCAAAAACAGGCTCTGTCACACACTTTGTCCAGTGAAGTTCCACAATTATCGCCATTTTGAGTACATTTATGCATGTTTAAGCCGCAAGCATGTATGAAAAAAAAAAAAATCATCTTCCATGCATGAATATATTCAATTAAAGTGGGGAGTGGGGGGGGGTTCACCATGGCAACGGGTTTGACCAAAACTTTGGCCTTTGGGTGCAGGGTTTGAATGGGTTTGAAAATTGCAGTAATTGTGGTGGTAAATGGCAGGCCTCATTAGAAGAGGTGATTATGCAGGCCACGCAGGCCAGGACAAGCCGAGGCAATTAATCTCCCTCAACGGGAAGCGGACCAGGATCACGGAAGCCCCAAAATCTCATGTTGCGGAAATAAAATGGGAAGGGAAAAACTCAGAGACTTAAACTCCAGATAATCTCCTCTCGCACGTATAATCTCCTCTCGCATATATAATCTCCCCTCGCATATTCAGAGGAGGCCTTTGGAGGGCTGCTTATTAGCAGAGCGTGTTAATAAAAGCGTGTTTGTCACTCATGCGATCTTAAGAAAACACTGACCCTGGTTGGTTTTGCTCAGCCGCTGAAGTGCGCGCGGTTTCACTCCGTCAAGATTTTCTCGTTTCGTTTTTTCGATCTCGCCGCGGGAACCGCGGTGGAACGCTCGCAGTTCGGTTCTCCTGCTAATTTAAACACGAAAATGGAGCTGGTCAAGTCGATTTCTGCGAGGTGAGCGCCTGTTTGCCCAGACGAGTTATCATGTTATAGGAGCAGACCCCTTTCAGGGGGAAGACGAGATTTAATGAACAGGAGATTGAAATGGCTGCTAATTACCTGCAGCCACACTAATTGGCTATGTCTGTCTTGCTGCGGCAGAACCTCCACTCCTCATAGGTGGCTGGCGCTGAATGAGCACATTGCATCAGATTGGGCTGTTTTTCACATGTTTGCTCTGTTAAGCAATGACAGCAGGCAAGATTTAATTACAGTTTTAACTCGCACCACTGAACATGCTAATTTTTCAGTGTCTGTGTTGAAAGTCTCAATACGGAAGCACGGAGAAGGCGTAGCGTGAGAGTCGTACAGCATCAGCAGGCTCAAACACACACACACACACACACACACCAAAAAGGCATGTTAAGCTCTCCCGTCTCTTTAGTCCGGAGTCCCATTAGACTGTGAAACCCATGGGCTGTCGGCGCCTTCAGAAAAGCAGACAGGGAACACAAATGATCCGTGTCACGCGCAGGGCGACATTCATCACATCCGGGCGTCATTTTTCAGGCACGCCACGGGCAAGGTGTGCCGGGAGCCCCCAGGAGACGGCGACCGGGGTCGCCCGCGTCGCTCGTTCCAGCCGCAGCGCTGACAGCCAGGCCCCGTCTCCTTCCCCTAATGAAGATTAAAGTAGGCTTCCTCCTCTTAAGCTCCTCTAATTAGCCAATCACCGGGACGGACAGGCGGGCAGGGCCCTGGCCGATGGCAAGCCCTGATAGAGTTGGAGAGAGGGGGCGGAGCTGGAAAGGGGGGGGCAGAGGTGGGGGGGGGTTGAGAGGCGAGACTGTGTAATTGCAACGGTAATGGATTTTGTCGGGAGCACCTGTCAGGGCCCCGGTGAAAACAGCGGCAGCGGCCGGGGGAAGGGAATTGGAGTCAGGACGGCAGCGAGCTGACTCCCTGTCTGAGCCAAGCTCTGCTGATTGCCAATTTAGGGAAGTCTTCATGCATCAAGCGTCCGGAGCGTGGGCGTTAAGAAGCCTGGTAGGTGACGATTCTCTGGGCAAACCATTAAAGGAGGTGTCAATGTGAATAACCAGCCAGACGGGCGGGATTGAAAGATAAGACCAAAAGACATTTAATTTCCAGTTGAAAGTGCAGAAGATGAAAAGGGAACGCACCAGCGAGTTCCCTCGCACTGCCACGAAGCCCTCGCAAGTAGAGATGGCAGCCCGATCACAGCTAAGGGGCGTGTTGGGGAAAGGGGCGGGTTAAGGTAAAGGGGGATGATAGGGGAGGGGGCGTGTTAAGGGGATGTGGCCAATTAAGGGTAGGGGCGTGTTAAGGGAAGAGGCGGGAAAGACTTAAGAAAAGGCGGTATGAGGCGTTCCCGTGCATGTCAACGAGGCCCGGCAGTATTGAATGGGAGTGCTGAGCCAGGCCCACGACTGACTTTGGCCCTGAACTAATGGCATTAGCGGGCAACTCTGGCCGACGGCCACGCTGACGCTCTCCAGTCTGGGCGAGAGGTCAAGCGTGTCGTGCACCCAGGCGCTGGCGAGCCTCTCATCGAGTGCGAGGCGAACGGTGGCCAAAAGCACAGACCCCAAACGCCCCACCTTTGGCCAGACCGCCGCGCGTGCCAGCTGCTCGGTGCCGCGCGTGCCCCGCGGAGCGGGCGGCGTGTGGAAGTCACTCGTCTTTTTAAACGTGTGAGACGCAGATGCAGCTGCTCTGTGCGTGCAGCCAAGTTGAACGAATGAAGATTTGAGGCTCGGAGCTGCCAGCGTGGGACGCTCCCAGTTTATCGGCAGTAAACGCTAACGACAGCACTGTCACTAAACACGGCGGCGGGGGGAGAGAACCCTGCGTGGAGGCTGCGCAACGAGGAGACGCTGTTGTGGTTATAGTTGTTGTTGTGATCTAGTCTGGGGGGTGTCAGGCAGGCTTTTTAAGAATGAAGGAGAATTGGAAAGGTCGCTCAGAAGCAATCTGGAATTAGTACAACTGCATAAGCCATACCAAAAAATGACAGAGTGAAGTTTGCAGGCTTTAATCTAAGCATGAAAGCTTAATCAGGCTCCTATGGGATATCCCTGATTGTATTGATTATATAAATGAGATGATCAATGGTCGCAGATCCTTCTCTCCGTCCTGCGTCCCCCCCCCCCCACACACACACACACTAATACATACTCGAGGGAAGCTCTGATGAATACTGATTTGGAATAAAAGGGCCTTTGTTTGCAACTTCCAAATGAGGGGCCGTTGTCCCTGGATCGTTTAATTATATGTTGTGAGGGGGTTAGAAAAGATCTTGATCATTTGTTTTCATCTGGTGCTGCCCTTGATATGCTCTTGTGTTGCTTCCTGTAGGTGAGAACAATAGGAAAACATCGATATTATAATTTACGGTTCTTGCCTTTTTTTTATGGAGCCTTGCTCTTTAGAAAATGAGATTTGCTGTACTGAAGTGTTCCTCATCTCTCGTTAGCTCCTCCTAGCCAGCGACTGCGTTTCACAGACATCTCACAAAATAATTCCCATTATGACCTCTCATTTTCGAGAAAGAAGGCCTTCGACGTTTCTGAAATAGAGAGGGCTTTTGTCTAAGGCCGTCTGAGGCACAGTCTTTAATCGTGAGTCAGATATTCACCCCTTTGTTTCACTTTGACTCTGACCCCCATCACTCGCTTTCGGTTGTTTGGTCATGAAGGGAGATTTGATGAAGCAGCTTAGCACCACCCGCTCCACCCGTTCCAGCTCCCACTGCCCTCCCTCTCCCCTTAGCTGCACCACACACCCACACCCGCGCTCCCTGCATTATCTCCGTCCACGACAGCCGCCGTGCGCGTCCCAGAAGGCCTGCGATTCGTATTTTTTTTCTTTCCCAGAGCACAGAGGCGTCTTCTTCCCTCTCGCACTCTGGAGGTGAGACTCGCTGCTTAGCGCCGTTCGTAGCGTCCCTCCTGCAAACAATACTGCAGCGCCAACGCGGGTGAGAAGGTGTGTGTGGCGGACAGTCGGCCTAGAGTGAGCCGGGCAGAGACGCAGAGTAGCCCCGCGTCTCCTCCGGGCAGACGACGGCCCTCGTTGTGATTGAGGCCAGCGCCTGCTGGCACCTGTGGGCCAATCGACACGCCTGCAGCTCGCAAGAACACGCCCCCGTGTGGGGGCGGAGTCTCTACCCTGTGATCATATAATGAGCAGTGTGGCGTGAACCTGCACTGGCTGCAACGGAGGTGCCATACATGAGATTTGGTATGCACACTTCATCACACCTCAAGGTTAATGAGGCTTCACACACACACACACACACACACACACACACACACATAGGCAAGCTAGCATCAGTGATGTGGCGCCAACAAAAGTGAAAAGGCAGGACACTAACGTGCCGACGGCGTCTCAGCATGGCAGGCGTGTGTGTGTGTGTGTGTGAGGAGCGGAATGGAGGCGGCACTAGGTGGGGCAGCTCTGTTGGCATGCCGACCACGTCCACGTTGGACGTATCCCTCTGGCCCAGAGAGCCTCATTAGAAAGACTCGTGTGCCAGTCTTAAATCTGGGATAAGCTTAGCAGGACAGCAGCTAGCGATAAAGGAGTTACGTATTGCCGACTTACACACGCACAACAAAAAGCCGTCTTATCCAGGAAGCGCGGTATCCTAACCTTCTATCACATGCCACCAAGGATGACACCGAACCTGGAACCATTTGCTCTCCTTCAGTTCTCCAGCGCCGAGCCCCGAGCGATCGAGCAGGGAGTGAGCTGAGGCTGGTGGTTTTTGCAGATGAATGTGCTTGTTACTAGAAACGCCTCCATGCCGCACTTTCAAAGCGAAAGTCGAAATATTGTGAGGTTTTTCCCCAAAGCAAGCAGAGTTCAAACCCTGTCACCACCATTTTGTACGTGCACGATGCTCTCATCTCTTCCGATATTACCAAGGGTAGACTCACATTCTCACATCTGTCACCAATATCTTTGGTCTCCAATATTTTATATTTGAAGTGAGATCTTGATTTACTTTCCTCTCTAAAGTGGGCTTTCTAAGATGAATGTATGCACTGTCTACTCAAATCTACTCAAAAGTTCCATGTGCACTGTAATCACAGAGTTTATACTACATTTGGATTTAGTCAACACTTATTTTAGAAACATGTTATAAGAAAGTGTTAACAGTAAGTACTGTAATTCTATTATTAGGTGCACTGTGGTAGATCACACCTGTACAAACACACACACACACACACACACACACACACACACACACACACACACACTCTGTAATTGTTATATTCACATTAAACTTCAGTATATACACTTTTTTGAGACAATGACTTACTATACTCTTTCTTTCTTAGCAATGCTAATACGTGAGTGCTATGTTTTGTGTGCCTTTTTCAATATATGAGGAGCAAAGCATTAATATGCAGATTTTTCCCAAGAGAGCCATAGAGCCAATAAGCCATGATCCTGCCAAATGAGATGCAAATGTTTTCATTAATAAAACATATTACTGTGATTGCTGCTTGACGACTTGGAGAATGTGTTTGTCCACTGCTTACAATAACACAACTCAGTCTAAACCCAACCTCCATGTTGTATTTTCCTCTATAAACCATACATGCATGATGTTCTTTTGTGATTGATCTAGATGCAACCTTCCTTGAATTCTGTGCAAATAATGTTTTCTAATAAAGATATTTTACCCCAGTGCTTTTGAATAAAACATCTTTATACAATTTGCACAGTGAAGTGAGTCTTTTGTGGTAACTTCAGTGAGTTTCAGCGAATATTTTTCAGAGGGAAAATGCCTTTTAATCTCATTGCAGGTCTTCAGAACAGTCTTACTCCACGGCACAAAGGCAAAACCCCCCCACACTCCCACAAATTCTGAAACACGCGTGTTCATACAGTTTAAATTTCACTTCTGAGGGCATTAGTGTCTTCACATTTACACCTTATATTGAAACACTTTCACACTGTACCTCATTACCTTGTAGGCACTCTCTGTCTCTCTCTCTATCTCTCTGTCTCTCTGTTTATCTCTCTGTCTCTCTATTTCTATTTCTATGTCTCTTTCTGTCTTTGTCTATCTCTGTCTCTCTCCTTCTGTCTCTATCTCTGTGTCTATCTCTCTGTTTCTCTCTCTGTCTTTGTCTCTCTCTGTATCTGCCTCATTCTCTCTCTCTCTCTCTCTCTCTCTCTCTCTATCTCTCCCTCTCACACACCATGTAACCCCGTTGGATGAACAAGGACATGGTTTGATATCCAGGCTTCATCTGTTTCCAGGCGGATTGGGGAGGATTTCAGGAAGGATTTCTTCAGCATACTGTATCTAATCCTGCGGTATCTCCATGGTCTGACTGGTTAGTGTCTCTCCCCCCTTAAAGAGACAGTCCCCTTGGTTTTTACAAACTCCCTTTTATGTTGCTGTGTGCTGCTTGTTTGACGGGATTTTTTGGTTGTGGTTAAAGATCCTTAAGTTACTCCTGATCTCCTGATACCACTACTACACCGTGAGAGGGTAATGATGGAAAGGTAAAGACTGATCGGATAAACGAGACATTTTAAGGTGGAGCTGTTGAAACATGAAAGAGATTTCTGTCATATGGCCCCTTTGAACATTAAACAAAAATTTGTTTAAATTTGCATTAAAACAATAGAAAACATCAGTCCTCTCCCTCCCCCTCTCTTTCTCTCTTCCTATGCCTCTTTTACTCTCTCCCTCTCTCTCTCCCCCTCTCCCTCACTCCCTCTCACTCTCTCGCTCTCTCTATCTCCTTCTGTTATCCTCAACTCCCCATTTTTCCTTCATACAATATGTTTACGCCTGTCAATCTGTCTCTCCCTCACTCGTCGCGAAGGTGATGACAGTTCCCCTCTAACCGAGAAATAGAAGTCATATTCTCATTTACAGGAGTGAGAAAATCGCCGTAGCGAGAAGTGGTCAGTGCCATTCCACTCGGTTACGGAAGCGGTGTAGGGGCCAAGATTCACCCATTCCTCCCAATGATCTAGTAACCTAGCAACCACTCTGGCCAGCCGCGCCTTGCACACACATCAGTCCGATGCATGCTAACAAAATGCAGATTAAAGTTCCTCAATCACAGCCACTCTGGGTCTGCAGCGCCTTCTGTTCTAGCATGACAGTAGCTCGGCTTACTCCTATTACTCCTCTTAAGGGGAGGTCCCTGAGCCCACAGCCCCTTCATCCCTGTTTAAGACGCGGGTTTCTACACCGGGGCTTCACATGACCCCTTCATTTCCAATGGTAAACGCAGGAGGGTGGAGGCGGCCCCTGCACCACCCTTAGCAAAGGCCAAAGTGTTGGCCTTGCGCTCCACCTGACAACATGCAAACCGTGCAACCCAAACCCTGAAACGGACCTCTACAACCGAGCCCGTCATTCATTTTACGGCCATAAAGTTTACAGTGAGTTGTAAACTGTAACCCCGCACTGCAGGCCCCCCTCGTGTACTGTGAGGTGAGTAGACTGATGGTATGATATGGTCAGCACTCATGGTATTAGAGACCTGTGCCCCTGTGTGAGCTGTCAGACATTGTCTTTCATGAATAACCAGGTTTGGACCAAAGGTCATTTGCTAGCTTGATGCATGCTTTTAATATGCATGTACACTGTAAATGCACTTTACACGGATGCTTATGAATAAAACATGACCTGATTATATATCTATGCAATTATATGCATTTATGCATTCACAAAATACCCAGCTATTACATATCCATGTTTTTAAACAGGTAGTCCATGAAAAACACCACAAGAAAGATACAGAGATGAAGATTAGTCACCATCAGTCAGTGAACTTTCTGTAGCAGCTACAGGTACAGCGACACAGCAGGTGGACTTAAACACTTGCAACTCTGTCTGGAAAGAAATAGATGCCACTTCTACTCAGAAGGAGGATAAAGTACAAAGAGCTGAAGAGCACATATGAAATGTTGGTGACAGGAGAGCTCCATCGTCTTATTTGACAGGTGGTATGACAGAGAAATATGAAGGTTTGTACAAATAGACATCAAATAGAAAGAAAAAAAATGACAGTAACCTTGTTTTGAAGAGGTGTCTCACGGCATAATTCAAATCATATCCAGTTTTAACCCAAGAATATCATTTTACCCAAATGGCTATTTTACGACAGTGTTATGTTCAGGTTTTAGATGTGGAACAACCCATTCCACTTTTAAATGGCTCTTTGGGCATTATGACCTCATAATGATAACAATCTCTTTATATTATTCCTGACATCTAGAGTGGACTCTGCTCAAATTACATTTATTTTTTTTCTCTTGTAATCTCGGATGAGTGAAAATATTCATTGGATGTGCGTTTGTCCTGTGCCGAGCAATGGCACTATTTCAAAATAAAACTTCTCGAAGTCTTAAACTGAGAGTTAAAAGAGAGACAGGTAGCCTGTCTGTCTGAAGAGAGCCCACCTGTCTGCCTGTGCATACCCAGCACTTCTTTGACTGCATAAATAACAGTCTACATTTCTTCCAATTAAACAAAGATAGGACCAAGGTCCTGACACTCAGACAACAAGTATTTGTTCACCCAGAAGGCCAAGAAAAGAATTACAGCAACATCCCAGCAGCCATTGCTGACAGTGACCTCAGTCCCAAGAATCATGTCGGCAGCCGTGTACTGTCACCTCGCTAATGTCGGTGACATTGTCTTCACTGCTGAAAGTAGTGAACATATTTATGGCTGTTTCAGCTATACTGAATTACTGGAGCACTCTTGGACCTGTCCAGGTGTTCCATAACTAATGCCCAGCGTCCTGCGTCCTGCGTCCTGCTGCCGTAGCCTCATGCAGAGTCACTCCTGCCCAGCCCGTCCCTGCCTGCCACATTATTCTGAACTGATTTTGTCATTTTGTTTACCTTAGTAAAATGCTTAGACATGAAATCTATCAACACGTTTCCAACTAGACCGCTATTCTGCATTATTCCAATCCAGTCCCACAATTCCACAAATTCCACTATTCCTCAAGAAGAAGACGGAAGGACCAGCTTTTATTTTCTGTTAGTTACTGTCATTCTAATCTCTGGGACTGAATATGAGAAAAGTGACTGACACTGCTACAACTTTTACAAATGATCTCAAAATGCGTCTGCAACCTTATGTTGCATTTTTATAAGGTTCGGACTGAAATTTGTTGATTCAATTCCACTGAGACCTTTGAAGTTTGCATAGGGAACTTCCTGTCTCGTTACATTGTTCTCAGTCTGCAGGACCTGAAAGGTCTGTGAGATCCGTGAGATCTGTGAGATCCGTTTGTACCATACAGGATTTATTCTCATTTGGTCCTTTATATATAATCTTCTAATCTTGCAAATGTAATTGCCATTTCATTTTTAGTTCTCTTTTGCTTGCTGGACTTTGTAAGCTTTTTTATAAAGGTGTTAAAAATGTTATGTTATTTTTATAGTAATTATTATTATAATTCTAATATGAAAACATCTGATTAACATGTTATCATGCTCTTCATGTACTGAACATTTGAACATTGAATTTGAACACATATAGACATATAGACATTAAATAAAGACATTGTCTTTACAGTATCCTTACAAATTTCCTGAAAGAAAACAAAATAATTATTCACCTTGACAAATGTAATGATAATTTTTCATGCCATGTTTAGCAAAGATGAAGACTATTCAAACTGCAAATTAAGTTAACCTTGTCTACAATCACTGACAGTAACCCATGCAAAATGATTGTAACCTGTGCAAAATGACTGTAACCCATGCAAAATATATCACTGCACTTCTAATAACATGACCATATAGAAACAAAGAATACCTTAATAGAATACCACAGTATACCTTAATAGAATACCACAGTATACCGCAATAGAATACCATAGAATACTGCAATAAAATACTATAGAATACTGCAGTAGAATACCATAGAATACCTCAATAGAATACTATTGAATACTTTAATGCAATACTGTAGATTCTGACATACAAAAGAAGCATTAGTGGGTTTTGCTGATATATCTTGCTTTTCTAATGTGAGAGTCAGAAAAATGTCAGTGAAAGGCATTAGCACAAAGTGGGCTGATCCAGAATGAAGCTGTTTTGTCAAACAGAAGATATCTCTGTTCCTTTTGGGGTGTACATGGATCAGTGTGATGCATTCCCTGGTTTCCAACGGCAACCTGGGCCTTACACACCAGCAGTCAGATTGATTTGTTGTGGTTGATGTTTTCTCTCTGAGACTTCAGGTTGGTCAGTAACAAGGTTTAAGATCTGAGATATAGATCACATGGACACGTGTGGGCTATGGCAGTGAAAATGCCATTATCATCATGACATATTCTTCAATGTCTTCATCTTCGTTACAGAATATCCAGGTCAGTGGACTCTCATCACATGAACACTTGTCCAACACTGATGAGAAAGTTGCGTAGCTCTCTGAAACGACAGTACGGTAAAAAATGTCATTGTCAATATGTCAATATGGTTTAAAAAGAAATCTATATTACACTATTACACAGTTCCAGTTCTGTTAACAACACCTACTTTTAAAAAAGGAAGAACAGTAAATGCAATCGCACACAAACACACACACACACACACACACACACACACACACACACACACACACACACACACATACATATATGTGAGAGGTTATCAGTTCATTCATTATCAGACAGCAGATTTGCCTGTGTAAGCAGTAGCATCTTGACACTATGGTGGTGAAAGGACGTGCAGCAGGTGGAGCTGATAAGGCTCGCCTTCCCCGCCGAGACAAATGTCCTCCAGCAAGGGGCCGCCATCTTCTCCCTTGTGCCTGGGATTCTCAGAGCACCCTGCCCCCCCCCCAACCCCCCTGCCCCCCCCCCAACAGCAGCAGGGAGATGACGTGACGGGACGCTGTGGTGCGGCAGGTTGCCAGCGTTTCTGAAGGGGTTTATTGCCTGGGGAAATCTGTTGCGTGGTATGCAGAACTGGGTTTCCAGTGCGGGAAAGTCACCAGGTAGAGGAGGATCGCTTTCAAATCGCTTTCAAATCTCTGATCTGACAGGGTGTTCTTGCGTTCACTAGCTCATGCGTTAAAGGAGTGCTAAAGCGTCAAAGGTACAGCAGGATGTTTGTAGGTTTGTTTCTTGAAATATCACCTTTTAGAATCACCTGTCACCAAGTGCACCCAGCATTCATGAGCTAAAATACAGCCAAACACTCACCCCCCGAGTTTATTGGAAGCCGCTACCCCAAACGAACCTCCCCGAATAGTCATTTTATTAGATGCACCTAATTTATAGGTGCACAATTACAGACCGTGGCCCATATGTTTCCATGCTCAGATTCTCTCGCTCTCCCGGATACCTTCATCATTATTATGGTAGCAGACCTTTCTCAGCACAGCACTGACACTGACTCAGTGGAGAGGGTTGAGCTCGTAGAAGTGTATCAGGCACAGCTGTGCTGCTGGAGTGTAATTGCTGGGTTAAATGTGGTCCACCATCCATTAATGGCCAACCAACCATGACCCTGCGGTTCGCAAAATGACCACTGATGAAGAGTTGGAGGATGACTAACACAAATAGCAAGAGCTGAAGAGCTATAGGGCTATAACTATAGACATACAAGGTGCTTCTAATGAACAGAAAATACAATGTTGTTTACAGGTAAAACAATACACACACACAGTTATACACATACATATTATATATACACACACATACACATACACCATACACACATACTTGTATATACTATATATATATATATATATATATATATATATATATATATGATGCTATGGCCAAAATCCCTAAGCTCTGCTCCAAAGTGAGCATCAGTGAGTGGTTCTGGGCTCGGGTACAGTCTATCTCCACTCACCTTCACAGGCCTGTCCTTCGGTCCTCGTGTGGGAGGTCAGTGGAGCGTCTGAGGTCCGGTGGAGGCTGGCAGGGGTGCGATCTGCCCCCCCTCCGCCCTGAGTAGCCGAGTCCTCCTGGCAGATCTGGGCCAGCTGTGCACATGAATACCACGGACCTCATTTTTCTGCTTTATTGCTCAGGCCATGAAAGGGTGGCTAGTGTGGAGTCTGCAGCCTCTGGCTGGATGCGGCTGAATGTGTGCGCAGGTGGTATAGAACACTCTTTTCTACTCAATTACTCATGTATTTATTCTAGAGTAAATATCTCAGCCAATAAAAGCATTCTAGTTATTATGCAGGGAAGATCCGTATAACGTGGGGAGTGGAGGTGTGATTTGGGGAGGCAGATGGTGGGGTGGGGGGATCTCTGGATAACCAATGTAATCAGCCTGAGCTGCGGACAGTCTTCCCTTAATCACTCATGTCTGTAATCGATCGCTATCTGTGTTTGCTTTGAGTCATTAGATGGGGAACGCTTGCGTGTCTTCCTGAACGCACACGCCTTGGGAAAGTGGGTGGGCTGATGTGTTTCAACGTTCTACCTTTGATGCTATGAGATAGTCACTTGTCTAATTAGTGGGAATGCACGTGGCTGTTCTTTTGCACAGCGAGGAGATTTGATGTCATGGTGAGGTGCAACCTGTCACGCTATTGACCAAGTCAATCACATAGCAGGAACCCTAGAGCTGAAGGACCTGGGGAAGCCCAGCATGGTGGTGTGGATGAAAGAGAAGAGCTGTAGGAGCACAGGAGTGTGTGTGTGTGTGTGTGTGTGTGTGTGTGAGTGTGTGTGGGGTGTGAGGTGTGGTTGCAGTGCGTATTGTTTCTTGCTCCACTTTGCGTGGTGTTACATATCGGCCCCGTGCAGAGCAGAGAGGGGGGAAGTAAAACAGAACCAACGCTGGGTTGTTTGGATCCGGCTGACGGCTTCTTCCACGTATCAGGTTTGCATCGTCTGATCTCCATGCGAGAAAAATGGGTTAGAACCTCGTACAACTGATTATTATTCTGTCACTTACCATTAAGCATGAATAAACAGCACGAGCCTGCCATATTACGCAGTCATTTTATTTCCTCCTTTCTAATGAGAGTAAAATTGCATCCACTGCCGAATGTGCCTCTGTCATTTCTAGTGCATTAAACAGGAGTGAAAAAAAAACAAAACAACTCTTTGAATGTGTTCAGCAGTGCCGCCTTCTCTCTGGATTATTTGATTATGAAAAGTTGAAAGTGTTCACATGTATAAGTGAACAAAATTAGACTTCGATGCAGAACGTTGTCTTTGATCATGGAGGGAGATGGCTGCTATTGGTTCAGCAAGGTTCTGATAGCCAGGATGCTGTGAGACCCAGTTATACCTCAGGAATGCTCAGAATTCACAAATGGTCACCGGATTTCAGCTTCTGAGATGATGAACTTCAGTTTCAATCATGCAAGTGCTATGTCAGGTTTATCGCAGATTTATTTCACATCACCGATTGGGCTTTCAGTTTAAAAATCAGAATGTCAGTTGTAAAAAGTAGAAGTTTAGTCGTGCAACCACTTTCACAGCATAAACCATATGCTAACAGTTTAATATGATATATATGATATATATTACTGTATTTGTGTACACAAAGACTACAATATGTTTCATGAAAAGTAACTTATGTTGTTATGTTAATGCAAACAAAAATCCCTCTCTAGATTGTATGTGCTAAAATGTTTTATAGCACAAACCTAGCACTAAGGATCTGAATAATTTGAAGAATTTGTCTAACTTAATACAAATGGCTGCTCATTCAGTTCTAACAGTGCTGCACATTTATATATAACTATTTATATGCTCTGGGATGCTCCGGAATGCTCCAGAATGCTCCAGAATGCTCCGGAATGCTCTGGAATGCTCCGGAATGCTCCAGAAAGGTCCATCCATACATGGCATGGCAAGTGTACCAACACTGTTAAACAAGCTGTTTGGCTGCTATATTAAAAACAATTTTCCCACTATTGACAGACGCTAGCAGTGAAAACAAGCCACTCGGTGGCTCAGTGCATTAATGCCGATGTTTCCGATGGGGAAAAGTCAGAGTAAACAGGAAGCCAAGGAGACTGCTTACTTGTGTAGATTGCAGCCTACAACCAAGTTAGATCAGATCAAAGGTTGACACTTATTATAATCTTATTATAACTGAGGAATATGGAGGAGGTTGAAGGCAATGTTTTTTTTTAAATGTCTTTCCGTTCCTTTCAAGGAGGAAGACGCACTCCAAGGGCATTTAGAGTCAGACTCTCTTTATGTAGAATTACTCACCTTTATCTATAATCATTTAGAGTCAGACTCTCTTTATGTAGAATTACTCACCTTTATCTTTAATCATTTAGAGTCAGACTCTCTTTATGTAGAATTACTCACCTTTATCTATAATCATTTAGAGTCAGACTCTCTTTATGTAGAATTACACACCGTCATCTATAATCATTTGTCTAATTTGAAGGAAGCGTGTGCTAATGGTCTATATGACCATTATATGACCATTATATATGCCTCTTATGACAATGGAAACCCATTGTACAACATACTGACTGCGTCATATTTTCTGTACTGAAACTAACCTTCCTGCCAACACAGCTCTCTATGTGTGGCACAATGTTTCTGGACCATTCTGTTTGAGACCATGTTTCTAAAGAATTCTTTAACCGTTTCCTGAAACTGTTGTGTCCTACCCTCCCTGAGAATCCTCAGAGCTTAAGCCAAGTAATAAAGCTTTTTGTCATGTCTGTTTGTGGTTCACATCCCCTGAAACCGGTCAAATGTTGCTAACCATGTAACCTCTCCTGATCCCCTCTAAATTGAGAAACTCCAGCCACCGGTCATGACTCACTCAGCCATGCCTGTCGACTCTAATGATCAGAGTATTTAATCGGTGTGCTAATAATGTCACTGGATACTTTTTATTTCAACACAAAATCTAAAGCCATAGTGTGGCTATAGCAACGCAGTCATTCCAAATAAATCAAGTATAGAGAGTTAATGTCCTATCACAATCACATCCCTTTGTCTGGTAAATAGTCCAATCAGTGATATCATTCTGAATTGTGTCACATCTTCCTCAAGATATGCATTCTCAGAAGCAGCTCACAGTTCTTGGGCCATGAAGGTACTAAGGATGATAGTTGAACAGTGCCACCTATTGACCACTGTTAGTATCACCATGGTCGCTGGAAGCGACGTCATCTGATTCTGGTCAGGCAGTAATCTAACTACCCTGCTACTCATGAAATGGAACTTGTGCACTATCTGTGTCTGGAGATATAGGAAGCAGGCTGTGTAATACTCAACCCCCTCTACAGACACACACACACACACTCTCAAACATGCACGTACGCACACACACACACAACACATGAAGTTACCTGCCTCAACACTCAATATATGTTAGAAGATGGATTTCATTATGATGGTGATCTAAGAAATTCACACTCGAATGAACCACACCTGAATTTCACAGGGCTCTGTTTTTGAAGCTTTCAAATGTTGACAGTAACAAACTCCAGAACCCTGTAGGATGGTTATGACTCTGCCTCCAGGAAGCAGAGAGGGAGACAATATGACAGTTCTACCTTTTGACATTTGTGAATAACTGTGTATTTCAAATCATAATAGAAGACAACAGTGACTTTATTTTCTAGATTTCCAAGGAATAGCCAAAGTCTCAACCCAGTGGTGGATTTCATCTGAGAATGATGAAATGCTCCCTTCTAGAACATTCACATTCCACTCCTGAGGCTTTAACTTTGGCTGAATCTTCTGCAACAGCACTCCGTCTCTCTCCTGAAGGGAGACTCTGTGATCTCCAGGGGGCTGCCCCCGAACCGCTTGCATCAGACCACTTGACTGATTTTATATCTCCGTCACTGCCTCTTTCCGAGGCCCTTAGCATTACTGTGGCACCTGTGAATCGTTAACTCTTGCCTTCTCACACCACAATCAGGGCTCTTCACCTTCTTTCAAGAACCTTTTCGTCTTTGGCATTCGAGTGACAGCTCTTCACAGCTGTCTGGACAGGCCTGAGTTCTGCTGACACATTCAGTCAGAATATTCCTCTCTCCCATGCCGCTGGTTAGATTCGGCTCAATTGCAAAAGATGATGTCAGTCAGAATCCCAGGAGAGAGAGGGAGATGGGGAACTCATTTTATGGACGTGTGGTGTCAAAATGAAAATTAGTTGACCATATTGGTGAAATAGAGCACAGTATTGCTATTATTCTGGTAATAAAGTCACATATTTCTATATAATATGATATATAATTATATATCTATATAGTATATATAGTATAGATTTAGAATAGTATAGTTTGCAATTTAGTAAAGGTGACACATTTGAGTAATAGCAATGCAATTAAATGTTAGTGACGTCTTTCTTTTGTTGCAAGCCATTTACATACAGCAGCACAAATCATTTCCTGTGTGTTCTGCATGATAATTAAAAAAATAAACATGTTGTCACTTTGATTAATAATAGACTGTGGGATAAAATTCAAATGAGACCAATTATATAAAATATCATACAAAATATCATTGTCGTATCAGCCAGATACAGCTGAACTATGTGGGATGACGTGTGACTTGCAGTGTATTGTTTCTGTTCTTTCTGTTCATGTTACCGGTGAACGTGTTAGGAGACATATTTGGGGTATATTTCAGGTTTATTATCAGCATTGCCAACGATCAGTGTTGCCGCTTCCATTGGTGCCAATTCCCAGCCTTTCCTTACACCGAGGTTTCCTTTTCAACCCTCACCACAAAAGCTCTTCCCTTTCAGAAGTCTTCATTTCTACGCCTTGTTATTATTCCTCATCCCTGTCCCGGTTGTGGCAAAATGGCCTATTTGTGTACAGTGATGTCTCACTAGAGCATCTCGTCTCTGATGGCGGTTTTATTTTAAACAATGCATCTCAGTCCCAGTGCGAGCTATTATAGGCACATGGAGTCTTGAGAGGGGAGTGCGAAGGAAGAGGAAGAGTGCAAAAAGAGAAAGACAGAGGGAGAGAGAGAGACAGGGAGAGAGAGAGAGAGAGAGAGACAGATGCAGAAAGACACAGAGAGTGTGGGAGGCAAACTCCAACTCTACTCATCTGTCAGCTCCATAGGGTCTCCATGGGAACCACAAAGTGCATCGCAAAACCCATAATTGTTCCACGTGACCTTGCCAAGCCCATTAAGGAGACCTCTCTTGCTGTGTCTCTGTGTGTTAGTGCTTATCTTAATGGGAGACCTTGTGGGGTTGTACTGAGACTGCCTCATGATCAGGGCATTTGAGTGGAACTACAGTTATTCATTTTCTCATTTCAGTCATACATAGAGCGTTTATCCAGTAAGGCAGGTCACCATCAGCTGTGGTGGTAATAATGGCCTCTCCCTAACATCTGCTGTATAGTAGTCGGGTAGAGAGAGGTGAACCATGGTTTGGCCACTTACTTACTAGTGAGAACTTTAATGTGTGTTTTTTTTCTATTGTGTGTCCACACTCAACACTCCAGTTGGTTCTTCTGGGAATTTCTTACCTCACATGTCACTGGTTTCAGATCCTGTCAGAATTACAGCTCAGCTTGTCCTGTGGGGGTGTGTACTCTCCTGCAGCAGATATAGAACACGGATACTGGAATCGACTTTTTTTTGTCAGAGGCAGCACATCCATTCAATCTCATACTTTAAGTAATGGTAATATTAGCAATTTTGCACGACAGAGAGTGGTAGGTCCAACACAGACAGCAGTAGAAGGGGGCTGGTGGAATGAGGACTCTCTCCCTCACACGGCTCTTTTTGTCTGACATAGCCGAGCGCTTGTGGGACAGTGAGTGGTGTGTAGTCAGATTCCTCCTCCTCTGACCTTATGAGCGGAGGCTGCTCCACTGCTCTGGGGAGAACTGACATGCTGGTGTAATGAGCTCCGACCGGGAGTGATTGCAGCATGTTCCCCGAGCCTTCATCCTTGTTTATCCAGCATAATTGGCGCTAATGATGTGGTTTTTCACTCGGGCTCTGTCTCCGGAATGGGAATGTACATTCCAGACTGATCATGAAAAGCCTTTAAGGGAAGCCTTAACTTTGATGCTTATGGTTGCCTGGGTTTAGATTTATTCTTAAACAGTCTACAGGATGAAATTAACTTAAAACTGAAAAAAATATATATGAGGCGAGATATGATATAACCTTTTTGGTCACTTTAATTGCGAATGATTTAACACAGTTCACAGTCCACTCTCACTAATGAGGCACCAGGCTCACTCCAAGTGTCAAATAATCCATTTTAGTATATATATATATATATATATATATAGACCACATATCTATCTATCTATCTATCTATCTATCTATCTATCTATCTATCTATCTATCTATCTATCTATACACTGCTCAAAAAAATTAAGGGAACACTAAAATAACACATCCTAGATTTCAATGAATAAAATATTTCAGTTGAAAATCTTTATTTATTACATAGTGGAATGCGTTGTGAACGAAAAACAAAAAATGATCAATATAAATCAAAATCATTACCCCATGGAGGTCTGGATTTGGAATCATACTCAAAATCAAATGGAAAGTCAAATGACAGGCTGATCCAACTTCAGTGGAAATTCCTCAAGACAAGTTAAACAGAGGCTCAGTGGTGTGTGTGGCCTTCATGTGCCTGTATGACCTCCCTACAACGCCTGACCATGCTCCTGATGAGGCGGCAGATGTTCTCCTGAGGAATGTCCTCCCGGACCTGGATTAAAGCGTCAGTCCACTCCTGGACAGTCTGTGGTGCAACGTGGCATTGGTGTATGATGTCCCAGATGTGCTCGATTGGATTCAAGTCTGGGGAACGGTCAGGCCAGTCCATAGCATCAATGCCCTCATCATGCAGGAACTGCTGACACACTTCAGCCACATGAGGCTTAGCATTGTCATGCATCAGAAGGAACCCAGGGCCCACTGCACCAGCATATGGTCTCACAATGGGTCTGAGGATCTCATCCCAGTACCTAATGGCAGTCAGGGTACCTCTGGCTAGCACATGGAGGTCTGTGCGGCCCTCCAAAGAAATGCCTCCCAACACCATTACTGACCCAGTGCCAAACCGGTCATGGTGGAGGATGTTGCAGGCAGCAGAACGTTCTCCACGGCATCTCGAGACATGTGCTCAGTGTGAACCTGCTCTCATCCGTGAAGAGCACAGGGCACCAGTGGAGAATCTGCCAATCTTGGTGTTCTCTGGCAAATGCCAATCGCCCTGCACGGTGTTGGGCTGTAAGCACAAGTCCCACTTGTGGACATCAGGCCCTCATGCCACCCTCATGTCTGTTTCTGACAGTTTGAGCAGAAACATGGATATTAGTGGCCTGCTGGAGGTCATTTTGCAGGGCTCTGGCACTGCTCCTCCTGTTCCTCCTTGCACAAAGGAGGAGTTAGTGGTCCTGCTGCTGGGTTGTTGCTCTCCTACGGCCCCCTCCATGTCTCCTGGTGTACTGGCCTATCTCCTGGTATCTGCTCCATGCTCTGGACACTGTGCTGACAGACACAACAAACCGTCAATAAACCTTCTTGCCACAGCTCGCATTGATGTGCCATCCTGGATGAGCTGCACTACCTGAGCAACTTCTGTGGTTTGTAGACACCGCCTCATGCTGCCTCTATGGTGAGAGAACAGACAAAATGCCAAAGTCACCAAAACATCAGCCATAAAGGATGAGAACAGAGAAAAGGTCTGTGGTCACCACCTGCAGAACCACTCCTTTATAGGGGGTGTCTTGCTAACTGCCTCTCATTTATACCTGTTGTCCGTTCCATTTGCAACAGCAGGTGAAATTGATTCACAATCAGTGTTGCTTCCTAAGTGAACAGGTTGGTTTCACAGAAGTGTGTTTGACTTGGAGTTACATTGTGTTGTTAAATTAAGTGTTCCCTTTATTTAAATTTTTGAGCATTTTTATATGTGTGTGTGTGTGTGTGTGTTTGTGTACGTGTGTGTTTGTATATATATATATATATATATATATATATATACACATACTCACCGGCCACTTTATTAAGTACATTAACGCAAATGTCGAATCAGCCAATCACATGACAGCAACTCAATGCATTTAGGCATGTAGACATGGCCAAGACGATCTGCTGCAGTTCAAACCGAACATCAGAATGGGGAAGAAAGGTGATTTAAGTGACTTTGAACGTGGCGTGGTTGTTGGTGCCAGACGGGCTGGTCTGAGTATTTCAGAAACTGCTGATCTACTGGGATTTTCACGCACAACCATCTCTAGGGTTTACAGAGAATGGTCCGAAAAAGAGAAAATATCCAGTGAGCAGCAGTTCTGTGGGCGCAAATGCTTTGTTGATGCCAGAGGTCAGAGGAGAATGGCCAGACTGGTGCGAGCTGATAGAAAAGCAACAGTAACTTAAATAACCAGTCATTACAACCAAGGCATGCAGAAGAGCATCTCTGAACACACGACACGTCGAACGTTGAGGCGGATGGGCTACAGCAGCAGAAAATCACACCGGGTGCCACTCCTGTCAGCTAAGAACAGGAAACTGAGGCACAGGCCCACCAAAATTGGACAATAGAAGATTGGAAAAAAGTTGGGAAAAAGGTCTTACGAGTCTCGATTTCTGCTGCGACATTTGGATGGTAGGGTCTGAATTTGGCGTCATCAACATGAAAGCATGGATCCATCCTGCCTTGTCTCAACAGTTCAGGCTGGTGGTGGTGGTGCAATGGTGTGGGGGATATTTTCCTGGCACAATTTGGGCCCATTAGTATCAGTTGAGCATCGTGTTGAGCAATGCCACAGCCTACCTGAGTATTGTTGCTGACCATGTCCATCGCTTTATGACCACAGTGTATCCATCTTCCAGCAGGATAACGTGCCATGTCATAAAATGCAAATCACCTCAGACTGGCTTCTTGAACACAACAATGAGTTCACTGTACTAAAATGGCCCCCACAGTCACCAGATCTCAATCCAATAGAGCACCTTTGGGATGTGGTGGAACGGGAGATTCACATCATGGATGTGCAGCCGACAAATCTGCAGCAACTGCATGATGCTATCACGTCAATATGGACCAGACTCTGAGGAATGTTTCCAGTACCTTGTTGAATCTATGCCACAAAGGATTAAGGCAGTTCTGAAGGCAAAATGGGTCCAACCTGGTACTAGCAAGGTGTACCTGGTCAACACCAGTCCCACGGACATTGGACTTTCATTCACTGATGGTTACCGAGGTGGGAAGCATCATCATATCACCTCTGTGAGGTTGCAGTCCTGCAAACACAGTGGGGACTTGGACTTGTGTCCCTGCTCAAACACCATTATATGACAGTGGAAGCAAGATGAACACAGCTCACACTCTTGATCTTGTTTGTGTTATTGTGCCGGTGGCACTCTTAGGCAGAGGGTTTTACTACCTTATCCCATCATGCACACCTGACCTCCACGTGACCTTCACCTGACCTCCACCTGACCTCCACATGACCTCCAGGGCTGTGTAATTTATCTTACTGTAATGCAGAGAACCAAATAGCATACAGTGTCATGTCCAGTGGACCAACTGTTGTAGTGAAATTTAAAACTAGTTACAATCCAACAAATCCATCATCCCGTTGGTATCATGCTAATAAAATGTAAAAAATCTACGATCAAAATCATGTCTCTTTCCTCACGTCACGGTCACCACATATCCAGGTAGTTCCACAAGTCTGCTGATGTCTGCATGTCTGCAAGCAGCTGCCTGGTTCTCACACAGCACGCATGACGCTGCTCACAGCCGAGATGAACGGCGGAATCACACAGCCCTGTGGGCCCTGTGAGCCTGCTCATGAACACGCACGTTCGCAAGTCCGCAAGTATGGAGAAGATCGGAGGGACTCGCTCTACACACACCACACTCTTCGACACCCAGGCTAGCCAGCAAGCAGAAGTCTTAATGAGTGTCAGAATTTGGCCTGGTTCTGCTAAGGTTGTGCATCCCCATGTTTTGACACTGAAATGTTGATTGTCATTTTTGTACAAGTGCAGAGAATATCTTGGAGTAACATTTTCTACCCAGAGCTAAATGTAATTTTATTGATTTTATGTGGTGCATTTCAGTCACCGGAGAAGTGCCTACACAAGGAATGCTGCCATTATAACAGATTCCAAACCCCAGGAAGTGATGAATGTTCAGTTCAAAGGGAACTTCAAACTGCACAGGGAGTAGTGAACAACAGATTATCACCACACAGGTAGTTAACAATAAAAGTTACCCATCAATCACTGTATATCTTGCCAAGATCTTTTGGCAAGGTGAGTTTGCTGGCTGGCTGATTATTGGAGAGTAGCAAATAAACAAGAATATGTGAGTTTGTTTACGTATTATGAGTGGAATTAATACTTCATACAATTTGCTGAAAACTATATAAATGATGTGGACTTTACCTGTTCAGGAAATACACCAAATTGGCCAGAAAATGAATTCATCTTGATAAGTTTTACCTAGCTACATAATGTAAATTATCCATGGGCTATTACAAGATGTTTTGGCCAACACCGTAGAGATGTTCATTTTACGTGCATAACACAGGTGCAGGTTTACATAGTCACAGTTCAGTCTAGCCAGATTAGTAAAGAAATTAACGTGTAATTGAACAGCTGTCGAGAAAAACGAAAACACGCAACACGTATGTTGTCTTCTGTGTGATGACATCGCAGGGCATTCTGAATATATAATTTAATCATCTGCAGTTCCCTTGACACACATCGTGTGGTTAGTGTGTAGGGAATACGAAAACACTACTTAAGAACCTGGTGGAATGGAACACAGCCGCATTCTCACACAAATCAGGACATCACAGCAGCACCAACATTGTATCTTGTAGAAGTCAGACATTAACTGCAGGAAAACTCAAAGGTAGTCAATGTAAACATTACTTGACATCGAAATGCATGCAGATATTCAGCACCCATAGAGCTGACTATTTGTGTCTAAGACTATGGTATCATTTGCATCCTAATAGAAAACAGAAAAAATCTATTCCATCCAAAATCTGTTCCATCAGCGGCCATAATGAGGTTTATCAGGTGCCTGACCTTATATATTAACATTAGTATCCACATCAGTAGTGTTGAACATGTACGGGTGAATTATTCTAATTCTCCCCACTTGTGCCATTATAATCATCTCTGCTTGAGCAGCGTAGCAGCTTGCATTCTGGGACAGTGAGTTGCCAATTAAGCTGAATATTAGAACCACGCCCAGTCAGGGCTAGTAAGCCAGTCTCTTTTCTCACATTTCTGTTTGTTTGTTTGTTTGTTTGCTTTTTGTTTTTGGCTGAATGTTTATTACAGCATTGGTTTAGTATCATGCAAACATTTTTAATACTAAAAAGAGAGATTGTGGAGATTGTGAGGACGTAAGTCATGATCACTACACTTTTCTTCAGCATTTTTCACTCTTGGTTAGAGGTGTGAAGGCACTCACTGTCTCTCTCTCTTTTACTGGATTTTGCTGGCTAGTGTCTTTTATCCTCAGGCCTATAATGAAACTAATGACCAGGTCAAGGACAGTGGTGCTGAGAAAGATTGCACACTATCCAGAACCCCAGAGGCAAAACCAAGCACCTCAGACTCACCCGCACACATCCTGCCACGCATGACCACGTCGTATCACTAGCCACA
This sequence comes from Brachyhypopomus occidentalis, assembly GCA_020368025.1. Lineage (NCBI taxonomy): Eukaryota > Metazoa > Chordata > Actinopteri > Gymnotiformes > Hypopomidae > Brachyhypopomus > Brachyhypopomus occidentalis. Next base: position 1,689,923 of record JAGXOD010000037.1, read on the forward strand.
AACCAATTAGGAGTTCACTAATGCACTGTGTTAAGCTCTTATAGCCAGGGAGGGCCTCTATAAGAAGATATTACGAAGTAAAAATGTGGCACCATATTACCGAGGTAAGGGCAAACCGAGATTTTACTTAAGTGAATTACTTGTGAGTGCCGGAAGGACAGAAATGTTCCTAGCGCCCAGCACTGCTCTGTGAAACTGGAGCCTTATTCATCACAACGGCCTCTTGGGGTTTCCACCTTCTCCATCTCTCCGTCCTGCTTTTCCGGTCTTGCTGTGAAGAGAAAAATATGGCAAGCTGTTGTCTTTATCACCTTAATTGGTAAAAAAAACAAATCTCAGCTGTTGTGAGAGAAAGATGAAATGGGCCGTGGAAATAGTGCGTCCCCCCAAGTGCCGGGTGTATGGGCGGACGGGCCCCAGGGGTAGGAACTGGTGCAGATGAAACAACACAGGTTCATTTTCTGTGAGGGAAATGTGCCTATATCTCCCCTAGATGACATAGCAGACATATGTGAAGGCCAGAAATTGCATAACATTGTAAAACTATTACACAATTACTGCTTCATCGTAGACTATATAACAGAATGCAAATATATTTGATGTAGTTATACTACCCAGAGTTTTCTAATTTTCCATTTTAATACAAAACGAGGCATTTGGTCAGAAGCTCACCACTGCTCTTTAATGTCATCACTCAACTATTAGTGGGTGCAGTAACCATCGCTCACTATTGATTTGCCATCTCCACAGCAAAGGTCGTCATCGTTCATGGGTTTCAGTATTCACGGTTAATTGAGTCTGTTGGATGTCCGTCGAAGGTTTGGCTATATTCTCGTGTGTTCCACACAGGCCTGAGTCAACCCATCATACAGGCAACCAGTCTGAGCCTCCTCTCAGTCCTGGAGAACATAAACCCGGATTTTCAGGAGATGGACAAGCTAAGCTGGTTAAGGGAAGATCCCTCATATTTCACTTACAACGTTTTGCCCCGGGAAGGGTCAGCCAAGAATTCAATAAAAGTTTTAAAATGTCAAGCACAAGTTGCAATTCTATTTCTGCAACTTACTTCTATCGCCAGGCAAAGCCTAATAACATTAAACATTTATTAGATTCCGGTTTGGAACCAACCTACAAGAATATATGTAAATTATATGTCTTATAGTGTGAACAAATTTCAATGAGATACTTACTGGCAGCTGTTTGTTACTCGTTTATTTTGATCTATGCTGTCTGCTGTAATTCATAAAACCACAACATTTTCAACATTATGAACTTATTTGTGTTCCACTATATGCTACTATTGCAGTATTATACTGCAGGCTTGTGTAACAATGTTTATAGTAGCTTTTAAGAAACCAGCACCCATATTATTAATGTGCCACACTGAAGATGATTACTGTGGTAATACAATAATACAGTAGAACAACCAGTGCTGTACATTTGCATACAATATGTAATTTATGTTACTTGCCTTAGTTTACTGTATTAAATTGCTGCCCTATACAGAAGATATCAATACCGTGTGATGGGAAATCTTCCTCAGCAAATCTAGGTTTGCATAACTTTGCATTACATTTGTTAGTGGTCTGAGTCCAGAAGAAACGCTGCAGGCCGCAGGGTGCTGCCTGGAGCGTGCAAGGGCTGGGACACTCACATGAACGACTTGAATCTTTCTGGCATTCATATTCACTCCATCTCACAAGATAGACCGTGCTAAAATATGAAGTGCATTTATTATTAGGTTCTATTTATAGTTCAGCATTTCATCAGATAAGCTATCAAAATGTATTATATGATGATGCCTAAGAAATCTGAGAGTGGTGTTCATAATGCAGCAACAAGCATGAACCACTCAGATAATATATCAAACTGCCTGAATCATAACCAAGCAGCTGTCATTCTAGTGATCATTTACTGGGTTTCCGTCCTGTTGATATTGCAGGCCAATTCTTTTTGTTTGTTTATTTATTATCCTGTTGCATCAGAATCAGTGCGGCCGTTTCATACTGGCCTATGGTCTTTTGTAGTCTTTGCTTTTGATATTGCATACATCTAAATTTCATTTCATAGTCTATATCCATGAAGGGGCTTAATCTAGCCATGTATGGGGCAGGATGAGTTGCATCTCAGTGTTTTTGAGTCAAGTGAGGCCAATTCTGGGACACTGACATAAAGAACAGAGGCAGATTCCCAGCTAATTCCCAGACATTTTAGGAATTTTGGAATCCCAGCAGGACAAATTGTAACATCCCAACATGAGCACATGTGCAGGGCAAAGAGACTTTAGGGACACCATAAACAAATCCATAGTGGGAATATTACTGCTCAATTGGGCTACATGCATCTCTTAGCTTCATTTGATGTTTATTAATATTATTAGCTATATATGTTTTTTATTATACATATTATAGCAAAGGATAATCATCCCTTAATAATGTTACAGTGTTATGCAGTTTTAGTTAGAGGAGCACAATGCAGAATAGTAACTCCTCTATTATTTAGCAGTTCATTCCTTTGTACCTTTTCAGACCACATAGCATGGCGTTCTAAAGACAGGTACAAATAGGACTCACACTGTCAGACCTTCACGATTTCAGCTCAAATCCGAAGCACATCGCCAGTTGCATTGCAGCCCTATAACAGAGAAAGAAGCAATGTACCTCTCCATGTAAGGAGAGGGCAACCCCAGTGCTACTCACCACTGAGCAGGGTTTAGCATCATCAGACCATTCCTGCAAGTCAACCATTAAATTAAAATCCTACTGTCCATACTGCAATAGTAACATTTATTACTTTCACACCTGAGAAGCATTCAGAAACTGATCTACCTCAAAGATTGTAACCCAAAGATTGCAAACCTGCAGGCTGGGACCTCTACTTCAGTCCATTCAATTATTTCGCCAACAGACCCAATCAGTACCAAAGAATAAAATGGTCACGGTTATGGTCGACGATGGAGACAAATCCATGAAAGCATTTTCAGGAAGAAGACACATGTTCCAGCTCCATACCATCCCAGAAACACTAAATCCATGTGCTCATCAAAGTGTGAAACAGCTTTGGGTGTTGCTCCTGTCTCTTTCGAGATCTCATGACTATCTAAGCCTGTCAAGAGGTTCCAGGTGTCTAATGCCTTCACTACTGAAGTGCTTAGCCTTGCTGAGGACATATACATGGTAGGACATATACATGAAGCACCTCTTCAAAATTATACACACTTAAGAGGACTTCTATTATCTTCAGCAGTCCATTCGGTCTTCTCGTTGCGTCAGACATGTCTCACCTGACCACACCTGTAGAACCTGTGTGCCAAGAACTAGGAGGTCCATAGTTCTGCACACTTCATTTGGTTGGTCACTACAAGAACCTAATAGCAACAGTTCTTGCACATTATCAAACTCTCACCTATGACAAGTTCTCATAAACATGGAACACATTCAGCAAGTCAATGTCCTACATTTTAGTGAGAGAGAAGTCAACAGACCCAAGCAGGGCCAGCATGCACTCACAAGACAACACTGCCATTACAAGCAGGACTGTAGGAGCATGATATGGTGCAACATAGTGGAAAGGACAGAGTAATCTTCAATTGTCCTTTCCAATCCAAAGGACAGTGCTTGAATGAGCAGCTCCATCCTGGACCAATCCTGGGATCTTCACTACTTGATGTAACTCTTTGGTTTCAAAAATATTACTTAGCTGTGGGTGGTGACATCCAATCCATTTTCCACCAAACCCACCTGCCACCCTCTGATAAACCACCAGTGTTTTTCCCCTGGAGTCAAATGAAAAGAGACCACAAATAACCATCAGTGACCATGACCATGAGTTGTAGATACTACCATTTGGCATAATGTGTAGTGCCTGCTGCACAACGTGTGTCTTCCAACATCTTACCCAGAACACCAGTGGTGACAGAGCTCTCCTTTACACTGCAGTGCAATGTTCACTTTACATCAATAACTGCTTTCGCAGCATCTGAACTCCAGCGGGACCTAAAGACCTGATTGATAACCTGCATCAGCTGTATTGGCTGTGTTCTGAATCGTGCCATTACAATGTCTTACAATGTTAGCACTTTGTTGGTTGAAATTCAGACAGTACAGACAGCTGGAGCCAGTTGGAGGTGTTGGGAGTCAGTTATAAATCCAAGAGTTTGACCTTCAGTGGTCTTCCATACTCGCCACAGATGTTGAGCCTGATTAGAGTGAGCTAAAGAAGTGTGTTTTCATTAGGCATGTATCAACACGCTTCATTTTTCAAAGCCTTGACCTGATTCACTAACACACTTGGATGGAAATAATTCAGGTTACCACATGGTTGCTTGGCGGGCTGCCTCACACAAGCGTGACCAACATGGATTGCGGCGTCACAGATCCTACTATCAAAGGTCCAGCAGGACTCCTTCTTCAGTGACGTAACCGTAGGCTGTTAAGGCTGGTCACACAATTACAGCCATCTTGTTTCACTGTTACCATAACATGATTATGTCACTGGCCTGGAGGGCGTAGGATGTAGGTTGCATCATACTGAGGATATTGGCATGGATGCCGTTCACCCAGTTGTATCGGGTGCCAGACATCACGTTACAAAATTGTTGACTAAAGAATTTGAACACAGGCTCTGACACTCAGGGCCAGCGGGACTGTTGCCAGACATGCCACGCTAGTACCGCTAGTGCTCGTTGGCAAGGTAGCACTACAGAAACATGCGCATAGATGCTGTGGCTGTCAGCTATGGTGAGCAAATTCTGACATTCCAAAGATGGCAGATTTTCTACCCTACATACACACTACGCCTTTATAAGCCCCTTTTCTGCACAACTGGAGTGGATTGGCTGTCGTGCTGAGAAGAGGCGGGGGATTCTGCTTAAGTGCATGATAACAAGATGTGTACATCCAGACCTTATCGAAAAGCTTAAACTCAAACGCAAGCCTGCTGTCGCTATGACGATTAATTGCTCTACGGGGTAAGCCGTTTGAGCTGTGACAAGAGCACCAACTTCCTTGGAGGATGTTGAGAGTTCGAGAAGCCTTTGTTGGCGTCGGCTCCAGTCTTCAAGTGCAACTGGCAGGGCAGCAGATTAAAATACGCTCCATCTTTCATGGGACCTTGGAACAGGAAATGAAATCAAAGACATGCCTGTAGGTCATCGTGCAGGAACAACCACTACCACAAAACAGTGCTGCAAACCCTCTTCACTGAAGTTTTGAGGATATATTTGAAAGCCATATGGTTATGTGTCCTCAGACAAAGCTAATGTGGGCCCCATAATGCCAGACCTTATGTTTATGGAACGACGAGATTCATCTCTCCCATAAGCCTTGTACAACTCTGCCAATAAGGCAGGGAGGGTTTGATGGTCCGTCCTTACTCCACACTACCAGCCAGGTCTGCAGGAGCAACAGAGATGTAGGACAGAGGCCGGACAGTTGACAGCAGGCCAAATGGTACTTATAGCTGAGCTGCAATTTCCTTCTTTAATCTAGTTGTGCCTCTATGACATGAAGTTTGTGCCATTTTTCTGTTATGACAATGAGAGTTACTCTATGGTTCTGTACCTTCAACACAGAACCACCGAGAAGGATTCTGGCCATATAGGGTACAGAGGACACAACACTCACAATGGCAGAGGTGCGTAAGGCTCTGGCAAGAATTAAGCCAAAGAAGACCGCCAGCCCAGAATGAATTGCTGGACATACTCTACAGGTTTGCTTATCAGAGTTAGCTGATGTGTATGTGGACATATTCAATCTGTCTGTTATGCAGGTTTCTATAGCTTCCTTCTTCAAGACCAATACCATCATACCTCTACCAATGAAAAGCACAGTGACCTGCCTAAAACGACTGTTCCATTCCTCTCACACTGATTGAGAGATTGAAATTATTGTTGTGACTCACATCCATGGGCACTCACGCATTAGACCCTGTTCATTTTCCATGTCCTCAGAGCCGATCCACTGATGATGCTGTCTGCACAACCATCCACACAGCCTTCATGCCCATGGAAGGCAAGGACCCATATGTCAGAATGATGTTCATCAACTACAGCTCGGCATTCAATATGGTCTTCCCATACAAGCTCTGTGAAAAGCCTCTCACCGTCAGACTGACACCCACCCTTTACAACTGGGTGCTGAACTTTTTAACAGATAGACCTGTTAAAGCCACACTTCCAGCACAAGCACTGTGACCACAGATCATTGGACTGATCACTGGAAGGGATAAGATGGTATACAGGAGGGATGTGGTGGGCTGGTGCCAGGACGACAATCTCTGCCCGAGCACAACCAAGACAAGCGAGTTCACTGTTGATCCGAGGAGGGGACATCCATGCACAACACTGCATATGCGCAGAACAGAGATGGAGAGGATGGGTAACCTTCAGATTCCTTGGTGTGTACATCAGTGAGAATCTCACCTGATCTCACAACACAAATCTCATCAAGACGTCCCAGCAGAGACTCCATATTATAAGGAGGCCGAGAAATTTTGGCATGCCACCCAAAATTCTCGGCAACTTCTCAGCAACTTCTACAGAAGAGAGTGTTTGTACCAGTGCCATCGCAGTCTTGTAAGTTCTGCCCAGGACAGGAAGCCACTCCAGCAGCGTGTGATCAAAGCTGCTCAGCTTGTTTCAGACACACCGTTCCCTGCACCACAGGACATTTACACAAGGGTCATCAGGAGAACCCACAATATCACCCAGGACAGCACACACCCCCTAGAACTACCTCCTCTCTCCTGGCATTAGGCAAATGCTATGAAAGTGTGTAGACCAGGACAACAAAACTGACAAACAGCTTCTACCCACAGGCAATTGGGCTTGTGAACAACTCACTCACACACACTGCTCCTTCCCACCATTCTGAACTGCTGAACTCTGAGGCCTACACACTACATACTGAACTACACTCTCCACGTCTCACATACACACATACATATTCAGTGAACTCTTAACTCTTCACACACCACAGCAAGTTCCTACTATCAGTTCATTCTCTGCATTAATACACTGCAGCATTGCACCTGACTGCTGCTCCTTGCCTATCCAATATGCACAGGTATATTTAACTATTTAACTCTTTAAGTGTGCCTGAATTATTGAAGTTTATCTGTAGTTTATTATCTATATAGTACATTGTTTATTATCATATTACCCAGGTTTTTCTGTTTGATTTTCCTAGATTTTCTTGATGATGTCATAATGCAGTGGAACTGCTTGTTTGTACTGGGCGTATGACACAGTACTCTTGAATCTTGAATCTCATGCCCTATGGCCTGTTGGGACTGTATCTGAAATGTTTACTGGGGTTGACAGGACTGCTTCTGTCATAGTCAAAGGCAAATCTAATATTAGTCCTGTGTCCCCTTTGGTGTGGCTTCCCAAACTTGAAGACAATGATTAGGACTGATGGACATCTTTACTTCTCAGCCTTCAGAATACTGGTGTTATCTGACACCCACAGAACAAATGCTAACACAAAAATAACAATGTTTATGCTATATACGCATCTTAGCTTCACTCTGTATTTCTAAGTATTATCAGCAAAATATATTTTGATTATCATACGTACATATTATATAAGGGGTGTCCGTTTAATTTTCTGTTGATGTTAATCACTTCTGTATTATTAATCAGTACTGCAGTCTGATGCAGTGGTGCATGATGTTGAATAGTGGAAACACCTTGTTTTCCAGTTTATTCCCCTTGTACCTTTTCAGACAACATACATACAAATGGGCGGCATGGTGGTGTGGTGGTTAGCACTGTCGCCCCACAGCAAGGCAGTCTGGGTTCGATTCTCGGTCTGGGCTGCTCTGTGTGGAGTTTGCATGTTCTCCCTGTGCCTGCGTGGGTTTTCTCCGGGTACCCGGTTTCCTCCCACAGTCCAAAAACATGCATCCTAGGTTGATTGGTCACTCTAGATTGCCCGTAGGTGTGAGTGTGTGTGTGCGTGTTGGCCATGTGGTGGACTGGCGAACTGCCCATGGTGTACCCTGCCTTCGCCCGGAGATGCTGGGATTGGCTCCAGCCCCCCCGTGACCCCGACTAGCGGGAATAAGCGGTACGGATAATGAAATGAGATACATACAAATGATGTTTCAAAGATTCCAGCGATATGATTCCAAGATTCCAGTGATTAAGATATGATTCCATGTTTCCAACGATATAATATGATTCCAATATTACAATAATGTGACATAATTTCAATATTCCAATGAACTGAGTCCAAGAGAAGACACACAAGTTGTGCAGAGGTTATTGTGTGCTTTCTCTGTTTGCTCCTCACATAATGTAAATGACATCACAGCCTGATTCTCAGATTAGAATCACTGTTCACATAGTCTAAATAACATCACTGCCTGATCCTCAGAACAGAATCACTGTTCACATAGTCCAAATGACATCACTGCCTGATCCTCTGACCGTAATCACAGTTCACATGCAGGACACCTATCACTGCGTGACCCCACAGACACATTGAGCTGCGATTTAGACACCGTGTGTGTTATTCAGAAAGTCATTCTCACGGGTTTGACTCAAGCAGTTAATAAAAACTCCCTTTATGCCTCACCGGAGCATCCAGTATATACCTCCTGTATTCACTGTATTTTGTTACCAATAATATAGTGAATTAAAGTCTAAATCATAGAAATCCTTTTAAGTGTGCCCTGAGATATGGAAGAAGCAATGGGTAGTGATGGTGACAGGAGTTTCTCCTGCTTTCGCAGACCAGCTCACGGAAGCTCAAGGACTGCTTGAATCAGCAGCAAATTAGCAAGCAACATTCAGCAAGTGATGGAGTTACTGGCGCTGCCAATAAAGCATAGAGAAACTGATCATCAAAGCGCATCACTTTCCTCACCCCATGCCCTCTCAGCCATTTTGTCCCATGCTGACTAATTACACAGCATGTTCATTTTTTTGTGATTGGAAATTTAGAAGGCAATCAACTTGCCCAGAATGCATCATTCTCTCAGTTCCAGTGAAAAGCATTTTTCTAATTAACTCCAGTTTTCATCCTCTGCTTGACACACGGCATATGAAGGGACATGGAAATTCTTTTGATGTGTAGTGGTGAGACAGTCTAACTTCACTAACCCTCACGCAGGGAGTGCAAAGACAGCTGGCCAGGTTCCAGCTCTCTTGGTTTCCTTCTGGAGTAAGAATCTCTTGAGGAGCGAAAATAACTCAAGAACAAAGGTCCAGGTCAAACCTCATCAGCTGCAGCATGACGACAACAGTCCTATGGTGCTCAGCTGACATGTTTTCACTGTAGTCTTCCATGAAGCACAACCATTCCTTAGGCAACGAATCAACAACACTATAAGATGCTTGCATCATATATTTGTATCTTTATGAACATCTAAAAGCACCTCATTCCACGTAGCTCTGAGGAGTTCTGTGAGATGAATCTAACAGATCAGCTTTTTAATTAAGGGGTATAATTTGAACCTCCGCCATAATCATCAACCCTGTGAATTCTACACAGATGAAAGATTCCTTTCAAGTAACCGACAGCATTCTTTTACAGTTCGTGAGTGAGCGTGTGCTACTGGTAAATGGATAATGCTGTACTTCAAGCACCCTCACAGGGGTACAACCGTCCGACGATTGATGTTGTGCTTTCTGATTCTGTCTTATTCGCTCCGGTGATCAAAGTTGCAGACTTAAAAAGGCCTTCACTCTTCAAACCTTGCCTGAGGCTGCAGTGTTCTCCGCATTGTGAAGGCATCGCCTTCCGACCCCACTTGCTTTTGACTCGATACAGAACGAATGCGGATGCATTTCTAATGTGCTCTCTGTGGGTAAACGGACTAACGGTTGTCTGTGTCAAGATATCACACCTGCTCCCCCAACAGTGTTTGTGTGTGTGTGTGTGTGTGTGTGTGTGTGCGTGTGTTCGTGTGTGTGTGTGTGTGTGTGTGTGTGTGTGTGTGTGTGTGTGTGTGTGTGTTGGTGCTTTTTGAGAAAATGTCTTGGTGTAAGCTGTAATTACTCTGGTTACCTGCGCATGAAGGTTAGTTCCCCTGTGGCGTGGCATGCATTCAACGCTAGTAAGAACAGACATTGTAAAGCAGCTCCATGAATGTAATTCGGATTAAAGACCAACTGGTGTGATTTACTTAGACAAATAAGAACTAGTTCCATACACAATAACTAATACCATAGTTCATGTGTAACCAAACCATATAATGTTACATTAACATCTACCGTTTGTATATAAGTCCAGACGGACTCAAATGAACACGGTAAGAGTTCAGTTAAAGAATAACATTTAACAAAAAATACATTATTCGTAAAATACATCATAAGACATAATTTGCCAATGTTCGTCCTGACTGTGGCGATATATAGCATGTTATGCAAAGTAAAAAAAACAGTGCTTTGATACATTTTTAATTGACCAGAATATCATCAGAAATGCTGGAAAGGAAGACGGGTGTTTTCTGGTACCTTCGAACGTAGCCCACGTTCCACTTCATTAACGGTTTAAGAAAAATATGTATGTAAAACACTACATGCATAAGAATTCTGCATATGCGCTTATATGCTAAAGGGAGATGGTTACATGGTTTATTAGTGAAATGTTCCAAGACCCGGCAGCGCTTCAAAATTTATGTCTTGAGTGGCGACTGCGATAAAAGGCTGGAATGAATATTTCAAATGTGACCTATATCAGCCGGAAAGAAAAACGCCATTAGAATCTCTCCGTTGTTTGGACACAGCGCGTGTTTGTCGCTCGCGTCGCTCTCCGAGGCATGGCAGTACAGTAGCTGGCGGAAAGCGCGAAGAACGGAGCGAAAAGGGAGTGTCTGTTTCACGAGCGGATTATTGCTCTGTGATTACTCTTCCGCGCGCAACCACAGCCACGAGGAAGCGCCCGAGGAGACGAGGGGAAACGTCCCCGAACGCAAAGTAAGTGATTAAAACTCCAGACATTTCAGTTTTGCTGTGATTAGGCTTCAAGGCTTGGCGTGTGCTCGTAGTTCTCTGTTTTCGCCTACCGGAGAGTCCGATTATGTTTGGAGGGTTTGAAGTGAGAACTGTGTGAAATTACTTAGAGGGGTAGATGTTTAAAATTTAAAAACGTTATTAATATTTCTTATGTTAGGCAGTCCTACCCGTGAGACAGGTAATGTTTTTGTTATTTACTTGTAAATGGATGTAGTTTGAATACTGTGTAATATTTTTATGCAACTTAAACATTTTAAGTCCCAAACAAGTTCTGTGTCTGTGCCAGAAACAGTATGTCAAACTTTTGGCCATGATGCCAATGGACTGAATTATTCTAGTCGAAAGGTCATTGCCTCTTTATGCTGTCAATCATAACCCCGTGGTCATTGAAATACAACAGATAAATGTCCGTTAAAGGTTACCGCGCTTTGCAGGCAGACTGTTATAGGCTATTCTCTCAGATTTTCAAAATGTGTAGTAATTTTTTGCTTTTCAGTCATCTCACATCACTGACCCTCTCACTTCCTACTAGTTTTCAGGATTTTCAAATTGGTATACTGCATATGTCCACCACCTCCAAATGTTAGCTGTCTGGTGCAGTCACAGCCTGCCAAGTTTCAGAGTTGAGCTTCAGTGATTTCCGCAGTCCTGCTCTCTGGATGTACCGCGGGGGAATTGTAGTCCTGCTGACTGAGAATCCGAGGGCCTTAAACTCATTCCTCTTCTACAAAGGCATTTCCATAGCAATTAGCTGCCAGGCCTTTGGGCTCCCACTTGTAATCTTCCTCTCGAATATTTCCTCCATCCTCCCTCTCATTATTCTTTGGCGTTTATATTCAAATGGGATCTTAAAACCTCGATAATTGAATCCGGTCCACTGTCTCAGTCTAAAAGGGCCCTTTTCCAAGAGATAGGCCGTTTTCACAATGAATGGGATGAATGTATAAAATCAGTGGTGCCGCTGATTCCTTGCCCAGCGCTGGTGACCTAGATTTGGCGCTTATTTTTCTGCGATTCTTCTTACGTTGTCTTAGGCCTAAACGGCTTCCTGTGAAATACACGTGTGATGGAACAAACGATGCGATTGCCGAATAAAGGTGCGGAAGTTTCAGTCCTACTTTGTGCAAAGTATCTGATTAATACCAAACTTCAGGCTCATGCATATTAATTCGCACTGGTTAGAGGGCATTGTTTTCAAATTAAACCTTCGTGTGTCTCATCTTTTAGTGTGAGCGATGTTAACTGGCTAATTGTCACAGCCGCTCAGCAGACAGCATTTGTTTTGGTAACAGTCAGCCCAAGGTCTTGCCCCCCCACACAGTTCTTTGCCGTGATCTTGTGAATATTTAATATTGAGCCCACGCAATTCTTGCGAAATTGAAAAGCAAAACTGAAAATGGCCGCGGCGCCTATACACTTCAAAAGAAAGTGGAACAGTAACGGGGGCTACGCAATCTCGCCGCTGCACGTGTGTTCGTTTGTGCGTGCGCCTCGTCGCTCACGGGGCTGGCAGTGCGTGTTCCGTATCATGTTCCCATGAGCTGAATTCGGGGTTGCTATGGAAATCATCTGCTCTGCTACAATTGTCACTGACCCAATTGGAAAGAACAGAGCATTGCAAAGAGGATCCCTTACTCTTTGGTGTCAAACTCCTCCACTCTGTAAATAAAGGAGGGGGGGGGGGGCGTTTGTGCGTGTTCGGTGGAACCAGGTCATGACAGTTTTAGGACTGTTCAGACCTGGTTTGGTCATCACTATTCCTGAGGCCTTAGAGTTCAGCTGCCCCTGTGGACCTGCGTACTTCGTCTCTCTGGAAAGGTGGACAAGGAAAAATAAATCGCCTCACGGTGCCACAAACATTCCGTCAGTGTAGCAAACGGTGCTGCAAAAGAATCAATACCTCAAACTCACTATGAATGTGATTTCTTGTTAATCAAAGGAACTGCTTACCACTGCAGTATACATTAGATACTAAACAGCCGTACCTCACGGACAAAATACACCAAACGCCTGACAGACTTTGTTTTACTTATTTGTACAGGGCCTGTAAGAAAAATAAGCAGTTCTGGCACATTGACCGTTATGTTTGTGAACAGCTATTGTTCCTGTGGACCAAGTCCTGTTAAAATACACACGGAATATGAGAATCAGTGGCATTGTGTACACTCTCAAATGCTCCTGGATTTCAGATTCTCCTCTGATGTAACATCGCCTGCCAACACTATTATAAGAAATGCCCTTGTGTCAGGTCATAGCAGTCACACACACACACACACACACACACAGGTGGGAGTCTTCCCCAGAATGAAATATGGAAGTGTGATATCAGCTGAGAAAGGCTCCACACCGAAGAGGCTTTATGGCTCAAAAGGCCATGGAGATGAAGCAGTTAAAGCCGCCGCCTCTGTCCCTCCCTGCCGTCTCTGTCCCCTCCCTGTCCCCTCCCTGCCGCCTCTGTCCCCTCCATGCTGCCTCTGTCCCCTCCATGCTGCCTCTGTCCCCTCCCTGCCGTCTCTGTCCCCTCCCTGCCATCTCTGTCCCCTCCCTGCTGCCTCTGTCCCCTCCATGCTGCCTCTGTCCCCTCCCTGCTGCCTCTGTCCCCTCCCTGCCGTCTCTGTCCCCTCCCTGTCCCCTCCCTGCTGCCTCTGTCTCTCCCTGCCGTGCTGTGATTGAGAAGTGCCTGTGTGTGGATTCGAGAGTAAGCACTGTCTGAGTGCGGAGAGGCTAATTAAGTGGAAGTCAATGAATGAGTGCTTGCTGTGCAGCACGGGTCCAGAGCAGAGGATGACAGAAGCACTCGAACAGCTGCAGACAGCCAAAGCCCACTGGATCATACATATAGCTAATAGCTCAGCTAAGGGATTAAATTAGACCCGAAGTTAGGTCTACATTATGGTGGGAGGAGGAGTCTAACTAATTAAAAGTTTGAAAGGGATGCATGCTGATTGTAAATGACTTCCATGGGCGCTCATAGGCCTACCGTTGAACTCAAGCTGTTCAAGCAGTTAATTAAAAAAAAAGGGGGGAAAGAAGTGGTGAAGCAAATCGGTTACAGATTGCAATTAATGTGCTTTGCGATGCATGCTAGGACAAAGCAATTCCGCTTCGTTAACTAGAGAAGGCCCTGCTCGGGCGGAAGAAAAAACAGTGGTCGTTGTTTATTTGTACGTCTATTATTGAGCCTAAACCGTCCATGGCTCCTGCACGAACGGAACAGGAAAAAAACAAAAAAAAAAAACAAAAAGAGGCTTTGCGCATCTTTAGGACGTCTCATTGTTTCCATGGCAACCCACCTCTGCATAGTTCAGGGGGAGGAATCTAAGGGAGTCGGGCGAAACAGCTCGTCCTCGAGCTGCCTTTTATGTCGCTGTCTCCTATCGGACGAAAACGCGCGACAGCTCGCCTTTAAATGACGGCGGAGCGCGCAGGAGCCCAGGGAGAGAGCGGCAGGGTCTTCAACACGAAGGCGGAGGGTGAGGCCCTGGGGAACTGCTCACACTCATCTGTTCCGGCTTCAGGAGGGTCATTTGCATCTCCAAATACCCTCCCCAGAACTGTACTTGGGTATTCGCAATAGATTTCTGAGACCTTGCTGATAATCTGTACTGTGAAGGACTTTAAAAAAATGTTCGACTGAATTTTCTACCGGTCTCACAGAATATCAGTGGTGAATTGTATGAGTATCCATTTCGTGAAGTTCAGTGCGGTTTTCCATTCGCGGCAGGATTAAAAGCCCCGGGTCCTGTCAGCCGTCAGACTTGGGCCGCCACGTTGCGCATTACCGAAAAAATGAAAATGACAGTCAGTCTGTTGTGCAGTTTGAGGCGAGGAGATTCATACTACAAGAGAGAGTGGAAGAGAGAAAGAGAGGCTGTCTCATTTACAGCCTGATTGAGCTTGATTAAGTGCTCACCCATTTCAGGACTCCCCACATACTTAACACCCTCTCTTCCCATCACCAAAGGCCCAGAGCACTCCACCTGTAATAAGCCAGTCAAATCATTATTACAGTACGGTTAGATGGCTCACAACGCAGCGACGGCTGCCAAACAAGGCAAATCGGCAGTGGAGGTTTCTCCGTGAAACCCTCCAGTGACCTGCCATGGGTCTAAAAGGTAAAGAATGACCAGAGATTTTGCTGTGTGTGGGGGAGGGGAGCGGGTGGATATCAATCGGAGGCCTTCGCTGATGTGTTTACACGCAACCAAGCCCCATGGAGCCGTTTCATTGTCTGCAGGGTCAGCTCGGAGCTGAACACACCATCCTGTATTAATTAGGTTTGACTTTGATGATTGCCGACACCCTGTGCTGTGGTGTGCTACCAGCACACTAGCGTCAGTTGAAACGACATTGCTGTAATGAAAAATCCATGCTGCTGTTCACTGCTTCGAGAAGGTCTCTGTGGAATGAGTGTACTTTGTAGGTGGCTCTTCTTGTAGGTGTCCATGTAAGGGGAAAATAGGAGAGTCAATGCTTATTGTAAGCAAGGGAGTAAGGGAGATGGGGGTGGGGGCGGGAGGCGGTTGCCTGGTTACTGATGGATGCTAAGCTGTGGTCCAACAGCCCACTTCAGGCTAATTGTGTACACAGTTGAAGAGGACCACAGCTGAACAGCCGCGCAAAGCCGACTGCAACGGGAGAGAGGACATTTTGGAATTTTGGACAATGTTTACTTTAAGAACATATCTTACTAAGCTTCACTGCAGTTCCTTATCTGGAATCATATGGATATGTTATTTATTTATATATTAGCATTTGGGTGGGTGTATGGGGTATGGGTGTGGGGGATGTAGGCTATATATAAACATTTGGGTGGGTGTATGGGGTATGGGTGTGGGGGATGTAGGCTATATATAAACATTTGGGTGGGTGTATGGGGTATGGGTGTGGGGGATGTAGGCTATATATAAACATTTGGGTGGGTGTATGGGGTATGGGTGTGGGGGATGTAGGCTATATATAAACATTTGGGTGGGTGTATGGGGTATGGGTGTGGGGATGTAGGCTATATATAAACATTTGGGTGGGTGTATGGGGGTATGGGGGAGGCTATATATAAACATTTGGGTGGGTGTATGGGGTATGGGTATATAAACATTTGGGTGGGTGTATGGGGTATGGGTGTGGGGGATGTAGGCTATATATAAACATTTGGGTGGGTGTATGGGGTATGGGTGTGGGGGATGTAGGCTATATATAAACATTTGGGTGGGTGTATGGGGTATGGGTGTGGGGGATGTAGGCTATATATAAACATTTGGGTGGGTGTATGGGGTATGGGTGTGGGGGATGTAGGCTATATATAAACATTTGGGTGGGGGTATGGGGTATGGGGTATGGGTGTGGGGGATGTAGGCTATATATAAACATTTGGGTGGGTGTATGGGGGTATGGGTGTGGGGATGTAGGCTATATATAAACATTTGGGTGGGTGTATGGGGTATGGGTGTGGGGGATGTAGGCTATATATAAACATTTGGGTGGGTGTATGGGGTATGGGTGTGGGGGGATGTAGGCTATATATAAACATTTGGGTGGGTGTATGGGGTATGGGGTGGGGGATGTAGGCTATATATAAACATTTGGGTGGGTGTATGGGGTATGGGTGTGGGGGATGTAGGCTATATATAAACATTTGGGTGGGTGTATGGGGTATGGGTGTGGGGGATGTAGGCTATATATAAACATTTGGGTGGGTGTATGGGGTATGGGTGTGGGGGATGTAGGCTATATATAAACATTTGGGTGGGTGTATGGGGTATGGGTGTGGGAGATGTAGGCTATATATAAACATTTGGGTGGGTGTATGGGGTATGGGTGTGGGAGATGTAGGCTATATATAAACATTTGGGTGGGTGTATGGGGTATGGGTGTGGGGGATGTATATATAGACATTTGGATGTGTTATTTAAAGAAGATAGGTTTCTACATAGATTGGGTGGTCAATTGAACAAATAGCAATGAAACTTGTGCTGAATAAGATCAACAACATGCCTCATTGTTTTTGATGATTGATTAATGAATATTGATTTACTGTCGTGGCATTGGATTATTTAGGGTTTAAGTGCGTCTAGATTATGAATGGACCTTCTGAAGTGGTTGCATACTTGGTAATAATGTAGTACGTTAGATCTGTTGTTGTGTACTCTACATTTCTTAGTGAAGTACACTGCCACTTTATTCTAGTGGTGGGTTTAGTGTAAATTAATGGTCATTTGTTAAAGAGACACACCTTGCTCTGCTTACACCTTCCCCACTGACTCTGTAGCTCACTGACGAGGGAGACTTCCTCCCACCGAGAAGCCGCTGGGGTCGTTGAGGGCAATGGCGGCGCCCGCGGCCCACGAGTTCCACTGGCAGAGCCTGGCCCGCCTTTCCAGCGGTCGTGTCTACCACTCGCTGGCTGAGGTCGGAGGTCAGCTCTACATGCTGGGGGGGTGTGACGCCTCAGGAAGGCCCACCGGCTCCCTAGAGCGCTACTCTCCAGAGACGGACCAGTGGGTCAGTCTACCCACAATGCCCACCGCCAGAGCAGGGGCCGCCGTGGCCGTCCTGGGCAAGCAGCTCCTGGTGGTGGGAGGCGTGGGGAAGGAACAGCACCCCCTGAAGGCCGTGGAGGTGTACAACACAGAGGAGGGCAAGTGGAGGAAGAGGTGCTCGCTGAGAGAGGAACTAATGGGCCTTGCCATCACTGTCAAAGGTTGTATGAGCAATACTAGCACATGTGTAGTGATGTAAATCGTGAGTAAAAACCTCTGAAATAATTGATACATGTCAGAGATTAGAACAAAATAAACATTTTGATGTCAACCACTCCGCTAAGGAAGGGAAGGTTGACAGACTCAGTACTGAATCAGCAAAAGAAACAAACATGTTGTTTGTAAATATTGGATCATAACTTGGTCTGCTTTGACTCATGATGAAATATGATTTGAATTACCTTCAGTATGCTCGCATGTGCTCTTTTAAATAAGATTGAAATCCCTCCTTGAAGCTCCTTGAAGAACCTTGAATGTTATATTTGAATGTCATTTACACCTCAGCCAGTGCATTAAGTGATATCAATGATTTATTTGACTCCCTTTTTGTGCTTTAAGTTTTAAGTTCTTCACAGCAAAATGAAGGTTTGCCCTGTTGCTGTATCTGATCAGATGCTAGAGTCTTTGCTGTTGGAGGAATGGGAAGAGACCTGATGCCCAGAAGTGTTCTACAGCAATACGACCTTCGCAAGGACGTGTGGGCCCTCCTACCCCCTATGCCCACACCTCGCTACGACACCAGCATCTACCTTCAGGGAACGAAGATATATGTAGCTGGTTGGTAGAGCTGAATTTTAGGGGCAGGGGGTACTTTATAACTGCCAGAGCATCTCAGACAGTCTGTTTTGTGTGTGTGTGTGTGTGTGTGTGTGTGTGTGTGTGTGCGCGCGCCCCTCTTTACCTGTCGGCCTATTTCGCTGAAAATCTCTTACCCCTTAGGTGGGCGTCAGTGTAAGCGCTCTGTGAAAGCATTTGAAGTCTTTGATATGGATAGCCGGTCCTGGTCGCCCCTCCCCAGTCTGCCCTGTAAGAGGTCGTACTCGGGGGTGCTGTGGGACAGGTCAGGGCGCCTCTGCTGGCTGGGAGGACTTCGCCAAGGAGGAACTCACCAGAGCTCTAAGTTTACCAGGAACGTTAACATCTTTGATCCCAGCCAGGGTAAGTGGCCGAGCACAACCTGGGCCTCCTTCAACTTTCTGAAGAAAACGTCTAGAAATCGATCGGCCGCTCGCAGGACCGAAGGACCGTCATACCGCACGTCTGTATTAGCATTCAGAGATAACTCTGCCCTTTTCTATTCAATTTCAATTCAGATTAACTAGAAAAAAAAGGTGTTGCACGAAACTAGGTGTGCCAAACCCTGGGCCTGCTGAAATGAGTTATTGATTTCTCTGCTTCTTGGTTTCCCCCTGTACTTTCCGTTCAAATATGATCATTTCTAATCAGACTCGCCAGGACAGAAAATTGCTCACAGACCTTTTTTTTTCAGCCCTGGAGGTATAATAAAAATAAGTCTGCCGTCCCCGCTAGGGTGTAGCAGTGGGAGGGGCATCATTTTCACACCGTGCGTAGTTTTTGCTCACTCCAGTAATAAATCATTTATCTGTTTTTTTAATTATTCCATTAGTGCGGTCGGTGTCACTCAACAGGTGTTGGAGGCGTACACAGAGGGAGTCTGTGAGATTAAACCCTGATATCTAATTTCCCTCGACCTGCAACCATCGGTGGCAATAAAGACCACCCTCACAACCCACCCAATCGAATATAACCAGCCGATAAGCTCTAGGTCTGCATTACAGGGGATGACAGGGTGTTCCAGCTATGCTCTTCAGGACCAGATTGCCAACCCAGATTCACAGAACAGGGGTGTTCTTTTCAGCCCATCCTCATGGAGTCCATCTGCTCCCCATCTATGCACAGCCTGATGTGGAAAGAGCAGCAGCTCAGGAGAATGAGCTCAACATGAGCAAAAATGGCTGCGTACGTTACTGCGCAGCCCATTGTGATGTCACGCATCTGCTAATTAAACTGCAACTTTACGGAGCAGAATGGTCAATTAGGAAGGAACGCTGATGCAGTAGCCAACGAACACGGGATTCGTCCAGTAATAGGAGACATTTTAGAGAAATTAACTGTGCTGTCAGCACCTCGCAAAAACAAAAGCCTCAGGATTTTGGCCCTAGAGTGTGTCCAGTTTGCCAAGAACTATAATCAATATTCTGTCTAAAGCTGCCACACTCCCCATTTCTCAGTCGGGTCAGGCACGGGAGCTGCGGTTCGAACCGGCGGGCTGATTAATTCACTCGTCGAGCAAATGTGCGTCGCTGGCCGAGGAAGTCGGAGCTGCCGTCCCCGAGCCAGGTTGGGCTCGGCTCCCGCGCGGGCAAACGGCAGGCTGAGGGAAGCCGTTAA
Source organism: Brachyhypopomus occidentalis (assembly GCA_020368025.1). Classification (NCBI taxonomy): domain Eukaryota; kingdom Metazoa; phylum Chordata; class Actinopteri; order Gymnotiformes; family Hypopomidae; genus Brachyhypopomus; species Brachyhypopomus occidentalis. Next base: position 1,709,837 of record JAGXOD010000037.1, read on the forward strand.
GGCTGGATCCACCTCTGCCACAGCTGCACACCAGTGCTGGGAGGCAGGAGAATGCTGCCACGGTGTCATGGGCGAAGGAGCTTGAAAAGACAGATCCAAACAGCTTCAGGCTCTGGCTTCACTGATCAGTGCTGCTTCTGCAACCGCTTCATTGTCTTTGGGCTGGGAGGCTTTCTGTTCTGGCAGCCAAATGCAATGGGAAGTGTAAATAATACACCAAATTAATGCTCTACAGCTGTGACATGCGGCGGGTGGAGAAGCCCAGCTCTGCCTCCTCAGTGCAATTAAAGTGTTCTGAGTCAGTGCTTTTCTGCAAAATTGTCCTCGTAGTCATTTATTGCAGGCATCGGCTTAGCCATTAGCGCTCCTGCAAATGGAATCCGTTCTGTCAGCCCTAATCAAGAAGTAAACAGACTCTAATCTTGAGCTGTCTCTCTGACAGCAGTTGGCGTGAGCTGTTTTCCGACAACATATTCTGCAGCATGTGTTGGGGAACAAAAAAAAAACGTAGACATTAGCTCGGTCCAGACATATGCGCTGTTTGTCGCGTGCTTGCTCTTCACTATTCTAAACTGAAGATGTGATGTGTTGCGTGCCGTGTTTGCTGCAGGGTCTTGGATGAGGTCTGAAGACACCGTTTCCCTGAAGACCAAGCGGGCAGACTTTGCGGCCGCTATAGTGCGGGGAAGGATGGTAGTGGCAGGGGGACTAGGTAAGCTGTCGCCAAACCGCGACGACAAATACATCCCAGGACATCGTCCATAGCTGCACTGCACATACACAAACCACGATATGGTCATGGTGTAACGGATATGTGTGTCTCATGCTTTTTTCTGTCCCTGGGGTCACGAAGGTCATCAGCCCTCAATGCTGGACACTGTTGAGGCCTTCCATCCCGAGAAAAGGAAGTGGGAGAGCCTGGCTCCCATGGCAACACCCCGCTGCTCCGCCTCCACCATTGTGATCCGCGATCGCCTGTTGGTGGTGGGAGGTGTCAATCAAATCCCGAGCTCAGCTCATGAGATTCTTTATGTGAAGGAAGAGGAGAATATTTAGCTATGCCCATCTGTAGCCTAGGAGAGTTGCCTTCAGTAAGTCATTAGAGTGCTTAACAAGCTCGCCTGTTGTAGTGTATTTCAAATGCTACATTTGTCAATAGGAAACAACACCACCACCCAGAAGGGTCTTGTCCGTTTTAAATAACAAAGCACAAAAAAACGAAGAAGTCTCATAGCTGTAGTCTGTCGTATGCAGCACACACAGGATAAGACGCTCACAGCAGATTGTACTCTGCCACATATCAACATACTGAATACTGTAGATACAGCAAAGCATGTGAGATTTCACAAGAAATATACATGTTTTTCATGAGTTCTTCTGTGTCTGACTATTGTTCTCCAGGAAGTGTCTTCAGAGACGTTTGCAGGGTATTTTTGTAGCTTTACACAAAATTGTCAGGTTGCCACGGCTCTCGATTCTAGTCGAACTACGGTCTTGAGTATTTCAGCGACAAAGTGACATTGTTTTCTCACAAAGTGACTTTTGTAGCCGGAGCAGGTGCATAGCAGAGGTAGCACAGGAACGTGCTGTTTGTCAACTGCTTCTGTGCCTGCGCTTTGTGAGAGACGGACTGTAATGAAATGTGCTTTGCCCCACAGGGTGTGATTATCTGACTGTTCTGGTCTTTTCTTGTCATCTCCTTGAATATGTCTGTATGATTCAAACAATATGTCGAAGGAATGTCTGTGCCAAGTAATTTATATTCAAATGTTGTGTAATAATGGAAATGTTGAAGGACAATATGTACTCAGAAACAGTGGAATCAGATTTTGATTTTCATTGTAAGTACAGAGAGTAAATATATGCTGATATAGAAGATACGGTTTCGGGTGATGATAGTGGTCACAATTATGAGCAGCTCACATCGATGCACTGGAATCCAATAAATCAACAGCCACACCAGGAGTGTTTCATTTGTCCTAACTAGTGGTATTCCCACAATACAAAGAATAGACGTGGAAACCACAGCAATAAATATCCAGCACAATGTAACAAAATTTGCTGTTTTATAGTGTGGACTGTCATTAAAAAAACGCTGCTTTTCTCATCCATGTCTGAATCCTGTTTTTTTTTTTTTTTTTGCCGCATGTGTTGTACTCTCTGTGCTGTGCCCGGTGTGTAGCGCTGACCTCAGCTGACCTCCACTGCTTCCACCTTTGTGTGTTTTGATTTAATCATGTCAAGCACCGTCTCCCTAATCTTGGCAGAGAAAGTGCTGGTGGGTAAGACTGAGCTCTGGGCTCTGCCTCTATCGATCTCTCTCACCTCCGTTAGTGTGCAGAGGTAAATGACTCATGGACACGCCGCACTCGCCTGCCCGTACCGCTCCAGCTCTGCCCCCTACGGGGCCCTTTAGCCTCCAACAGGAGCTCGGCTCCAAAACCGCAGCCCTGGATATACGCTCTTCGTCAGCTAAACGACGTTCCCCCTGATGTATGAGGCAGTTTAGCACTAATTACGCAGCGCTGTTGAAGCCAGATCTTAATGAAGTCGAGAGTTCTGCTCGCCGCAAGCAGAGCAGATGTTTGAAACAAGGGTAATTTTCGCTAATGTTGTCTTTAGGATTTAGTTGTCAGGGCTTACAGAAGTATATTTAACTTTGTGTGAACATGATCACCGTGTGAACACAGCTTTCTGCCCCAATACCCTTTGATACAAGGCCTAAACCTGTTTTTCCAACATGGTGGAGACACCTGTCGTGTGCCTCGGGAGATCAAAACACCTATGATCAATTTAAATGATATCTATCTGATATCAGTCTGATAGCTCAGGAACCACTATATTTTTGAAGCTTTTGGAGCACATGTAATTACATCATTTACCACATGGTGGCATTGTCACACAGTAAATATTTTCATTTGTTGCAATACAGCAGACCAATGTATCTTAGCCCAAATAATCACATTTTAAAGAAATAACTCGTTTACAGAAATAACCTGAGCTATTTTAATTATTATAAAGGAAAGGTATAACCGTGGTCTTTAACTTCACATGGTTGTGATATTTCATTAAATAAATTAACATAGCTGAAATATATTGAGCTGTATTTTTACACTTTTTACAGCTTTCTGGAGTTTTTAGCTGTGATTGACTTTAATTAATTTGTTGTTATAATTCATTTCACATTCTTAATTAAATTGACGCAGCTACTTTTGTCAGTGTCTTAAAGTTTGTGTGTCATTCCAAATAGAAGCATCTTCTACACTGAACACATTACTGAGTACACCTGTCTTACACCTGTCTTACACCTGTCTTACACCTGTCTTACAGGTGCGTTCTATTGCTGTCGTCTGTAACATGACTTTGCAGTGGACCATCACCCACTAATTTGTTTCTGACCATAAAACCACCAGATTGTGTGACAATCACAGCTCAACAGCATTATACTGGCATGAACGATGAACACCAACAGACACCCCACTGGTACATCGTCTGAGGCCGCACTGTGCGGCTTCCAGTGTCAGTGTCACTTCTGGATTATGAGACTTCCGCCCTTCAAAAGAGAAATACAAACTGTAGTCTCTAACAGTACATACACCAACAATAAATGTATTTAATGAACAACAAATTAAGTCATTTAAAACACATTTATGAATGATCATAATGTTGTGATTTTCTTGATTGGAGTGTGGTGGTATATAAAGGTGCAGCAGTGTTAATGTAATGGCGAGTGCTGCCTTCCTGACATGCTCGGTGGACTAGGAACCCAAACCCTCATGCTCTGAGTTCAGAGACAGCAGACCCAACAGGGCCGTTTCCACCCATGAAGAATTGCTGGACAGCTGTAGACTGCCAAGAATGAAAAAGGTGTGTGCCAACAGGATCACCCTCACTGTGTCAAACCAACTGCAAATGCCTGTCAAGAGCTTTCCAGGCGGAGTTGCATATTACACGATATTCGTTTAACATCTCAGTCACTCCAGGCAAGGGGAGATCAGGCAAGACTGGCCAGCAGTGGGGGGGTCATCAGTGTTTGAGTGTGTGAGGACCTGAACCTTCTGTTCCTATACAACAATTAACCTTTTGTAAATGAAATGTCATAACATGCTATTAGTGTAACATTTACACTAGCCTGGACATCTACTTCTTTAACTAAAGTATCATGCGTAGACAGGGTAGACAGAATCATTTAATTTAGCTTCATTTCTTCTACCATTTCTACCATTATATAGTGGTAGTTAGACTCAGTAAGTAGAGAAAATGTTCTCTTATCCACGAGCCAAACTTGGACCATGACCTTAAAGGGTTCGACTAGAAAATGTCTCACTCCTCATTTATGGCGGCCACAGCGCGGATTGAGCTTGTTTTTTTACAGGGGGCCCTTACAAATGACAGCAGCTACACAGAGAATCAAAATATTAGACCGCCTTGTACTTGCCAGTAAGTTTTCTAACTGAAATGTGACTAGCTGTGTGACTGTCACCATATGTGCAGTAGTAATAGTGTTCTATCCTTTTAGAAGCAGTTACACTTATAAAAATCACCGTGATGGTTTATTGTATTGTAGCCGTAGGATGTATATTTGAGTTGGATCTCCGTTTGAGTGCTATTACATGGGTTTAATTCCATTACACCACATGGGTGAGGACAAATATTGAGTTCTTTCACAATTTGCATAAACATATTTCATATTTCAAACACAGATACCACACACCAATCACCTGTAACAAAAAACACCCTTAGCTAACCAAACAAACCCATTTTCAGATCGGTTGCTTTTTGCATAGACTTTCCAATGACTAGCCAGTAAAGCTCAGATCCTTGGGGGCATTTGAGGTGACACTCTCTGGGGTTGAAGTACCTTTTTAAAGATGTGGTTAATGCTGGCCATCATGTAGTCAAGCTACTCTGTAACCAAGCCTTCCTGTGCAATAAGCCCCCTGGCTCCTTCCACTGGGGTACTTAGCTGGTCATGTGATCTTCTTAAGCATTGGCCACTGGGAGACCTATGCAAAGTGGGTCATTTCCCTTGGTGGTCTGCCATTGGGGGGGCTAGCGCTCATACTGTATGCTTGTGCCCACTAGCGATTTTTCCACATTAAGCTAAGTAATGGGTGGTGCTATTCTGAATGTAATCTCTTTGCTCTTTGCATAGCTGCTCAGTTCAGGAGGCCATAGGGTGAAGTTTAGTGAGGTTGTCAAGAGAACCTGAGGGGAGAACCAACATGCAAGAACATGGTTTTGCTTTAACTGTGTTTATTATTCCAAGAAGAAACAACTGGGCTAGCGTGGACCCCACCATTCTCATCAATCTGAGTCACGAATCCTAAAAGATGCCACCCTAAAGTGCTTTTAAGCTTTTATGGGTTTTAACAGCTTGTAATTTTGTGACTCATTAGTACAGGGGTGTGATTTAGTTTAACTGAACAAGTTTATAAGTTTTAAATTATCTAGATTTATGAAATATTTTTAGGTTGTGCATTTCTCAATTTTTCCAGTGTGCTTTGCATTTCTGAGAAACTGCGTAGGTGACGGTTGTACCCAGTGACCTTGTGAAGTTATTTTCTCATTCACCATTGTGGGAAGGTGTGTAGGGGGTGAGAGACAGGAAGGAAAACCCCAACAACACATCCGTTAAGCTAAAGAACTGCACTGGTGTAGAACTACAATCCACTGGTGTAGAATTATACTCCACTGGTATAAGACTACACTCCACTGGTGTAGAACTATACGCCACTGGTGTAGATGACTACACTCCACTGGTGTAGAACTACACTCCACTGGTGTAGGACTACACTCCACTGGTGTAGAACTATAAGCCACTGGTGTAGGACTACACTCCCTTGGTGTAGAACTATACGCCACTGGTGTAGGACTACACTCCACTGGTGTAGAACTATAAGCCACTGGTGTAGGACTACACTCCACTGGTGTAGAACTATACGCCACTGGTGTAGGACTACACTCCCCTGGTGTAGAACTACACTCCACTGGTGTAGGACTACACTCCCCTGGTGTAGAGTTACACTCCACTGGTGTAGAACTACACTCCACTGGTGTAGAACTACACTCCACTGGTGTAGGAAGCTGATGGCTATGTGCCCCAGCCCAACTATGATGTATTTTTGGTGATACTACTGTAAACTGGTATGAGTGTGGCAACTCATCACAGTAACATCGGGAGAACAAAGATGTGGCATACATATCATAGCAGTGTTTCTCAGTTAATCTGGATCATTTCTCAGATCAGAATTGAAATTCTCAAAACTTCATTCAATCTCCACATCTGCTTTGTTATCTGTGCACATCATAATAGCGTTTTTCATTGTAGGCATCCCCACTGTTGACTGGGATCTGAAATGACACCAGATGACCATGAAACAAGCTGTACAAAGTTCAAAGAAGATCTTCCAGGAAGATATCCAGTGTGGAAGATATACAGTGTGATGTGGACGATAACATGTGGCCCAACAGAGGGAGTGTTTTTGTCAACAAACTGCAGTGCAAACAATACAGTAAAAGGACATTACTGTATAAATTTGATTCCAGTCCAATTTCCTGCTGTCAGTCTCCCACATACAGTCATGTGTAACTTTGTGTGCTGTGTAAGTTTGTATTTTGTGTGTAGCACGTATCGTTTCATTTGATATACCACAGAATGTGCAGTGCTCTTGGAATCAAAAGCTTAGCTAGTTTCCATCAGAATATACTTATAGTGTATACTTACAGAATATACTTATAGTGTATACTTACAGAATATACTTATAGTGTATACTTACAGAATATACTTATAGTGTATACTTACAGAATATACTTGCACTGACAACATGACTTGGTATTAAGTATTTTGACTGCCTTATTCATAGGCAATGACACACATTTACTCTGGTTTGATCCAAACCATACAGACAAAATTCAGTAGAAAGCCAATTCATCACTGATGACCAAAGATAAATAAATAGACAGACAGGTTTATTATAATAGCATAACATACAGACAGACAGACAGATAGATAGACAGACAGGTTAATTATAATAGCATAACATACAGACAGATAGATAGACACACAAGGTACTCAGCATTATTGTTCTTGCCCAAGGTGCAGATGGAAGAGGTGTAAATCTGTAAGTGAAGAGTTTGCATGATTACTATTTTACTGTCTGATTACTGTCTGACTTTACTGTCTGATTACTGTCTGACAACTTTACTGTCTGATTACTACCTGAAGCAATGCTGCGTTAGATCCCTGCTGGACTGGGCCATTTCCAGGCTGTCACCTCTAGATCTTCATTTCTTAATATATCATTTGGCATTCTGGGTAACTCTGCCACTCTTTGAGTAACCACCTGCAAAGTTATAATGTAAACAATGGAAGCAAACCAGATCACACCCCTGTGTGGTAACATACAACAGTCCAGTCAGGAAGGACCACTGCTGAGGCTAGCATGGCGTGCTTTGAACGTCTGGAGGCCACAGTTCCACACGTGTCACGGCTTCGGTTAGGCAGGAACAGTATCTGAGTGGCGTCATATACATGTGACCAAATGTAAACAGGGCAGAGTGAAGGAGAGTGTGGATCAGGTCCCCGCTCCGTATTTTTAACCACAGTTGTTTGCAGTAGAAGCGATTATGATTTTACTGAGTACATTCATGCACTTAAAAGTATAACTGTATAAATATACATGCATACATAAACAAGTACAATCATTTCATCCATGGAGATAATTATTTTTTTCCCAATTATTTAACTTATTCACATTCCATGATACAGTATGTTTGGTCCTCAGTCTGATCTGTATTGAATATGGAGTGGGTCTCGTGTAAAAACCAGTCACACGAACAGACTGTCAACACTAGTACGATCGATATGAGGTTCAATAGAATCATATTCACAGACTTGGTCATATTTAAGGTTTCAGTTGTTCAGTCCAGATCAGTCTTTTAAAAACTGTAATTACCACTGAATATATCTATATTAGCTTGAATACATTTGAGTTGAAATGTACAAGTCGCTGAATAATGATGTCATGACTCTCCTGTCAGTGTTTGACCTCATTCCCCTTCTCACCCACCACCCTCTAAATCCTGAAAACAGACGTTAGTCTGTTAGATCTGAGCAAACTACGGCTCCCCTGGGAAGTCATGAAGCTTTTATCTTCTGTAGTGTTATCGGTCACAATGTCATTTTCTTGTGATGTGAAGATTATAAAAACTCCTTTCACAAGATCACAACTTTAGTCTTTCTTGTTATCAGAGGCTACAAACGACATGCAGATGGCAGAATGTGCCCAGTGATGTATGTGGGGTAGTAAAGCTGGTGCAGCCTAGAGCCTTTCTCCATCCCTTTCTCCATCCCTTTCTCCATCCCTTTCTCCATCCCTCCCACGTCATCGTCCAGCAAAAGCTCAAGCAGAAATAAAAGCACTGCGTTCATCCCTGACACACTGTTTTTTCCTGTTCTGAGCATGTGCAGAAGCACCTCTGGGCTAGTGTGTCTATGTGTGTGTTTCCTCTTGTGTCAGTCCCTGATTAGAGTCAACATGGATGCACTCATGCAACTCGACACCGTGGTTAAAATATGTTGTGAAATCAACCTTTGTTATCTTGAAATCACATCAAAATCAGATGTTAATCTCAAGAAAACAGCGTCTTTATGCTGAGATTAAATTATGTTGCTATCTCAAGAAAACTATTTGTTACCTTGAAAGTTTTTGTTAGTTTGAGATGAAGAGGAAAATAATGTTGAACACAGCCAGGCAGCCAGTTATCCTTTAATTAAAATTAATCACGTGAGAGTGCTGCATCACGTGAGAGTGCACATCACGTGAGAGTGCACATCACGTGAGAGTGCAGCATCACACGAGTGTGCAGCATCACGCGAGAGTGCAGCATCACACGAGAGTGCAGCATCACGCGAGAGTGCAGCATCACGTGAGAGTGCAGCATCACGTGAGAGTGCAGCATCACGCGAGAGTGCAGCATCACGTGAGAGTGCAGCATCACGTGAGAGTGCAGCATCACCTGTCTATGTGACAGCAAGAATGACTCGTCATCTTTGTTTACTGTTCCTTGCCTTTGTAATCTGCTGATTTCACTGTTGATGTTATTGTGACGTTGATGTTGTTATGTTTCATGTGCTGATCTCTGATAACAGCAACACTAGCATGTAAGGTGTGTTAGGGGTGTCAGTTTTGCTACTTCACAATTCTCATGTGTGCATGTCTGTGTGGACAGAGCGAGTCACGAAGTTCATTTACAACAATTTAGTAGCCTGTGAGTGTGTGGTGATATGATGGTGTTGCACAGTTTTCCAGAGTATGTCAAATATAAGTCAAGAATATGAAACTCTTCTCACAGGAAACAAAATTCATTCAAATGAATGTTTAACCCTTCCCTAAACCACTTTTTATAAATGATTGATGAATAAGATCAAACTGTTTTCTGTTAGGTTTTCTCTCTTTTTCCATGAATATATTTTACTGACGTGGCTTGTGCGTTTGGGAGAATGCTTTGCACTTATGTCACTTTTAACATTTGTTATTTTGTATTTCACACACGCACACACACAACATCACTCATTCACCACCATGGAAAGGAAGCTCAAATTCATTTTTTTTTTCAAGGCCAAACAATCTTGCCGCTCCCGATGTGAGAGATCCAATGATTTGGCGTGCAGTGAAAGGTTAGCTAACAGGGGAAGACCACAGGATGGCAGGCCAGCCAGGCGCTGTAGTCCTGAGCCTCCACTCCGTCTGCAGGGCTGTGTAGAGTGTCAGCAGGCTATTCACAGGGCTTCCCAGCTCCTCCACGTCCAAGAGGGCATTCTTCAGGGGCAGGCGGGGGGCAAGGAGGCGGGAGGAAACGCAGAGAGAGGAGCTGGCTGAGGTTTCCTGAGGGTTGCCACAGAGACCGGCCGTCCCGAAGCCGTCGCTATGAGACGATTTGTTTTGTCTCCTGTTGCCACATCACTTCCTTGTTGGAAAAAGACGAGGGAAAACACTCAAGAAAATGATTAGCTCTGAGCATCCTTAATGGCCAAACTATGTGTGAAGACCCGGCGTGTTTAACCAGACTGAGACGCACTTGTTTGCTGTATGTTTAGGGCCCTTCCAAAAAAGGAATCAATCCTTCCATTAAAAAAAGCCCTCAGATACCATATGTAGACTGATTACAACCTGACCAAGCAAAAGAAGGTCCTCTTGACTTTCATCCAGTTCTATATACCCGACTTACTTCTATATACCCGACTTACTGTTCAGGAACCTGATGAAACTGGTTTTCAAATTCTACTTATATTGTTTATACAACCTTTATTTGTAAATAAAGGAGAATGTGGCTCATGAAAGGAAAAACTAATTTTCCATGAGTGAACTGGCTTGAGTAACATCAATGTAAACAAAACAAAAATAAGTTACAATCAAAGAATACCAGTTTAATAAAGTATATTAAACTTAAAAATAAGTTGCTGCTTATATCTGTACTCTAAAGTGGGACCAGGGGTCTGTCTAGGAGTTAATATAATCTGTTAGGTAATATAGATCCATTAAAAAAATAGACAGCCTAAAAAATAAGTATATTTGACTGCACTGTAAGGTCACCAAAGGTTATTCACCAGCATATTTAGATATGAGGGTAAAAAACAGTGACATTTGTAATGACTTTGTGTGTTATTTGACACTGTACTGGGCAGTGAACATACACATACCAGTTTGGTCAGAATTCCTGACTTTAGCCAGCTGTAATATAAAATATCGTATTTATTTTATTAACACTGGGTATGTTTCATTTTTCAGTCCGTTCACATAATTTCTTAAGATAAACCTGTTTTTTAATTTCTGCTTTGTGAGCTTCTGGCTGCCGGTGACATCAGGTAACCTGGACGTTCCTCTGTGAGTCTGCGGTCCTTAAGAAAAGCTAGTCAACCCAAGAGTCGTGTCTAGGGACCTTGTTAGGGACAGTACATTGTGCTTAATGTGGATGTCAGGGAGAGCAAGCAGAACATGAAGCATTCCCAGGAGTCCTGGCATGTTCCTCCCCAAGCTGGTTGTTGCAGCTTCCCGTCAGTCTGATGGTTCTCAGAACAAAGCACTATGTTACACTCTACCAGGGCTGTAGGTTGTGCTACCTGTTTGCAGGACCTTTAAACCAAAGTACCGTCCAGTTGGAGGCTGGAACCTTGGCAGTTCTGTTCAGGTGCCCTTTCAATATGCTCAGCACTATCGATTCATATTTGACTCCATGATTTGGTTTCTCGTCAGATAGCTGGGAGCTGTTTGATATGGCTTCCAGGAATTTCCAGGACTTCCAGCATTTGACTGTTTTGGTAAACACGTTTGGCCTATCAGATGAAAGATTCTGCATGTGCGATCCGTTTTTTTTAGCCAACTCCCAGTGAGTTTGTCAACGGCACACAAGACTTCAAAGCAACTTATCTTTTTTATCATTGCGATCAAATCTAGTGCTTGGCTCACAGCTGAACTAGGCCAAGCGCTCAGCCCTGACCAACACTGGCAAACACTTTAGGTGTATTACAACCCCAGTTGGAAGCTGAAATGCAGTGAAATCTTCAGGCAACACGTCGCTGTAGAATGTTAGAAATATATCTGATATATCTGTCCTGGATGACGTTTTTCTTCCCTGAGGTCAGTGGCTATTTGACCAGTAAGGTTGCTGTATGTTTCCATGTTTCTTGGGAATGGGTGTGAAGAAAAACAGTTTGTCCAACCTTTTTTAAGTTGGTCTAATCAGATCTGAGGCCCATGGTGGCTTCCTGCTATGGTGATGTAGGTACCAGACTTGCTAGCAGTGCATTTAATGAACCTGTTCCATAAAAATAAGTTGCTTGGAGAACCTTTTAAAATGACGAGAAATATTCTATATTGACAAATGACGAGTCATGAGTCGCCGAACCTTCATGCTGCACCACTGTAAAATCTGCGTGCCAATGTGAAAAAGAGAAAGTATATAGTCTAAAGTCTAAAGTCTATCAAACAGGAACAGGATGTCAAAGGGTTTGCCACTTCTCTTGTGCAGTGAAATGTCTTTGAAACCCGTCGCAATGAGAAACATCATAATTACACATTCGCACTACGGACGTTGCTTCTTTACAAGCATTTAGTTTAGCACGCATATATTTGGCATCTAAAATCATCACATGGTAAAACATTCAAAATGTAACGAGTTCGCGGTCAGCCGCCTGCAGTGGGCGAGCGGTGGAGCGATTGGTTGCCTGGTCCCAGAAGCGCTCGCAGCATTCGCGTCAGCCTTACCCGCCTAGCCACTTCCTCCTCGCGCATGTAATAGAGATGCGCAGGGCTGGTGGAATGTCAAATGGAACAATGTAACGGATCGGAATGACAGCCTTAACCGGGGGTTACTTATTAATCCAGGTCCAGGCAATTACCCTACATAAGACCCGCAAACCGGCACCACGGCCTGAGGCTACTGAAGAACGAAGAGGCGTAATGACAAGCCTCCATTGAATATTTCAACCGTGCGCTCTTCCTCTGTCGGATTCCTGCCTTGTTTCAAGGTAGGCGTTAAAGCTCGTTTCATTGCTAGGAAGGCGATCACGTGTAGTTTTCGATTTTAACGCTTGTTTGTGAAACGTTTGGCATTCAGTGATGTATATATTCTGTGATCGTGTTTAATAAAATCATCCGGCGTATAATACTTGCTGTATTTCTTGTTCTGTTCGTTACTGAATAGTCAAGGAGTTTAGATTTTTTATGCTTTATACATTGTATACAGTGGAAAATTCAATATGCTTACTGTGTAACTTTGTAAACAGTTCTTCGTTCTCTTAGGAGTTTTATGAGTTTTTTTATAGGCCGTATACTGAGTGAGTTTGTCATTTGTTTATTATTCAAAGAGAACATACTCTATTGTTGTTTACAGGCAAAATTTTATGGGTCAACACAAATAATAGTTTTATATATGTGGGTGGTGCCTATGTAGCGCGAACCAGTACCAACCCGTTTTAATTTACGTCGTTCAGTGTTTGGGGTGTATTTGATCAGACTACTAAATAGGGATTTTGTTTCACTGCGGAGGTAATGAACAAATTGTCGCTGGTCATTTCCCCGGTTAAAAAACAAAACAAAAAACGAAATGTATTATGTGTCTAATAAACTAAACTTTTTCTACTCCTAAATGCCGGTCAGTACACTTTACAGGTTAGGAGTTTTTCTTGTGGGTTTTAAAGCCTGATACATTTTGCTAGGGTAAAGGACGTTTTGGCAGAACTATTGCTGGACATACAGTTGTTCGTCACGTCCAGATACTGCAGCTGTATTTCCGTGTGATTAATAAATGAGTAGAGTTTCTGCGTATAGCCTATGCGCTGTCCTAGAGAAGAGTGACGCTAACCTTTTTCACAGGTTCTGACACGTGCCTTTTCTTTTTGACAGGTGACAACGGAACAAGTCATACTTATCAGACACGCGCAGTTCTGAGACTTGTAACAGTACACTGGCTTCGGAGACCTTTAAATACATATAAAAAACTCAATTACCACGTGGTGTAAATTGAGCCGCGTCCAGTCCAACTGTCGAGAGCTAGCTTGAACGTTTCACCCAAGTGCCTTCAAGAGGAGACTAAACGGATTTGAGCAGTGGACATTCAAGGACCTTCGAATCTTTCTCAGACTGAAAAAATACTGTAAAAATAACTTGCGCGTCGAAGTGCATTCGCGTGCTCTCGCTTTGTGTCAAAAGAAGATCTTACGTCTGAACTTTGCTTTTACTAAGTTGTGAAATGAATACTTGTTTTACTTGCTTGTCTTAAAAGAAACAACTGAATTGAATGGGGAACATAATTTGTATGCTACCCAAGTTTAGGCAGGATCTTCAACAAGCCTGGAGAGGACTGATGCACCTGCCTCGTTTACTTAACCTGTAGACACACAGCGCGAGCAAGAATTCCCCGAGTGCCAAAATTTGTGGCTTTGATGGGATAGATCACCTTTAAAGATCAGGTGATTCACTGATCATAACCCTGAACGTGCTGTGTGGCGTATTTTTCGTTTTTATTATTACAACTTTAAACTTTAAACCTTCCGCATGGTACTCTGGTCGAACGAGCAAGACAAACTGTCCGACATGTCAACCGGGACAGAAAGAATAGAGATGAAGAAGGACAGCGCGCCCCCGGCGTACCACCACTCAAACGGGTCGGTACACCCCGTTATACTACCTAACGACCCCGAGGAAAGACAGCCGAACGCTGGAGAATACGAACTCACGGAGGTGACCTCCTTCTCGGACCGGACCGACCAGGAAAGCGACCGGTCTGAAATGGTGGTTATTGACTGTCGGGCCAATGCGAAAGGGCAGAGAGAAGAAGATGCGCTCCTCGAGAACGCCAGCCAAAGCAACGAGAGTGACGACACGAGCACGGACCAAAGCCCGGTGCCGCCGGTTCCGTTGAAGGAGACATCCTTTTCAATCGGACTCCAGGTCGTGTTTCCTTTCCTGCTGGCCGGGTTTGGAACAGTGGCCGCCGGAATGGTTCTCGACATAGTTCAAGTGAGTGATCATTTAATATCCAGTGATCTCTGTTAGGAAACAACTGTCCCACTCTTGTGTTATGACTTCAAACACTGTTGTAAGTATTATTTGCCCTATACAGCCTACACAGCAGCCATTACCTACGAGAGGCTGGTAGTGACTCATTTAAAACTGCAATAGCTCACTCATAATGAAAAATATCTTATATGAACCATCAGTGGAAAAACCCTTGTTTACAATTTGAGATGGTGTTTTTACAAAGCCGTACATGTCATAAAAAGAAATGCATCCTTCCAGATGTCAGTGTCATGCTGTCCGATATACTGTAGATGTTGTGATTATAGAGGAGATATAGGGACGGACTTATCAGTTTGTTTACTTGTTTGTTTGTTTAGGAACATACCAAGTTATAAATACCATCCAAAGTCAGAATTTTCCAGTGTTTTGTTTGCTGTACAGAGTGCAGCTGTGTGGTTGGCCTGCGTATCAGAGGACAGACAGATATTACACGCTGAGATGTTTACATAACACACTGTGGCAGCTTCGCTGCTAGCATGCGCATCCAGCCCCGTGGAAGTGTACTCTACACTACTACTCCCGTTGAAGTGTACTCTACACTACTACTCCCATGGAAGTGTACTCTACACTACTACTCCCGTGGAAGTGTACTCTACACTACTACTACACTACTACTCCCGTGGAAGTGTACTCTACACTACTACTCCCGTGGAAGTGTACTCTACACTACTACTCCCCGTGGAAGTGTACTCTACACTACTACTCCCGTGGAAGTGTACTTTACACTACTACTCCAGTGGAAGTGTACTCTACACTACTACTCCCGTGGAAGTGTACTCTACACTACTACTCCCGTGGAAGTGTACTCTACATTACTACTCCCGTGGAAGTGTACTCTACACTACTACTCCCGTGGAAGTGTACTCTACACTACTACTCCCGTGGAAGTGTACTCTACACTACTACTCCCGTGGAAGTGTACTCTACACTACTACTCCCGTGGAAGTGTACTCTACACTACTACTCCCGTGGAAGTGTACTCTACACTACTACTCCCGTGGAAGTGTACTCTACATTACTACTCCCGTGGAAGTGTACTCTACACTCCCTGGAAGTGTACTCTACATTGGAAGTGTGGAAGTGTACTCTACACTACTACTCCCGTGGAAGTGTACTCTTTACACTACTACTCCCGTGGAAGTGTACTCTTTACACTACTACTCCCGTGGAAGTGTACTCTTTACACTACTACTCCCGTGGAAGTGTACTCTTTACACTACTACTCCTGTGGAAGTGTACTCTTTACACTACTACTCCCGTGGGAGTGTACTCTTTACACTATTACGTAGAAGCTGTACCATGTTGTTCTTCTAGCACACCTACTACAGTGGCACTCACAACACACAACACCTTTACACTTTTACCCACACAACACTCAACGCCTTTACACTGTTAGCGACACTCACAACACACAACGCCTTTACACTGTTACTGACAGTCACAACACCTTTACATTGTTACTGACACTCACAGCACACAACACCTTTACACTGTTACTGACGCTCACAGCACGTAACGCCATTACACTGTTACCAACACTCCTGTGAGTTACCGGCACTCACAATGCATTTCCTGACAATGCATCAACTGACAGTGTCATACTTTACATGTTGACAACTCACACAGTCATATTCAGTAAATAATTACATTTTACTACAAACTTATCACAATTCTCATTTTGTCAGTGAATGTGCTGTTTACTGAATGTATCCTGTTTATGGCGTCACAGAGAGAAACAGGGATTTCACCAGAGTGTAATTACTCACCTGTTTTCTTTCCTGTTGACCTGTATCGTGTGTGTGCCTTTTATTCTGACTGTATAACTGCCTCAGATGACAAATGTTGGTGTCTTGGTCAGACTGACATTTGTCTGACCAGACATACAAGCATATCAGTTCATGACCTTCAAAGCTCAGTGAGAATTGCAGGGTTCGACTGTAATATGCTTATTACATAGTTATGACAGACCGTGGGCTCACTGGAGTAGCTGCACCTATGGATAGGTGTATTTGTGTAAGAAGCCACAGAAAAGTCAGAAGTTGCATTTACACGACCGCTCGGCAAAGGAGAGAACCGTTCATAAATCTACAGTATGGCTGACCTGGCTAGCTAAAATAATCTGGACTGGCCTGGCTAGCGATGATAATCTGGGCTGGCCTGGCTAGCCAAACTAATCTGGGCTGGCCTCTGAAGCATAACGTCATACTCAATACCTCAGCATGCTGGCTGGAACAGGTGAATACTGGCTTGAAACTGAGCCTTCAGAATGCAAGCAAAGAACTGAGGTGGACTAGCCATTGTGTGGGCTGGTGTCCAGTTCTAACTGGACAAGATCCTATAGTCCTGCAAAGGTGTGATGCTTTCTCTCTGCTTTTGGATTATTCCTTAATAGCTTCTCAATAATTTAATAATAACTATTTAATTTAATAATTCTCAATGTTCACATTGCACTTCACCAAAGCACTGAGTGTCAACCTAAAGAAACGGTTTTCATGCTTAGTAGTGAAGTACTGTGCCATAAAATAGAATTTAGAAGTGATATACTCTATAAAATAGACGTTACCAAAACTAAGAGATTCTACTCTTCATCCAGTCTCACTGAAAAACGAGACAATGGTTCCTGCACAGAAAGCCTGCCTCCTCCCTTGAGGGGAGACCTCCAACCACTGTGAAGTTTGTTTGTAATGTGGCTCTGTGATTTTGGTCCAGACAAATGCTCAGACTGTCGCCCAGCATATTTTTACCACGCGGAGAACAGACTCAACATAAAATCTTTTACACCAGCCAGTCTCGCTAAACTCCCACAGGAAGCCATTTTGGGCCTACCACATCCAGGCTGTCACCACGTCCCTACAGGAATCAGTGTAGACAAACAAACGCAGGCAGTGCTGTCCTCTGTCATGCATCACAGGCAGACACTCGCACTGCAGCACTACTCCTTACCGCGTAGTCTGACAGGAATTTAGTCTTGGTCTGACAGGAATTTAGTCTTAGTCTGACAGGAATCTTCACTTTAGTCTCCTTCTTTATACACTTTTTTGTGAGGAGGGGGTATTGTCTATTTATACAGTAATATTCATTCCTGACATCCTGTGGAAGGAGTAGTCAGTAATCAGGAAGTGAACGGTGCTCCCTTTGTGTCCAACCGGTTAAGAGAATGACTCAATTTATTCACTGAATCGCACCCAACCTCTAAAATAACAGGCTTTACAATGCCATAAAACAAAGTTCAGTGGCTCAGCCTGTTAAAGAGTCCCTTGCCTGGTAGTAACAAGTTTCTACGAAGCCGTACGTGGCGTCCCATGCGGCCCTGACGCTCACAGCGATCAGAGTTACACATGGGCCCTGTCTCTCTTCTACTGGGGAGTGTCAAACTGACTGTATGTGCTGAGGTGAACTGCCCCAGCAACCTGATCCCCCAACCCGCATGCCGGCGTGGCCGTCCGTCGGCTTCACAGAGCCCAGGCCGTGTGCAGGCTTTGGCCATGACCACACTGTTCCCCGGAGACAACGTCGTATATCTCAGAGGGGGTTAAGTGTAGAGAGGCTCTTACCCCAAGGAAACTAAAGGCCATGGGGCAGGTGGCCAAGTCTCAATTGATGTGGGACTTTTTTCCACAGTGGCCCCAGTTCTTCCAAAGACGTTTTTTTTTTTTTAAAGCACACCCATTGGAGGTAGCCCAGCACAAAACCTTTATCTCACACTTTTTGTCATATTTTTAGATTATTCTTTTTATCCATCTAATTTTAGCTCAGTTAGCCTTAACAACTCGAAGCATGTCTTCTGTTTCTGCACTCTAATCCTCGTCATTGATTCAGTCAGGCCTATAATCACTGCACCGATAGCACAGGCCAGAAAGATAAGCACTTTCCCCCGTGTATCGATCAGGTTGTCTGGGGCGCTGGAGCCCAGCTGAGGAATATCTGCCTTCCCGTTCGCACGGTCATCAGCTCAGCACTGAAGATAAGAGCTGGAGGAAACGCAGATGTGTGATGCCTCTGACCTCCCTCTGGTCAAACGCCCTTACTGAGTGTCAGCAAAAGATGGACAATAGATGGAGAAACATTTACACCAAGAGAAAGAGATGGGCACATCATATGCTATATATAGAGAGAGAGAGCTATATAACTGAAAACATTATTTATGTATCATCACTCTGCTATAGTAACATACATCGTAAGATCATTTGAACTATTATTTTGTTAGTACTTTTATCATTTATTTTATTTTAAATTCTCCGGAAAACAGCAGCTTTCTATTACAGAAGAGAAATATCTGTTTAGAGAATATTTGCTTAGAGAAGCATCCAAGCGATGAGTCATATCAAGTTACCACTCTGAATCAATAGCACTATAAGTGAAGGTCATGGGGAAATCTGCTGCCTGTGGTATCTCTGTGAGAGCCCAACACTCTGTGATGTGTTAAAGGCGTGTTTGGTTTTGTGTGGCGTGAGATGAACGACTTCACAGAGCCCCACCTCTCTGTCTTCGCAGCACTGGAAGGTGTTTTCCGAGGTGAACGAGGTATTCATCCTGGTACCTGCTCTCCTGGGTCTTAAAGGGAACCTGGAGATGACACTGGCCTCCAGACTCTCCACTGCAGTGAGTAGCAACTACCTGAAAACTCCACACTCTCTCCACACAAGTGTGTTTTAATCTCTCACTAGACAGCAAACTTCACCCAGATTGTACTGACGACGCATGAAAGTGTCATGTCCAAACAGAGGCATGATCACAGCGAATCAAACTGCAGTCATTAGTTCAGGTTGTTTCTGATTGGCTCATTTTTGCTGCACCATTAATGACACGGAGGAAAGACGGCAGTGCCTGAAACACCAAGTAAACAGAAAGATGAAGTAAAGCTTTTATAACTGTGTGTGTCTTTCTTCTTCAGGCCCACTCAGCCATGCCGATGGCCTTTATCTTACACTGTGTACATCTTGATAAGACATACAAAGATGAGTGGTGGGGTGTTTAATGTGTGAACTGAAGGATGTTGTTAATCTGAAAGTTTCAAGGCTGTCCTTTGTTGTTGGTCATAACCTAATGATCTAGATTATTGCCTCTGTGTGGCTGATTCATTTTTAAGATTTAAAAAAAGTTAACAGTATGCAGCAGAATTGTAGCCATCGTAAATACTGTTCTTTCTTTTGAAAGGGTTGGTTTTTACATCAGTGTTTGAAAGTGTTTCTTTGTATTACAGTATTCTTACTCAGAGACAAAACCTGAACACAATGTAATCTGCAATAAAACAGATTATCACTGAATCGCTAAACTACTATTACTGAAATGTGGACCAACAAAGTAGAAACTAGGGCATTTGTTTCCTGTTCGGCACATACTGAACAAATGAGACCATGCTAATCTTGTCAAGACCACAAATGTGCCACATGTTCTAGATGTGTCCGGTGTATCTCTCCTGAACCGGTTTCAGAACTGAATTCTGTTTATCTGAGTTACCTGTGTCTGAGATGAAGGCAAACATTGGACTGTGGTCTTCAAGTGCGGTTGCACAAGGTCACATATGTCTCTTCAGTAGCTGCTGGGTACTTCCAGAGGCTCACAACAGGTCCTGCACACTGATGCTATACACACACTGGAGTGCTAGCCCACTAATTGCAAGGAATTCAAGTGTTGGCCTTCATTATTGGCTGCATATGAGTGCAAGAAATAACACAAACGACAACACCACACTCAGCTCTGAAATGACGGGTTCCTTTTGGTTGGACTGGCTCTTCAACTAAGAAGAAATCAGAAGTGGTTAAAGACCCTGTCTTCCTCATTGCCCAGTGACTCACTGCAATGCAGGACACCCTATGCAATATGTACCAACACACACAGCCCTTACACACAAAATAAGAGCCCTCTGGCTAGATGAACAAGTGTAACTGTAGCAGGAGGATATTATAAAGTTCTCTCATTTGTACTTGGATCCAGCACCTGATCAGTTCCTCAGTATCAGGTCATTTCCTGTCAGAGGACGCGGTGGATCGTTGGGAACACTATCAGCTGGCTCGTCCTGATCTCCACTCAGATGCCACTGTCTGTCCACTGTCTTGTTAAGAATCCAGATGATGCAACGTCATCAACAACAGCATCTGCAGTGGCTACTCTTATTTTTTACCATTTTTACAATATAATCCACTTCACACAATACAATTTCACTAATTTAAAGACATTTTTAAATGTTTAGTCCACTCCTCAGTACTAGCATGTTAAGGCAACTATATGTTTGTAATGCTCTTACTTGAAGAGGGAGAGAGAGAATGAGAGAGAAACCAGAGCTAATCCACTTGAGTGTTCACCCCTAAGTTCACCTGACCACATTTATCTTTTTCTGTACTTGGAATTTGGCCATTTGTTCAATGTTGGTAAGGAATGTTGATCCACCTGTTAGATAGACAGATCTTATTATGTGTTGACTTTATAAAATGGTTTGTGCATTTACAACCACAATCCAGGAGCTAATTTAAGACACATTTAGCTGCTGTGACAGAAAGCTTGTGTGCACGCCAAAAATGTTGACAAATTACTGCTCTTTCCTTAGGAAATGAAGATTTCTTGCTGAAATCTTGCTGGTTAAACTCTTGCTGGTTGTTTTTAATGTCCTTTTAGAACATCCGTGTAGGTCACAAGTACATATATTTTGCCATCATTATAGTTTTGACCGTTGACTGCTATTAAAATCTTCAAAATAAGGAAATTCTTTTATTAGAAATGCATTCTTCCTCTCCGGAAAATTCCACATATATTTAGCTGTTTATGACTCAGGACATCTGTCTTATTATTCTAATCTGTTGTAACCTGACTAATCTCCTCACTGACTTGGAGATTAGTCATCCTGATAATATGTTAATGAACGTTCGAGGCCGTTCAACTCTGGGTCTTTGTGTTCCTGATCCTTTTTGATCAAAGCCGCAGTTCAGATCCAACCAGGGTAAACCAGGGTAATGGCTACACAGCTACAGACGGCCCTGACAGAAACTCCATCAGTGGCGCCGGAGGTTACGTCACTGTGTGTGACTGTACATGCTCACACCCCATCCCACCCTCCGTTAGGACAGAGTGGCCTGCCCCATTGTGTGTGTCTGTGGCCTGACTCCACTGTCGGGGCACAGGGACCTGTTAGCTGCAGATCAGTGCTAGCGATGTGAGCAATGGACCTGCTAGCTGCAGATCAGTGCTAGCGTTGTGAGCAGTGGACCTGCTAGCTGGCTTCTCCTCTCCCGCCGTGAGCTGTCGGGCCTGCACTGAGGAGCAAACCCAGCTCACCAAACCCTCCTGCCAAGGAACAAGTACAAGGGACTTCACACACACACACACACATTAACTACTTCCCACTCTGAACAGCCTCTGCTGCTAACTTTTCTTTTGTCCTGCTGCCAAGGATATTTGTCATACAGCGGAGCGGCTAATATTTTGTTACTGTGACTTGGCTGAGAGTTGCTGTGGGGTAAAAGAGGGTGCTAGCAGGGCCACTGGTAGCCCACAGTGACCAGTGAAGAGAGCAGAACACTCGATTTCCTCATTGACACTAAGTTCATTTAAGCTGAGGCTGACTCACTAAGATCTTATTCACTACGATGTTCTTATGCAACCTTCAAAATATGTAATTGTTTTGAGGGCCTTTCAGTCCCCCTCCGTGAGTGTGGAGGAATAAAGGAACTTTGCAGGAAGTGCAGAAGTAGTACTCCTTTGAAACATAATGAAAGCCTGCACAGAGAGCTGGACTCAGTGGCTGAGAGAGGCTGACCTTCATTCTGGCTTGCTGTCAGCTCCTGGGGGAATGAATTCCACCCTCGTCCTCAGCCTGTTGTCCTCTCTCTCCAGTTTGGCGAACGCCATGGTTCCACTGTGCTTCTATGGGAGGGACATTGGCCAGTGTGCCCAGTGTAAAGACAAGTGCTTTAGGTTTTGGAGACCTTTACTGTGCAGTGTAATTTAGCCTATGCTCAGGGCACCTACTTCTTATTCTAAATGTGAGGCTGGCTACACATAATGGCCACGGCAAAACAATGGTGTGTGTGTATGTGTGTGGTTGAGGCCCTGTTGAATTACATGTGAAATGAACACAGCATGCATGTGACACACAATCATTAAACTCCTCCTCCGCATGGCAGGAGGACTCTCCGTCTCTCGGTGAAGCAGGGAAGGTCCGCTCCTGTTCCCCAGTGTAGGGCCAGAGCCACTCAACATTAGTGTCTTTAGTTAGAGAGATGAGATAAGTGGGAACAGCCAGCGAGAGGAAGATGAGATGCATGTCCAGTGGATCAAACACGCTTTTGTCCCAAGAACTGACAACTGTTTGTTCCAGCAAAGTCTTAGGCCCATGGCACCCAAAGCACTGGATATCCTCATTGTCAGAACACTAGGTAGATGGTAGATGTTCAGAGCATGACTTATAGTGCAGCTGCCTAATTAGTCTGCTTTAGTCTCCACAGTCCCTCAGGCAGAGTTTTATCAGCTGAACAGGGATCAGTTGGTGCTGATGTCATAATGCACAAAGCCAGTTTATGGAAAGGAAATCTGGTCGCAGAACAGTATAAAATAGCAAGTGCAATCTGTCCGCCTGCCCTCCCGGAGGAAGGCGCTAAATTGGGAGCAGTCATAAATGGGTTTCCTGTGTTTCCACCCTCACCCCCCACCCACCCCCAGGCTAATATTGGACAGATGGATACAGCCAAGGAGATGTGGAAGATGGTCATGGGTAACCTCGCGCTAATTCAGGTACGAGACTCTCCAGTTTATGTAATGTCAGCTTCTCTTAGCGTCACAGGGTTATGTTATCGATCCTGTGTCACTGGAAAGCTCTCCAGCTAGAATGAAAGTAAACATGAGGTTATGCAATGTTTGAACAACCAAAAAGAAAAAGAAATAACGCACACCCAATTTTGTGCGGTCAGGATCACACAGCCCCAACACACAGCCCTAACACACAGCCCTAACACTCAGCCCCAACACACAGCCCTAACACTCAGCCCTAACACACAGTCCTAACACAAGACACCTGCCACCAGTATTCACCAATATTCACATTTACATTCATCACACTCTTACTGGGATTAATGTGGCTGAGGGTGGCGGGGGGGGGGATTTCTTTTGCCACTGTGAATCCAAAGTGCAGTGCATTCGTGACAATGAGGCTTGTGGGATCACTGTGACATCGCTGTCCACTCCGCAGGTTCAGGCCACCGTGGTCGGCTTCCTGGCTTCCATTGCTGCAGTCATTTTTGGCTGGATTCCAGAGGGCCAGTTCAGGATGGGCCATGCAGTTCTCCTCTGTGCCAGCAGTGTTGCCACAGCCTTCATCGCCTCCTTGCTGCTAGGTGGGAGAGCTGGCTGCTTTCTGTTTAGCACTACACAAAAACATCCCTTTGTTCAAGAAAATGTTTCTTAGTCTCATAAGAAGGAGAAGACATGTTGATTCCGTGTCCGATTAGGAACCGCATCGTGCCCATTGTTAATGGTTGCTGATATGGAGCTGTTTTGAAACCTCGTTCTAAAGATAAGATTTAGTCTGAATCCTAATAGTGGGAACTGAACTTCTGAGTGTCTTGAGTGCCATTCCATCACTAGAGTGGAAATGTGCTATAAATGTTCACTCCAGGAGTTATCAGAAGTCCCCAAACTACGTCTGCTCTCATTGTTTGTGAGTGATACAATCTCCTGCTTTAGTTATTATATCCCAACGCCATCACCACCAATCTCCCTTTCACTCTCTCCACAACAGGGCTTATCATGATCGGGGTGATCGTGGGCTCCAGGAAGGTTGGCATTAACCCAGACAATGTTGCCACCCCCATCGCTGCCAGCCTAGGAGACCTGATTACTCTGGCCCTGCTAGCTGGCATTAGCACGGGACTCTACCAAGAGCTGGGTGAGTGAAGGGGGCGCTACCAAGGCTACAGCTTGCTCCTGCTGGGCAATCGGGACTGGGGAGTGGGGCTGTGGTGTATGTATGATTGTGGTGGCAAGTATGTAAAGTAGGGAAGGTGAAGAAATTTCTAGTACAATGCAAATTCAATTGTGAGGTCATAACTACAGCCTACATACTAGCTTTATCTCTCATTGTTAAGCTTTGTGAGGCTTTTTTGTTGTTTTAGATCAAATAATGTAACCTTAATACCTGCCCTTCATCCACAAATGATTTTAAAAGGCTGAATTGTTAAGGTAGAGGTCATTATTTTGATTGGTCAAAAACATGTAGGAAAGTACCTACCTGAAAATGCGTGTTTCTGTTGTTGCTTCTATAACGAAGCCCTTGACCTCACCTTGGTTTTAACATGTGGTGTGCAGTTCTGAGATACCGTAGTCTGAGCACTCTCAGGAAAACAGATGTGCAGAGAAATTACATGTTTGTGTTTTTCTCAAATGATCAAAACTCTGATTATGTGGCCAAACTGTCTCGATGTAAACATAAGACCTTGTAAGAGGTGAACCAGACCTCATTTGGTGCCCAGTGTGGGCTGCTTAATGTCCAAGTCCCAGAATGTGGGTGGTAAAATACGCCCAAAAGAATGTCCACCAGAATATCTTTGTGATTCCTCAGTCTGGTGGTTTCCACCACGTTTTATAACAGTCTGATTTTGGGCTGTAAATAAATTACTGCATTTCTGCATGTTATTAGCTGTGTTGTCACGCTGGGTGCTATATTTCATATGAATAAAGGTGATTGATTCAGTAGAAGAAAACTGTAAAACTGAATTTGAATTCAACTCTAAACTGAATTGAACCTCTGGTTTTTGAACAGATTATAATGATTACGCAAACCCGCTGGTCTGTGTCTTTTTCGTCGCCCTGACACCCATCTGGATCCTGATCGCCCGGAAAATCCCCTCCACCCGAGAAGTGCTCTACTCAGGATGGGAGCCTGTCATCATCGCCATGGCAATCAGCAGGTATACTAGGAAGGCATTCATGCATCCGCTGATCAAGTTGTCATTTCAAAGTATGACCCAGTTATGTTTTTTGTTTTTGACGTTGCTGTTATTCAGTGTTGGAGGACTCATCCTGGACAAAACTGTGTCCAATCCCAACTTTGCTGGAATGGCAGTTTTTACCCCTGTTATCAATGGTGAGACCCAATCAGAAATATCCTTTCTAAGCTTATTCACCCACCTCTGCATGCTACCACTTCAGCGTCAGCTTGGTCAGTCTCTACGGTGACAGAATGTGTCATATTGTGCGACTGCTCCGTTTGTGCTACTGCAGGAGTCGCTGGGAACCTGGTGGCGGTGCAGGCCAGTCGCATCTCCACGTATCTGCACATGAATGGCCTCCCCATCGCCGAGCCTGGACCGCCCCCACAGAAATGCCCCACGCCTTGCAGCACGTTCTTCGGATCAGGTAAAACACCTCAGCCTTCGCAGGGGAAGCCTTAGATAAGCCGATGTTACATCACACAAATAAGACGTTACCTGGATCCAGCCGTGGTTCAGGGCTCACTGCATGGAGAGCGTGATGGAGAGCATTTGTCCGTTTCTCAACTCCAGGCATGAACTCCCGTTCAGCTCGCGTGCTCTTCCTACTAGTGGCTCCTGGCCACCTGGTCTTTCTGTACACCATCAACTCCATGCGGGCAGGACACACCACACTCACCTACATCTTCATCGCTTTCTACCTGGCTGCTGCACTTCTTCAGGTACAGGCGTGGAGCTTTATACACCTGTATACACCTTTATACACCTGTATACACCTTTATATACCTGTATACACCTTTATACACCAGTATACAACTTTATACACCTGTATACACCATTATACACCTTTATACACCTGTATACACCTTTATACACCAGTATACACCTTTATACACCTTTATACACCTGTATACACCATTATACACCTATCACATTTGTTTGTTGGTGTTTTGTATTGTTATCTAAAAGGCTTTGATGTCATTTCTGGCAGGGTTATTTCGACCAGTCAGTAATCGAGCCGTAGTTGGCCTGTAACCAGCGTGTTGTCCATGGTTCTCCCTGCAGGTCATGATACTACTGTACCTTGCTGACTGGATGGTCCAGTGGATGTGGAAACGAGGGATGGACCCTGACAACTTCTCCATCCCCTACCTGACCGCCCTGGGCGACCTGCTGGGGACTGGCTTCCTGGCTCTGTGCTTCCACATCCTGTGGCTAATTGGAGACCGTGATGCGGACGTGGGTGACTGAACGCTTCCCACGGAACGCAGTCACACAACTCGTGCCACCCCTCAACCAAGACGAGACTTTATTTATAACGCCTTGCCGAGTAATGATATCTGCATTATTATGGCTAAAATAGCCACTATGATTATAATTATGAATTATAATACTATTGCTGTAGTATTAGTATGTAATGATTATTACATTATTGCTTCTCTTATGGGAGAACAGGAATCCTCATTATTTTTCAATGGGGATGTTCAGCCCCTTTATGGTCTTTTGGGTTGGTGAGTTTTAAAAAAAAGGATGACTTAAACTTGAAATTTTCTCACGCAGCAAAAAGGCAGATGCATAATGCTCAATCACCAAGTGCTCTATGTGCAGTGATATAAATGAACAATATAAAGCTCTTCGTGAGGACGGGTGGGAATGTTCTATCAGAATGTAGCTCAACCGTCTTTGACAAGGAGCAATTAATGGAAGCTTATGGACCACAGCAAAGTGACCTGAATTTGCTTAGATAGCCAAACTTGTGCACGAAGTTTACAGATCCTCATTCATCTACAAAAAGCCAGAAAAAAAATCTAGTTTTCCAGTCTGCTAGTGATGCGGTGCAGGTTAGCTACGCACAAACCGAAACGATCTGAGAAAATTTCACACAGGTCATCATGGTTTTCATTTCTAAGTGCTGTGACTGGAATTTTCACAATGATACAGCAGCAGTGATGCCTGTGAACTTTATCTTCAGCTTCGAAGTCTTCAGGTCTCGATTCTGGGCTGTTTTTCTCTCTCTCTACCAGTAGAGACAGACCGTAAACAAGAACATCTTAAAGAACTTTGTTGTTTTGCACTCTTAAGGTTCGGTTTTCAGATTGTGCAAAGCGTCAAATGAGATTCTGTGGTTGTTTACTTTGTTGGCAAGGCACTTGCAAGATAAACTATCACGTCTGTGTCTGAACTACATATTTAGCGCTGAGTTGCATATACAGCAGTTTCACATAATACCTTGAGGTTGTCGGGGTTAAAAAGGTTGTGATGTGCCATCAGGCCTTTGTTGTGAAGCTTGCTCTTTTGTCACAGTATTGCTTCCACGGGTTGAATAGTTAAGGCTCACTTGTAGCACAGATACAGACATGCGCTATTACTCGTGCACACCTAGCGATATACGCTACTGCGCGTGCACAGCTGGCGGTATGTGCTACTGCGCGCGCATAACCTAGTGACATTCTTCCGCAGTGCTGCCCTAGCGTTGGTGAAGTATGTGCGTCATGGTCTTCAGATAGTCCTTCGTTGTGAGTCACGGATCATGAAGCGGTTGAATATGTTTCCAGACTTAAAGACTATTTTACTGAGATGTCAAACATGTTGCTATTCGCGTTTTCCAAGTCCTTGTGAGCACGTGATTCAGAACACTTTGCTTTATGAGACTTCTTTCTATGAATCTTTCGTAACGAGAAAGAAAAGTTCCTAATTGTGCTATTAAGCTTAATGTAAAAAAGGGCTATTTTGTCATTTGCAATGCTGCGTGGAATGTGCTGTTTGGAAAGATTTGCTGGCTAAACAGCTTTCTCTGAGATGAGCAGATGTAATTGTTATGCTCTTAAGTACTCTGGAGTGGAAGAGACGAGTGTGGATGGAATGTTTTAAGCAAACAAACATTTGTGCCCTACAAAAACTTGCTAATGAAATAGCTTGCTTGAGAAAAATGAAGAAAAGAATAGATAACCCTTACTTTGGTACTAGGCCTAAGAAATGTAAATCCTTGAACTCATTTTAATCACTAGTAAAATACATGTAAATATGCACAGTCTGAGTCAGGTGTGACTCAAGAATGGGGTTGTCCTGGTGTGTCACTCTAGGGTGCTGATCTCCTGGGTCTTAAAGAGGAGGGTCTGTCTTCTTAATGTTTTACAATGGGGCCAGAAGAATGGACTGTGCTAAATGTAACATTTAAACATTTAAATGTAACATTTAAAAAGTGGGTCAGGATGAAATTCCATTCTTTTTTGTAACTATTAACCCTTCCCCTATGATTGGCCAGGCTTTGAATACTGTAGCTATGGAGTCTTCTCTTTAATCTGTCTCTAGCGTTGCCTTGCCTGTATCTGCTCATGTCAGGTGAGTTAGCTCTCCTCAGCGGTTACCCCGGCGTCCAAACTGTGTGCAGCGTACTGTAGTGCCGTACGGCACAGGAGGTCACGCTTCTTTTTATTGTTCTGTGAAGCTCTCTCTGTACTAACTTCTGTCTTGTATATCGCGTGCAAGTGCACAATATGCATACACACAATATGCATACACACAATATGCATACACACAATATGCCTACACACAATATGCATACACACAATATGCCTACACACAATATGCATACACACAATATGCCTACACACAATATGCATACACACAATATGCCTACACACAATATGCATACACACAATATGCATACACACAATATGCCTACACACAATATGCCACTTTGATGCATTTAGCCATCCTGAACTTGTCTTACTGTGCAACTACACAGCTCACCTTGCTGGCTGAGCTGTAACACCATCGTCCCACTGCAGTCCTCTGGTTCTGGAGACTTCAGGGGACAGGATGATCTGTTTATTTATTTCTAGAGATGCATACAAAGCGAATTGTATATAATATATTTATTCTATAAATAAGCTGAAGTTGTTTATTTTTTATTTTATTTGGTGTCTCAGTTTCACACTGCATGTTTTTTGCATCGGGTCAGTAGAAATATTTACTGTAAGCTTATGGTAGTTGTTTGTTTTTAATTTAACAAACATATCAGATGTTGGTGCCTAATACCCTACAACACCTCACGCTCAAGCTGGTTCAGTAGTGCACTGAACGTAGTTTTGCCTTAACAGCAGTGTGGCTCAACACCACGTAGCTTGGGGTTTTGTTTTTTTTTTTTTTCATTTTTCTTTTTTTTCTTTTTTTTTTATAATTCAGCACATTGATCCAATTTAAACATTAAATGAAAACAAGCAAAACTGAGTTGTTTTGCACTCAGCAGAGGCGGTTAAAGATGTACAGTCTGTAATCATGTGTAGAAGAGCAGAAACAACAACTGTGGGACTCGATCCAAGTCTGTCCTCCATGATCCCCACATTCGCATCGTGGTCCCCATCACCTTTCCCAGGATTCCTTAGCCTCCTTAAAGGATTGAAAGCCAAACTGTAGGATGAACTCCAGGGCTCGAACGCCACTCTCCTTCAGAGAGCAGGAGTGGGTGGATCCTATCAGGACAGCCCTAAAACAGCTATCAGTGTGCGGTTGTAAAGGACCCCTGAGGTCTTATCTCGCCCTGTCCGCCCTCTGCCCTCTGCCCTCTGCCCTCTGCCCTACAGCCTACACCTGTCTGCCCTGCTGCTCAACAGAGTGCTCAACAGAGGTACTTGTAAATTGCTGGAAATAAAGGAACATGTTATTTCGTATCAATCCGTTTGTGGAAGCCTTTTTCTTTCGTAGTCCACGCTCGCTGTCTCAGCACAGGAGCAGTGGATTTGAGATAAAAGTGAAAAACAAGTTTTCTAAGCTTTTCGGGCGATGACGTGGAGAGACACAGTCACACCTCTGCTGCAGCCAGTGGACGTCATTCTGCCGGAAGGCCTTGGGCAAACGAACCTCGCGTCTCCCGTAGTTACATCAGCATGCTATCTAGAACACTGGCAGCACAACCCTGACCACGTCTGTGAACATGTCTCAGCTCTGAGGAAGGAGGTGGTACACTGAGATTTGAGGAGAACTTAAAAGAGTAAAAGAAAATGTTGAAAAATACAGACAGAGTGAAAGGGAGACAGAGAGAGAGAGAGAGAGAGAGACACATTTAGTGTCCAGGACTAAAAGCTGAAGGAATCAAAGGACGGTTAATGTCCCCACTGCTGTACAGGACCTAGAACAGAGTGTTCTTATGTATGAGGCAGAGGAACAGAAGACTGACCACTATTGTTCTCACACAGATGTGCCAGGCGGTCCCCCCCCCAACCCCCCCCCCCCCACCCCACACAGCCCCACCACCACCACCACGCTGAACAAGAGCTTCACTGCAAACAGGGTGGAGCACTGACAGAGGTGGAGAAGCTGCACACCAGACAGAGGTGTTCAATATAACCTCATACCAAACACAAAGATTCCCCTCCATAACTCCACCAGCATTTCCCCACACCCTATGAATTTTTAATTTAAAAAAATGTGCATAAACATTTGTATACTAATGTTCACTCACAGTTAGGCATTTTTGTTTGTTTGTTTTTGTTATTGAGATAAGTTATGAGAACCCAGTAACCCAGGAGCAGACGTATCGCCTTTGGTTGTCATGATTCCCCATGCTCACAATCACATGTGGTGCTGCTGAACTCGCTCACGAGGGATGATGACGTCACAGATGTGCTGCAGTGACCTACATCAGGACCACATGTCATCTGCATTCCACGTCCTCCAATCAGTTTATTATATAAACATAAATGTCAGTCTGAATGTGAACTCATAGACAACAATCTCTACCCACTTTTATAACAAACATTAATATAGTATGAACATACATATATATATGTGTATATACATATATATACTGTATGTGTGTGTATATGTATGCATATACTGTGTATATATATATATATATATATATATATATATACACAGAAAATAATTTTCAGAACTCTCAGAACTCAAAATGGAAAACATTTATTCCAATAACAGCAGTAGTGAAATACATGAAGGTACTACGGGGATTCAGAGGAGCTAGACGCAAGACTGAATCCCAACAATAGAAGAGCACACCATATATACCATATATACATCTGAAAGTACCGCCTTCCACCTGAGCTCCTCCAGTGAAGGATGTGATGTCAAATGTGTTTGACCATTGTTACTGCAGTTAGTATGAAACCACCACTCAGTTTCAACTATAGTGAATGAATGCAAATTGAGCTCTGTCACCTGCATGTCCATGTCCACCTGCATGTCCATGTCCACTTACATGTCCATGTCCACCTGCATGTTTGTGAGCCGTTGTAGCTATTCCTGCTTTGCTTGTTCGTATGCTAAATAAGTCAAACGGTCTCCCCATTTCGAGAGAGACTCCTAGGTACGAACCTTTAATTCTGACAATGATACAGTTGATTGCAGTTAGGTAAGCCAATCACCTTTGGGTCTATACTGTAATTTCTTTCAGGCATGACATTTATAATACAGATTAGTGTCAATCTGTGCAGCCTCCAGACGAGTGGACCCTGATTTAGAGATTCTCTCTGTGCCTTTCTGTTCATCGGAGTGGCACAAAGGCGACCAGACCATGAAGCCCTTCTCACATGTGCTGTGATTACAGCACGCAGTGCTTGACAGGCTGCAGGAATTCCACATGTGCAAAGCCAAGTCAGCACACATGACAACACACATGGAACATGGATCATGGAACATGGAACATGGATCATGGAACATGGATCATGGAACATGGAACATGGAACATGGAACATGGAACAGACTCCTTTTTAATGCGCTTATCACAGAAGTGCTTATCAAAGGGGAACGTCATGTGTGCGCTTAAACGAACAGCGGGTGTGCTCAGAACTCACGGAGCTTCACTTTACAAGTCCTGGTCTGGGTGGAAGAGGCGTTGGCCGTGAGCAGGCAGAGATGAGGTTCTCTCTCAGCAGGGGATGAGTAGGGGGTTAGTGGTACTCTGGAGCTCTGGGGTCACTGAGGTGTGTGACCTCACCAAGCCCTCTTCAGCCCTGCACAGGAGTTTACTGGAGGTCAACTGCTGGCAAAGGATGTCCACCACCTGAAATACAGGAATGGGGGCTATGGGCAAAGAAGGGGGTTAGCTCCATAATGCACTAGGCCAAAAGGCAACGAGGGTGTGGTATTAGAGATCTGGGGTACGAGGGGCATACCTGAGCCGCTTCTGCCGCACAAATCCAACGTGTCCAACAGAAGTTTGCCCAAGGCCCTACGTGAGACTCTCTGTCAGAGCGGAAAATAAAGTCCCTTTAATGTTTCTAAAGGTTTTTATAAGGCTGGATTTCAGGCCAACAAAATGTGATTTTCCAACTTTATTAGATTACAAACAAATAGGTTTGATGTAGATCCTTCAGTATCTAGAAGTTAGTAAACATAAGATGTAAGGATGGTAATGGAAAATATTCATACACAGGCTCAAATCAGGGTAGGAAGATTCCTTTGGCATGATAATGTATTTACAAGACAATGACTTCGAGTGAAAATGAAAGTCAAATCAATAAAATGTTTTCCAAAAGCACATTGACACTAAATTAGACGAGTTTTAAAGTTGCAGGTGCAATGTATGTTTCGAACACTAGGTGGCAAAGTAGCATTATAAATACACTACATTTTTAGGCCCCTGGTTAAGATATAAATTATGGTCATGACATGATTTAGGTCTTTCAGCATTCCATTACTGTGAAGGGCAATTTATGACTGTTCTGCCATCATTCCTGGTTTATAAACGTATCATTTCTCAGCCAATCGTGTTTTGTGGTGTGGTTTTGAACACTGGTTCATTAACATACTCTGTCTCGTAGCTGCAGCATTAGGGACAGCGCGTCACTCAGCTTCTCCTCCAGCAAGGACAGACGCACCCTCTCCGTCTCCACCATCTGCACCTCCAGACGCAGGCCGTCAACCTCCCCCTGCTTCTGATGCAGGTCCTGATACACACACACACACACACACACACACAGATCAATGGTGCTTAGGCTGCCGTAATCCTGCGTAAACTCCTTGTGCTGTGAGGAGCTGTCTGCAGCAAGCTCTCGCCTTCTCTAGTCCTCTCTCATCGGGAAGCTTGCGGGTTTTCCGTGTGCCGGTCGTCTCCTCCCCTCGCGAGTCCCTGCAGGTGTACTCTTCGTTATAAGGACCAGAGCTTTGGGACAGGAGCAGGTGACACACAGCTGTCTTCTGACATCTAACGGAAGTGGGTGAGAGACAGGGCAGGGTCAAGATCCGGCTCGACTTTATCGGCCGTGTGATCAAGGACAGGAGGGTCGTTCCTTCATATCAGCTTAGCCAGCGACTCGGCTGGACGTCACATGACTGAACACAACACAGCACAGGTGTGGGACGATGTGCCTGCAGCGGGTCACAGAGAGCCGTGTAACTACAAACCAAAACAGAGCTGAACTGGACAGTCCCAAGAACTGTGGCTCACCCGTAAGATCAGACGGGACAATCAGACAGGGCAATCAGACACATACGGGACAAAATGCAAAAAAAATGTGTCCAATTTGGCATGCCTGAGGATGAAAGTTATCCGTCAGTCAGACCGCTGGTCTTTGCAGCAGAAGGGAGGGGCTAAAGCACAACACATTCTGACCTACGTCAGTTTCATCTGTTGGTACTGCAGCTACAGAGGAGAAGGTACGTTTGAAGACTGAGGAGCAGCGCGTGTGTGTGAATGTGCAGACGCTCCGCACCCCTTTGCACACTGGTGTAGCGTGTTAATCATCCGCTTCACTTCCATCAGACAGCACTGCTCTTGCTCTTCATCCCTCTCTTCCTCTTCCTCGTCTGACGCTGCCCGGCCCTCTACTGCCCTCTGCAGGCCTTCTTCTGCTAGTGCCAGAGCAGAAAAATGGTTTTCTATTCCATTAGCTAACACATCGTTGTTATTCATGCAAAGTAGCACCCACTATTAGTACTAGTTTTTTATACCATCTCTACCTGGGCAGCACAAACACAGCCACACATCCTTTAAATGATATTTGTGCAGATAATTGGCCTTTTGTTTATTGCATGTGATTTTATGAGACCAGGTGCAATGTGATTCATGATGCACACCACACATGCAGGATCCAGGGAACTTTTAAAGCCACAGTGAGTATCAGTGAGTTTGTGTGTGTGCATGTGTGTGTGTGTATGTGTGTGTGTGTGTGTGTGTGTGTGTGTGTGTGTGTGTATGCTGTGTGTGTGTGTGTGTGTGTGTGTGTGTGTGTGTGTGTGTGTGTGTGTGTGTGTGTGTGTGTGTGTGTGTGTGTGTGTGTGTGTGTGTGTGTGTGTGTGTGTGTGTGTGTGTGTGTGTGTGTGTGTGTGTGTGTGTGTGTGTGTGTGTGTGTGTGTGTGTGTGTGTGTGTGTGTGTGTGTGTGTGTGTGTGTGTGTGTGTGTGTGTGTGTGTGTGTGTGTGTGTGTGTGTGTGTGTGTGTGTGTGTGTGTGTGTGTATGTGTGTGTGTGTGTATGTATGTATGTATGTGTGTGTGTGTGTGTGTGTGTGTGTGTGTGTGTGTGTGTAGGAAAACTGCAGCACTTGAAGCTGCGCTCACTCACCTCCACTGATGAAGAGCTCGTGTTGGCCCGAGGGCTCTGGGGGTTCGGGCAGTTCTGCTCTCTGCTCACGTTCCGCCCCGCAGGTGCAGTGAGATCTAAACGGCAGTCAGAGAGGTGTGTGTGTGTGTGTGTGTGTGTGTGTGTGTGTGTGTGTGCGTGTGCGGTGTGTGTGTGTGTGGCGTCTGTGGACACTGTTGATGGTATTCTAAGTAAGCTACCCAGCAGGCACTGGCTTGCCTGTCTGTGGAAGGAATGAGCATTACCCCATCACACAGCTATTCTGATGAAATAATTCATCACAGGGCTAGACCGACAACTGACGGACTAATCTAAATCGATGTGTAATTAATCCAATATTTTTTACTGATTTCTGATGTCTTTCATCCTAAGAATAGTGCACTAAAAATCTCTTTTACACAAAATGTGATCAGAGCAGTGCAGTATGACCACTGAGAAGTGACAGGCAGCCCTGCCCGACAGGATTTAGGTGTATATTAACCCTTTCCTTGATGGGCTGTAAAACAGCTGTTGTGAGAGCACCGTGCCCCACAGACCAGCCGCTGTGGCAGGGTTTGCATAACACTGCTGCACTGGCACCAGACTGATTGCATCTAGCCATCAGGATCAGATCTGTCTGCCTTCTGCCCACCACTGTGGCATTTAAACGAGGAGATCAGGGATGCAAGCGCAACCCCACGGCCGTCTCGTTCCTGTAGTCTGTGGGGATTTGTGTGCCGTTGACTCACTGCCAGACATACGCATTTACAAGCGCAGGTTGCGCTAACACAGGATACAGTAAAATGCTATAATAACATGCCTGCTGTTGATTGGCTGTTGCAGTCATACTTGATGATGACAAATGACAGGAACAATAACAGGAAACGAAGCAGTCTTGTTTCATTTGGACAAAACTGCAGACATGTCTAAGGAAAAGCTAGCGAACCCAAAAACGTTTCTAAAAGTGGACAATCTTTCATGCCTCAGCACACCACTCCTTCAGGATGACTCATGTCATTCCTGCCCTCAAGGTTTTATTTAAAATTAATGAAAATAAACTAAAAATATCTGAATGCACACAGAACGAACAAGATCTACTGGTCTGAGATTTCATATATAACATTTGTGACTGACAAAAATGCGGATCTCTGAGGAAACCATCTTAGATAAGAACACATTAGACTGGAATGCACACATGGAAAACACCGTATTAGTGTTAGGATGGCATTTGGTGGGAAGGTCTCAGAATATAAAGTTTCATCAAGAAAAATTCTTTCTGACAATGAAGCTTGTGTTCCATATGGACTGTTAGCGTCAGTGTGTATGGCCTGGGATGTGAACCCTGGTATTCTACACTGTACATACCTGAATTGCTGCAGTTCCCTCTGGAGGTTCTGGACTTTCTCCTGCAGGGGGCACACCTGCTCAGCCAGCCTCTGTATGTCCCGCACTCTCTCCAGGCATGCTGCCAACGTCCCTCGTGCCTCCTCTGCCCTCCTCTTGATCTCAGCGTTCTCCTTGCGCGCGCTCTCCAGAGCCAAGCCCAGCCTGCCTGCCTCCGCGTAAGCCCCCGCCAGCTCCTCCTCCAGCCGTTGGTTGAATCGCATGGCCTCCTCCAGCTGGCCGTCTCGTGATGCGCGGACGAGCTCCAGTTCTCGCAGCAGGTCCGCGGGGCGCCTCCGGCAGACGCGCCCGGGCGGCCGCACGGCTCGTGGTTCTGCGTGGTCCGCGGGGCCCTGCCGACGCGTCCGGTTCCGCTCCTGACGCAGCGCCACCTCCAGGGCCATGCAGCGGGCGTCGCTGCTCTGCAGGGCGGAGCGAAGGTCCTCCACCAGCTCCCTCAGAGCGGCGTTCTCTAACTCCACCTGCTCCTGATATGTTCTCTGTTGCAGCCCTGAAGTTGCCATAGTAAAGTTAATCCTTCCAAAATATCTCATTTTAGGAAGAATCTTTTATTATCTCACTGGCAATATCTTACACCCTGATATTTTATATGAAATATGAAAAATATTAAATATTATTTATTATACAATATGAAAAAGAGGCTGGAGGTTATCTTAGAAATTACTCATTAATTCAGATCACCTGCTCCACCATGTAGGGGGTTTGCATTGTGAGATTGCACTAAAGTGAGTTTACCTGAGTCTTTCCTGACTTTCAGATTATGAGTTTTGTCAGAGGCATTTAAACTTGAAGTTTTGACTTCTCGGGACAAGTCGAAGCTTACACACTTCCTCTTCCGTACTCTGGGCCACCGCAGGCTGATCTCGCGCTCAATGTGTTCCGTTTCTTCGGTGACCGGGAGGCGTGTAGCAGTTGTTCCGCTTTGAGCTTTTACTGTGAAAAATCCACAGAGACGTGAATGAAATTCCCTGAAATTCAGCACGGGGGGAAGCGCGTGGCAGATGGCATGGACCTCTGCCGGGTTCTTCTCTGTAGTTATACCCAAAACCAAACAAAGAAGTCTGAAGTCCTCTTCTGAAACGATATCGTCGTTGCTGTAAAATGCGAGGTGATGAAAAATCTCTTGTAGATATTGGTCTATACCGGTAGCCAAAACCACGATTTCGTTTTCGACCCCGGGGTCGGGATTAAAGTGATGGGCCAGCGCGCATCTGAGCCATTCACTTTTACGCACCGCGCGAATCGGAGGAGCAGGCAACGCGACACTTCGCGATATTTGCATGTCTGGAGTTATACCAGTTTAATTACCAGTAATGTCAATCTTTGAAGTTTCCGAAGTTAGAAATCCTCTCAGCTCGCGATAAACAATGCAGGCAATGCTGAATGCAGGCAGAAATTGTCATCGCATCTTCCTTAGCTGACGTCAAGCACTGACCAGCGCCTACCAGTTGCTGTGATAAGTACAGACATAAAACTCCCAATTTAAAGTGCTCTTCGTATGTATAAGAAAGAAGTTGTCAAACACACTGAGAACTAGAATGGGTGCGCGCTCTAAAGAAGCCACTAATTCCGACTCCACCCGCGGGGCTGACAGATAGAACATAAGAGCGCGCCGTGCTTGAAACGCTGCTGATGTTGCGCAATCAGCTCCTGGCGGAGGTTTAACAAAAAAGAACAGAGCCAGCGGGCATCTTATTCAGCATGATAGCACACGGAGGAACTAGCTCTTTTTAGTTCATATAATATTCATTGTTAAATTAATTGTTTTGTGGCCTTTTCTTCTGCGAGATCTTAGGCATTTCCAATGGGCTTAATAAAGATGACATTCTCACTGAATAATTACACGTTACTTCCTAATTGATAGAGAGTATTTTAGAAAAACTGTAACTAATCTCTATTGGTCTTGCCTATCAGAACTCGACACTATAGACATTAGTTCAACCAAACATTAAAGGTTTCCTTCACCTGGAAGCACGAATTCATGTGTGCCAGTGTTTAAACATGCAGTGAACCACCACAATGCCGCACCACTATTTACAGACTGATTTGAAGGTAAAATGCAAATATAAAGTAGGTTTACAGTGTGTATGACATCAGAGACAGAACGTCCCCCTGAGGGGGTTACATTCCACAGAAGGTTAGTGGTGTCCTCATATATGTCAAATGAAAGGAGGAAGAAATATGCATTACGTGTTTTGCAAAACAACTTGTGTGTCACGGCCTTGTCTTTGGTGAGTGAAACTGTGGCCGGTTCAGGTAGCTTCCTGTGAGTAAGACCTAAACGTGATACATCTACCTTCCCGCGGTCGCTTTCAAATACACGCTGAACGCAGTGCAGCCTGACGTCTAGCAGTCTTAAAGCTCAAAGCACTCCCCTGACATATCCTCCCAGCCCAGGAAATACTCCACTCCACATCATCGTACTCTCACTTCTGTGGATATTTGTGATGCTTTGCCAAAAACCGCAGTTTATCCTTTTCAGTGATTCGGGTGCGAAAAGATGCACCCTCTGAAAGAAATACTCATACACAAATCTTCTGGCGCCAAGGTTTTGTTTCAAGCTGTTGGAGGCTGAGTCACGTTCACAGAGCTGCCAGCCCCACGTTTGTTGTTTGGTCTGAATCACGGCGATATCAGACTCTCGCGCCGCCGCGTGCACGCTCCGGTTATCCACTCCTCACTATCAGCTCTGTCTTGATCAGACGCTCAGAGCTGGGGCTCAGTTCCACGGTGGCCCATATTCAAAGGGCAAGATCAGACTCGATTTTCCTCTACTGTCAGTAATCGGTAGAGATCTAAGCATCTTGTGTTTCAGCTTCTGCTAAACTACGTTTTTCTTCCATCAAATCCGTGTTAAAATAATTAACGCGTAGTGGAATTTCGTTGTGGTAATGACGGTTTGGAAATGAGACGTAGTTTTACGTTTGGTTGTTTTTTTTTTCCTGAAAATCCACTAATTGAACACAAAACTCAGAAAAATGCCAATGGAATGTTAATAAGACTGAAGTGAGAAATTAACTCATTGCATCAATCTCAAACAAGGAACATTTAAAGGCCAAAATAAGCAAAGGGAGATGAACTAATGTGGTGAAAGACATCCGTGTGCTCGTCTCTCCGAACACCCTCTCTGTTCAGTTTAATAAGCCCTCAATAAGATGTCTCTAATTATCCTTATCAGACGCTACTATTCGCCTCCCGGATAAATTGGTAAGTGATATGTTGCGAGATTAATTAAAACTTCTTCAGATCAATAGAAAACTGTGACGGCCTGTTTGTTCACGCAGCCGCCTGGTCTTTGTATCCACAGGACACAGCTGCTTCTTCAAAGCGTGTTTACTTTGGTTGAAAGGTTCTTATTGGAAACTGAAAGGGCGCGCGGACAAATAGTGGCGCTGTAGTGAGGGGAATGTACCACAGGGGTCACGAGAGGTGGACACGAGAGGCCACATACTTGTTGTTTACCACTATTTGGGAGATACAGTATTGACAGGGGTGGAGCCTTTAGCTTTATCTGAGCCATATGTCTCGTTGTGGACCAGAAGTGCTGTAGGTTAGAGAGCCTCACAGGAGACGTTTGGTGAAGAACAAACCTCACAATTTTAATTAACATGCAATATATCCAATATACACAATAGCTAACCTGATTTGTTTCTATATATTAATAGCAAAAATGAAGCGTGTGATCATTTAAGTATTTCCTATCCAAGTGCATTCCATATTGAACACACACACACACGCGCGCACACACATACACACACACATGCTACAAACCATTGGAGTTTAGGCACAGTGTTGTTTCTCCCCTCCCTTGACCTAGATCTCGTCTGGAGCAATGTGAAGCCCTGTATCGCCTTTGTTGCATCTAATCGCATTCTCTGCATATGCACTGCTGCTATTTAGCAAGAAGACACGCAAGAGTTCCAAGTTCACGTTCCAGGATCAACACACTGTAATCTTTTGAAAAGTTTGCAAACAGCTGCCACATTTCGGCTACCCAGTCTCTGCGCACTGCACTGCGCTGGGTCTTTGTTTTCATAGGTGCTGCACAGTTCCCAAGGGCTCTGTGAGCAGTAACTCATAAAACTGATCTCAGCCCTGGTCAATGAAAAACTAGGGCTCTCTGTGCATGGATGTGTATGGAACTGACTGCACGAACGGTGGTACGATTATACGGCGGACGTCAACAGTCCAAACAAATTGGCCTTAAAAGAATGATCAAACACTGAGGAAGTCGTTGCAAAGATAAGACGTGTTTAACGCCGATATGGCAGGCGATTACTAGAATGAATAGCCCTTCCAAAACACGGTATGTAGCACTGCAGTAGTGCCTTGGACTCTGAGTTAGGCGTGGTGGTAGTACAGCTCTTCTTGCAACATCCCCTCCGCACGACCCCAGTGCAGTAGGTCGGGAGTGCACAGCTGGCTCTCACAAAGGGCCAGAGCCAGAGCAAAGAGGAGCCCAGCCAGTAAACGAAAGCCTTTGTTTCTGGATATATGGAGGATCGCCAGAGTAGAGATCAGGGTTGAATTATTGGTGGACTAGAGACTTTTTTATAGAAGGGGCCATTTGGGAGGCAGCGCTAGACGCTGTAAGGAGCCCAAGGGAGTCTGGAGGTGGTGCAGATGATCAGGACGCCTCTGTGCAGAGGGACAGACACGTAATAGAGGACATAAACACAGACAGAGGGACAGACACATAATAGAGGACATAAACACAGACAGAGGGACAGACACGTAATAAAGGACATAAACACAGACAGAGGGACAGACACTTATTAAAGGACATAAATACTTGTGAGAGGGCAGATGGCTCTCAGGAAGCTGCAAGTCACTCTGTACCACAGGAGGACTGGAACGCGATGACATAAACATAACGCTGTTGTCTTCGCAGAAATCCTGAAATATACTTCAGTGCGGCATTCGCTGACGTTATATAGACATTTAGGTGACCTGATACAACAGTTTCAACTATTTTCTCACTAGTGAAACTCATAAAAGTTTTTTTTATTAAAACTACATATTAAAATCATTTTTCCATTAGAAAATGTATCATTAACACTTCATCACACATACATTTTATGTTGGGAAGTGACAGATGATAATTAAAGAATTCTAAAGCTTATCTGGCATCTTAACACATGTTATTTAATCTCATAAATGTTTGTGTGTGTGCACACGCATGTGTGTGTGTGTGTGGTGTGTGTGTGTGTATGTGCGCGCATGCGAGTGTGCCAATTTGAAAGAGGAGCAAAACTAGGTGAAGTTGAGAGACTAAAACTGTCAGCATGAACTTCAGAGTGAAAAATGAGCCTGGGAGGTTGGTGGTCCCTAAGACCACGCCTCCTGGGAGGTTGGCTTCCTGGTGGTCACTAAGACCATGCCTCCTGGGAGGTTGGCTTCCTGGTGGTCCCTAAGACCACGCCTCCTGGGAGGTTGGCTTCCTGGTGGTCCCTAAGACCACGCCTCCTGGGAGGTTGGCTTCCTGGTGGTGACTAAGACCACGCCTCCTGGGAGGTTGGCTTCCTGGTGGTCCCTAAGACCACGCCTCCTGGGAGGTTGGCTTCCTGGCGGTCCCTAAGACCACGCCTCCTGGGAGGTTGGCTTCCTGGTGGTGACTAAGACCACGCCTCCTGGGAGGTTGGCTTCCTGGTGGTCCCTAAGACCACGCCTCCTGGGAGGTTGGCTTCCTGGTGGTCCCTAAGACCACGCCTCCTGGGAGGTTGGCTTCCTGGCGGTCCCTAAGACCACGCCTCCTGGGAGGTTGGCTTCCTGGTGGTGACTAAGACCACGCCTCCTGGGAGGTTGGCTTCCTGGTGGTCCCTAAGACCACGCCTCCTGGGAGGTTGGCTTCCTGGTGGTGACTAAGACCACGCCTCCTGGGAGGTTGGCTTCCTGGCGGTCCCTAAGACCACGCCTCCTGGGAGGTTGGCTTCCTGGCGGTCCCTAAGACCACGCCTCCTGGGAGGTTGGCTTCCTGGCGGTCCCTAAGACCACGCCTCCTGGGAGGTTGGCTTCCTGGTGGTCCCTAAGACCACGCCTCCTGGGAGGTTGGCTTCCTGGCGGTCCCTAAGACCACGCCTCCTGGGAGGTTGGCTTCCTGGTGGTGACTAAGACCACGCCTCCTGGGAGGTTGGCTTCCTGGTGGTCCCTAAGACCACGCCTCCTAGGAGGTTGGCTTCCTGGTGGTCCCTAAGACCACGCCTCCTGGGAGGTTGGCTTCCTGGCGGTCCCTAAGACCACGCCTCCTGGGAGGTTGGCTTCCTGGTGGTGACTAAGACCACGCCTCCTGGGAGGTTGGCTTCCTGGTGGTCCCTAAGACCACGCCTCCTGGGAGGTTGGCTTCCTGGTGGTCACTAAGACCACGCCTCCTGGAAGGTTGGCTTCCTGGTGGTGACTAAGACCACGCCTCCTGGGAGGTTGGCTTCCTGTTGGTCCCTAAGACCACGCCTCCTGGGAGGTTGGCTTCCTGGTGGTGACTAAGACCACGCCTCCTGGGAGGTTGGCTTCCTGGTGGTCCCTAAGACCACGCCTCCTGGGAGGTTGGCTTCCTGGTGGTCCCTAAGACCACGCCTCCTGGGAGGTTGGCTTCCTGGCTGTCCCTAAGACCACGCCTCCTGGGAGGTTGGCTTCCTGGCGGTCCTTAAGACCACGCCTCCTGGGAGGTTGGCTTCCTGGCGGTCCCTAAGACCACGCCTCCTGGGAGGTTGGCTTCCTGGTGGTGACTAAGACCACGCCTCCTGGGAGGTTGGCTTCCTGGTGGTGACTAAGACCACGCCTCCTGGGAGGTTGGCTTCCTGGTGGTGACTAAGACCACGCCTCCTGGGAGGTTGGCTTCCTGGTGGTCCCTAAGACCACGCCTCCTGGGAGGTTGGCTTCCTGGTGGTCCCTAAGACCACGCCTCCTGGGAGGTTGGCCCTGGTGGTGACTAAGACCACGCCTCCTGGGAGGTTGGCTTCCTGGTGGTCCCTAAGACCACGCCTCCTGGGAGGTTGGCTTCCTGGTGGTGACTAAGACCACGCCTCCTGGGAGGTTGGCTTCCTGGTGGTCACTAAGACCACGCCTCCTGGGAGGTTGGCTTCCTGGCGGTGACTAAGACCACGCCTCCTGGGAGGTTGGCTTCCTGGCGGTCACTAAGACCACGCCTCCTGGGAGGTTGGCTTCCTGGCGGTCACTACGACCACGCCTCCTGGGAGGTTGGCTTCCTGGCGGTGACTAAGACCACGCCTCCTGGGAGGTTGGCTTCCTGGCGGTCACTAAGACCACGCCTCCTATATGCTTGAGTTTGTTATCACATGTGCAGGGTCAAGAATGACAGAGCAAGAGAGCAAATGTTTCCTCTGGGCTTCAGTATCACAGGAGTCTTTACAGGCCCTAATGCTCCTCCCATTCATACAGTAACAAGTTCCAGGACACACCCAGAGTACCACCACTCCCCCCGTCCCACCCTCCTTGACAGACACACACCCCCACACGTGCACACACACACACACACACACACACACACACAGGTAACTCTGAAGCAACATTCCATTTCCAAAGAACAATTGAGCAGTACTAAAGAGGAAACTGAAGATAGGGACATGTAACTGCAAGTGTGAAAGCATGACCTGTGTGTGTGCGTGGACATGCATGTGCATGCATGTGTGTATGTGTGTGTGTGTGTGTGTGTGCACTTAGCAAATCAAAAAAGCTATTAA
The DNA here is from genome assembly GCA_020368025.1 of Brachyhypopomus occidentalis. Lineage (NCBI taxonomy): Eukaryota > Metazoa > Chordata > Actinopteri > Gymnotiformes > Hypopomidae > Brachyhypopomus > Brachyhypopomus occidentalis. The sequence goes on from JAGXOD010000037.1 coordinate 1,753,960, forward strand.
AAGGTTCATTTTAATATGTAAAATCTCTTATGTTCATATAAAACATCCACTGTGCAGCTAAAGCCCTTTACATAATATACTATGTGCTAATATCCTCAGATCTGAAGCCCCAAACCCAGTATTCACAACCCTCCCAGTATTCACAACCCTCCCACACCTCACAACCCTCTCATACCTCACAACCCTCCCACACCTCACAACCCTCCCACACCTCACAACCCTCCCACACCTCACAACCCTCTCATACCTCACAACCCTCCCACACCTCCCACACCTCACAACCCTCCCACACCTCACAACCCTCCCACACTTCACAACCCTCCCAGACCTCACAACCCTCCCACACCTCACAACCCTCTCATACCTCACAACCCTCCCAGTATCCACAACCCTCCCAGTCCTCACAACCCTCCCACACCTCACAACCCTCCCAGTATTCACAACCCTCCCAGTCCTCACAACCCTCCCAGTATTCACAACCCTCCCAGTATTCACAACCCTCCCAGTCCTCACAACCCTCCCAGTATTCACAACCCAACAACAAAGGCTTGCAGAACACCTTATTAGTGGCATAGGTGTGTTTGTCTGCCTACATAAAACAAACAGTGAGTCAGAGCTGATAAGAACCACACTAGGGATGTATCCTGTACATTACTTAACGCATCATAACAAGGTTAGCTTCATTACATTTTGTACATTTTGTACATTTTGTACACAATACATTAAGTATTAAATACATATAAACGCAGAATTAGTTTCTCAGACAAAGGAGTCATAGACTAAAACAGTTTCAATAGGTCTGGAGCGATGCCTCAAGACCAGCTCAGATACTGCAGGGTCTTCGGTCATTTTGATAAACTAAGGATGACCTCTAGTGGCCGATTTTGTGAACTGCGATAATGCAGCGTAATGCAGTGTAGACTAAAATGTGTGGAATTATTTATCCTTGGACCGCTTGATACATTTTGGAAAAATTAGACACCCTAATGCCTGTATAGTGTGCTATACATGATGTGGTATAATGGCTTTTAGACCATTTCTCATTACCTTTGTATGGTAATAGTCATTAAAATTCAGTATTTTAAATGTGTATATTGTATTTGTAAACATAATACTGAATTGTATCTGTTCTAATCGTGTGACATTTTAGTTTTGTTCAGAATTATTTTCAAATTTGCTTGACATGAGCAGAAATTGGCAAATATAGAAAACGTGTTTTCAGACAGTGTGGTGACGTTCAGTGACATGATTTACGGAGTCGTTTAATAGGTTGTGCGACGGTAATAATTGAGTAGATTACGCTTGGTATCATGAGGACCTACCGTTCTAACGAGTCTTAGCCACTAGGTGGCACTTTAAGCCAAGAGATGCATAATAACGTCTCGGGCACGCAAACGAGTCTCCATGGAGACCTGGAATGCTGAAAAAAAGTGAGCAGAGAAATGACTTTATCATGCATGACCCGTGAAGGCTACTACGGACTACATAACAGGAGTGCTCCAGGGTAATTTTCACTGGGTAATCGGAGACCAAGTCAAATTTTAATGAGGACTAATGAATTATTTATCTATGATCAGGGTTGCTCAACAAATTTTACCGTTGTGCCGTAAGACAGCTATATATGAGAAAAATATTAACTTGATAGTTAAAAGCCCCATAACGTAACAGACACAAGTGGACAGAAGGAAACAAAAAAACGCGGACATTTTAAACTCCTAGATAAATCTCAAACCGAGCCGTTTAGAGGATTTGAAAAACGTCGTTTAAACACTATAAATACAAAGTAAGACAACTAAAACAGCTACCATAACTTAATTGTACATAAAGGCTTTTTCCATCAAGAAAAATAGATCATAAGATCATATAGATCATAAAGATAGATCATAAGGTAACAGAGAGCGTTTAACGGACCGTGTTAAACGGATCCTGTTTGTTGGACGAATAAAAATAATTCATGGCTTACTATCATACACGCATGTTCTTACGAAATATCACCACCGTTGTAGTAACGCGTAACAACCGGAGTACGCGGAGGCTGCACACTCGTGGGTCGCCGGTGCGCGCGGATAGTGGGCGTGCGCACCGCTCGCCATCCTTCCGTCAACGGCAATCGGATGATTCGCCGAGGGCGGCGCCTATTGAGGAAAACCATACCGTTCGCTGCCACGACTGAACCGAGCGGCACCGGCATTTTACCCCACTCACTTCTGGCATCGACCGTAATACAAAGCCCAGTCCTAGAACGACGGCACTAACTGACTTCACTGAACGGTCGACTGTTTTGCTCATTTTTGATTGTCACAAGATCCAATTAGACAGCATCACTAGTCTGAAAAAAAGAAAACGACTCATATAATGGAGACGGAGATACACGTGCCTGTGGGCTCGCCGGTAATAAGAAAATTCCCAATCTATGTCGATGAGCATAACGTTACAGAAGGAGCGTTAAAGTTAATAAAGGAACTGCGGCCATGCTGGGACACGACCGCGGTGAAGACCAAGGTAGGTCCCGCCTTACCCGCGCGCTCAGGGTTACGTCGCTAGGTAACGTTAGCTGGCTAGCTTCCTAGCTACACACTTTCCAGTTTGCACTTGCTACTACTTCAGGCGCTCTTTTTTACTAATGTCGTCGCCAGTTACATCTTTTGAATAAGACTGATAGAGCCATGTTTTTTAGAACCAATACCACTGAAGTGTAAAATTAGAGTGACAGCCACAGCTAACGTCCTGCCCCCTTTTAAATGAAGCTAAGCTAGCTAACGGTAGAGAATGAATTAGCTTAGCAACCATAGCCTACACACTCCCCTCATATGAAATGGCTCATAGTTGGGCGGCTTGTTATTAAACCGAGTTCAGCTGTGTGTTACATTTACACCACATCTGCACCACTTTCACGTTCACACCACAACCCTCCTGTGCTGCGTCAGCAGTAAACTGACAGAAAAAAATTAAGTAGATCTTCGCAAACGTTTGCAGCCCCAGTAGTCAGCTAAGGCGTCAAGCAGCGACGTGATTTTGGTTTAGCCAAAATTCATTCAGTTTCTGGTGGATTCGCCTTCTTCATAACCAGCAATATGTTTCAGGACATATGAGTATACGACTGTTAATGTAAACCTTCATACAAAAGTATTAGGCTATGACCTTTACCTCCGTGGGTCTGGTAGTTTGTGTCATGTTATGTTGGATATATTGGTTTAATCTGACTAGCTGTTCTGCAAATGACGAGTCACTTTGAGATTCTGTAAAACGCACGTTATGAGACCAACCATGTCCTAGTGTTATGAACTGTAATTGTGATTTAATTTAAAACATTAAGGTAATGTTTGTAGTTCACCTTCTGTTCTTTTTTATTGAGCGTTGGCAGCTGTTGGGTTGACTATTTGAATAGCCAAATGCCAGGTAACGGCCCATATTTGCTGTACCAAACTCAACTGTCGCAGGTGTCTGTCGCAGTCCTCTGCAAACCAAAATAGTTTTTAATTTTGCTCTTTACAACATGCATTTTGTTTAAACACCATGACAAAAGTGTATCATCTATTCATGAGAATATAGCTAATCAGCTCCACTCAGCACTTAGTTTAGAGAAACTGTTGCAGTTTGGGTGTCTATTGTTTGACTTAATATCGGACTTAAAAAAACATCTGATAGCATGATTAAATTGTTGGCACCGAACGTCTTATTCAATTCATTTAGGTTAAAACTTTGAAAGCTTTTGAGGTTACACCTTTGGGGGGGGGGGTCATACAGCTGTTCTGAATTACATGAGCACTAGCGCATTTCCTGTTGCCATTTCATCTAAAAAGTATTCATCTAAAAAGTCTGGGGTAAAGAGTTAAACGTCTGTCTGACTGTTTATTTGTAGGTCAGGTTTGTGTTGTGTGTCGTTATTTTAATATGCTTTGGTTGTACTTTCCCAGAGTATCTGGTTATTTGTAGATGATGTCTGTTAATGTGGGTATTCAGGTGCCCTGCAGCTAAACCCTCTGAAGCGCCATAGTCTGAGGTTTAATGGTGATTTTCGTACTGGGCTGTGTGGCATTAGTCCTGTCCGCTACTCCCAACTGAATAAATAAGCTTTCATTCATTATAAAACCCCTCTTGTTCATTTTGAACTAGACCAGAAATCCGGGTATGAAAGTGTTGTGTTGACATGTGACACCAGGCAGCCAGGGAGCACCCTTCAGGAAGTTGGTGAGTTAGAGTTCTCCCAGATAGTCATCTTCATCACTGGAGAGTCAGAAGAGGCAAAGTGACAGTGGTCATGTGACATGTTTGAAAGCACCATGGAGGGGTGTTGGCATGGGAGGGTATTGATCTGTATGACCTCAGAAGGGATTAAACTGGAAATATTTACCATCCGCATGGTTATTCTTGTTACAGAGTGTTTCTCTGTGTGGTTGTAATATCCTGTGGTGACCATCCCAAAAGCTACATGTACATATACAAAAGTTAAACATATGCACATACAAATGCTAAACATGTACAGTATTCTTCAGCTTCTTTTTTGAGGGCCTTTATATTTTTCATTTTTATTATGTATTTGAATAAGCTGGGCTCATTTAACTGTTTTTGTTAGGCAAGTTTATTTGCTGGACGATTTGAGGTGAAATTTCTCTTATGCACCATGACACTCTTAGCTGTGTTCATCATGGTTTACTTCTCTGTCTGAAACACATAAGTTCCTGTCGGATGAGACAGGACAGGACAGGACGGGGTTTGTTCCTGACCGACAGGCAGCAGGTCTCACTGGCCTCATTTTGTCTGCTGCATAGATCCATTAAAATAATGGACCAAAACATCCCCAGCTGAGTGTAGTCTGAGTACTGATCCGTCCCTGAAATCTACCACTGTGCGACCTTTATGTACAGCCATTTCAGGAATGTCAGAAATGTTGTGATGGGCGGTGGGTGATGCAGACTGTGTCGGACTGTGTTGAACATATTTCCCTGACAACACTGGCCACATTTAGGTTTTTGTATGTATATATATATATATATACACACACACACATATTGTATAAGGCATGGAGCATGCGGTTCTAGGTTAAATGTGCTTGAAATGTTCATTTGTGAAGTATTGAAGCCTCACCTTTATATCATGCGTATCTGTCTTCAGCTTTTCACCGATGGGACGACCAACAAGCTCGTGGGATGTTACGTGGAGGAGAGTCCGGAAGACGTGGTGCTAGTGAGGGTGTACGGCAACAAGACGGAGCTGATCGTGGACCGTGACAACGAGCTGAAGAGCTTCCAGGTCCTGCACGCCAACGGTTGCGCGCCCCGCCTGTACTGCACCTTCCATAACGGCATCTGCTACGAGTTCGTGCAGGGGGACGCCCTCGACACGCAGGACGTCCGGGATCCTGTGCTGCTTAGGTGAGATGGGGCGGTGCAAGGAATGCTGGGTAGTGTAGTCTCGTGGACAGACGTGCTGCTGTATGTAAGCTTCTCAAAGCTTGGGGTGCGTTCTTTCAGTTAGAGATGCACAACATATCGTTTGTAAGTTGTTGTTTGTAACGAATGTTGACCTTTGCAAGCCTGATATCACATTAGGATACAAATGAGCTGTCTAACAGCTCCATGTCTCCACTTGGAGTCCTACCAATGACTCCAGTGTGACTCCAGTGAATTTTCGTTACCCAGGATAGATGCGCTGCATTAGCACCTGCAGGGTGGTAGAGCTCCTTCTACACATAGGGCCTGGGATAAGGTCTGTGAAGGGCCCCTCATTGTTTCCAAAGAGAAATATCCACCATCCTTGGGGGTCTAAGCTGGGTCCTTGTTGAAACAAACACTTTTACCTGGTGTCAAGTTTGGTCAGCTCAGGCAACTTGATGCGAGACTCTCATCTTTGCGCGTGTTGCCAGGCTTATCGCTAGGGAGATGGCGCGGATTCACGCCATCCACGCCCACAACGGCTGCGTCCCCAAACCCAACCTGTGGATCAAGATGCGCAAGTACTTCTCCCTGGTCGCCACGGAGTTCACCGAGGAGGCCTCCAACGGCAGGTAAGCCTGGACCCTCCGCTGACCGCCGGGCCAGACCTGCACCAGACCGTCCCTCCACTAATCAGACCTGCACCAGACCGTCCCTCCACTAATCAGACCTGCACCAGACCGTCCCTCCACTAATCAGTCCTGCACCAGACCGTCCCTCCACTAATCAGACCTGCACCAGACCGTCCCTCCACTAATCAGACCTGCACCAGACCGTCCCTCCACTAATCAGACCTGCACCAGACCGTCCCTCCACTAATCAGACCTGCACCAGACCGTCCCTCCACTAATCAGACCTGCACCAGACCGTCCCTCCACTAATCAGACCTGCACCAGACCGTCCCTCCACTAATCAGTCCTGCACCAGACCGTCCCTCCACTAATCAGTCCTGCACCAGACCGTCCCTCCACTAATCAGACCTGCACCAGACCGTCCCTCCACTAATCAGTCCTGCACCAGACCGTCCCTCCACTAATCAGACCTGCACCAGACCGCCCCTCCACTAATCAGACCTGCACCAGACCGCCCCTCCACTAATCAGACCTGCACCAGACCGTCCCTCCACTAATCAGACCTGCACCAGACCGTCCCTCCACTAATCAGACCTGCACCAGACCGTCCCTTCACTAATCAGACCTGCAGCACCTGAATGGTGTGGAGATGTTGGCTCTGTTTGTTGAGGACGTATTTCTGAGTTTTTGAGTTCAACACAAAACAGTAATCTATCTAAAAAAAATGTCTCTTGTCTATTTAAAAACATTTTCATATTTTTTCTTATCCTTTTTTAATTATATAAAAAATAAACAATCCTATCCAAATCCTTAGTGTAAACCAACGTTTTATTTAAGTTTTACCACTTCCTGTGTAATCTCCCCTGTCAGGCCTCATTGGCCCTGTACCTCCCCCACAGCCTGCCCAACCACTGCCATTATGGCCAGTCATGGTTATGGCCAGTCAGGGTCTGGTCGTTAGGGAACCGGTTTGTTCGATTCCCAGGCCATGACTGAAGTGCACTTAATCCCAACTGCTCCCCGGGTGCCGGGCTAGGGCTGCCCACTGCTCTGGGCATGTGTGTACCACAGCCCCCTAGTGATCACTAGTGTGTGTGTGTGTGTGTGTTCGCGCAGATGGGTAAATGCGGAGGACAAATTTTAATTGGGGTGAAAATCACGGTTGACAAATATAGTACATTTACATCATGGTCATTGTCAGCATAAGCACATCTGTATGTCCATTATAACAACCCTCGTCACCACACTGGGCTTCAAATGCACGTTTGCATGATTCCATTTATCATGAACAGTCATGCAAAACGATGCGCGTCATAAACCAGAGGCAGATACCAGTCATTACACCATCTGGTCCCACACAGGATCCACAGGCACTAGCTATATACTGCCTCTTCGTCACTGATCTAGAAGTTTTGTGCATTGCATACTGCCCACATCGTAACACAAAATATGGGTAATTTTTTCAGCGGTGGTGAAGCACACTGATTGTAAAACAGTAAGGGTGGATCATGGCATGAAAAGATGGTGTGTGTTGTTATCTAATACAGTAGTGATATAAAAGATTGGCTCTTATCACATTACTTTGCTCTTGGTAGTGAAGTTTTGCGTCAGGTGTGTCGTGATTGCTCCATTCTTAAAGGGTCATTCCTTTGCCTCGCGGCCATTGCCGTGACGGTAAGGGCACACAGACCTGTGATCCCCAACGCCTGCTTTCCGTCTCCCCCGTGTCTCACCCATGATGACGAAGCAAATCTCAGATTAAGGTCAAAGGGCACTTTCCACCCGCCTCAATCCAGCAGAGCGAGGGGGCAGGTCGTCATTGGCCCGTGGGTTTGTTGATGGCAGCAGAAATTAAGTGGATTAATTTCCTAAGACCATTACCAATGGGCTGCCAGGCTTCTGATTGGCTCGGGGAGAGCCCTTCCTGGCTCTGATTGGCTCGGGGAGAGCCCTTCCTGGCTCTGATTGGCTCGGGGAGAGCACTCCCAGGCTTTGATTGGCTTAGCCAGTGTCCTTCCTTTAGTGACCCAATGCATGGCATACGTCACAGTATATTCGCTACATTACTTCTAGGAAGTAGGCAAACGGATGTTCTCGAAAGGGAAGGAGTGTGTGTAAGGGGACAGAGGACAGGACGGTGCCTCGTGCTGTTGACCCAAACGTAGCTAATGCTTGAGTTGCTGTTATTCACTTGGTGTGATTCCCCTTGGCCAAAATCCTGTAGTTTCACCAGAGCTATGCAGATGATCACAGATGCAAATATTCAAAATTTTACTGACTACATGTTACCAAAGCAACCTGCACTTGAATAAAGATAAAATGGAGATTATTTTATTTGGGAACACAGTGGAGAGACATGCTGTCTTTTCTACAGGCCTCTGTGAACTCTGATATCAGTTCTAGCAGACAAGTCAAAGCACTCTCTCAGTAAAGCATTCTGCCATGTCAAAAATATAAACAGGACGTGAGTCGCCCTGACCCAAGAAGACCTTGAGAAAGTCGTCCAGGCATTTGTTTCTCACAGCATTTAATTACGGTAATTGTCTCCTTACCAGAGTTTAGCTGATTGGAAATGCAGCTGCTAGAGTTTCTCGTTAGATACAAAAGAATGGAATCATCACCCTGATTCTAAAATCCTTACCTGGCTGTCGGCACGTTACAGAACTGACTTCCAGCTACTATTACTCGCCTATGAACCACTAATTTGTTTAGGCTGATGTATGTGATATGCTCAAGCAGTGTAATTTGAGCATGTCTCTCGGATCACTAGGAACTCATCAGTTAATCATGCCTCAGGTAAACACTAAGTATAGACACGCAGTGTTTGTCAACTGTAATGCAGCTCTACGAAACTGGCAAAGTACCCTTAAAGTTCCGTGACATTACAGCCAGTTAAATGGAGGACTGTTTGATCAGGCCGTGTCTGGTACTCAACGCTGTGCTAGGGGGTTTGGGCCAGACAGAAAGGGGTCTAAAGCAGAAATAACATACAGATTGAAGCCAGTTTAGATTTGTCTGACCTCAGGATCCTGTGCTGGAGAAACCAGCCGTGAGCAGTCGTGCATGCGGTGCCTGGGTGTGGCCACACTTCACACCCCGCTCACAGCTCCAACTGTTTAGTGACGTTGAGGGGGGGGGGGGGTGTGGCTACAGGGGTGAGCCGGAAAGGCCTCGAAAGTTTCGCCTCTGTTTCCTTCCCCAGGATCCGAGAGGAGGTCCCCAGTAAGGAAGTTCTGGAAGAGGAGATGGCCTGGATGAAGGAGCACCTGTCACAGCTGGGCTCCCCCGTCGTCCTCTGCCACAACGACCTTCTCTGCAAAAACATCATTTACAACATGAAGGAAGGTGGGCGGGGCACAGCGCCACACTCCGCCTGCAGGACCAGCACAGGCCACGCCCCCCCCCCCCAGGGGCCAGTGCTGCAGGCAGAACTCACTGTTTTATTGAAGTGGATCTTAGGAGGGTCATGGCCAGTGGCCATGTGACTTACTGGCGGTTTCGTGCTTCCTGGCTTTCTCGGCTGATTTGAGTTTTCCTCTGTTAAAACTTCCTGTAAACCTTTTCTCCATCCTGTCTTCTGCCGCCGCATTGCCAGGTTACGTTCGGTTCATTGACTACGAGTACTCGAGCTATAACTACCAGGCTTTTGACATCGGAAACCATTTCAATGAGTTTGCAGGTGAGAATGCCTAATGGTGCGGAGGTCTGGAGGTCTGATGCCCGGCGCTCCGAGCGTTTGCACCGTAACGTAAGCACATCCTTGTTCTGTGTGTGTGTGTGTGTGTGTGTGTGTGTGTGTGTGTGTGTGTGTGTGTGTGTGTGTGTGTGTGTGTGTGTGTGTGTGTGTGAACAGGCATGAGTGAACCGGACTACAGTTTGTACCCCAGTCGTCAGATGCAGCTTGACTGGCTGCACACGTACCTGACGACCTACAAGCTCTTAACCCAGAAGGGGGAGGAGGTGAGCGAGCAGGAACTGGAGACGCTGTACGTGCAGGTCAACAAGTTCTCCCTGGTGAGTGCAGGACGCCGCAAGCTGATTGGGTACTGTGTGCTGGAGTGAATGGTAATGTGTGTGTGTCCATGCCTGTCTGTCTGGGTGTCTGTCTGTCTGCCTGGGTGTCTGTCTCTGCCTGGGTGTCTGTCTGTGTGTCTGTCTGCCTGCCTGGGTGTCTGTCTGCCTGCCTGGGTGTCTGTCTGTCTGCCTGGGTGTCTGTCTGCCTGTCTGCCTGGGTGTCTGTGTGTCTGTCTGCCTGCCTGGGTGTCTGCCTGTCTGTCTGCCTGTGTGTCTGGGTGTGTGTCTGCCTGTGTGTCTGGGTGTGTGTCTGTCTGTCTGTCTGCCTGCCTGGGTATCTGTCTGTCTGCCTGGGTGTCTGTGTGTGTGCTCTGGGGGGGGGGTTAGAGTGGTTTTGCCACTAACCCTTTGACAGCATCACATTTCTTTGTTTCTCTTCTTGAAGGCATCACATTTCTTCTGGGGTTTCTGGGCTCTGATCCAGGCCAAGTATTCCTCCATCGACTTTGACTTTCTTGGGTAAGCCAGCGCCCAGCACGCCTAACAGTCACGTCATGACCGACAACGTGTGCATCAAAACACTTTATTATGGGGATACAAAAGAACTCTAGTAATCTAAAGCTAAATGAATAATGGATTTGACAGTAAAGTTCACAAGCTTAAGGCAACATGTCTTAGTGGTTTTTACATGAACAATGTCAGACCAATTATGTATTCAAGTAACTGGACTAGAACAGAGAAATAAAATATGTGATGTTGCAGTGTTGGTGTTTGTCATCATGTTGGCCAGTGTTTTCACAGCCAATACGGTATCGTGGAGTTTTGGAAAGTCTGTTCCACACACCATTTTTGGGCCAAGAAATTTTGTTTATACATCTTTAAGTTTAGGTGCCTTTTTATCAAAATTTGACATTTGTTTTAGAGAACCCTAGAAGAGACACTTGTGCTGCGGTCCTTGTAGGGCTGGGATTTGATAAACAGCAGATGCGGACTGAGCTGCGATATTGTTCTGCAGTTAAACCTGTTTGATTATATTCCACATGGCATGTGTGATTTTGGGGGGTTGTTTGTTTTGTGTGTGACTTCTCGTCCTATCACTGAGGGCTACAGGATGTCAATACCTAAGAGGTGCCCTTAGTCGGGACCTTCGGTGTGGTGTGGAGTTTGTGGGCGGAGGTCTGTGTGGAGAGGGCTGGTGATGGTGCTCTCTGAAGCTCAGCAGATCACACTGGTCAGCAGAGAGCCAGCAGATCCAGGAGATCCGGCTCCCTGCAGAGTTTAGCTCCAGTGAAGCCTGCAGGAAGGTGGATGTGTGGGTTTGGCCATGGAGACCAGTGCACCACCCTAGCCTCCGTCAGCCTTCCTAACCGCAGCAGAGCCGTACTGACACAATGAGAGACGATGTGTAACTGGGGGCATCTCTCTCTCCCTCCCTCCCTCTCTCTCTCTCCCTCTCTCTCTCTCTCTCTCTCTCTCTCTCTCAGGTATGCCGTGCTACGTTTTAACCAGTACTTTAAGACCAAGCCCATGGTAATGGCCCTCCAGGTCCCGGAGTGAGAAGTAGGAAGCAGTGACAAGCCAACAACTTCACCCTGGAGGCCACGGCACCTCCCACCAGGGGGCGGGGCTTGGCCTACAGCCAGGGTGGCTGCGCGGGCAAGTTTAAAGGCAGACGTGGAGTCCGAGTCTTTCCAGCCGACTGGCTCAAACCACAGCCAGTCTCTGATTGGCTACTGACAAACTCAGTCTGCCTTGGTGTCTTTACTTCTAGTTTGTCAAGATTCCATCACATTATGCACTTCTGTTCATTGCTTTGTCTATTGTTGTTTTTGTTTTGTTTTTTTGGTGTGGGGGGGTATTTAGGGTATTTATTTATTTTTGTTTCCCATTTTACTTTCAAATGTAGTTGGCTAAATTTACATGTGACTTTCCAAAAGCAACTCAGCTAAGTACTGAACAGCGGAACAGTGTGTGTGTGTGTGTGTGTGTGGGTGGGGGGGGGCACTAAAATCATCCCACTATCTCTCCTGATCTGAGACTGCCATGTGAGCTGCTGCTGTCTCTGTCATGTTGATGTCTGATCTACTGTACAAGGAGCGCCGCTAATGCCGCAGTCATCTGTGCCCTGCGATGGCCCTCTACCCTGGCTCCTCACACGCCTGAGGGGCTGGGGGCTGGGGCCTGGGGGGCTGGGGCCTGGGGGGGCGGCATTCGCCTGCCCTTTGCCCCGGACCGTGCTTCTCCACCACTGAGGCTTTTATGGTAATGAGCAGCTCTGTTGAATTTTCCACTCAGCACAGGTGGTGGAAAATCCCCCACCTCCACCCTCCGCACTCCTGTCACCTGGCCAGCACCGTGCTGCTTCTTTGCAAAAAAAAAAAAAGAAAGAGAGAAAGGGGGACGTGGTCCCCGTGATGTTCCCGCATCACGAGTCCTTGTTTTTCCCAATGCGTAGTCCTTCTCAAAAAAAAAAAAAAAAAACGTGTCACCTGTCCAACAATGTGCAACTGACCAGAAATTTCTAGAACACGGGAAAAGCTTTTATAAGGGTGTTGCATAAATTGATCCAGGTGAGCAGATGTTAAGGGTTTGGAATGTCTCGTCTTTCTCAAACATTAGATCCATGGTTACTGTTTCTATGGCATCAGACGGTGGTCACAAGCTCAGATTTGCGCTCAGATTGAAGCCCACTGAGTCTGATCTGCGTTGAGCAGCCCCAGTACCCAGACGTATGAAGTGGTCTTCCTCTTTGGAAGGCTTGCAGGACTTTCTTTTTTTTTTTTTGGTTCCTTGTTGAAGTTGTTCTGCCCGGTGAGGACCTGTTTTGTGTTCCTGCACCAGTCGTGGGCTGGGCCCTTTGTTTCGGGCCCTCTGGTTCGGGCCCTCCCTCCTGGTCCAGCCAGGCCCCTCCACACAGGGCTACAGTGGCAAATGTTCGTCAGCTCTTCTCCAGCTGTTGTCTTCAACGTGAATGAATGTCATTGCACTTGTTTAAGTTGCGTTTATCCTGATAACATGTTGGTGCGTTAGTCAAGTTCAGCCTCGACGTCTCCTCGCCCTCCCGTGTTAAAGCGCTTCAGATTCCGCAGTCTGACCCTGTGGTCTCACACTGGAGCCCCTCCACGCACCTTCTGTCCTGGGTGTCCTCCACGCACCTTCTGACTTGGGTGTCCTCCACGCACCTTCTGACCTGGGTGTCCTCCACGCACCTTGAATTAGCCACGGATGACCTGCGTCCCTGCTGCTCAGGACACCAAGGCCACCAAGGTGATTGGTGTTGCTAGTTAATAATGAAACGACTGAAGCCCCAGGCAACAGCCGGAGCCTAGTGGCGCCTCGGCAACGCCATGAATAATTTTGTAGCTGGTGAGTCACTAATGAGCCCAAACAGTACTGGGTCCTCCAGCACAGCTGAGTGTAGCTCACCCCTGTGTGTGTGAGTGTGTGAGTGAGTGAGTGAGTGAGAGACGGAGAGGAGGAGGAACCAAAACTGGAACAACTAACAAAGGTGTAATTTGTTGTGGTCGTTGAGTGACGTGGCCATTGCAGCCTTGCTGTCACCTTTACAGCTCGTAGTGTAGAAGGCCTGTGTGTGTCCAGCAGTTCATTGTCAGGTGTTTCATTATGGTGAGGATCCTTTAATAAAATGGGAGTGTGTTGTGGCTTGAAGGTCCAGATTGTTTGGAAAGACAATATGTTCTGTTGAATTTTTGTGAAATAGCACACCGTTATAGTAGTGTTCAAAATTATAATGCTTACAATTTTAAATGATCTTGTAAGCATTTCTTTTCTGTGACAACATTAGAAGGAATATTTACAGAGGTCATTTTTATTTTGTCTTCTGAATATACCAAATGAATTAGTTTAACTGCTTGCAGTTTTTTTGAGATTATTTTGTGAATGTACTGATCTGACTTGAAATGGTGTACAGATAACATTGTGCTACTCTTAATCTCTAGGCATATATTTTAACTCTTTTATACTTGCAATTGCCTGAACTGGACTGAAGCTAGTGTGTTGCGTTGATACTCACGTGATGCAATTGAAGGACTTTTGTGTGTTGCGTCCTCCCACCAGCAGAGGGCGACAGTGTTCTGTGGTGATGGTTGTAGGCGAGGGAGAAGGGAATGTAAATACTGTGAAATAGTGTGAAAAATAAAATACTGTACTGTATAATGATGCTTTTAATTTCTGCTGCAGAGAGTAATTTTGCATTTTGTTCACAAATATTTCCATTAAAAATGCTCTCTGAATAAATTTTGTGGGAGTTTGTTTATATATAATATAATAAATATAGTTTTAGAATTTTTTTACGTTTTAAATAGGATTTATAATGCAATATACTGAATTGTTAATGGGGTAAAATTGCAATACCAATAATTTCAGGAAGCTTTCATGCAGTTATTTTATCATTGGTAAAGTGCATTAGCGCCTGTCATTAAATATGAACCGTGAACACTGGTGGTTCGTCTGAACCTTCTCGACAGTGTCGGAAGGGTCTTGGTCTGGCACGGTGCCTGTTGGCATGGTTTCCCGAGGAAACGCTTCAGTTTCCTCGAGCGTTTTGCCTGGTCTCGCCTGTCGGATGACCGATACTCAGTCCGTGGGGCTCGGACAGACGGGAAGTCTCAATAAGGAGGTGTGGAATCAACACAGCTAGTGTCCTCAGAGCAGACGTGGACGAATCTCCAACCTCACACTTCTGTTCCATCTGCTGAGTGGCTTTCACCGAGAATAGCTATGTACATAATTTGAATCCTAGTATATTATATAACCTATATAGTGCGTGTGTGTATGTATGTATCTTACGTAAGTACACTGCTACTTCTCACACAGTAACAGCGTGTGTATATAGATACACCACTGTTTATATATATATATATGGGGGGAGAGAGAGAGCTTGTGTGGAGAGATCTATAGGCGTGTCTAGCCAGTTTTAGGGACGCACGAGCACCACTTTATGTTGTTATTGGTAGGAGTGTGGCTGTCCGACGTCACCTAGCAAGATAATGTTGAGCTTTAGTCTGATTTTTAAGTCTGATAAGGGGAACATGTTGAATGCTCAGCTTCATTGGGCTCGTTTAACGTTTTACACTTTCCACAGCGAAAGCATCATGGGGTAAACCATGGGTTTCTTTGTTTATTTGTACTCAACATCCTAAAATAGTGCCCTCCTAAACACCCTCACCGCGACCATTAGATAAAAGACACACTACCAAAGTGCAAAAAAACACAGGTTTAATATGCTTCAGAAACAAACGACAAAACATACAGGAAAATGTACACCTTTAAATTATACACTTTTATAAACAAAATAAAGTCTATCTATATTTACAACAGCTGTTTTTTCAACAGTAGACCAAATTCTGACTTTTTAAAATCTGGATTTTACAAGTATAAGATACAAAGTTCCTATTTGAAAGTTATGTACACAGTTCCAGCATTTTGCTCCTTTGCCAGCTGATGATGGCTCACTCTCTTGCTTTAGTTAATTTAGTTTTCGTTTCTAAATAATTTCAGCTAAGAAGATATTTTAGTTCAACTTTAGATCAGCTAGCAGTCCCACATCTTGGACACGGTCATGAACATTGAGGTGGAATGATGATTCAAATAGTTACACACAAAACGTAAACTTCTCTATACACACAAACTGAAAGAAAATGGATAGATCTAATCCACAAGGTTACGGTTCTCATCTCCGCTCACAAAGGAGGATTTGCATATGTACACTCAGGGGACGTTTTGTGCTCTGATTTGGGGTTTCTGGGCCTAGAAAATGATTCAGGTGCTTGTGACTAAAAAAGTGCATTTACATGCGTGCTTCAGTATTGACTTGAGCACTGTATCAGAAGGGCAGATGTGAACTGATAACGCACGGGACTAATGGGATTGTTCATGGCAGTACCCACTCTAAACAGCAGAGGGCAGAAGGGAGAATCAAAATAGAGACGGTCGCTTACCATGAATGGAGACATATGCTTCTAGGCAGGACCCTAGCAGCGCCTTCTAGAGGCTGGCTCGCTTTAGAACCCTACCCCTGACAACCTCCTTCAGCAGCTAGAAGTGCAGTGTCCAAACTTCTCCAATTTGAGGTCATGATTTACTACACTGAACAAAACCAAGTCTGGAACCGTGACTTTCCCCCCTATGCAGAAAAGCCATTCTTGCCTTTCACGGTTCCAAATGTGGACAGTACCTTTGCCCATTCTTAACAGGGACGACATGTTAAGGCAGGGGAGGTGTTTGCCAGAAAGTGTTGGTGATATTAATGACAATAATAAATTATAACGAGGCCCGCAAACATCTCGGCTTTGCTCTCTCTACCCAGGACATCTCGACTCCTTAAGCCACTGTTTGCTGGTTTTAGACGCCCCATACCAAGCAAGGTTTCTTAGTTACTGAAAATCCCGTCATTCAAAGCTGCTGTTTTTGACTTTTAAAATTTAGAGTCAAAATAATCGAACTTCACTACATGTATCTGTGGACGTCTATCTGGACTAAAACTACGAGAGGCCCAGTGACATTTTTCTGAATGAACTGCATGTCAGGGAACCTGAACAGCAGTATTACTGACTGGTCACTCTGGCTTGTAAAACATTGATGTGCATTTGACATCTAAAGGTTTATGTGGCGCCTATGCAAATGTTTTTTTCTTTAAATGGATGAACAAAATGAGAGTGATATTAATTTTTAAAACCTCTTAAATGAAGCTAAACCATGTGAAAAGCCATACATGCCAGTAAGAGCGTTAAAGGACCACGTAGAAATCGTATTTAACGACTATCATAAAACACAGTAAAGCCAAACCTTGATTACCCAGGCTGTGATCGACCTTGTGGGTTACGGCTTCCTGGGTCATGGCTGCTGGGTCATGTGGGTACAGCAAAGATTCATCCCTCTGTGAACTGACCCTTAAAAGATATAAAACCAACCCCCCCGCCCAAGTATTTCACGACCTGTTTGCACCCCCAGAATGTAGAAAGCCCACCCACTCGTCCCTCTCAGTCGGTGAGGACCACCAGCTCCCCCTCACTATGTTCTCCTGGTTCGCTATCCTCTCCCTCGCTGTAGGGCTGCTTGCCGCGGGGCCCGTCCGGCTCCTCTGCGCCTCGGCCCTGGGGGGCCTCCAGGGCACGGGGGAGGTAATGCTCCAGCAGGGCGGGGTGGAGTGGCAGGGTCATCGGCACCGGCGTGCTGGGGTACTGGCCCTCCGCACTAGGGTAATGGAGCTTCTGCTCTGATTGGCTGGAAGGGAAAAGGTGGAGAGATGAAATTTTACAGTGGGAGGGGGCGGCTTTTCTGTATTTAACATCAGTCAAGGAACTATGAAATCTGACACTATGGAAATAGGCCGGGCACACGTGAAGAAAGACAGCATGGTAGCACGAAGATCTCATGCAGGCAAAGATCATGAACACGTACATCACACGTGAGAAAAGACAAAAAGACTGCATGGTAGTGTCAGAGGCTCCATCTGTGGTGTATTGTATTTACAGGACGTTAACCTGGAGGAATTCCTCACAAGACTCGTATTTTTATTTATGTACAGTCCTAAACTCTGAACACAAAAACCAGAGAATGACTTATGAGTTATGTTGACTGGGGCCTTAAACTCTGACTGTGATGTAAACTCTGACCTACGATCCTCCAAGAAATATTTTAATGAGCACTAAAGAGGAAGTAGCGGCTAGAAACCGCAAATGTCACTGGCAACAAGAAAAGAAAACAAAAATCACACCAAAGAGGCTATTATGCAAACGAGGCCACAGGCCCCTCCCCTTCCATACATGGTACACACGTGCGTGTGCCTGCGTGCGTGTGCCTGCGTGCGTGTGCTTGCGTGCGTGAGCGGCGCACCTGGGCGGGTAGGAGGCGCGTTGCTCCTGTCTGCGGCTGCGCATCATGGCCTTGTACTCGCCCACGCGCAGCCGCCGCCCCTCCACGATGCACGTGCGCTTGGGCCGCGGCTTGTACTTGTAGTCGGGGTAACGCTCCAGGTGCTGGCGGCTCAGACGGGCCTGCTCCTCGTAGTACGGCTGCTTCTCCTGATTAGACATGGACTTCCAGCGCGAGCCTGCAGAGGGCGATGGAGAGGGAGCGAGCGAGAGAGAGAGAGAGAGAGAGAGAGAGAGAGAGAGAGAGAGATGGTCAGGCAGGGGAAATGTACAGGGTGGAAAGTGTTAAGGAATAAAAACAATTTAAGAAATACATTTCAAGAAATGGTGTCGCATGCATTGGTTAGGTCACGGCACCAGGGCCTGGCCTGCTCTACAGCAGTGTGTCTAAATGTGTCTCAGCATGTCAAAGGGTGTGAAAGAGAGTACAAGTTCAGCTGCTAAAACAACAGCAGCCAGAGAACAACGCACAAACTTTAATGCACAGTAGAGTCTAAGAACTCCTGCTATTCAAGAACGCGGCTGCACGCACTCACACACACAATGCATGCTTGAGGTATCATGCTCATGAAAAATGTGCTTGAGGCGAAGACCGAGGCTGATTGAGAATAGGACAGACAGTTTGGAATGGTGCAGGGCTCAGTGGAGCTGTGACTGTAATGGGCGGGGGGGGCTGGCGTGTTTCAGCCCCTGCACAATGGAATGGAATGTCAGTGTTGTGTCAGAGGAAAGGGGGGAGGGGGGGTAGTTGGCCCTGGGGATTGTTCTGCAGGTGGCAGTTCGTGCCCCGCCGTGGCCCCTCCCACCCCACTCCACACCCGCCTGGTGCCAGGAGAAGCAGCTGGTGACACGCCCAAAAAAGAAGCAAACTGTTTACACCGAGGCTGAGCACCAGAAACCATCAGACAACAATGTGAGGTACAGGCAGAGAACGAGAGAGCGAGGGAAAAGAGAGAGAGAGAGAGAGAAAGAGAGAGCTCAGTAGTGATAGAGTGAGAGACAACTGGATATTATAAAGGTGGAGTAGAATGCGTCTGACTCTTCCCAGAGTTCTAAAGATGAAGTGCTGGAATGGGGCCAGATCGGGAGCACACAGGCCAAAGTCTCGCGGGGACGTTGTGGCGGAGGAGCCCCGGCTGGGCTGTGGGAGGTGGGGGGTCCTCACCCAGGATCTTGCTGATGCTGGAGTTGTGCATGTCGGGGAAGGCCTGCAGGATGCGTCTGCGCTCGTCCTTTGCCCACACCATGAAGGCGTTCATGGGCCTCTTGATGTGGCCGGAGGAGGTGGTGCGGCTCTCAGCGTAGCCCCCGACTCCGGAGGCCCCCATCTGCCCTAAGGGAGGACAGGCAGAGAGAACAGAGCAGGGTCAGAGAGGAGAGTCAGAGAGGAAGGTCAGAGGTCAGTCAGAGCAGAGGGTCAGAGAGGAAGGTCAGAGGTCAGTCAGAGCAGATAGTCAGTGAGGAAGGTCAGAGGGTCAGAGGTCAGTCAGAGCAGAGAGTCAGAGAGAAGAGTCAGAAAGTCATTTTTAAGCAAATCAGGCAAGTCTCTCATTGTCATCCCCATGTCTTCTATAAATCCCACAGCAAATATGGGTTAACGCTTCGCGTGTCAAGGGTTACGAAAGACTAATGAGCTCTGGGTGTAGCAGAGCACATGAACAGCATGACCTAAAACACCATACAGAGCTCCTCAAGACGAACTGGCAGGTCTGGTCTGCAAGCCAACTGTGTTCAGCGGGGACGGGGTCCCACAGATACGCCTCGCCCAGCAGGGGCAGCACGGACACCTACCCTCCGAGTCACTGCCCAGGTGATCGTCACCGTGACGAACAGAGAGGCCATCATCCATGCGGTCAGCGGGGGGTGGACGTTCGGATCGCAAGGCCTCCTTGTAGTTGCCCTGCATACAGGGCAAGGGAGAGAGAGAGGTAGGGTGTGAGAGAGAGAGAGAGAGAAAATGAGGGTTGCTAGAGGCTCTTGTCATGCAGCCACACCTGCGCTGGATGACAAACAGGGCCTAAGGAAAATTATTCAAATAGACGTGGGGTGAAGGGGGGGTCTGTGTTCAGCACTCGGGGACGATTGGAGAAGCACCGACACACTTTGCTGGAAGCGGAGAAAACGGGGCCTGTTGGACATCCAGGCTAAGAACAGGTTTGGGAGGCTTAACAGCCTCCGTTCACCACACACAAAGGCCAAATTACTGTCATATCTTCTCGCGGTTAGGACTGAAAGCAGCAGAGGAACAGAAGTGTCTTGATAACTGGCTTGGGGCCTTTGGAAATCACAGTGCCAAAACCAGGCGCTGAGCATGGAGCAGACGGAGCAGGAGGAGACCATTGGAGCTGTGGGGTTAGGAACAGCTGTTGGTGCCTGAGCCCCAGACCCCGTCCTCACCGCCGGTGTTTAAACGAGAACGCGATTAACGCGCCCCCCCGGAGTAACCCTAGACGTGACCGTGACCCTGTGCTGTGACCTCTAGGTTGACCTATGGCCTGTACTAGACGCTGTGTTCGTGGGAGAAGCGTTAACACATTCCAGTCTCGACGTTTCAGGCTCTGAGCGTGAGCAGCGGTGACAAACAGCAAAGCTCCGGGTGCCACCAGGAAGCATGTGTGTGTGTGTGTGTGTGTGTGTGCGTGAAAACGCTCGTCACTTGGAGCGTCCGGCTCACCAGCCTCGCTCCGCTGTCCCGCTCTCTGTCCCGCTCTCGGGACGCGGGACCCTGACCTCCACGCAGCAGCTGCTGGGCATCGCGGATGGCCTGAGTCACCACGTCGCCCTCGCCCAAGAAGCCTGGACAAAGAAAGAGAGAAAGAGAAAGAGAGAAAGAGAGAGAGAGAGAGAGAACATCAGACATACACTCTTTGACAGTCACACGCTCCATAGTCCAGGAGCCGTGAGCCGCCCAGGGGGAGCTGCACCTCGTCCTGCCAGGCTGGCCCTCTGAAGGCCAAGGAGGGCCAGGCCGTCTGGGGCGCTGACAGATGCCCATGACGCCTCCAGCGTAGGCATGTGGAGCAGTGGAGAAGAGGAGACGGCTCGCTCCTCCTGGGGCTCAAAAAAGGCCCCCGCAAGGGTTCTCCACAGAACACGAGCCTCCGTCTCAAGAACTGAACACTTAAGCCCTGACACAGACAACACTAAAATAACCTCAGAGGTAATATCAGATGAGAAGATATTTTTTCCACGTCTGTATGGCTCCCTCTCTTTCTCTTTCTCTCTCTCTCTCTCTCTCTCTCGCTCTCTCTTCAACATAAACACTCATATCTACTAAGACAACACAGAGTGGAATTTCGTCAAGCTGACACCTCCGTCTCTCCAGGGCGAAGGTTCAAGCTTCTTGGTACTGAAACATCAGTTCGAATTCTGCTAATAACTTTGAATGTCCACCACGAACAAGTCTCCTGAAGAGGGCAGCTAGGAGATTTATAATACTAAACAAACAGCAACCGCCGCCTCGATCAATACAGACACGGCAATGCAAACACAATACAGTAAAGGCTAGCAAGGTCTTGCGTATTGATTGTGTACTTGGAACACTGTACTTCTGTGGTTAGAGAGCTTCTATTGTTTGTACGGAGATGGTGTGGAATCAGTTTGTGTGTGTATGCGTGTGACACACACCCAGGCCAAGTGTAGGTCTAGGGGGACTACGTGGAATCTCTCTGGGCCTGTAGCTGGATGACAGCTGTGTGGAAGCCAGTTCAAGAGTCTGGGGGCTGGGGGTCTTGGGCTTGGCGGTGAGGTTCAAGGGCTGGCTGCTCTCCTGCAACACAAACGAACACGTCATTTACAAAACTCTAAGCGGTGGTCCCGCAGGAAGGGCAAGTGGCAGTGGAAGGAGCAGGACAAGCAGGACCCGCAGGACCCGCAGGACCATGTACCTGTCGAAAGACTGTGCCGCTGGATCTTTTGATGGGGGTGGAGTGCGTGGACTGCAGCAGCTGCATGGGGTATTCCACTGGAAATGGAAGAGAGCAGAAATGCAAGGTTATTCGAGCAGGAGCCGATGGCGTCCAATCAGGTTGCTCACGCTCACATGCACTCACTCGCTCACTTTAAGTAAATAAACTTCCAGAAGGAACAGAGGACGTAAAGACAGGACAAGTCTCCTCTGACGTCTTGCTCCAATGTCCCAGACACACAGAGAAGCACATTAGTGCTGGTGT
The DNA here is from genome assembly GCA_020368025.1 of Brachyhypopomus occidentalis. Classification (NCBI taxonomy): domain Eukaryota; kingdom Metazoa; phylum Chordata; class Actinopteri; order Gymnotiformes; family Hypopomidae; genus Brachyhypopomus; species Brachyhypopomus occidentalis. Next base: position 1,776,048 of record JAGXOD010000037.1, read on the forward strand.
TCATTAGCTGCACTGTTCAGCCCCCTGACGACCCCCATACACACACACACACACACACATCCCCCAATGAGGCAATGCTGCACTTGCTCCATTCTGTTCTCCACAAACAACTTCATTAACAATACGGATCTGCCATTCACTGAGCTCATGAATCCATGGCCTCCTTTTTTCTTCTGTTTTTTTTCTCCCCCTTTCTTTCTTTACATGACGGAACATGCCGTCCTGTTCGGTCTGTGGCCTCCACAATGGCGGCGGAGCTGAGAGTGCGGCCCGTGGAGCTCGCCGCCATGAATGCGCACTCCAGCTGAAAAGACAACCCTGAGCCTCTGCTGCGTGCACCAGCGCGAGCGCGTCAGCTCCGCGGAGCGACTCAACTCGCGCGACCTCTCGCCAAGCTTCGCTACTTTTTACATAAGAGCGACAAAAACGGCAGAGCCGAAGAATTACTGCTCACAATAAACACTTTTATTAAGAATACGGATATATAAATAAATAAACAAAAATCAGACCTTGAGATGAACAACAGCGAAGGGATTGGAGAAAGTGGAATCAAAAACCGAGATGCCCTGAGGTCATAAACTCAGAACTGCGCTCATTCGTTTTTTGTTCGTGAATAAAATGCCGGCAAAGACCCGGGAGTCATTTTTTTGTCTTCTTCTTTTTAAGGTTCTGCACATTGCGAAACTTTTAACAAAAGACGCAAATCACAGTCAGTAACCTTTGCCCACAAGAGACCAGTACAAACAAGAACTTTAAAGGCATGGAGATTGTTAATATTTGAAGTCAATCGCTCAGATCTTTTCAACAGAAAACGTTTGATCAACAGGGGGAGAGCGGCACACTGAACCTGCTCCCTCCAGGAAGACACGTGGTCCACCCGAAGTGTGACACAACGAGCCAGTGAAGGACTTCTCTGAACAGAGTCAGCTCTTAAGAATAAAACCTTTTATTTATGTAGTACTGTGGAGAAATAAAGAAATGAAAGGAATGAAAAAGATAAGCAAAAGATTTTAGAAGTGAGATGCTTGAAATGTTACATTGCTGTAGAAACATTATGTGTGGAATGGAGTTAGCAGTGCACAGATGGAGATCACATTTAGAGGGGCAGTGGCTATTCCAAGGGATGGTTGTGTGGAGGCGGAGCCTGGCTCTCAAACACGCCCCCTGCCTGCAGGGCTTGGCTGTGTGGAGGCGGAACCTTGTTCTCAAACACGCCCCCTGCTTGAAAGGCCTGGCTGCGTGGAGGCGGAGCCTTGTTCTCAAACACGCCCCCTGCTTGAAAGGCCTGGCTGCGTGGAGGCGGAGCCTTGTTCTCAAACATGCCCCCTGCTTGAAAGGCCTAGCTATGTGGAGGCGGAGCCTTGTTCTCAAACACGCCCCCTGCCTGCCGGGCCTGGCTATGTGGAGGCGGAGCCTTGTTCTCAAACACGCCCCCTGCTTGCAAGGCCTGGCTGCATGGAGGCGGAGCCTTGTTCTCAAACACGCCCCCTGCTTGCAAGGCCTGGCTGTGTGGAGGCGGAGCCTGACTCTCAGACACTCACCCGGCTTGCAGGGGATGGGCTGAAGGGGCAGCCCCAACTGTGCCTCCGAGGTCACTGGCAACGGCTGGGTGTTGGGGTGGAAGGCAGGGATCATCACATAGGGCAAATTCACCTGCTGAGGCAAGGGTCAAAGGGCACAAGGTCACCACAGGTCAGCCTACTCCTCTTAGAGCAACAAGTGAGGCGAGAGCGGTAGTAGTGGTTTTCCACTACTGCACCTGCACTGTCCACCCCACATCTATTTGAACTGTTATTTACTGCTGAAAACTTTGAAAACGCCACTAATATGTAAGTATGGTGGTTGGGACATAAATCGGGTGCCTGGAACTTCACCCACAAATGTGAGGAAACGCTGCATTAGCCGTTCACACCACACAAAGTTTTGCTATTGGATACATCTGAAGGCTCTCCCGTCCCATTGGACCAGAGCAATGTCACATTGAACCCGTGACCCCCGTGACCCTGACTCCAGTGCATGCCTCACCTGGATCTGCTGCTGCAGGAGGTTGATCTTATGCTGCTGTTGGATCAGCTGCTGTTGTTGCTTGGCAATCTGAAAAAACACACATACACACACACACACACACACACACACACACGCACGCACACTGTTGAATGAACAGAAAGTCAGCTGTTCATGTACAGGTCAAAGGTCAAAGGGAACGCATCACTGTGGCAACAACTGGAACCTGAGGGTCTGAATGTATTTACACCTCAGAAGGTCTTTACACTGAAACAGCAGCAGTTATTTCACCATGCAGTAAAACCCACCATGCTGCTGTTGTATAAGCTACAGGGAGGACAGGGAGCTGGAATCTACACAGTTGTGGGAAATACTGTATCCTAAGAAAGCTGATTTTTATATCATTTACTCACAATTTAGCATCAGCAGCACTGCATATAGACGTGTGCAGCATCATTGGTGGTCATCATTATGGTGTAAACATCACCACAACGTTGTAAAGAAAAGGGGGGCTGCACGTTCTTTACTGGAACGCAGAAGTTTTCCTCGAAACGCTGCACGACTTCCTTTATTTCTTGGTGCACTAATTATGGTTCCATTTTGAAAATCAACAGAATACACTGGCTATCATGCTGGGGGGGAACCACGGTGACAGTGTGACAGAACTCCCCCAGTGAGTGCTCTCTGCTCATGCTCCTCCCCTCTCCTCTCCCCTCTCCTCTCCTCCCCTCTCCTCCCCTCTCCTCTCCCCTCCCCTCTCCTCTCCTCCCCTCTCCTCTCCTCCCCTCTCCTCTCCTCTGCCCTCCCCCCTCTCCCCCACTCCTCTTCTCTTCTCCTCTCCTCCCCTCACCTGTTCCTGCTGCTGCCGTGCCAGCTCCATCTGTTGTTGTTGTTTCTCCAGGAGCAGGGCGGCCATGTTCCTCTGCTCTGAGTGTGCGCCCAGTAACTGCTCCCTCAGTCCGGACAGCTGGTTAATCATGAGCAAGAGCTGCAACTCCTTCTCAGCAAGACTCTCTGGAGTGCCTGCACACACACACACACACACACACAGATGCACAAACACACACACAGATGCACAGACACACACACATCCACATATCCACACAAACACATTCACACACATCCACATAAACACAAACACATACACACACACGGTCAGTCCAAAGGGCTGATTGAAGTCGCAGATGAACAATGCCAAATAGAAGTCATGAATTGGTAATTGGTGAATCACAAATGCAGCCTCCAACAGCCTCCACACACACACACACACACACACACAATTGATGAAATGTGCATTTCAGACATGTATATTCCATTCCTATCCACTCCTGCAAAATGGCAGCACTAACATGCTAATGTGCTTCCCACCATAAGAATCTGAAGCCCTTTAGTTCACCTTTCACACTGGTGGTGCCTTGGAATCCCTTCCCGAAGATCTTCTCCCTCCAGTCCGCATTAAGGAGCTTCTCAATGGTGGGCAGCACTGACCAACCGCACAAGAGAACACGAGATGTGATATGTGGGCAGAACTACGGAGTCTGCTCAGCTTCCCGTGTGCATGGCCTTGAGCTGAGCGTCACAGCCTTCAGCTTAACCCGCCATTATGAAATGAGCAGAAATGTGTGAATGCAACAATTCAATTACTATTTTTCAATGACAATTGAACAGAAATAGAAGCAGAGTCAAGTGTTGTGTGCGTCTTGCCTCCAAGACGATGGGCCTATTTACTGTGACCTTTAAACATCTGCGGAGGGCTTTGCAAACATGACAAGTGAGAATCCAGACTTTTATTTTTCGTTTAGATTGAACCTACCACATTCCCACTCTCAGCCACTGGTACAAATAAACCTCTTGAGTCTACGAGTGCTTTGGTGCTGAGAGAGACAATGGAAGCCATTAGAAGCCCCAATGTCTCTCTTAAATAATCACTGTGGGAGTCGACCTTGGACCAGCTCGCTGGTAACAATGCAAAGTTTTGAGTCTGGAAACTTAAGGGCTCCTGGAGGCTTTACTTTACACCACGGTATCTGTGCTCACCTTCGCCAACGCTGGCCAGGGCTTCGGGCTTGTCCTGACTCCTGTCCTGAGTGGCGGGACTGCGTGTACGGAACTGCTCCTTGCCGGGAGAATTAGCCTGTGTGAGGAAGGGCCAGAGGCTGTGAGGCCTGGACTTCTCCATGACGACAGTACCAACACGGCACGTGACAAGCTACATTTTGGTAGTGTAAATCAGTGTTGTTACACTGTAGTTAAGGGCAATATGGTTTACTTATCACCAGAGCAGTGTTAGCTAGTTAGCTAAGCTTTTACCCGTCACAGTTCTATTTAATGAGGTGAGACTTACAGGTGAATTACCTGTAATTCACAATGAGTTTGATAACTGTTATGTAGGATTATACATCTCTCAATGTTCATTCACATTAATAATCCCACGTTCCCTGAAGCTGATGGTTTTACCGTGAAGGCCTGAGAGCTGAGGGCTAGCGATGTCTCGCCGTCCCGTCGATCAGACGGGGGACGCGCCGACCAGTCGCCCGGCGGCGAGGGCTGCAGGGATTCGCGCTCCCTGACTCCGCCCCCATCCCCAGACTCCTCCTCTTCCAGCTTGACGCCAACGCCCACCATGGTCACATTATCGCTGGCATGGGGTTGCGGCACAGGAGGGTTGGGCTCACACATTCTGTGAAATCAACAACATTCATTCATCCATTTATGACTTCGGAACAACAAGAGGCAGTGAACACAGGACACACAACACAGGCAAATCTGTAATGGGAAGATCTGCACTTATGCATCGTGACCAAGGAGCCCTGGGCAGCAGCTGATTGGTCCGTATGTCAAACAGAGGGGCTCTGTGAGCAGCAGATACAGGTCACCAACAAAGTCCAGCATAAGGAAGGACTTCTTCAGGAAATCCAGCACTTCAGAGCTCACGAGTTGGGAAGAAGAGAGAGAGTGTGTGTGTGTGTGTGTGTGTGTGTGTGTGTGTGTGTGTGTGCATGCACTTCTCAAGGACTCAAGTCTATCAACACAATGGCAGAAGACAGATGCAAGCCTCAAGTTCCAGACACCACCAAGAACTGGTCTCAAGTAGCGTACCGACCCCCCCCAGTGTCAAAGGACATGGGGGCAGAGCAGGGACGGGGACGGGGACAGAGGGAGAGGTGAAGCAAGTCAGAAGTAAAAGCAAAAATAGAAATAGCAGCAAATGATAATGTTTAACGGTTTAATGACGTGTATATATATATATATATATATATATATGAACGATATAGACAGATAGATATAGAGAGAGAGACCTATTGTTGTATAAAGGGAACAAAGGAAACTTGAACAATAGGAGGGCCACGACAAAAACAGCAGAGTAACAATACAGCCCCAATGTGCCAGTGGACTGCAGTGAGGAAAAAATAAACTCATTACAAAAAATGCGGAAGAGTTGCTGAGCTACCAAGGGCACAATGACTCCGGTTCCTCCTTCAACTACCCCCTCCCCGCACCCCACTGCTCCCCCCCCCCCCCATTGCCCCCCTTTACCCATGTCCCATAGTTAACAATGATGAGAGGCGAGAGGAAGCAGCACAATTTCTCACGTCAAGATCAAACCAACAACGCGAATAATGTCGTAAGACTCCTGTTCAGGTTTATTAAAAGTCTAACTTAAACACAACAAGATTCCACTAGGGTCACCCGGACCACTTGGAAGCGTCTTTCAGCTAAACGCCCACCCCCCTCGCTGGGCCTACAGAGAGAATCAGATACACGCAGGCACGGCCACTAAGCTGCCAAAGCTATTCCTAGTTCTCAGAGTCCAGGAAGCGAGGGTCCCTCACCAGGTGCAAGGCAGCGCGGACTTAGCGGGTTTTTCCAAGTGCACTTGCAGGCAGAGAAGCATGCTGGGTATTGGGGGGGTCGGCCGAAACGTGCAAACAATGACACTGGAATTGGAAAGAAGTGAGACGGTGATAGTGAGGATAAAGTTCTGTTCAAGGTCCGCACTAAACACAAGTTGCTTTAACAGTCTCTACAGCAGGTGCAGGGTCTGTTTCCCCAAAGGCTGTGAGATAAGATCCACGACGACCCCGTCGGCAGTTATTTACGTGATGGTGGGGTTGGGAAATCGACCACCCACAGATGTAACCACGGAGAAAGCTGTTACTTTTTAAGAGATTTATCTTTCACTGCAGTGGAATTCGATTGAATATCGGATTAAATATGAGGAAAATACGAAGCAAAAATCTATCAAAACACAAAGGCTACTAAAGGTTAATGCTCAAAGGTTAATAACAATAATAAAGGTTAATTTTTTTTTATACTAAATTTTATAATTATTTATAATTATTAAAGTAATAACCTTTTGATTGCATCATTATTATTATTGTTGTTAATGTTAATAATAATAAAAATAAGAATACCATTATTATTATCATTATTATTATTATTTCTGTAATCAAAAAGTCTACAGATCGAAACATTCAACCATAATACCTAAACCTAAAAAGTTATTGCACAATTACCTAAAAACATTAAGCATGACATTGAGTTAATAATATTTATTATTTAAATTAGAAGGAGTGACAGAAGTCTCACGCATAATGCACGTTTACATCGTTAAACCCGAGAAATTAAACTGCAGAACTAGGTAGCTGCAAGTCTCGTCCAAATGACACAAACTGGTTTTAATTTGCCTTACCTGTTGTTTGGGTGAGGAGCCATGTCTTTCTTTACACGCGCGATCAGTGCAGACAGGCACAGGAGCTGCGCTTCGCGAACTGAGATAACATCGAATTCGGTGGCGGTGTGTGTGTGCGTGAGTGTGTCGTTCAGCTGAAGCACCTCTGAAACCGAACGCTTCCCACGGCCCACAGGCGCGCGCGAGAACACCTCGAGTTGCCTGGCGAGTTGTAGCGTGTTCGTCTTCTGTCCTCGGCGCCTCCCATGCAAATGTCCCACTTGCGATTCCCCCCCTCCACTTTCCCCTCTATGGTTTACTTCCTGATTACGGCATGTTTAGCTTTTAAAACATAATCAGAAAGTTCAAACAATGACGTGAGAAGAACCTAGAATGTTGGCTAGTCAACGCCTGAACTTCAGAAGTTACCAAAAGTAATTAGAAGACAAACGAAGCACTTGTGATGACACGAATAAGACGAGACCTGTTTGAGCCTGTAGCGCAAGAGCGACAGAACGTTTTCTTTTCCATTAATACTGGGCTACGCAAAACAATCCTGACATTTCGCCTGCAGCAAATAACACGACTCCATGGGTAACAATTAGGCACATTAGAAACATAAATACCGGTTTAAAAACCTAACACCAAATTACAAAAACCACGCTTTCATTCGTTTGTAGTCGGGATCCCCTCAGATGACAGGACACTTCACCCGAGGAGCCAAGCTTGTGCAGATTGAGGACACAGTGCCAGGACCCAGCCCCATCAGCTGTTAGCAGCCTCCACCTGGGAGTTCCCTACTTCACCTGTGCCGCGTTATGCTCACAGAGGCAACATGCCAGCCTGCAACCTAGACAAGGGCAGTGTGTTCACGTGCAAACATCAGGAATCTGTGCTGAGCCCCATCAACCAAAGCCTGTAACATGGTTGCAGCTGTCAGAGGGGGAAAGAGGTGAAGCAGGTCGTGCCGTGCTCAGGCCCCGTGGTGTGGGCCCCCTTGGTGTGGGCCCCCTTGGTGTGAGCCCCCTTGGTGTGGGCCCTGTGTGGGCCCTGTGTGGGCCCTGTGTGGGCCCACTTGGTGTGGGCCCCTGCCCTACCGCCTCCCCTCCCCAGCTCATGCACGAATGCCCCGTGACCTTCTCGGAATGGAGACGGACCTCGGATCTCTGTCTCACTCCTGGCCTCTGCGACTCACCCTTTTAGCTTCTGTCTCACAGCGCAGGAGTGCGTCTGTACGAGTGCACCTTTAAGCAGAGCAAAGAGTGGCAATTGCATGAAGTGTTTTGCTGATGCAACTGCCTCCTGCATGTTTTTTAACATTTACTTATGTAGTTTAACAATACAAATTGTGCAAGACCGTCATTGGCAAGAAGCCTGAACAAACAGAGTATTCACAGAACACCTTAAATGTTCTTTCTTCTGTAGTGGCTCATATTTTGAATTTGATTACAGATTGTTAGTTCCCTACACAATATCAATGTCACTTGCAATCTATTTACAAATGTCCTCTGTGGTTTACATCTCAACTGTAGTTTCTCACGCACGCCACGCTGAGTGTATATATTAAGCAACTTTAAAACAAACATTTTTGATGTGTTTGATAAAAAAAACAATGTGCTGTGTGCACAGTATGGACATCGGTGCAGCCACAGCCATCTTTAGAGTTTACTCTGCATCCGCATTTATGCTGTTTATTTAAGCATTTAAGAGGCTTTAATGCAAGAGAGGAACGCAGGGATCATCTTCCTGCTTACTTAAGCAAATTTCCTTTAAGCCTGTTTAACAAATAAAATGTAAATGCTTATGAATAATCACAACAGCACTGCCCCGTGGTAATCACATCAGTCTTGTCCCGGGGTGCGTTATGCCCCCACGTGCAACTTCACATGCAAAACTCATCAGACACCAAAGCAGTTCCTTTGCTATTTACCCAGCTTCTGGGCAAACGTGAAACATGGGGTCAGCCCCTCTCTGCTCCAGCACGTGAGCATCGCAAGAATACGTCCATGACGGCGGAAGCAGGAAGTCAGCCTGCCGGGACGGACAGCGGAGCATAACGGAGCTGAACAGGGACGCCTCCGCTTCAGGGTCATAATGCCTGTTCTCTTTGGATTTTCCACTTAGGCAGCCGGGGCTGCCCCATACGGCCCCCAGAGCGCCGGGGCAGGTCTCCCGTGTTTTGAATAAAGGAAGAGAAAAAAAGCCAATGTAAATCAACAACCAGGATGAGAGGGGGAGACAAAACCCAAAGACAGTGTATGGAAAAGTAAACAACTTCTGCGTTCATCGCTGCAGCGTTATTACTAAGGGCAAAATCAGTAAATCAGTCGGGGGGGGAAATTAAATTTGGTGCAAGACTGAATTGTCTGAACACGCAGGGCCAGGTGTGAACACATCTACACTACCAGTCAAAGGTTTGGACACACCTACTCTGTTTATTTTTATTATCTTCGACATAACAAAAACAGGGAAGATGCCAAACCAATGAAAGAAAACATGTTATTTGTCCTAATAAACAAATATTAGATTCTTTGACAGCTTTGCACGCTCTGGGTGGTGTGTAAAGAAGCTCGTGAGGCAGCACATATGATGCTGTTCCATCTTGAAGACATTCTCACATATGCAGAGCACTTGTAGAGTGAGAAACTAAAGTTCTAAAATAAAACAGTTTGCTAAAGGTACATTTAAAATGGCGTGCGTGTGTGTGAGTGTGGAGAATGAATTCACAAAAAAGAAAACACCTTTCCCAAATTATATTTGTTTTATCAACAAATGTAAGCCTAATCCATTAGATTACAATGCCTTTTTTTACTATTTGGAACATGCATTTAGTCAGGTGTGTCCAAACATTTGGTAGTGTATACGCAACTACACAAACAGGTGTGAACATCTATACGCAACTACACAAACTGGTATGAACACATCTATACGCAACTCCACAATCAGGTGTGAACACATCTATACGCATCTCCACAAACAGGTGTGAACACATCTATACGCATCTCCACAAACAGGTGTGAACACATCTATACGCAACTCCACAATCAGGTGTGAACACATCTATACGCAACTCCACAAACAGGTGTGAACACATCTATACGCAACTCCACAAACAGGTGTGAACACATCTATACGCAACTCCACAAACAGGTGTGAACACATCTATACGCAACTCCACAAACAGGTGTGAACACATCTATACGCAACTACACAAACAGGTGTGAACACATCTATACGCAACTACACAAACAGGTGTGAACACATCTATACGCAAATACACAAACCTTTGGCTCTTTGTGCAAAACAATAAAAAACAGTAATTAGCAGTGACATTTTTCATAAAATAATAAATAATCTCCAACTACTCTGCAGTCTGAATGCAGACGTCCACGCTGGATCCCTGAACAAAGGCTCGATCACGTCTTCAGACTCGCGTTCTTCTGAGACCTGCTAAATAAGATGTCTAAAAAGTACGATGACACGCAGGAAAAAAAGGGGGGGCAGAGAATTGTGGAGAGAGGGGGGGGTCTTTTCTCTCTCCTCCTCGTGCCTTTCAGAGAGGCGAGGTTAAAAAGCAGACTCTTTCATCGTAGCTCTCTGGGCCTGAAACAGTCCAGTTATTGTGCCGCCAAGCAACAGGGTAGTGTGGCATTTATCTGAGACACAAGGGTGGGGGTGGAGGGGTGGAGGGGAGGAGGGGAGGGGGGGGGGGGGGGCAGGGAATGAGGGGTAGGCGCAAACACACTCCGAATAAAGAAACAGAACAAGAGAAAGGAATAAAGGATGTTTGTGAAGGGCCTCTCTTTTCATGCAAAAAAGGAGAAAAGCCTCACAAAACCAGCCCTGCGTCGCCACTACCAACCACTCCGGCAGGCAAAGCAATGAAAAAAAGAAGCGATATTTTAAAAAATGCCCCGTTCTCTGAGCCCAGACACACTTCTATATCCAATCCTGCATTAGAGACACTGCTTGTGCATTGTGTCAGCGAAGTGTGTGTGTGTGTGTGTGTGTGTGTGTGTGTGTGCGTGCGGTACATGCGAGAGCCGTGTTAGATGGTAGACCATAACCAACACCATTGCCGTCACAATGCGCAGCCCATTGCCGGCGTATCCTTGAACTGCAGGATAAACAGAGATCTTTAAGACGAGAGAGACGGGAGCTGTGCATCTGTGGGGTTACCATGGAGACCAGGCCATCCTCTTTTGTGTGATGAGGAGCACAACAGGTAATTCTAAGCAACTGCTGGTCCCAGTATTGAACCTGGCGTGGCACACGGCAGGCTAGGAGGGGAGGGGCTGTGGCAGATAAGCTCACTGGAGCTTCCAACTTAGCAATAATAACTGCAAAAAAATCAAACAGCAGAAACAGGTTGCTGTGAAGAAGAATCCTGATGTATACAAAGGGACTGGCATTGGCAATAAAGTGTCTAACCACTCCAGTTGTGAGTGGAGTGATTGGTAAACGGCTGAGCTTGTAGGATCATCATTTTCAGAATCAGAATTAGCTGAGTCTTTTAAAATGTGAGCGTTAGTATATGTAGGATAAATGCTTAGAATGTATTGTCACCAGGTATATGTGTGACAAGGCAAACGTCATGGCAGTTGTGAGTAACAGAATTAGTAATGTTCGCAAACATGCAACAAGTTGCATGAACCTTCAGAACTTTCTTAAACAAATCTGAAGTATCGCTGCCGATCACAACAGAGCCGTGCGGAGGTCCATTTCCCCCCCTGTGTACGCAGGGCTGCCCGGAGGAGGAAAAAGACAAACCCTTCACCTTCCAGGACAGAGTGGGCAGCTCCCCCCAGCAGGCCGAGCTGCCCAACGAGGCCTGACAGAGCACGTGCACCCTGCCTGCCACAAACAGGATACGCACTCTCAACAAGCCCGGACAGGGAGGCCGAGAACAAGGAGACAAACGGATTGGCTAGAGAGGAAGAATCAGCGCCATTAAAGGAGATTAGACAGGACTGAAAGGAAAAAGACAAACGGATGATGAGAGGCAGCAGAAAGGAGGGACAGGCAGGTGGTTCCACTGCTACGGAACAGCTGACGGAACAGAAATGAAAACTAATACCCACTACAAAAAAAAAAAAAAGGTCTGAAAAAAAAACATAAATCGACTTGTTGCTCACACACCTGCAATTCCACTAGATGTTTCTACCGAGAAATAAAAAAGCTCAAAAGGACAAAAAAAAAAATCTATTCAAGAGAGGAAGTGGGAAGCTGAGTTATACCGACGGCCCGACTGCAGAGCAGAAACGCACGGAGCATTCGTCTCCTCCGCTGCTCCAGGGTGTAATTAGAGCAGTCTGTACGGACGAGAGTAGGCGAGGGACGGGTCAGGAATAAGGGAGGAGAAACGGACAAGCGCTGTGACAGGCAACATGGTGCCATGCTGAGAGCGAATGCAGAGGAATGACTGGAGAAAAAGATTTTTCAGAATGAGCGTAATGTTGGTGCGATGGTGAGCACATCAGTGAAGAAAAGGAACGGTGTGAGAACGTCTCTGCTAATGCTCCCCGGTGTCATGGTCTCTCACACACACACACACACACCTTCCTGATCTTTCAGACTTTGCCGTACCCCTGTACAATAACGTCCAAGTTGGCACAGACATTACTGAAATTCAGCACTGCTAAAATGGTACCATGTCAAATATCAGCTATAAGTCATTAGGTTTTGACACTTCCAAAACTCTCCACCAAAGAGCTTCATGACATCGAGCCGATCTCCCACACCCAAATCAAGATTAAGCCTGGACTACGATTAATCCCCAGTACTGATCTCCAAGTCACACTTCACTATAACCAAAGACTTAGCCTGGACTAATTTAGTCCAAGACTGAAATTGTCCTATTATGTTTAAGCACTAGCTCCAAACTTTATTCCGCATTTCAAGAGGTAATTAGACATCTGTAGCAATCCTGTCTGACTGGTGTTCCCAGATCCATTTAAATCTAAAGATGATGTTTAAAGCCATGATAATTAAAACCCCACTATGTAAACACCTTTTAAAATAATTTGGTACCTTTGCAGACTCCTATCAGAAACGATATAGAGACGAAGACAAAACCTCGGCCCACACTACATTCTCCGCTGAATTTTCACTCTTTTACTTGAAGCACTAATGACTGCATGCTTCAATCATGGTGTCGAATGAGTAAGATAAGGCTGTCGACGAAGCAACCAAACCAGTTATTTCTTATTCACCAGCAGTGCTGCTATCAGGCCACAGCAGTCGAGTCAAGGGTTTGAAACCGGCACTCTTTAAGAGTCTAATTGATATAATTAAATAAAGATTTAATAATTGAGTTTAAACATTATGATCAAATATCAAAAAGAGATTTTTCAAGCCTTCCACTGTTTCACTGAAATTACAGCTCCTGCATTATCTGTCTCTAGGCTATTACTTCACTCTGACATAAATATCTAACAGTCTATGGGCCATTTGAACCAAATCATGAGGGTATGGTGATCTACTAAGTTATGGAAGTGTACGAATAGTCCCAGTGTTCTCACATGCAATAGAGAGGGATATGCAAATTCGCGGGGCGATATTTACATGCTGTATTCTTGCTGAGTGAAAGCCTTTGCTGTACTAAAAGGACTGTTGTGAATTATTCAAGTTTGGAAGCTGGATGAATACACAAACAACCTTCTCATAATGAACTAAAACGAAGTCCAAACAAATCTGTCCATGATATTTGCACCAACACCACCATCAATCTAAATTTGTGAGGTCAGTTTTTCCTTATCTTATCTGTCCTGACACTACGATGCATTGTGCAGGCTTTTGTGAGATAGAAAGAGTGTGTTTGTCTCAGACAAAACACCAGCCTCTTCCTCCTCCTCTTCATCATACAGCAGATGAAAAAAACAGGAATTGATCCATCCAATGAATTAGCACAATTAAATCACTGTAAAAAAAAAAACATACAAAGAAAAAATTTAACTGTCCTTCAGTGTAAATTAAGAAAATTCAAATTGTGGCGTATTTTAGAGAAAAGGTTAGCAGCACATTTAACGGATGTGACCTTCGTGAACAAACAAACCAACCTGTTATTGAATTTTTTTTTCTTTTTAGATTTCCTGGATTCTTTTTAGATTTCCTAGATGTTCTTATTTCTCTCATTAGGAATCTCAAAAACACAAACATTTTGCGAATTCGCTGCGTTCTGCACAACTATTTGGCTTTCCCTCCGACCGCCGAGCGACACGCGGGCGCAACACACACCCAAACTTAAAAGGTCCTGCTATAGTCATGTTCAAACATGCAGCCTGGTGTTTTTCGAACATCTCCATCACCTCTGCACACCTAAAGAAACCAGATGAAGGGGGCTTGACAGGAGAGAACGTCTGAGAACAGTGACCAGCCCGTCCTTATTTGGACTAAAACCTGTTTGACAGTTGTGTGTGGAAGCTGTAATTCAAAGGGATCGGTTTCCTTTCATTATAGTTCAGGCAGATTTACAGGTTTTAGTAAATACTACAGTGTGAAGACTGTGCACGCTGCCTGCGCCGTGTAGAGAACGTTCAGCACATCTGTTGGTGGCTTAATTATGAATATGATCCAGAGAATAAAACTGCAACCAAAGTTTTAAAAATTGCAAAAATTATTTTGCCATTTTTTCAGTCTCCAGGAATTAGTGACATTCTACACAAATATAACTGAAAATTTGCCAAAGTTTTCTGTTGCATGATTTTCTTCTTTACCATTATCTGCACTGTAAGCCAACCGTCTGGTGCGTGTGGAACACTTCATACAAAGCACTGTTGATCAAATTTAAGAAAAAAATCCCATCCACACAGGTGCCCATTCTTAACTAAGCTACAGTCTGGGAACATTTAGAAAACTGAACCAGTCCTGCAGTGCACACACAGCCCCCCCCAAAAAAAACAAAATCATTTAACACTATGACCTTTAAAAAATAACAAAAGAAAACAAACCAAAAAAAAGCCTTGTAAAAACATAAAAACAACGTGGCAAGTTTTACGACGCAAATTTGCTGAAAGCGTGCGAGGAAAGCAAGAGGCTTAGCCTTACCTAACACAGACACCTTTCTGCTGACACAGGGACAATGACAGGCTGGCTTGGCAGACGCGTTTGTTCACCTTTTCTGCAGCTACTCAATGAACTCTATTCTTATGGCAGGCTGTCAGATTTCCGCTGTGGGTCTGTCCTCATGTCATTCTCCGCTCGGGAGTGAACAGTAGGTGGTAGTGGGGCAACTGTGGGGGAGGGGGGGGGGCGGTGGCTTCCTAAGCATAAAAGTTTCCTTGAACAAAGTAAACTGTAGTTCATGCATTCTATCTAGATTACATTTAGATTAAGTGCAACTGGGAATCCAGTTTTAAAATGTAGTTGCACATTTTTGGAGGACTTAATAATGCATATAAATAAATAAATAATGCATTACAAATGAGCCATGTACCAAAACTGCGCTTTGTAAATAAAAAAGGAATTAGTTCTCAATAGTTCTCAATGTGGTGCTTGACACAATGACATACTGTACCTTAACTAAGGGCCAGCGCATTGAGGTCGTAGCCATATACTTGAACAGAGAAACAAAGAGGACTCAGTGAAGGCATGGAAGGGCCCATGAAGGCACATCCATCACTGTGGGACCATTCTCTGTTGTTTTTTTAAAAGGCCGGCTTGTTTGATTTCGGCTGGTGTCGGGGCAGACCCAAGGAAGCACACTTCACAGGCCATTGTTACTGCTCTCTTGCTGGATGTCCAGTTCAATAGGACGGCAAAGACAATGAAAGTCCGAGCAGTTGAGGTCAAAGTTTGAATGCATGACAGAATGTGCCTTTGTCCAGCCTGCAGCCCGGTCCAGCACAGGCATAAGCGTGCACTCACGAGGGTATCGGGCTGAACGTTACAGTCTTGTCACTTCTCTGCTGAAGCCGATACCGTTAATTACGCCCCCCCGCCTCCTCCCCAACACTGCAGAGGGCCCCCCTGAAAGAGCCATACCCGTGAGATCTACACTGAACTATGGATCTGCACTGCCTTGCATTGACTTCTGGTTTCCTGCTCAAACTAGTCCACCATATAGATCGCCTGACGCTGGCAAACAGCCCTGGTCAGGGGCCCAGTGTTGTTTGTCTACATCAGTAATGCAGTTTTCTGGGAAATCAGCAGCAGATGAGGTGAGGAGAGATGTTAGTGGTGGAGGCAGAGTTCAACAGAACAGCAAGCCCACCACACAGAGAGGGTACCAGTACACAGGCCACAGAGAGGGTACCAGTACACAGGCCACAGAGGTGGTACCAGTACACGAAGGCAGAGCAACAGTCGGGTCTATTGGATTCCAGCTCAGTTGTGAGGGAAACAGCAGTAACCACAAGAATGAATTTAAGGCTAAACCCTCCCAAAAATATCAGAGCAATGCCCAAACTGTACTGGACATGAGCCTCCTTCACTGCGACTGACTGTGTATGGGCTGGACTGAAGGGGAGACATCTATTCTGCACAGGCCAGCATCTACTGCACCTTGTGAGTGCGTTCAACAGGCTGCATGGAACAGACTGCACAGGAATTGACAGGGCAGGGTTGAGATATGATCTACTATCTATATATTATCTATTTCCTCTGCCACACTAATTAGTCATCTGTCCTCCCCTGGTGTTACAGACATACAGGTAAAACACAGAAAAGATATAAAAGGAAAAAACAAAAAAAAAGAACGAAAGGGGAAGGATGTAAGCAGAGGAGAAACAGAAATAAGAAGGAGCACACGAAAGAGAAGTAGAGATAGAGAGAGAGAGAGAAAAGAAGAAAAAAGTGATGGAGGGAAAGGTCAGGGGCTCCCCGCTGACAGACAGCTTTGTGCGTAGTCAGCCACTGTGAAGTCAAACACTGCCGGCCACTTTGCCAACTTCCCTTTAACGAGCGGCTGCCATGCTCGGGCGATGGCACGACGGCGTCGTGAGGCTCCGGCGCCGGAGGCTATAAACCGAAGGGAGTCACGGCTCACCCGCACGCCCGCCCGCTACTGCGGGGCAAGGGGAATCACTCATCAGACTGGACAACCCGACCTCACGAGGACACATGGCCATGGTTACTTCAGCTCTGACAGGAGTTGTTCATTTAAACCCTTCAGCTACCACACGCGCGCAGGGCCTCCTCTTTATCAACATACTTTTTACACTGGGTTAAAATATGCTGTGGGCCAATTGAATTAAAAAACACAATACGGCAGCAAACATGATTGATGGTATTTAGGGTACACAAGGAATCTGACACCGTGGCAACTCCGCAAATGTACACTTAAACCGAGCAAACAGTAAACAAATCGCAAAAGAATTCTTCCAACAGGCCGCTTTGCAGGATTCACGTTTTACAGCACATCGCTTTTAAAGCTACGTTTCGTCCTGAAAACATATCCCACGTGGTCACACATTATCCATGCCGAGACTTTTTTCGCTGATTGTGAATTAGTTAACCTGTCATGTTGTGAAGGAAGACTGAGTCACTGGGTTTAGTAACCCAGTCCTAAGTCTGCGGCTTGTGCGTTTATACCTAACTACACTGATGCCGCTGTTAGCAGAAAAGATCTTGCTGTCCTAGTCTGTCCCCTCCCAAAAGCTCAACTTCGCCAGTCTTAAAGTTGGTTCTGTCAGAAGTAAGCCATTGCCTGTCCACGTTTTAGCTAGCTTCTGTTATCCCTACTGAAATGTCGTGAAGCCCATAATCCCCTGTGCTACTGATGTCAATATTACGTAAATACATTAAGCACGGCACTTACTAACATTTACCAAAACCCGTTTGATTGATCTAAAGCATTGACTTGGCTTGGAAACCGAGTTCGCGCCTCACAAACGTGACTCAAGTCAAAACGAGTCGTTAAGTTTTTTGTTCTGATAGGGAAATACTTCGTTTTGAGGTTAGTAACGTTGTGAAAGCTGATGCCGACGTGTTGTGGTCTACGCGTCAGTTATAAATGTTCAAAGTTTGAATGGTTGCGCCACTTTTTTTTGACTTACCACTCCTGTGGAAACCTGCTGGCCAAAGTTGCTATTCCTCCCTTTCCCAGTGTTATCGGTGAAAACGCGGACGCTACAATGCCGCATGCAAAACGTGATTCTTCCCGTGAAACCAGATGTTGTAATCAGTGACATGCATTAAATTGGCCACTGCACCAGCAACGATCACCGCGCGCTCTCCTCTTTAGGCGCTGTCCCGTCTCCCTGTGCACCGAAGTCACTTTGTCGTGTTGTGTTTCCAACATTCTCCGTCTCCTGCCATTCACCTCCCTCTTAAAGGGAAAGCTCTTCAGAAGAAGACGACGGAAAACCTGCTGGAAGCCTCAGAAAGGAGGGAATGCTTAACTCAGTATAGCCTATGCGTCTACGCTGGTAACAAGCGGTTAAGTTTAGCCTCCGTTATCTCGTGGTGAATTTGACTTTCTGTTGTACTTGGACACACAAGTTTTTTTTTTTAGATAAGTAAGATTAACACTGAATCTTATGAACAAGCACTCGACCACTGTATCGTAATCTGTGTACACATATGATAAAGTGAGTAATAAATAAAGAAAAACATTGAATCATTAACACCAGAAAAAAAAATGTGATCGTAAATGTGATCGTAAATAAAAATTGTCATTTAATTTAAATATGGAAGCTATTTCTTTACAAAAGATAAATAAATACAAGTAGACTTAAAATAGTGAGGTCTACTGTAAAATACTGAATTATAACAAAGGATTATTGAGTAAATGCTCAATTATAAGTGTGCTCAATTATAATGTTGGTTTATTAGTCTCAGGCTCTTTGAGATCCGGGCGTCCCTCACAGAGCCCTGTCGCCCTGCTCATAACAGGATGCCATCTACATGGGGGGGTTATTCTGCTACTCGAGTGATCCAGGTGAACGTACCGGTTAGCCCTCACAGCATTACGCTCTGGGTTTCGTAACGTCTCTTTCGCTCACTTTTTTCCCCCCTTGCCGGTGCGCGCACAGCTAGCCACAGCCTCGCGGGGCCGCGAGCCTAAAGCCATTGTGCCATTTCTAATCCCCTCTGTTCCCGCCTTTGTGTGGCCTCACAGCAGGAAGTGGGAGCTGGCCAGACAACAATTAACAAAAGAGCTGTGAGGAATACAATTAGCCATCAATAGGAAACCACAGGCCTTTGTGCCTGTTTCCATGGCAATGCTCGACAACCACTATTCCAGGATTACGGAACCTTACACCCCCCCTACACACACCACACACACACACACGCCTTTCTCCCTCTCTCTCTCTCTCTCTCTCTCTCTCTCTCTCCCTCGCTCTCTCTCTCTCGCTCTGTCTTTCTTTCATCCTTTCCATCTCTTCTTTTCTCCCTCAGCACCCCCCTGCCCCTCCTTCTTCTCTCCGAGTCCATCTTTTCTCCCTGACCAGGCTTTCTCTCTCTTTCTTTCTGTGTCACTCTCTTGTCACCGTGCAGCTCTGGGGCTTAGCCTATCCCGTGCGCTCGAGACCTTTGTTCGCTCGCGCTTCTTTCAGCTCCTCCACCTTTGTCTACCCCGCTGGGTCGAGGTGAAGTTGGTGACTTTTTCCCCCGCACTCCCTCTTTTCTCTGCGTTTGTCTTCGGTACAGAAGATTGTCTAGCGCGGAGCTTTGCTAGCCGGCTAGATAAACGGGGCGATATACTGATCCACTGTTCCGAGCACACTGAGAGGGGGCTTCTCCAGAAAAGAGACCTTTATTGTCCGGCCGGCACTGAAGCTTTTGCACTTGCGCACAGGGACACTTCGCATATAAAGTAGAGAATGAAGTCCTGTCTAAAGCCCAGTGAAGCGCTGGATCAGTTGATGCAAATAAATCATGCATTGTATTCATTACATTTAGAAGATCTCATTATTGGTTTTGTACTATAGCAGTGTGGATTAAAGTGGTATAGGTGCCTTCCTTTTGAAGGCGTCAGAGCATCATAAAATAAAAGTCTATGGGATTAGCGTTCTCATGCAATAGTTGCGCACCATTGTTTCTGGCATATGAAGCAGTTGCCTGTCTACAAAAATAAGGAGCACAGTGCCCGCTACTATCTAAGTCCCACTGTTCAGAATGAAACATTCTTTACATGGCAGTAACCAAGCAGTTTATGGAAGTCTCTTGCTGGCAATCATGTGCAATTCACATAGTTTAAGGACACAATAGGCCAGAACAAGCAATGAAGACAATGATACTAAGAACACAGCAGAACGCAAAATTTGAAAACCTTTCCCAGGTTTACAGTGATGCATATCTTTCACTGCACAGCTAAGTGGACTTTGCATTTGTCTCATTTCTCTCTAACTCCAAAAGATCTTTATCTCGAACTCCATGCAATTATTTTAACTTCAATGTTCATTCTTAACTTTCGTTGATTACTTTATACCACTATGTCCACTGCGCCTATCAAAATACACAAATGACTTTTAACAAACAATAAAAGCACAATTTAATTTTATATAATAGAAAAATATACACAAATAATGTATTCATAATATTATATGAAATAGAATTAAATAAAGATATTTTACTGTTTTGTTCATTTCCTATTCCTCTTTGTAATGCAACTAGGGAATATGAGACAAGCATTATGCTATGTCCCTAGGCTAATCTTCAGTATTAAACATGATCCTTGTTTAGTCTCAAGGAGTGGAGTTCACAATACAGCGTATCCTGTCAACCTGTCTCCTATAGCACCAGTGTATGTAGGCAAAGAAGACAATCACTCCCTCCCTTTACCTGCATCTCCCAGTGCATGATGGGACTATCACAGGAAGAAGTGAACATGTACAAATGAAGCATAAAACCATTCGCATCACCATTGTCATGCTGGCATAGTGTACGTATGAGATATGAATTTACATGTTTCTCATTCATGTAAATGCCATTTTCCTTGACCTTTGATCATTCTCTCAATTGGATTCGAGGCACTGTGGAGCTAAGGCATCAGAGATGAACCTTACTGGGGTGTAGAGAGGAAACACTGACAAGAGTGACAAAACCACAGTCAAATAACAATTTTGCTTTGCTGCTGCAATTTTTGAGAGTTTTAAAACCAGCATGGATATTCTGCCTGTGTGTGCATTTCACAAAATAAGAGCGAACCCACCATACCCTCGATAAACTGCTAACGAAACGTGGAAAGTTTATAGAGTCAGACAAACGTACAAACCGCATTGGGTCTGGGCTGATAGAGAACAGCATACGTGACAAATATTAAGGAAAAAAAAGAGAGGCCGTGAATCCGATAACATCGAGAGCACATTATTTCTGAGAAACCATTGGAAGACCGCAACCTATTCCAATTTCACTTCCGCTGGCAAGAAAAAAAATACAGGCAGGTCTTTTGCTCGCTTGTGCAAAACCATCTGCGGAAAAAGATCTAAACGGAATGAGCAAACAGCCCACAGCATCACAATGTCTGGGTCTGGGTTTGGGCCTGAGCGACCCGGTTGAGGGCCGAAGCAGGTTAGCAGGCAGGAGAGTGGGGAGTGGGTTCAGTGGCACAGAGACCTCATATGGTGCACCTCATTGGAAAGTTCTTCCTGTGACATAACCTCTGCCGACTCAGTTTGCACCTGAAACAACTCTCACGGCTTAAAAAACTACAGAACCGGACCATGTAAAGGGCAACACAAACACAAACAGGACACGACGGACTTTATATTTGCACAGTGATAATGGCAACGTGCAGAATGTGCTCTTACTTCACACGGGACTTGACGCCTAATAATCTCTAGTTCCTGTGCATTATCCAGGATGTAGGCATGCTTACCACCAGAGCATTGATCAGTGTTACTTCTTGCTGAAGAGTGTGTTTGAAGTGAAACAAAGAAGAAGAGTGTGTCTGAACTGAAACAAAATGGGGAACAACAAGATAGGAGGACAATTAAGACACAGAGAACAAACCTGAATCAATACATGGCAGGTGAGTCCCGTTAGCACGTTCTAAATAATGGGAAAAGACAATAGGACTTTGAATTTAATGATGACAAAGAAAACAATGTACAATGTGTTAGATGTTCAGAGTGCCTAATATTCGCCCTTGTTTCTCTCTTCACAAACACAGGTCTCTTTGAGGCACTTAGGGGAAAAAAAACCCATTGCATGTTTGATGTCACAGCACAAAGGCCTGTGTAAGAGCCCCATATGTCATGAATGCCATATAAAGCTGCCTCCACCAGGGCCTCAATTACGACCACCCAAAAGGAACCCCCCCCCCCCCCCCTCCCCCCCATGAGAGGAGCAGGACGTGGCCGCGTCCTTGCTCCTCCCGCCCCGGGGCGGCCCAGGCAGCTCTGGTGCCGGAGGTGAAGGCAGTCCGCCCCGTCCCTCCCTCACCGCCCACGTTCCCGCTTCAGTTTTTCGGGGACGCGGGTCGTTCGCAGCCACCCGCAGTTTAAGGCCGAGCGAGGAGGGTAAAAAAACAAAACAAACAGTGGCAGGGATGAAGGGCCAGTCTGCTGCAGGGGATGAAGGGAATATTGGCAGTGCCCCACACAAAGCAGACCCTGAAAATAGCCCCCTAGCACAATGAGACCTGCCACTCCGTCTATGAGATAATGTCTAATTGAAAACAGTGGGGCTATTGTGCTGCTGTCACCAGACCCATTGTCCACAGCACCCCCTCCCCTGCTTTTTTTCCATTGACGCGGCACGATTGTTCCCTACTATTGTGGCGATTGTACCCCCCCTCCCTCTCTCCCTCTCTCCCTCCCTCTCTCCCTCTCTCCCTCTCTCTTTCTCTCTCTGTATTGTTATAATTTCATTACTCGTTTGTGTTTTGTTCTCCATCTCCTTTTGCTCCCCTGCAGATCCTTTGTTGGAAACATTTGGGCACTCTATCCTGAATTGCCTCAATGTTGTGTATGTGTATATGTATGTGTGTGTTTGTGTGTGTGTGTGTGTGTGTGTGTGCGTGTATGCACAAGTCTATTTCATGGACAAATAAACAGGACACTAGATGCAAAAGGTGAAAAATTACCTATTTTAGCACCAGTGAGGGTGAAAAGTCATTTAGTAATTTGCATACAGCAATAAACATCACTAACCCTTTCAGTAAACCCCTTTGTGTACTCATGTAAATGGTTAACTACATATACTGTTTATGTTAATAAGAACTCACAAAGCACAAAGCTTAGAGCACTAGAGCGATTGCATTTACACACCTGCACATACATCATCAGGCCAGCACTGTACTTAAGCAACGGCCATAACGCAGTGCTAGTAATCTGCTTTGTTTTGACACGTGGCATGAGAAATCATACATAAAATGCACTTTTATGACCTCGTCCCTCTTTAACGTTAAACACCCTGACGATGCTAAATTGGTGCTGAAATGCAGGCATGCGTTGGAACTCATTTGTGATTTGTTCAGACAAAGGACTGCCTGCTAAGGGGACGTCCTCACCTTGGGTCCAGCTCTGGACCGCTGCCCACCACTACCACAGCACAGTTAAGCCAGAGAATCAAACAATGAAACATGCTACTCCGTTTCCTTGGGTGAAATTTCAGACAAAAGGCCTTATCAGACCTGCATATTATTGTAAGTGTTAATTGGAGGACTATGAAAGTATTACGCATTGGCACCACTCTGTTAAAACAAGATAAGAGATGTGTGAAGGTCATGACCTGCTTGTACAGAGTGGCCTTGGTGAAGAAGATGTTTTTTCTAAAGCAGGCAACATTTATGGAGGTTTTGAGTGTTCTGTTTGAAGGTTCTCTAAAGGGTTTTCCAGCCATGCGAAGATGGACATAGCAATACTGCCGTCAAGAGTAAATGTACAAGAGAGACAAACCTGAGATGATCTTCTGAAGATGCTAATCTATGAGAAAAACACAACAAATTAGCATTTAGTAGTCAGAAAATTGTCATTACCAGGCCCACTGAGGTGTGCACATCGTTCTACACTGTAAATTAATAAAACATAAATACAAACTGGAATAGTGATCTGCCAAACATTAAGGAGCAAAATCCTGACAACACCTCTGTAGCAGAAGCAGGAATGAGAGCTTCTGGGCAGCGCCCTTATCCGCTGCTATGGGGACAGCTTCCCAGAAACAGCAACTTTGTATTTAAAAGCATAAAAGCACAACCTTCCTCTGAGAGGTGAGCATCTTGAAGCAAGGATTACACACCATGCAAAGTAGGCCTGAGTGTGTGCTGCTACATGACTGGCGTATGTATACACAGAAGCGGCTTTGCGTGCGCGCCGAGACGTGAGACGGGGAGCCACCTGGATACTAATAGTTCAGTCAGGCAGAGCAACAGGACAAAGGGCCGGCTCACAACAATCGGTCCCGCAGGGTCGGGGGAAGGTCTCTCGGGAGCGGGACGGCGATGCGATCTGGGCCACGTTTCCGCAGGCAGAGCCCAGAGGGCCATGGTGAGCCAACCCGCTCTTGGAGAGGCCGACGAGGGCAGCGAGTTTCCCACAGCCCGTCGGCGTCAGCAGGACCCCTGGCCCCGTCTCTGGGGCCCGTGAGGAAAAGGCACAAAAGCCTCTCGGGTCAGTTTGGTTGAATGATTTTGGTGACAGACAGGCAAGTTGTACGTCTATAGACATAGCAGTAGCAAAACATAGCTGCCAGCATTTTGGAGTAAGGCAGAGAGGGATAAACAGAACGAGATCGAGGCACAGAGACAACACCGCTTCAACAGGCCGGCAGGTTCATTTGCATGTTTTAATTTCCTCTGCGTTTGTAAATATTCTGACATGTAGGTAGTAAAAGTTGAATCACACAAGACCTTTCAGTAATGCTTAAACCACTAATAGCAGCTACTCTATCTGAGAATTCACAATATACACATTTCCTCGCAGAGATAAGAAGAAAGCCAGATGCAGAACCACTGCGGTTACGGTCCACAGGCAGCGACCGAGCGCCCGCGGCTGCCTTACCAAGTTCTGCTCGTGAGGGGTCTGGAGTTAGCAAAACGACTTCCTCCCCCCACAAAACATCAGAGCTGCATCTGTTACTCCTGTTTTCCACGTGAAGTTGCAAAAAAGTGACTGAGGTGCCGCTTCCTTCTCGGGCTGCTGGTGGTTTCTATCTATAAAGTTGCCCCACCACCTCCTGCCGTGGGAGAGGGGGGGTTCCGCAGCCCGTTTCTGGAGGACTACAGCACGCCTCACCTTTCTGATTCTGCTGACTTGCGGCTGCTCTCATATTATCAGATTTTTATCTTACTTCCCGTCAAGGAAGGCAGTCGTTATTAATAGCTGAGGCTTCTGATCTTTCTTCCTTGTAATGATAGGCCTGTAACGTAAACAAATGCAGGATCACAAAAGAATTAACAGGTGGAAATTACTTTCATAGCTGATCGTATATACTCTTGTTGCACAATGTCAAAAAAAATCTTTCCAAAATTTCAGGTGCCCGATTATTTTACTCTGTGTGAATTGTTTAGGTTCACAAACAACTTAGAATACTAACTTCGTATACGTAAATTGTATGAAACAATATTTTTGGAATCCAATTAAGTCTATAAAATAAATCCAGCAAAGCATTGTCAGTATTCAATTTACAGATTTGTGCGCCCTCTTATGGTTATGCAACACACTACACACACAGGCAACATTCATATTCATTATTCGTTGTTCACATTTATGTTCACGTTCATCTTCATTCAGAACCTGCAGCACTACAATACGAAGTCAGCAGCTATGGGAGTTCCTAATATGTGGCGCAGGACATTGTTTGAATTCTCTGAAATGCAGAGGAGTTTTAGTGAATTGATACCGACAATTTAAACTAGCAAAATGTCATTTCTTTTCAATGAAACAGCCATTATGACACCTAGTGGCCTGGATACTTTAGAGATTCTGTACTTCATTTATTTTAACATGGCCACCTGTGTGATGACCCACTCAACAGATCATGAACTGGTTATTTGAGGACTGCAAATCAATTAGACCTCATGTGAGCTGCACTTTATAGAAAGAAATTACTGATATTGCTCATTACTTTTTGTGGGTAAAATGATTTATTGCTCCTTTAAGCTATTGATGTATGATTCCAGTTTATCAGGAAGCTCTTCTCAGGTGAACCAAGCCCAGTCTTGAAGGTCTAACAACCTGCAGTGTTTAAGGCCAAACCTTATCAACCATCTCTAATTCAGTAACTTAAAGTCTCCAAAGTAAAGATTTAACAAAGCTAGATTACTTTAGCTTAAAAAGTGTCATGACCAAAATCTGGAACCCTCAGAAAACTGGACCAGGGAGCTCAGTAAACAGTGCTATGCATTTTCAGAGCCTTATATGCGTGTACCTTGCTTGGTGAGATAAAGTCCAAGGTAAGCCTTGTGCAACAAATACACATGACATTCTGTTCTGTAATTTCACAAATTTAACTGTCGGTTAGGGATCACATTCCAGAAGATTTCTAATGTAAAAACACCCTTATTTTCAACACCACTTACAGATCTAGGCATGTGCGTGCGTGCATGTGTACGCACATGTATGTATATTTCTTTCAAACCAAAAACCACTACACAATTATATCAACACAAACGCTTTTGTACAAAAAGTGATGGAGCAAATCTTTACAAACCCTGGTAATAAAACAGAGCTGTTAAGACCCACATTAAATAAACAAAAATCAGTCTGAAGTAAAGAAACAAAACATTCTTTAATTTTGTTTGGGTACAAATAGATCACTTATGATAAGCATCACTTGGGTACAACATAAAACATGACAAAAAAAAACAAAAACAAAACAAACCACCCCTCACGTGGTTAATTTGACACGCTCTGCAGCAGTGTGATGTTGTCTCCTTTCAGCATAACCCTCCCTGTTGGAGAGAGAAAGATCCTGGTAGTACCTACAGGTTTTCTGTCAGGAAGAAATTTCCACTAGAATTCGACCACTAAACACTACACGATTTTAAAGAGTCTTGAAACACTTCTTACCCAGGGGTTTCCTGTTCTTCGTCTTCATGTGAACTTCCTCGGCGTCATCCAGAACCAAGTTCATGTACTCGTCAAAACCCTGTAGTCAGGGGCAATAAAGCAACAGACAGGATCACAGATGAATCTCACTCCCAGTGTGAAGCAGATATCCTTGCAGCATCCTGCATGCTCATTTACTAAAAAAAATTTACGAAGTACATGGTCAAGAGGGGTGAACAGATTGTAAAGGTTTGGCAAAATAATAGAGCTTTCAACTACTGCTGTATTACCAGGAGGCTACAGTACAGCTACAAGGAGGCGACATCAAACACAACATGCTAATATTTCTTGGAGAGTTTAGTGGTTATTAAATTAAGCGAATAAATAAGTGAATAAATGATCAGCTGTAAAATCTGTTTAAAATGCGTGCGTCAATTCACACTAGTGTTTCAGACAAAGAGTTCAACACATTATCCATGCTTGCCCAGGAGAAATGCTGCTAATTCTACAACTTCATACCATCACATGTAATAATTCTTTCCATTTTGGAAAAGAACTTCCAAAGTTAACTCATGTTTTGTACAGTACAAGAACCTGATTTTGCAGGACACTTCCTGAATTCCAGCACGTTTTCTTAGTCATGCAGAAGAAGACGGAATTGAATTAATGGGTCATTGATTGTTATTTTATTACGGTGTAGGTATTCAAATTCATTTGAAATACTAAGCAAGGGGGCGAAATTAGACTAATGTGCTCTTAAGTCTTAATCTACCGACAACAAGGACTTTTTAAAACCGAATAATCTTGGTATTTCCCCATCAAAATATCATATCATCATCCACCCTCCCAACCCCTGCTCCTGACCCAACAAGGAATTTCAAAAATCAAAATATTGCTAATTCCATATTAAATGTCATCATGTGCCACTAAGGAGAGGGACACACACACACACACACACACACGAGTGCTAGACAACTTTCCCAGCCCCCACAAAATATGTGAAGGCCAGTACATTGTGGTCACAGTTCGCATTGGCAGTAACTCAATTTAGGACAAAGAAAAAACACTTCTCTGCATTTCTGACTGTATTGATGCCCATTCTGTGCCAGTACTGCCAGGGTATTTATTCATAGACAGAATTTAGACAGAACTTTTGGCAGTTTTGCTGGTTTTGACACATTTGTTGGAAATGAACTGAAAACATTTTTTTTAATTCACATTATAGAACTTAAATCACTAGTGCAGCTAGCTGGCTAAAACTTTCCATCGGGAACAGGACAAATAATGAATGAATGATATGATGAATGATTGGTTAATGAATGAATGATATGCTGAATGGATGATTCTGGTGCCGCATACAATTAAAAGATCACTAGACATGGCATTCCTCAGTAGCTCAGTTAATTAATTAAATCTCAACAGCATTCTCCATCAGAGTACCAAGGTGCAGATGTTGAGGAAAGTAAAGTTAAATATAGATATGCAATCCTGATCTCTCAACAAGTGTAGGTACTCATTATCCCTGCTCTAAGAGGATAAATGCAGTGCTACTGAGAAATGTTCCAAGGGTGGGAGGATTTACACGGGGACAGAAGAATGTTCACTCACAATAATACAGCCCTCTATCCGCATGTTGACCTGTTCATAAAGCCACACCTGGATACGGGAACGCTGCAGAGAGGAGAGAAAATATTTACCATGAACTCAAACGTGAAAAAGAACCATAAAAAGTTTCTAATGCCTTCCACGCAAGAAGCACATGATTTGAAGAAAAAAAGAGAAACATATTGCAATTATTATATGAGCTGAACGTTTAACAAAACATAGGAAATGAAAGAAAATGTCAATTTACTCAGAACAGTTATTACAAATAAGACTGGCCAAATGTACTCACAGCATACGTAACACTTGCATGATTTATTCCTTATTTTATTGGTTAAAGTCAAATAAAGATTACACTACAAAACCTCCTGGGACTAAGACTTCGAAGGTGGCAATAACGCATTCAAGGGACAATGAATTAATTTAAAAGAGAAGTGTACTTACATTTTGCAGATATCTGAAAATAAGATTCTTAAAAATTAAGTCAAGGACCGAACCAACAACACAAGCTAGTCTCAAAGTTCACCTGGCATTTTAACAACTATAGACCTTACATGGTGGCTGCCCTAAACTACACTATCTAGTTCTTTAGACCCGGCGAAAGTAGCAAAATTGTCTTACTGTTTCACACGACAGAATGGGCAACCAACACCTTTTACACTAGCTAACTAGCTAACACAACTGTGCTGTAGACCTCCTTGGGGATTTCTCCTCGATCTCAAATCTGTAAGCAGATCACACATGTACCTAATAAGACATGCTCACATTGTCCAAAACCAGAAAACAACAGAGCTAAGATTGTAAGTTTGCAAGGCGATTTCTGTTGCTATCCTGTTACCCGCATCACTAACCAAATGACTGGGGTGTTCCGATACCACCCGGCTAGCTGTGTTAGCTGCCTGGCTAACTCGTTAACCATTTTGTACAGTATGAAAGGATACGATCGGTTGCACCATAACCTTCTGGGTCAAAGGTCTGGTGAGCCCTTTTGCTGTCTCTGGTTCCTGTCTCAGACCATTTTCCTGTCACTAAATCATTGGGGCTCCTTTTCACATTCTTGTTTTTCTTCATCAATATGTATGACATACTATGCAAATTTGAGGGGACTGGTCTTCATGGATGACTTGCATATATAGTTGTGCAGATGTAAGGTTCGAGAGAGGAGAATTCATATTGGCCTGAGACCTCTCTCAAGCAATACCTAGGTGCTTGATTTGATGCTGTTCTTTTGTAATAAACGTATTATTGACAACTAAGACAGTGTCGGCGGAGACTTCTTCATTCATCATCACAGCATTGCTAAAGAAGAAAATACACCTCAGCAGCTCTGAGGTTGGGACAAAACCGTCACATAAATATTTTCACTGACTCAGCTTACGTAGTGGGAGTGGCACACGTAGAGTTAGGACAATGGGAACGAGCAGGATACACAACACCAGGGGGAAAACCCATCAAACATCAGGAGGACATCAAAGAGCTAGCGGGAAGCACTTCTCTTACCAACTAGAGTAGCAATCATCAAATGTAAGGGACATCAAAAGGGTGACAGTCTGATTGAAAGAGGGAATGAAGCTGCAGATGCAGCAGCAAAGAAGGCAGCAGGCTACAAAACCATCGGACTTCAGATGGTGTGTAGGGAAGAAGAGGAGTGGCCTTCTTTACCCCACAGGCAGAGAGCTATTAGAGCTACAAGAGAAATCTAGCCTAGAAGAGAGAACAGCGTGGTTAGAGAAAGGAGGAGTTAAAGGTGAGGAAGTTTGGGAAGGACCAAACGGGAGACCCATATTACCAGGGAAATTAATTAAGGCAGTACTCACAGAAGCACACGGGGTAGCGCATGTTGGCAGGAAGCAGATGAGGGAAAATTTAAAACAGTGGTGGCACCCATACCTCAGTGACATGATAGGAGATTGGACAAAAAGGTGTGAAATATGCAATGTGCATAACAGTGGCCCGACTCTGAAGCCGGGACCAGGGAAGTTTCCTGATCCTAAAGAACCAGGAGGAGAGATTCAAATTGACTACACTGACATGTTAATACCGATCAGAGGTCAACGGTATTTGTTAGTGGTAGTGGACAAATTTTCAGGTTGGGTAGAAGCATTTCCTACCAGAGCAGAGGACTCTAAGTCAGTCTGCAAAATGTTGATAAATCACTGGATACCTCACCATGGTTTTCCTAAGGTAATTCAATCAGATAACGGCACGCATTTTACGAGCAAAGAGTTAAAATTTGTGGAACAGAGCCTTGGGCTCAGGCATAGGTAAGGGTCAGTTTACCATCCCCAATCACAGGGCAAAGTAGAAAGGATGAATGGGAACATAAAGAATAAGCTGGTAAAGGTATGTGCACAAACAGGGATGAATTGGCTGGAATCTCTGCCGTTGGTGTTATTATGCATAAGATCTTCAGTGAACTCCGTAACTGGATTCACTCCGTTTGAGCTCATGACAGGGAGGAGTTTTCCGGGGCCCCAAAACGCTTGCTTATGAAGCTGGAAACACCAGCGGTCCGATCACATAAGGAGTATTTCAAAGAACTAAAAGCCATTTGTGAAGCTTTTTCTGTCCAGGTACAAGGAGAGGAGTCAGAATCAACGCCACGACCGGACCTGCCTGTCACAGAGTGGGTCCGCTTGAAGGTCATCAAAAGGAAGTGGTCAGAGCCCAGGTGGACCGGTCCGTTTAAGGTCACCGAGAGAACATCACACGCCGTCCGACTGAAGGGTAAAGGAGACACGTGGTTCCACCTCAGCCAGTGCAGAGCATCAGAGGCATCCATTGAGAGCGCAGAGAAGAAGGAGCTCCCAAACAACAGGGCAGAATAATCCCTGGGAGCAGAGGCACGTCAGGGAAAGTCTACCCTGCCTCCCACGAGGGAAGAAGAAAAAAAAAAAAAAAAAAAAAAGGAAAACATATACTTTTTGTTTAAGAATATTTTCCTTAATAAGATTCATTACTGTTAAGGCTTGGCTTTGTAGAACATATAGGCACATAGACATATAGGCACATAAGGACTGTGATTATTGTAAACTTTGATTGCATTTTAGTAAGGGGACAAATATACACAAGTCAGTAGTATACCAGAGAGCCCATAGGGGTGGAACTGGTCGATAGAGTAACCATTTACTGCCAGGTAGAAGTAATTGATGAGATAGGGCCAGCGATAGGAGGAATAGGATTGTGGGCTATATTTGGAAGAGACAACAACGGTAGAAGAATACATTCTGAAGACCTAGGAGACATAATGAGAGAGTAAAACTAATGCCTCGGAACTCCCTGTGACGTATTTTGACAGACAGCAGGAGGCGAGGGTAGCGAAGCTTCCATTAGCTTTATTTTCCATACTCAATATAGGGACAAACGGAAATAAAGGCACTCGTGCCCAATAACGTTTAGAACATAATATATGTCAAAGATCCCAAAGGCGTCGTTCAGATGCAGCTCTTCTGTATCCTGGAGAGGCGTAGCGAGATCCGTCCAAGGAGGGCCAATGCGCAGCACTGAACGACAGGACCTGTGGGCTTAAGAAGGCATCCCAAATACCGTGCACAGGTGTTTAATATTCGGGAGAATGAGAAGGGGGGGAGTGACGTGCGGAGTGTGGGTGTGCGCCTATGCCAGGTAAGGGTGTGACGTGTGTCAGGTGCTCGCGGGTGCCCTCTGGTGGCGATCATCCCTTCTCACCGTGACAGAGCCCTCCCTCAAGGATTCCTCCCGCGACGGACACTCGGTCGTCCCGGACGCCGCTTGAGCTGGCCGGTTCGGGAATTCGCGGTGGTAGTCGGCGATTAGGGAGGGATCCACCACCTGTGCTGCGGGGATCCAACTCCTCTCTTCTGGCCCGTAACCCTCCCAATCCACCAGGTACTGGAGACCCCTCTGACGGTACCTGGAGTTAAGGAGCTTGTTTACCTTATAGACGGGGCCATCTTCTAACATCACTGGAGACGGGGGGTTTTGTCCCTCTCCTTCTCCGAGTGGTCCTTCTGTGTAGGGCTTCAGGGCGGAGACATGGAAAGCCCTCGACACTCGTCGACTCGCGCCGGTAGTCCCACCTTGACCGTCACACGATTTATGCATTGAGTGATCGTATAAGGTCCCTACGTAGCGGGCTTTGTAGCTTACCTGGGCTTCCCAGTCTACCGTCCCTCGTAGAGATCCATACCTTGTCGCCCACTTTATAATTCGGGCGCGTTGGATCTTCTACGGTCCGCCTTTTCCTGAAATTTCCTCACCGCTGTCTGCAAACGCTGATGCGTATCTTCCCACACGCTCTCACTCCTCTTACACCAGTCCTCTATCTGAGGCTGGTTGGAAGTGGCAACGTTCCAGGGGTACAGCGGCGGTTGTCTCCCAAACACACACTCAAACGGGGTCTGACCCGTGCTGGCCTGAGTGAGCGAGTTTTGAGCATATTCCGCCCATGCCAGCAGTGAACACCACGCCTCTTGATGCTCACTGCAGTATGCCCTCAGGAATCGTCCAAGTTCCTGATTTACCCTTTCCACCTGCCCGCTTGCCTGGGGATGGTATCCTGACGTGAGACTGACGGTCACGTTCAGTTTTGACAGGAACTCACGCCAGACCCGCGATGTGAACTGCGGGCCCCTGTCAGACACGATGTCCTCGGGCAAGCCGAACTGCCGAAACACGTGCCTGAACAGGAGATCCGCTGTCTCCCAGGCAGTTGGCAGTCCGGGCAGGGGTAGGAAGCGCACCATCTTCGAGAAACGATCCACCACTACCAGGATAGTGTTGTTCCCCTCTGAAACTGGCAAGTCAGTGATGAAATCGATAGCAAGGTGCGTCCAAGGCTGTTTAGGTATGGGCAGGGGTAGCAGCTTACCCGCGGGCGGCGTCCTCGGCACCTTGCTGCGCGCACACACAGCACAGGACCCCACGTGACGCAGGACGTCACTATGCATCCCGGGCCACCAATAGCGAGCGCCCAGGAGCTGTGATGTTCTCGTGGATCCAGGGTGTCCCGTGCCTAGTGAGGAATGTGCCCACTGTATCAAGGCGGTGCGCTGCGCAAGGGGCACATACCTGCGGTGCGGAGGACAGTTGGGATGAGGATTCGCGGCTTCTATGGCCCGATCGATCTCCCAGTTTACAGCTCCGACAACGCACTCGGGGTTTAAGACTGTTTCCTCACTGGTCGAGTCCGCACTGCCGGGTAAGGAACGTGATAGTGCGTCGGCACGTGTGTTTTTTCTCCCCTGGACGATATGTGACCTGAAACTGGAAGCGTGAGAAAAACAATGACCAGCGTGCTTGTCGGGCATTCATGCGTCTAGTGGTTCTCAGGTACTCGAGGTTCTTGTGGTCCGTGAGAACCAAAAACGGGTGCCTGGCTCCCTCTAGCCAGTGTCTCCACTCCTCGAAAGCTAGACGCATCGCCAGCAGCTCTCTGTCTTCCACTCCATAATTTCGTTCCGCTGAGGACAACTTCCCGCGAATAAAAGGCAATGGGCCTGAGCAGGCTACCTTTTTAAGCCGCTGCGACAGCACCGCCCCCCACTCCCCACGTTAGAAGCATCTACCTCTACGATGAAGGGCTTCGTGGGATCCGGCTGATGAAGGACAGGCGCGGTGACGAAAGCCTGCTTCAGATCTTGAAAGCGTTATCAGCCTCCTCCGTCCAGGCCAGACTTTTGAGTCCACCACGCAGCAGGTCCGTCGGCGGCTTCGCGACAGTGCTAAATCCCCGGATGAACCTCCTATAGAAGTTCGCGAAACCCAGGAATCGCTGCAGCTCGCGCCGTGTGTAAGGACGATTCCATCCGGTCACCGCCTCTACCTTGCTGGACTGCATGTGTACGGAACCGGCTTGATGGTATAGCCCAGGAAGTTTAATTCCTGTAGATGGAACTCGCACTTCTCCAATTTGCAATACAGATGATTGCGGAGGAGAGTGCGGAGGACGGCCCGTACATCATGCATATGTCGTTCTACGGAGGAAGAATAAATGAGGATGTCATCGATGTAAGCGATAACACACTTATTCAGGTATTCACGTAAAACTTCATTAATGAACGCCTGGAAGATCGACGGGCGAAGCCAAGCCATACGGCAGGACCCGGTACTCATAGTGCCCGGAGCGGGTACTAAACGCCGTCTTCCACTCATCCCCTTCACGCATTACGGATGAGATTGTAGGCGCTGCGTAA
This sequence comes from Brachyhypopomus occidentalis, assembly GCA_020368025.1. Lineage (NCBI taxonomy): Eukaryota > Metazoa > Chordata > Actinopteri > Gymnotiformes > Hypopomidae > Brachyhypopomus > Brachyhypopomus occidentalis. The sequence continues at coordinate 1,810,373 of JAGXOD010000037.1, forward strand.
ATCCAGTTTGGTAAAGATTACCGCCTCCCGCAACTGCTCCAGCGCCGAAGGCACCAGAGGCAGTGGGTAGGCATAACTTACCAAGAGGGAATTGAGTCCTCGGTAATCTACGCACGGCCTCAGACCACCGCCCTTCTTTTTCACAAAGAACACGCTGGCTGAGGCGGGCGAAGTAGAGGGGGACAATATAGCCCTGCGCTAATGCCTCCTGGACATACTGCTGCATGGCTTTCTCTTCTTCGAGTGACAGAGGGTATACTCTTCCTCTCGGGGAACACTCCCTTCTTTTAACATTATTTTACAGTCCCAGGGGCGGTGAGGGAGGGAGCTGCATCGCTTTGGTGGGACTGAATACTTCGGCCAGGTCCTGGTATTGCTGGGGAATTTTAGTGGCACTCGCCACGCTAGGACTCTCGATGGTGGTGGAAGTCAGCAATAAGGGGGCGTGACTCTGCGAACTTACGATAGGTGCACTCCAGTGAGATATGTGTCCTGTGTGCCAGTTAATGATGGGGTGAAACTGCCTGAACCACGGGGAGCCCTAGTGTCAGATCGTATTTCAACTCAGGTAAAACACAAAAACTTGTGGGGAGGAGTGCCCTTGAACAGTGAGAGTGAGGGGGGGGGGTGAGGTGGCGCACTACTCCGCCACCCACAGGCCTGCCGTCCAGCGCACGCACTTTCCTTGGCCTCTCCAAGGTTTTCAGGGGCAACCGCATCCTCCTCGCCAGGTCCGCTGTCATCATGTTTCCTGAGGCTCCCGAGTCCACTAGGGCATAAACCCCAACACAATTCCCTCGGTAAGTAAGAGTCACATTTTTTTGTCAGCAACTGAGCCATCTCGGATCTACTCACCCGAGCCCTTCCGCTGTCAGGTGCTGGGTGCTCTGTCTCCGCCGGCTCCGCTGCTCCTATCTGCATGGGTTCGGGTGGCCTCCAGTTTCGTAGTCCTCTCGGGGGGAGATCTTATGCGCGCGACCCTCGTCGCCCGTCCTCCGGGAGCATTCCTCTCTTGTATTAGCCGGTCGTAGGTGATAGCCATACGGACCACAGAGTTAAACGGCTCATTTTTCTTGCCTGCACGCTAGGTCAGCGCGCAGCTGGGGCTTTAGAGCCGCTAAGAAAGCGTCCGTGAGCGCCGCGTCGTTCCACCGCGTCCCAGCTGCAATTGTGCGGAACTCGAAAAGTAACGCGGCCGCTGTTTGGTTCCCCTGCCGCATTGTCAGCAGGGTTTGACCACACGCCCTTCCTTGACGTGGGTGGTGAAACACTTCTTTTAATTCATTATGAAATGTCTCATAATTCGATAATAGCGGGGACTCACCCGCCAATAACGTGGCTCCCCAGGCCAATGCCTTGCCGCTGAGCCGCGAGATAACACAAAAGATATTTTCGCCTGGTCCGTAAGGTGCTCTTGGTATCTGAAGTATAGACTGCACTGGGCCAGGAATCCCTCGCACTTCTCAGGGTCTCCATCGTAAGCCTCTGGGGGTGCCAAGGGTAGTCTCACCCCTCCACTCGTTGACCCGGGGCTGGACTAGCCTGCTGCGACAAAACTTGGACAGACGCCGTTAGCGCACGCATCAAATTCCTCAACTCACCCATCTCGTGGTGATGCTGCTCCAGCAGAACGCCTTGAGCGTTTAGAACGCCTAACGCGGAAGGTCCGCTGCCTCCTGCTGCTTCAGGCTGCGCATTCTGTGACGTATTTTGACAGACAGCAGGAGGCGAGGGTAGCGAAGCTTCCATTAGCTTTATTTTCCATACTCAATATAGGGACAACGGAAATAAAGGCACTCGTGCCCAATAACGTTTAGAACATAATATATGTCAAAGATCCCAAAGGCGTCGTTCAGATGCAGCTCTTCTGTATCCTGGAGAGGCGTAGCGAGATCCGTCCAAGGAGGGCCAATGCGCAGCACTGAACGACAGGACCTGTGGGCTTAAGAAGGCATCCCAAATACCGTGCACAGGTGTTTAATATTCGGGAGAATGAGAAGGGGGAGTGACGTGCGGAGTGTGGGTGTGCGCCTATGCCAGGTAAGGGTGTGACGTGTGTCAGGTGCTCTCGCGGGTGCCCTCTGGTGGCGATCCCGCCTTCTCACCGTGACACTCCCACCATAGAATAGAGTGGAGATATATCCCACGAGGTAAATCTGCGTTGACATCGCCAGGAATTTCTTTGGGATACAAGATAAAACCCTTTGAACCCTCCCCAGAAGCCTACTTTAGTATAACATGGCAGTTAATGTGCTCCCCTAGAGATAGAATAGCAGTAGCTAAGTGGATTGCGCCGTGGATGGTAGAATACACCGAATTTAGAGTACTAGCTGAACCAGGAAAAGAACCCACGGTAACTACTTTTTCAGCAGATCTGGTCCTAGACGACATCGTACTACTCCAGAATCTAGAGCCGTGCCCGGAAATAGGATCAATTTGGGGTGAAGGAACCCTGCCCATACAGCTATAGGGGTGTCCTGAATAGTTCACTGGGTTGGGCGAAGGGCTGATTGGGTATACCCGCCCTTCAAGCACAAAGGTGTCAAGAAAAACTATTGGTCACCCCGGAAATTAGAGGCATGAGGATGAACCCCGGCGTTTGTTTGGCCACCCGTTTGGGAGACCAAACACAACAGTAAATAGGGCCGGTGTCTGGTGGGGACCAAAATGGGTTAGACTTCCTGCAATAGTGGTGCTGGTAATGATAGTATTGCTGTTATTACTAACACTCAAACCACAAAGCCATAATGTCACGAGGGCAAAGAGAAGTGGGACAGATCAGTGTATTAAGAGATGGAAGAAGCGTCAGGGATTGACAATCCTTTGAGTGGCTGGATGGAACGGCAATTTGGGACTTATAAGGCTCTGGTTATGTCAGTGTTAACGTCGGTGGGCATATTTTTGAGTATTCTTGTGACATGTGGATGTTGTTGCATTCCTTGCATTAGAAGCTTAGCCGAGAGATTTATTACTAGTATGATAGAGAAACGCAATCCTCAGAGTGGAGCTGTTATGATGGCTCTTATAGAACAGGACGATGAGCATCAGACCCTAGAAGGGGAAACTGGATGGTGATCTCTTTTTTAGAGATCAAAAGAGGGTATTGTTGGGAATCATATTTTAATACTTTATATTTTGCTAGCATTTCATTAGTAATCAACTGCTTGGCATCATGCATTATAATTTAGTATTACATTATTAATCAAACTGCTTAGTGTTAAGAGTGTCATATAGACGGTAAGTGCTGACAAGCACATTCTAAGAGCGTAGATAGAAAGTTGGAAAAAACAGGAAAAGGGTCTGAAGACACAGGATGCTGAAAAGGGGTATTTTATCTTTGCAAATGTCAGAGGCATCCTGCAAAAGGTGCTTTTGACAATGGGTGCAAAAGATTGTTTTGTTTTCTGGAGGAAGATAGAATGGGTAGGAAACAGACCAGCAGTTTTTGGAAAAACAAGTAGACTTTGGGGTATTCCAACAGGGGTGGGGGCCACACTCAGGTTCTGATTATAAAGATAGGGACAGACGCTGACTGGCTCAGAGTTACACTCCGAGCTGTTGGAATAGCTTATGCTGTTCACTCTTGTGGTGTACTCTCCAGAGATCTCTGCATTTATTTTATGCTTCCTTTAATAAAAGATTAAAAGGCACAAGACTGGTGATTGTTTTCTTTTTTGCATCAAACGGACACGCTGCGCTAAGACGAGAGGAGGTGAAGCGCAACACGTCCTTCTGGATATGGAGTCCAGGAATGTGAGTCTCATCCACGGTTTAACGACAGGGAATTGATCGCCTTTGTGTCAGTCCTTGTGGCAGCGTGAGCAAGCTTGATAGAAGTAGGTCGGTGAATCTGTTGCTGTGGCGACGTTGATCAGTTGGTTGTTGGATTACACCGTTACTTGGGCTCGTTAATTAAGTAATACGACTTTCAGCTGTTTGCCGTTAGTCGTACCGGAGTTCGCGTGCTCTCAATAAAGAAAACCAGAGAGAGAGATGGCAGATCCTCTCTTAACTAGGTCTAACCTCGGTGCGGGTCAAACCAGAGAGAGCGAGAGGCGGATCTGATCAAGGTATTTAAACACCTGAATTTCGCGCACCTTAGGCACGCCCTTTCTTCCGTCGTAGCAAGCTTGTTTGATGTAATTCCAGTGGTACTGCCACCTGCTGGTTTGGCATGGTACCTACAGCAATTAACCTCTTAATGAATTAAACCAAAAACTCCTAACACTAGCCTTTCCTATTCAAAAAGCAAAAACACATAGTGGTGCTCACCCCTTACCTAATGCATCTTAACTATTCAGAATGCCTAAATTGGTGCACAATGTACAGGGCACCCCATCTTACCTGCCCAGTTTTACGAATCATGTCACCAAATGATATATACAAGTAATCTCTGGCTTTTCGGGGAAGATAGAAACACACACATAGCATAAACCATTTGCTACATGATAAAACCCCAAACCTGAAATCCCTAAGCTCAATTCTCATGGTGTCAACTATACCTAGTGCAAGAGTTTTAGAAGTATAATAATGTTGCAAGTTAGGATAGTTTTATTTATTTATTATTTTTATGTGTTGATTCTTTTTATTTCTTTTCTTGGGTGTCATACTTGCCCAGATTACCTTTTCCCTTTCCCCTGTGAATTGCGTCATGCCCATAGTCATTAAAAGAAAATGTTTGGCTCTATCTTTGTCTCATAGCGTTCCATGGTTATTGACTCATGTATGAATTCAGTCTGCCACATTTTCCTTTGTTTTTGTAGCTACCTTCCATCGGCCTAGACATGTATTGATATAGTAAAGTTATATAGTGAACTCAGAAGGGGAAGGGTCAGGCATCAGCAATCAGACCTAAAACCAAGCTAAAACCTAAGACTCCTAATCCTAACTTTAACTTCAACCTTTACCTCAACCCAAAACATAATCTGTAAGGGAATTTATGATTTATTGTCTTTGAGCCTCAATTTGAACATTGACATTTTCTTCATTCTATTATCTGTGTCTGCCCCTCAGTTACAACTTTTCTCATTTTTTCCTGCTTATCTTGTACTTTTCCCTCCACATCTAGTCTGACTGTCTCCACTGTACCTCCTTACCCAATAAGGACAGCACCAATAATACACGTCTTTTATTCTTAACCAATTGTTTCAAGTTCTTCTGTATTTTATTAAATGTCTTTATAGTTAAACTTTAGAACTCCTTCCTGACACCTGTGTGTTGTGGAATCTGTTCTACCGGCACTGGCTACATAACACTGAGAACTGAACAAATGAATATTTGTGACGACTGGGATTCAGGAGGCAGTGAGGGATCCATATGCAGGTATAGAAGACAAGGGTTTTAATGACGATAGTGGCAGAGAATACAACGAGCAGACCCGAACGTGAAACGAGGCAATACTTCGCACTGAGGATACATCTACACAGTCCTTAAGTAGCTCTACAAATCACTCTAACATTGTTAGAGTGTTAGAGTGTGTCCATCAGTATTCGGGCGAGGGTGCCCTCTGGCGCCCTGGGCAGTACTCATCGAGGGCGCCCTCTGGTGGTCCTGGCTGCTAACCGCACCTCTGACAATATTGCTGTTTGTGAACCCTGATGGTTATGATCAATGTCTACAGAAGATTATGATTACAGACGATACTGAGAGTTTAAGTATTTATTTTATCTAAAAAAGGGCTACTCAAAAATGAAATTCCACCACACATACAACCATGAATCCAAATTTGTTTTCTGACCACATTACAAACATTACTTTTGTATTTTATTGGTTGAAAATTACTCCAGTGTCAAGATAGAATTTGGACTCTAGAAACGTAATCATTAGTGCTCAAATAAAGCATAAAATAAAAAGACTCATGGATGAGATAACATTTTGTTAATTCCTGAGGAATTCATTATTTTAGATGAATATAAAAGCAAATATATTTGGAAACATATAACCATGAACAGATGAAACCAAAAGTATTTTAAATATTATGGTAAGTATCAGTAAAAACCTATACTATTAAATCCCAAGAAAGTTACAATATTCAATATTTCTATATGAAAGGCACAGTTTAGCTCTTTGGATTGTATAACCATTTGTGGAAGAAACCCAAACAAACATCTATCCCCTATAACCTAACTGAAGATTATTATTACGCAGTTGTTAAAGTAGGTGTTATAGTGCAAACAGACATTCAGCTCAGCTGGTACAGAATAGTAAACACATCTGGTTACTTTATCCTTTTTAATTACAGTGTACACTGAGTGTGACTCAAGATCACAGGCACTGCAACTTTCAACCTGTTTGGTCTGTGCCCTCTGCTGGTGGATTGACAGAATCCTCATTTGCGGGCTCTGTCATAGTTGGCCGCAAACCAATCACATGTCTCCTTCAAGGCTGAAGAAAAGCAGTAGTGTGTGTTAGTACGGAGACCTGAGTGTGAAGTAGACATTGTGTGTGTGTTGTAATTGGAGAGGTTTACCGGTGTGGAAGGGAGTGAAGGTGAAGTCTGGAAGGTATCTGCGCAGTTTAGTATTGCTAGCTGTTTTCTTTATCTGACCATCAGATTTACTGGTGTCGTACTGAAATAAGGAAGTCAAGCCCAAACTGCCAGTCTGTGCACTATACTAGTTTTGACAACCAAACTTCCACAACAGAATAATTACCTTGTGATACTGCATGTTTCTCGGGTCTACATGGTGTGTGGTATATAAAATTCATAACATGTACAAGAGGGAACAAATGCACAGTTGTACTACAACAGTATGTCCTACTCCTACACTTAATGCAGATGTAGTGTAGCAGTGTTAGCTGTGCTCCTCCCATTCTGAATCATCTCTATTCATTCATGAAGTCTAAATTAACAAGGACCAGGGGAATATCTCAAATAAAATTATCAAAGGTATGTAATGGAAAATTTCATACTTTGTTTTCCATGAATCATTTAATTAATTTACATAAGTAGTATGTAAACATGTAACACTTACCAGGTATGCTTTTCTTATGTCTCTCTCTCTGCTAGGTTCTCACCCTTGTTTTAATCCATGTTTGTGAGCAACCTTTATGTAATTAAAGGTGGGCATTCCTAGATGTAGCCTGTTTGTAGATAAGGACGCCTTGCGCTTCCTCTGTATCTAATTAATGAAACCTCCTGTACGATGGAGGAGCAGAGGAGCCTTGACTTCGTGGCCCTAGTGAGGGGAGGGTAGCACCCACCCCACCGGGCACCAATGAGGCCAGACGTAATTTTGTCACTAAACTAATGATGCAACTAATCTAATTATAGTATAAAGGATCATGCCTATGGAGGGGAACTAGCTGTATGCAACAGAGATCTCTGGATTGGTCCATTTTTTTCTTTAATAAACTTTATTTTACTTTGATATCTTACCCAACTGCTTCTGACTTTTCTTGCTCACCACCATCAGTTAAACATTTCACAGACAGGTAATCAGATAACCAAAACATTCTTTCACTGATTTAAATGTATGACTGAAAGGATACAACCACAGATCCTGTGAATTCAAAGGCTTCAACAATAGCATCAACAACGTCCTTAATGGTGATTTCATCCTCTTGTCCAACTGAAACATAGAGTACATGTGGTTGAGAGAAAAATACATAGAGAGATTTGATCTGAATATTCTTGGATTGTTTATGTGGCGTGTGCTCACCTGATAATATGATGGGCTCCACCTCATCATATTCTCTCAGAACCCACAGACTGAGGCGAGCCAGGTCCAGGGAGTAGATGAACTGCCGAAGGCCACGTCCAGAGCCACACACCTCTAAAGCCGTGTCATCCACTAACATTCACAAACACAGACACCTCTAAAGCTGTGCCATTCATTAACACACATGCACAAGTGCCAGTGAGAGTTTCAAATGCAATGTGGTCCTTCAGTGTTTTCCAAACTTGGTCCTACATCTCGCTTCGCTATATCTCCTAATCAAGTTTAAAATTTAGTGTTACAGCAGTTCTCTAGTGTAAACACTATTTTCATCAAATAACCAGAAGTGTGACAAGGTTGCGTTTCCACCTAGGATTTACACTTTAGGATTTGGTCAATTCAACTATAGCAAATCCAGACATTACTCCATAAGTATGGGTGGCAGGCAGATTTGTGGCAGATTATGTGGAGTGCTGCTTTACCCATGAATTAACCCTTGAATGGAATTCATCCATGAAAGGGAACTTGAGGAGTTGCAGAGAGCAAATGATTGCACATTCTTTTGTTACAATATTGGTGCCAAGACTGATAAATGAAGGCAGTACACAGAAACTCAGGAGAACAAAGGTTTTCATGCAACAGTATCTATATCCCAAAAATATATTTGTCTGTCATGATTGCCCATCCCTAGCATCTCTAGCTTCTGCGTTTCCTTAACCTTTGCCCTTGTTTTGTTTTCCATTTGTTTCCTTGTTTTGGTTTCATCTGTAACATCCTTCCTTCAGTTTTCCCTCCCTCTCAGATTAATATCACCTGTTCCTTGTTTCTTTCTTTTTATATAATCCCAGTGTTTCCTTAGTTTTGTCTCTGGTCATTGTATGTATATTGTCATGTTGAATGTATTTTTTGCATTTTCTAGCCTCTGCTGTTTATAACCTGTTTGCTTCTTTTTTGTATTTAGTGTTGCTTTCTGTTCATCATGTATTCTGGTTCTCTCTGTGTTGGCTATATGACCCTGAATCATGACAACAATTGTGGATTTGCCCTTAGTAGATACTTATTTTACCTCACAATCGCTCCATGTTACATTGTGATAATGTCCCTATACATCTTAAGCATAGCAAACATCTATGAGCCTTCAGACAGTTCAAGTGCTTATTTTACAAATGATTGAACCCCTTTTATCCACAGATACATGTGCATTTTAGACTCAATGCTTTTGTACCATTATATGGAGTTAGAAGGCTTCATTTTGCTAACTATTTGTGAACCATGTCTAATTGTTAATTAAGCTTTAATTGTTTAAAAAACACTGTGGAAAACATGTACAAATATTTTCTAAGAAATGCATAAGGTGAGGTCAGTAATGACGCAACCAGAATCATGGAGTTTTGGCCATATATGGAAATCTACAGGAAATTCTGGCCAAAATATGAGAAAAAATACAAATTTTAATTTTTTATCTAGCATAAAAAATTCAAGTGGTAAATTCACATTGTAATGTTTTGGTGAAATCTATACACAATGTATAAGGCAGCTGGCATTTTCAAAAGGACAAAAAGAAAAAGAAAGAAAAGCAGATGAAGATGGATGGATGGAAAACAAAGATTGTCAGATAATGACAAATCTGTTATTTAAATCTGTTACACTACAATTGGTTTAGTGTTTAGAGGATCAAATGAAATTGAAAACTCAAAGCAGTTTAATTTCAGCTTATTCAGACACATTTAATAGCGTGTTGGAGGAGAGGTGTATTCCTTACTTTTTGCCCTATAGGCCTTGTGGACTAGTGCTGGCAGAACATGGGCATCTTCAATTCTGAAGTTGTCATGAGGACCAAAAATATTTGTGGGAATTATAGCAGTGTACCGCCGTCCATACTGCTGAAAACAAGCCCTGCAATGCATCAGTGTTCCACAAAAAACATTAGAATTCAGCATATTAGAAAAATTAAATTAGCCAGATTAGTGATTTCCAGTATGATATCAGCTCAAAGTAACTGTAACGAGGGAAGCCAGGATGCCACGGCATGGAAGTCACAGTGAACATTTATTGATATTGACGTTTAAACACACAGATACATAACAGGGATTTGACTCAGACGAGCAACAGGCACAACATCGACACGCATTAAATACTCTTACACATACAAGGAACAAAAAATGAGCTGTGAGTAAACTACCTGCACTAAAATGTTTTGAAACGTTTATTTTTTATTATTTGAAATAAAAAGTGGTGAAACTGAAGTGTTCTTTTTAAGGATCAACTGTAGGAAATCTCAAATTGAAGTCCTCCAGACAAGATTTTGACAGCCCTGTCATATAGTAACCACTGATCACAGGGAGAAAAGATGGTCATGTAAAACTACTGACCTGTTATGGACATCAACCATCCGTTTAGCATAAGCATAACCAGAGTTAGACCAGTGAGGAGGACCATTATGGATCTGAGTGAGAATGATGAACATAAACAGGTGGATGTATTATGATTTTTTAAATTTGTTACTTTTTTGTGTATTTGTCTCCTAGGTGAACACTCCCGTATGAGGTTGGTGTAAGGACAATGTTGAGGGTCGGTACCATAGTCTCATCAATGGGGTAGGTGGTTTTGTCTGGGAAGATGCAGGTGGACAGACAGGAGACAACTTTGACCACACCAAATTCATGAGCTGTGTGCAGCACGTTATCATTGATGGCCACATTTTGTCTCTGAAAGACAAAATTGCAGTCAAAACAAACTAAACAAAGATGCATGTGTTTGCATGCATACATTTACCTCTTAAGTGTCTGTTTACGCATGCAGTGTGTTACCCAAAAATCCAGGTTCTCTCTCAAGTGCCGGAAGAGGCCACCCACCATGGCTGCAAGATGGATTACATGTGTGGGACGATGTTTCTCAAATATTCCCCTAGTTTCAGATGCACTTCTAAAACAAGAGACAGATATGTAACGCTGCAAGAAAACCTCATTTAAGTCACAGGGAAACACACCACAAGACACTGAATACATGCAATTCATATCAATGTGTCCAGACCAAAAAATATTCCCATTAAGACTCTTTATACATTTTTTGGATATATCTACACAACCCTGATATTGGTAACCTCCAAGAGCCATCGGAAGACCTTTCCACTATAGTGGAGAATGCCCTTTATCTTCACTCCTGTCACCCCTCCCCTGGGTGACCCATGGACAATGACCCTCATAGACAGTGTACTGAAGGAAAGTGCTTCCAAAGCTGTGACCCCCTCTCAACTTCTCTCTCTTCTCCTAGATTATGTAGCTTTCTTCTCCTTACGAAACACTCTGGCAAAGCATATGAAGGTTGGTATAGCATTGTGTTGCAACAGTCTTCTCCACACTTGTGGTCTGATGTCCATAACTTTGGACACCATGCCAAATGGGGGATATGTAGTGGGAAAATTTTTCCACTCAAGCCACTTCTCCAATGGACCCACAGAATACGATCCCAGGAAAGATATTCCCTCATAAAGTCTGAGGAACCAACTTTATCGGATCCCTTAAGGTTCCTGGGATGGGATAACCAGATGGCCCTGTTTTACAACCGTAATGGTTTTGTCAGGGCTGCGGTTAGCAGCCAGGACCGCCAGAGGGCGCCAACGAATAATACCTCCCAGCAACGCCAGAGGGCACCCTCGCCTGAGTATTGATCACCTGAACTGTGTTTAATCTTAATGACGATAGGTACTTAAGGACTAGGAACACATCATGCCAGTGCGAAGTATTGCTCCATGTTATGTGCGACTTTACCAAGCCTTATTCCTTGCTATTCCTTGTATGCTATTTCCTTCTACGTGTATCGAACCTTTTGCCTGCCTCTGTTTTTGCCCTTGTTGGATTTTTGCCCTTTTGTACTTTTGCCTGGAAAACCTTCACTGTCTCTTTTGTGCCTGAACCCTGCCTGTACCACGACCCCTCTCTAGCCTGCCCCGCCCTTCCCGGGCTGCTGCCCGCATCCCCTTTCCCCCTCCCTGTGGGAGTTTGTATTACGTGCCTGTCTTACATTCCTATTAAAGTAAAGTATTCACTCGACCTGCATATGGATCCTTCAATACCACCTACGGCCCAGGCCTTACAGAATACTTCGCCTACTACGGATCCAGCAGGTATGCCAGCTATACAGGCAGCGGTCATGAATCAAGGAAGATGGCTCGGGAACCACGAGCAATTGCTCCATTCAATGGCCAGTACTATGGACGCCATATCCCGTAGCCTTCAGGTATTGACCCTCGCTCTCACACCCACAGCATCGGCTCCACCTGCCCCTATGCCCTCTCCACCCGTCCCGGACCCCGGGAGGAGCAGACTCGCTGCGGCTCGTGTGGCTCTCCCTGACAAATATGATGGTTCTCTCGGTCTCTGTCAAGGTTTTTTGCTCCAGGTCTCCCTATACTTTCGCATGCAGCCCACCGCGTTCCCGACAGACTCTGGAAAAATCGCTTTCGTCACGTCTCTCCTTACTGGTAAGGCATTACAGTGGGCCACCGCAGTAGCGAGTCAAGATACGCCTGAGAGGTCGTACCAGGACTTCGAGCAATGTTTCAGGGAGGTGTTCGATCACTCGGCCTCAGGCCAGGATCCGGGTGAACAACTCCTTCGCCTCCGACAAGGGAGGTCCACGGCGGCTGAACATGCGCTCCGCTTCGCACCCTCGCCGCCGCCGTAAGCGGATGGGACGATCAGGCTCTTCTTGCGGTCTACCGCCAGAGCCTCACCGACACACTACGGGCTGAGTTGGCTTGTAAGGGTGAGGGTCTCCCTCTGGGAGAATTCATTCGCTTATCTATCAGACTAGATAACCTCCTCCATTCTCGTAAGCCCGCTATGTCCCAGGTCCCTGCCACCAGTCCGAACACCCAGCCTTCCCGAACCCATGGAATTGGGTCGCGCCCGTCTCTCACAAGCAGAAAGACGGCGCCGTTTACGGGGCCAGCTATGTTTTTATTGTGGGGAATCCGGACATTTTAAGTCGGACTGCCCGGCGTTAAGAGAAGCTGGGGACGACTGTAAGGTTAGTCCGTTAGTACCGTTGCGATGCTCGATGAGGAAAATGACTGTGCCTGTAAAAGTAATGTGGGGTGATCATTCCTCTGTGGTTTCAGCCCTAGTCGATTCCGGAGCGGCCGGAAATTTTATTGATGACAACTACGCAGCGGATCTCTCCATTCCCCGGATGGACTGCCGACAGGGTCTGCATGTAAAGGGGATAGATGGTGAGCCTATTGGCACTGGGACCGTCACACAACGCACACGACCTCTTACTGTGAGGGTAGGAGTGTTACACACCGAGCAGCTCCCTTTCTACATCATACACTCCCAGAGCACCCGATCGTTCTGGGTTACCCCTGGTTGGCTCTCCACGACCCAGTCATTTCATGGAGTACAGGGGAGATTCAGAGGTGGAGCCCGGCGTGTTACGAGAGTTGTATCAGCATGGCGGTACGTACCACAAGTATTGAAAGCCCTTTGAAAGTGGAGTTGGTACGGCTCCCGGAGGAGTATTCTCACTATGCAGATGTTTTTAGCAAAGCGAAAGCTGCACAACTGCCTCCACACCGACCCTCTGACTGTGCGATTGAGCTTTTACCCGGGACCATTCCCCTGTGCGAAGGGCCTATCCATTGTCTCTCCCCGAAAACGCGCTATGGAGGAGTATGTGGCCGAAGCCCTGAAGAACGGGTACATCCGCCCGTCTGTGTCTCCCGCGGCTGCGGGTTTCTTTTTCGTGGAGAAGAAGGACGGGGGACTATGCCCGTGCATAGATTATAGGGGCTTGAATGCGATTACAGTAAAGAATTCTCACCCTCTCCCTCTAGTGCCATCGGCGGTAGAACAATTACGTCAGGCGCGGATATTTACGAAGTTGGACCTGCGCAGTGCCTACAACCTGGTGCGTATACGAGAGGGGGGACGAGTGGAAGACGGCATTCATCACGACCACGGGACATTATGAATACTTAGTAATGCCTTATGGCCTGGCCAATGCACCCTCGGTTTTTCAAGCTTTCATGATCAATGTATTTTCGTCGGCTTCTGGATAGAAGTGTCATTGTATACATTGATGATATTTTGATTTATTCAAGGACCAGGGAGGAGCATGTGCGTCACGTTAAGGAGGTTCTCCAGCTGCTCCGGGAAAATCACCTTTATGTTAAGCTGGAGAAGTGTGCCTTTTTTGCCACGGAGGTTCACTTCCTGGGTTATAAGGTGGGTCAACAAGGCGTGGAAATGGATGCGGACAAGGTGCGGGCTGTACGTGAGTGGCCACGTCCTCGCTCGGTAAAGGACCTACAGAGGTTCTTGGGGTTTGCAAATTTTTACCGGCGCTTCATTCGGGGCTATAGTATAGTCGCGGCACCCCTCACCTCTCTGTTAAGAGGCCCCCCTAAGTCGCTTTTGTGGTCGCCCGAAGCCCAAGACGCGTTCGATCGGCTGAAGCATCGTTTTTGCTCAGCGCCTATCCTCTCGCATCCTGATCCCACGCTGCCTTTCACGGTGGAGGTAGACGCCTCGGATACAGGTCTGGGTGCGGTCCTCTCTCAGCGACAGGGGTCGCCACCTAAGCTCCACCCCTGTGCCTTCTATTCCCGCAAGCTCACTGCAGCTGAAAGGAACTATGACGTCGGGAACAAGGAATTACTAGCAGTTAAATCCGCATTAGAGGAATGGCGACATTGGTTAGAGGGAGCAGCTCACCCCTTCGTAATCTTAACGGACCATCGGAACCTGGAGTATATAAAGGCAGCAAAACGACTAAACGCTCGGCAGGCCAGGTGGGCACTTTTTTTTACTCGTTTTCATTTTTCGATAACATTCAGGCCGGGCTCTAAGAATGCTAAGGCGGATGCCCTGTCTAGGCTATATGATGGACCGGACTCACGTGACCCTCCCAAAACTATCCTCCCGACCTCTGTGGTGGTGGGTCCGATTCTCTGGGATTTTGACGAGAGATTACGGGCAGCTCATCAGGCTGAGCCGGCCCCTGCAGCCTGTCCCCCCTAGCTCACTTTACGTCCCCCCCGGTTTTAGGCAGGAATTGTTACAGTGGGTGCACACGTCTCCTGCCTCCGGCCACCCAGGGGAGAGGCGCACTCTGGATCTTGTACTCCGTAAGTACTGGTGGCCCGGTGTCGCTACGGACACGAGGACCTACGTTAATGGATGCGCAGTGTGTGCTCAGAGCAAGACGCCACGAAACAAACCTATGGGTCTCCTTGAGCCCCTCCCCATCCCGAGACGACCGTGGTCACATCTGGCTATTGACTTCATCACGGACTTGCCACGCTCTCAGGGAAACACTTGCGTGTTTGTCATAATCGATCGCTTTTCTAAGACTTGCAGACTCGTCCCTCTTCCTGCGCTCCCTACCGCTATGGAGACCGCTGAGTCTATTTTCACTAATGTGTTTAGATTTTATGGAATCCCGGAGGACATTGTCTCGGACCGAGGTCCCCAGTTCACCTCACGGGTGTGGCGGGCATTTTGTGAAAAATTAGGTATTCATGTGAGCCTCACCTCAGGTTACCATCCGCAGAGTAACGGCCAGGTAGAGCGCTTAAATCAAGATATCGGCAGGTTTCTACGATCCTATTGTAGCGCTCAGCAGAGTGAATGGAGCCGTTACCTGCCCTGGGCGGAGATGGCTCAGAACTCTCTCACCCATTCATCTACTGGTCTTACCCCCTTTGAATGTGTACTAGGCTTCCAGCCCCCTATGTTTCCTTGGTCCGGGGAACCCTCTGATCTCCCTGCAGTGGATGACTGGTTGCGACGCAGCAAGCGGACCTGGGAGGCCGCCCACGTCCGGCTGCGGCGGGCGGTTCACAAGCAGAAGCTGCAGGCGGACAGACATCGACGAGCCGCGCCGGAGTACGCCCCGGGTCAGCTGGTATGGCTCTCCACCCGTGATCTCCGGCTACGGACCCCCTGCCATAAGCTAAACCCCCGTTACGTGGGGCCGTTCCCGGTGGAGAAAAGAATCAACCAGGTATCGTACAAGCTGCGACTCCCTCCCCACTATCGCATATCGCCTACGTTTCATGTCTCATTGCTTAAGCCTGCACAGCCCACTGGTCAGCCTCGGGATGCGCCGCCGCCTCCGCCCCCACCGATAGATGTGGATGGATCTCCTGCCTACTTGGTTGACTCGCTGCTGGACTCCCGGAGACGGGGCCGTCATCTACAGTACCTGGTGGACTGGGACGGATATGGTCCGGAGGAGCGGAGCTGGGTGGACGCCCATGATATTCTGGACCCTGCCCTGATCCAGGATTTCCACAGGACACATCCTGGTCGCCCAGCGCCACGACCCCGTGGGCGCCCCCGCCTCCGGTCTATTCGAGCGGCTGGAGCGCGCGTTCGAGGGGGGGATGATGTCAGGGATGCGGTTAGCAGCCAGGACCGCCAGAGGGCGCCAACGAATAATACCTCCCAGCAACGCCAGAGGGCACCCTCGCCTGAGTATTGATCACCTGAACTGTGTTTAATCTTAATGACGATAGGTACTTAAGGACTAGGAACACATCATGCCAGTGCGAAGTATTGCTCCATGTTATGTGCGACTTTACCAAGCCTTATTCCTTGCTATTCCTTGTATGCTATTTCCTTCTACGTGTATCGAACCTTTTGCCTGCCTCTGTTTTTGCCCTTGTTTGATTTTTTGCCCTTTTGTACTTTTGCCTGGAAAACCTTCACTGTCTCTTGTGTGCCTGAACCCTGCCTGTATCACGACCTCTCTCTAGCCTGCCCCGCCCCTCCCGGGCCGCTGCCCGTACCCCCTTTTCCCCTCCCTGTGGGAGTTTGTATTACGTGCCTGTCTTACATTCCTATTAAAGTAAAGTATTCACTCGACCTGCATATGGATCCTTCAATACCACCTACGGCCCAGGCCTTACAGGTTTACTATGACTGCCTCCTCAACATCCCACCATCTCTTTGAAATACATGAACAGACTTACCAAAATTTACAGGATTCATATAACATTATATTCCAAGACAGACACTGGATTCTAACCTATCCTAGAGGAAGCAACTCTTCAAGACCTGTCTAAGGACACCATGTTTGATGTTATTCAATGAAAGATCATTATCCTTCGTGAAGAATATAAGACCATTTGGTCTTTGAGGCACAGCTCTACCAAGCCTCTGCCTCTTTAAACATTTTAAAATAACTTGTATCACCAGGACTCTGCAATAAAGTTAAATGCCCAGGCTACATCCTGTATCTGTACTGTTTGAACACTACACCCACCGGCCACTTTATTAGGTACACCTTGCTAGTACCGGGTTGGACCCCCTTTTGCCTTCAGAACTGCCTTAAAGGACCAGAGACGGTTAGTTTCAAATTTTGTGAGGCAATGCACTTCCTGTGATTGTGACAGTAGGCCCTCAGAGCAAGAGATTGGAATATCTTCTGCTTTCTTCACTACAGGTAGACAAGTGAGAGCAATTCAATGAATTCAAACAAACTGTGTGAACTAAGAGCCGAGACAAAGAACTAAGGACTAAACTATTTTTCTAAATAAGGTAGAGAGGGGGAAGTTTCTCTACAGAATCCTGTTTAAATAAGGAACAAGGGCTAATTAGAGCAGAATGCAGTAGTATAGATACACTATATTGCCAGAAGTATTCACTCACCGTCCTTGACTCACTTATAAGCTTAAGTGACATTCCATTCCTAATTCATAGGGTTCAATATGACATTGATCCACCCTTTGCAGCTAGAACAGCTTCAACTCTTCGGGGAAGGCTGTCCACAAGGTTTAGGAAGGTGTTTATGGGGATTTTTGACCATTCTTCCAGAAGCACATTTATTAGGCCTGGCTCTCAGTCTCTGGTCTAATTCATCCCAAAGGTGTTCTATTGGGTTGAGGTCAGGACTCTGTGCAGGCCAGTCAAGTTCATCCACACCAGACTCTGCCATCCATGTCTTTATGGACCTTGCTTTGTGCACTGGTGCACAGTCATGATGGAAGAGGAAGGGGCCAGCTCCAAACTGTTCCCACAAAGTTGGGAGCATGGAATTGTCCAAAATATCTTGGTATGCTGAAGCATTCAGCGTTCATTTCACTGGAACTAAGAGGCCAAGCCCAACTCCTAAAAAACACCACACCATAATCCCCCCTCCACCAAACTTTACAATTGCCACAATGCAGTCTGACAAGTACCGTTCTCCTAGCAACCACCAAACCCAGACTCGACCATCAGATTGACAGATGGAGAAGCACAATTCATCACTCCAGAGAATGCGCCTCCACTGCACCACTGAATCCACCATTGCATCCGACGCTTTGCATTGCACTTGGTGATGTATGGCTTGGTGCAGCTGCTCGACCATGGAAACCCATTCCATAAAGCTCTCTGCGCACTGTCCTTGAGCTAATCTGAAGGCCACATGAAGTGTGGATGTCTGTAGTGATTGAATCTGCAGAAACTATGTGCTTCAGCAGTTTACGTAGCCTACCACTTCGTAGCTGATTTGCTGTTGTTCCCAAACACTTCCATTTTCTCATAATACAGCTGACAGTTGACTGTGGAATATTTAGGAGCAAGGAAATTTCACCACTGGATTTGTTGCACAGACGGCATCCCATCACAGTTCCACACTGGACTTCACAGAGCTCCTGAGAGTGACCCATTCTTTCACAAATGCTTGTAAAAACATTTGCATGCCTAGGTTATTTTATACACCTGTGGCCATGGAAGTGATTAGAACACCCGATAATTTAGATGGGTGAGCGAATACTTTTGGCAATACACTCACCGGCCACTTTATTAGGTACACCTGTCCAACTGCTCATTAACGCAAATGTCGAATCAGCCAATCACATGGCAGCAACTCAATGCATTTAGGCATGTAGACATGGCAAAGACGATTTGCTACAGTCCAAACCGAGCATCAGAATGGGGAAGAAATGTGATTTAAGTGACTTTGAACATGGCATGGTTGTTGGTGCCAAACGGGCTGGTCTGAGTATTTCAGAAACTGATGATCTACTGGGATTTTCATGCACAACCATCTCTAGGGTTTACAGAGAATGGTCCGACAAAGAGAAAATATTCAGTGAGCGGCAGTTCTGTGGGCACAAATGCCTTGTTGATACGAGAGGAGAATGGCCCGAGCTGATAGAATGGCAACAGTAACTCAAATAACCAGTCGTTACAACCGAGGCATGCAGAAAGGCATCTCTGAACGCACAACACGTCGAACCTTGAGGCGGATGGGCTACAGCAGCAGAACACCACACCGGCTGCCACTCTTGTCAGCTAAGAACAGGAAACTGACGCTACAATTTGCACAGGCTCATGAGAATTGGACAATATAAGATTGGAAAACCGTTGCCTGTTCTGGTGATCAACGGTTCAGGCTGGTGGTGGTGGTGCAATGGTGTTGGGGATATTTTCCTGGCACACTTTGGGCCCATTAGTGCCAATTGAGCAACCAATCGTGTCAACGCCACAGCCTACCTGAGTATTGTTGCTGACCATGTCCATCCCTTTATGACCACAGTGTACCCATCTTCTGATGGCTACTTCAAGCAGGATAACGTGCCATGTCAAAAAGCGCGAATCATCTCAGACTGGTTTCTTGAACAAGACAATGAGTTCACTCTACTCGAATGGCCTCCACTGCCACCAGATCTCAATCCAATAGAGCACCTTTGGGGTGTGGTGGAACAGGAGATTCGCATCATGGATCTGCAGCCGATAAATTTGCAGCAACTGAGTGATGCTATCATGTCAATATGGACCAGACTCTCTGAGGAATGTTTCCAGTACCTTGTTGAATATGCCACGAAGGATTAAGGTTCCTGCAGCATGAAGTGAAAAATGCTAAGAAAAGAGCTGGGGACCCAAAGTACACTATCCCAGGACTGAGGAAACCCTTCTTTTTAGATTCACCAGGTCTGAGGAATTATGGATTTCACCAGGGCAAAGGGCCCCATTTATGGCCTCTGTTGTTTAGCTGATGCATTCCTACCCACAAAGCATCGCCTTTGGAATTTGCAAACAGACCTATATCCAAGAAGGCCAAAATTGACCATGATTCTCATAACTCTATATTCTAGGATAGTTACTGGCTCTTCAAGACCATTCCAAAGACACTTGGAATTATTCTACTAAAGAAAAGGATAAATTATAGCTAAAGAATACAAGATTAGCCTATCATGGAGCCAGCAGTATTCAGTTTCTGGAACATAACTAGACAATTCTACACTGTGCCTATCAGGACTGATGTTTGAACATGAAGATTAAATCCTGTCTCATTATTATGTGAACTCTGTGTTCCATATCAATGCATATATATTATTGATCATATTTCCCGTTTTACCATGTTATTCACTTATGAGACTAATATCACATCTCTTTTATTCTTATCAGTGTAATGTATATACATTCATCTGGTTATTGTTACTACTAAGTTGATTACCTCCTCAGCTCCAGTCAGGTGAGTTATGGAAGCCTGTTAGGTCATAGATGGCTTTGGAAGAGTGAATACTATTGAAGTGCCTTAACTAATATATCCTGACAAACCAATTCTTATTTATTCCTAAATGATGTACACACTTTTCCGTGTCTTATATGTAATTTAACTTTTTCTATCTTTGCCATGTTTCTGTCTTAGTTGTTGCATTGATTTTGTTTCCAACTGGAGGGAAATGCCTTAACTTTGAATATTCATATGCATGACTGCTAGTCCCTCCCTTCTCGCAACGTCCTTGAATCAATACTAAAACTTTGTAATCTAGTAAGAAAATTTAGTTGAAGTGGAAGTCAGAATTTAGAGTTGGAAAGAAGCCAAAACATCGCTACAAGAAATGTGCCTGGATTTCCACGAAAATGTCAACAGCAAGGGAATCCAAGAATCAAGTAAAGCCTAACATCTGTTTAGCCCATGAGTTTGTTTATACTCACGTAATTTGCTCTAACCTGTGTCGTAGATTTATCTTGCCTCCCATGTTTGTTTGAACAGACTTGTTTGCTGCCATTATTTATACTCACTATAGGAATAGCTATTCTGACCAAAATAGCGGGATACATTCTAGCCAGTTCTTTGCTTGCATTTCAGACCTAGCTTTTATCTAATTTTAGCATAGATGTAAGACACACCAGTATTTTCCAGTTAATAGTTTAATCCATAATGCATTTTCCTCCATTTTAATTTAGTTTAATCATTGTAGCTTTTGGGTTGGTTAACATTGGTTTAAACGGTCAGTGGAGTTTTCTGTTTAATACGGTCACGGTGGCTCGGAGGAGAGGCCACCAGAGGGTGCACGTGTGGACGCGTAGTCATGACAACGACGCTCAAACGCGTCCTAGCAACACATCCCTCCCCCTCTCACAATCACCACAATATTAACACCTGTTCACAATCACCTGTCACTATTTAAGCCCACAGGTTACGCCATCCAGTGCTGCACATTACCAGCCTACCCCTAAGGAGAGCACTCGATTAGGACTTCACCTATCTCTTCCAAGAGTGTGCTACATCTGCCTTCCTGCCTTTTGTTTATGTTCTTCGTTGCCGTTTGGCCTGAGTATTTTCGTTGTCTGCTATGGATAATAAATCCTTTAGCCCACAACCCCTGTCTCCTGCTGTCCATGACCAACCGTCACAAATAGTTTGTTTTCAGTTGGTTTGTTCCTTCCTCTGATTCAGTTAATAACTTGATTAACTTTAATCAAGCTATAACCTAAACCAAGTTTTTGACCTTATGTGTAGGCATTATATTGTTAAATTGTTGATATCTATTAATCAATCAAATTTGCATTTGTTCACTAAACCAATTACTGTGAAAAATATATTTCAACCAGTGGAATTGGGTCACTGCGCAGACTCTGAGCTTCACCTTCGGTAATGAGACTGATTTATCATCTCTTCATCTATTCCAGTTATAAAAAACATATTTCCCTGATATTTCAGGTTGATGCCCCTTATAATTATTCATAATTAATCAACATTGCTACAAGCCGTTGTGGAGGAAATTCTATGGGTATAGGTATTCTAAAACACCTTAGCCTAGCTATAATAAGGTCACATGCACATTTTCCTCAGGCTTGCACTATAAAGGACATGGCCGGAGCAACAGTAGCAGTGTATGATGTAATGGTAATAAATCTTGGGTTTTTCTAGGAGAAGAGCGACCAACCCAAATGTCATTGTATATGGTGATGGGAGTAATATATATAAACATAGACAAGTGTGTGAAGGGGGGAGACCCCTAACCAATAAAGCTTAAAGGATGACCCATAAGGAGCCACTACTTGAAATATAATAGTCATTGGCTCGGGAGTTCCGGTTGAGAGTTACGCTGTGCGCTTTGTTTGCCGCTTCTCGCTGGATCTTCTTCTATTTCACTTTTCTGCCAGCTTTACTACGCTGGACTTTACCTCGACTGCTCTGGTTTGGTTTATTCTGGACATCAGTTTTGAAATACTGCCGTAGCTTTGCTTGCTCTATGTTGCCATTTCTAACTTTTTGGTAACACCGGCAAATCACCGGCTAATGTTGCTAGCTGCGAGTCTGCCTGCATGAACCACCCCTGTGGCCCTGCTAAGACATGTGAATTTTTTGCATTCTTGTGGCCTTGAGCTATCAGTGTACATCAGTAGCGTAGGTTGCTGTTTGGGTGTCTGGTTGGTGTTTGGTTCTGCTTTGGATAACGTTGTTTGCGACTTGCTCTGTGGTGTTAAAATGCTGACCTCACGGCTAAGTGGGCTCGTGGTGTGTCTACTTTTGTCATCTCTTGGATTATTATTTTTTGACTGGGTGATGGAGGAGTTAACTGGCACTCCGAGCCTTTATCCTACATATTCATACTCCAGTGAGGACTTAGGAAGGCTGTGTTCTTTCCGCCGGCTTGATGCTCATACTTACAATCTCTGCTGCTCCATCGGCATCTCTAGATGACCCCGATATATACATCGTGACCGTAAATGTCAGACTTATCCAGCACCTCAGACTTTGTGTATCAATCATCCTGCAGTACGGATTACTGATCGTGGCTTTAGGAAACGCCCTGGAAGGGCACATCGTGGAGTGAACCATAGGTTTCTACTCGAGGTTCCTCGTTCTACATCGCTGCACCAGTCTGCTACATCGATTTCATCACATCGTTTATCTAACCTGGTGCTATTGAACTGTCACTCGCTCACAGATAAGGCTGCATTAGTCAATGAGCTTATCGACCAGCATCAGTTGGATTTATTCTTTTTAACTGAAACGTGGCAGGTGCCAGGTGCTTTTACTTATCTGAATGCTGCTTCTCCCCCTAATTTTAACTATCTGGCCTCACCTAGAAAAACAGGTAGAGGTGGGGGTCTGGCGGTTTTATTCAGGGACAACTTTGAATTTGTCTTTGTGCAACCCACAAGATGTTTCCTCCTTTGAAGTTATGGTTCTCAAGGCTCCTGGGTGTATCTTCATGATGGTTTATCACCCCCTGAAGAGGTCTCTGACTGAATTTTGTCTGAATTTGGGGAGATCTTGGCGTTCGCCAGTTCTCTCTCCTCCTCCATCATTGTTCTCGGTGATGTTAATATCCACCTCGACTCTGTCTCTTCTGCTTCTTCAGAATTTCTGTCATTGATAAGCTGTTTTTATTTAACAAAAAATGTTGACTTTCCGACTCATAAGAAGGGTCATATTCTGGACATAATCTGTTCTACGGGTGGGATTATTACTAATTTAACTGGACATTGTGTTGGTGTGTCTGACCATATACTAATCAACTCTTTTTCTCAACCTGTCCCCAAACCTTTCAAAAACTGTACTTACTTATCGTAATGTTAAGGCTATTGGCTGCAGGTTCACTATCTATCTTACACTGATCATCTGGCCTCATATAAAGAGGCACTAAATAATGCTCATGCATCTTATTATACTGATGTATTCAGTGCTGCTGGTCAGAATCCCAAGCTTCTGTATTCAGTGGTAAATAAGCTCATGCGCCCCCCATTAGCATCAAATACTGCCTCAACTGATCTATGTAATGCCTTTCTGAAAAGGTGTCAACCATTGTTGAGAATTACATTTTAATCCTTTTGATTTTGCTAGCATTCTATTACACTATTAGCATTATATTACATTATTAATTATTATATTACACTACTAATCAATTGCGTAGTATTAGGCATTGTTACTATTACATTATTAAGCAAACATATTCTTTTACATTATTAAACATGAAACAATCATATTCTTTAAGTGTCTGACAATCATATTCTCTAAGTGTCTGACAATCATATTCTACAACAATCATACTCTTATACAGTATTAACCGAGCATATTCTACAAAGTAGTGGGGTGTTAGAAACCCTTGTGTATTTCCACTGTGGTGAAGTGTTTGAGCAGGAAAGCATCGTTGGCCTTGGAAGCTGATAACTGCTATAGCGGTTATGAGGAGCGTAGAGAGCTTAGTTATGGCGGTAGCCCGTGGTATGGCAGGCCTGGGGAAACCGTCCACTAGTTTTCCGTTTTTTTGATAAGAACAGGAGCACATTCGGTGCCAGACGAACAGGCAGACAGCTACAGGGTTTCCAGCGAAGGCCAGCAAGGGTGGGGGCTACACTCACTTCTCCTATTTAGTTTAGGCTTTTATGTTATGATTTTCAGAGCTGCCCACTGAGCAGTGAGAACAGCTTAGGCTTTTTCGCTCTTACTGCGTGCTCTCCAGAGATCTCTGTATTTTATATTCATTTGTAATAAATACTTAAAAGACAATTAGACTGGTGACTATTTTCTTTTGCATCAAAGAACACGCTGCGCTGGGTAGAAGGAGAACAAGCGCAACAAATTGGTGACCCCGACGTGATGCAAGAGACAATTGGGAACGGTTTGGAACCATCGTCAAAAGACTGTTAGTTCATCTGAGCCGGCTCAATTCAAAGGTGAGCAGAAACCTGTTACTGCTAATTCTGCACATTGAATATGACTAAATTGTGATGAACTGGCAGCACTTGGGCGATACTAAATTAAATCCAGTCTTTAGGCTGAAAAGTGTTTATTACAAAAAGTATTACGGAAAAGTATGAAAGGAAAATAAAGGAATATATTGTTTAAGGAAAACCACAAATACAAAAGTAAAGGAGAGTGGTTTGGTTTCCGGAAAAGTAGGAAAGGAATATATGGTTTAAGGAATATATTGTGTAAACCACAAAAAACAAAGGTACTGGGTACCGGACAGTGGTTATTTATTGTCTTCCGGGTGTGGCTCACCCAGCCGTTCATCTGACGGGGTGACGGTGCGAGGAAGGGTCCCGCGAGCCAGGTGAAAGGCCTTGGGAACTGGGAGTCCCTAAATATTGTCTTCTGGGTGTGGCTCACCCACCCGTTCATCTGACGAGGTGACGGTGCGGGAAGGGTCCCGCGAGCCAGGTGGAAAGCCTTGGGAACTGGGAGTCCCTAAATACCACATTTAGGCCATAAATACCGAGATTGGCACATAAGGTATAAGAAAATTAGTTTTGTTTCCTGGGTGTGGCAAACCCCGATCGTCGACGAGGCGACGGAGACCGAGGCGGGGTCCTGCGGAAAAGCTGGGTTGGAGGCCATGGGGACGTCAGGTACCCCTAAATTCCAGTTTCGGACAAAAGAGACCTGAATTGATTGAGGGTGGTAAACCGAACGGTGAGAACTGAGCCCTTAAATCATTAGTAAGGTTGAAGACAACTAAACGTGAGTATCAGTGATTTTTTCAACATGTCTGGGGAGGAAATGCAAACGAGCTATAAACAGCTGGATGTAAAATTTGGAGCAGGTAACTGGCAATGGAAAACATTAGATGAACAGATTGCACAAACAAGCACTATGTTATATTTAATAGAAGATAACCCTAAACAAAGGGAAAAGACTAAAAAGGACGGTATAGAAAATCTGTATGTATGGGTGACCAAGGCAGGTAGAAAGGGGACAGAACGCGTGTGCTTGGGAGACAGAACGCGTGTGCTTGGGGTGTATCTATACGGGGGGCCACCCCAGGGACCCCAATATGGTACGTATATGCAACAAGGTTGGCAACAATACCCACAGCCAGGGTACAACAAAAATTTCAGGGGTAGGGGTCGAGGAAAGGGCAGGGGTGGTCGTGGTGGTCCTGGCGGTTCAGGTCGTGGCAGGTGGGGTGGATGCTTTGTTTGTGGGCAGGTCGGTCATTGGGCAAGGGAGTGTCCCCAGGTTGGTGGAGATCAAGGGAAAGCCGGCGGTCAGGTCGTTCCAGCACCGAACCCCTCTGCAGCCCCAGGTCCGTACCCCTGTGCAGCCCCAGGTCAGTACCCCTTTGCAGCCCCAGGTCAGTATCCCCTAGGAAATTGGGGAGCTGACCAGAAGGAATGATGGGGCCCAGATGACATCTCGGACAGCAAGGCCACAGCAGACCCTATGCTGTCCCTTACGGTCGGTTCTCAGAGACTCTCGTTCCTGGTCGACACCGGAGCAACTCATTCAGCGATCAACTGCACCGTACCAGATGAGTTGGTGAGCACCGATTCAGTGATTGTTAGAGGGTTCTCTGGGGAATCACAATGTCTGCATAAAACGATTCCAATGACTGTACAATGTGGCAAGCAGGCCATTAATCACAGGTTCCTGACTGTACCTGTTAATCTTTGTGGGAGAGACATTCTGATAAAGCTGGGAGCTACTGTGTTATGCAGCCCCTTGGGACTGGTGATAACGTTGCCGGATGGCACACAGATGCACTGTTCACAGGGAGCAGACAGCGGCGTGTATCTGATCTGTACTGACTGGCCACCCAAGGTCGACATCTGCTGGGGCCTCCTAGAACCAGACTCCTGTACCGCGGGGGTGTTCACTCCGAGTTCATTGGCTGGAAGCCGTGGATCACTTTGATTGAGCCCTACGCCCCACCACTCGACCCACTTAACGTTAATATGTTTTATGATCCAGTAGGGGATCTAGTTTATGGGGAAGAATTTGAGGAACAGTTAATTAATCAGGTCCGGGACATAGAGACACGGGGCATATACGTGGGTCCTGAAGGCGTGGCCGCACGTGTTAATCTGACCCCGGCACAACAATGTAGGTATATGATGAGCGATTGAGCTGCTCCATATATTTCCTAGGTTGACATTCGCTGAACCAGACTACACAATCCATTTCACTTAGAAGTTTCTGAAACACCCTCCTGTGAAAACGGAGTGCTGTTTCAGAAAAAAGGGGGAGAAAGGAAGGTGCTAATGCACCTCAGCGTCCGTCCCTCTAGACAGCACAGAGAAGCGGCACCCGCCATGCACACAGCATGCAGCGGGAGTTGCAAAACTAGTTCAGAAGACGGCACACATAGTAACAGGACATCCCCTACACATTCTAACCAGCCACAGTGTCATGGCATACGTAAACTCACAAATGTTTACACTCACACCACTCAGACAAAGACGGATTCAAAAAGCTCTGACGGCACCTAACTTACTGTTTTCACATGAAGGAATTAACATGGCGGATGGCATGTTACAGGGTCCAACACACGAGTGTGCGGCAGAAGTGTCAAAGACAGCGAAATGGAGACCAGATCTAGAAGGAGAGCCGATTCCAGGAGCAGAAAATATGTGGACAGACGGGTGTGGGTTCAGAGGTAAGGACGGCAGAGTAGAGTCAGGATTTGCAGTGGTAATGGAAACACAGGGTGAGGGAGATGAGTTCTGGACAGTACACTCAGAAAAACCCAGAGGGTTACAATCAGCACAGAGAGCAGAGCTACGAGCAGTCATAGCAGCTCTGAGATTGGGACAGAACCGTCACATAAATATTTTCACTGACTCAGCTTACGTAGTGGGAGTGGCACACGTAGAGCTAGGACAATGGGAACGAGCAGGGTACACAACACCTGGGTTAAAACCCATTAAACATCAGGAGGACATCAAAGAACTAGCGGAAGCACTCCTCTTACCAACTAGAGTAGCAATCATTAAATGTAAGGGACATCAAAAGGGGGACGGTCTGATTGAAAGAGGGAATGAAGCTGCAGATGCAGCTGCAAAGAGGGCAGCAGGCTACAAAACCATCGGGCTTCAGATGGTTTGCAGGGAAGAAGGAGGAGTGGCCTTCTCTTCCCACCGGCAGAGAGCTATTAGAGCTACAAGAGAAGGCCAGCCCAGAAGAAAAGACAGCGTGGGTCGATAAAGGAGGAGTTAAAGGTGAGGAAGTTTGGGAAGGACCAAACGGGAGACCCATCTTACCAGGTAGATTAATTAAGGCAGTACTCACAGAAGCACACGGGGTAGCGCATGTTGGCAGGAAGCAGATGAGGGAAATTTAAAACATTGGTGGCACCATACCTAAGCGACATGATAGCTGATTGGACAAAAAAGTGTGAAATATGCAATGTGCATAACAATGGCCCGACCCTGAAGCCAGGACCAGGTAAGTTTCCGGGTCCTAGAGAACCAGGAGGAGAGATTCAGATTGACTACACTGACATGTTGATACCGATCCGAGGTCAAAGGTATTTGTTAGTGGTAGTGGACAAATTTTCAGGTTGGGTAGAAGCATTTCCTACCAGAGCAGAGGACTCTAAGTCGGTCTGCAAAATGTTGATAAATCACTGGATACCTCACCATGGGTTTCCTAAGGTAATTCATTCAGACAATGGCACACATTCTACAAGTAAAGAGTTAAAATTTGTGGAACAGAGCCTTGGGCTCAGGCATAAGTACGGGTCAGTTTACCATCCCCAATCACAGGGCAAAGTTGAAAGGATGAATGGGAACATAAAGAATAAGCTTGTAAAGGTATGTGCACAAACAGGGATGAATTGGCTAGAGTCCCTGCCGGTGATGTTATTATGTATACGGTCTTCAGTGAACTGCGTAACTGGATTCACTCCGTTTGAGCTCATGACAGGGAGGAGTTTTCCGGGGCCCCAAAACGCGCTTGCGAAGCTGGAAACACCAGCGGTCCAATCACATAAGGAGTATTTCAAAGGACTAAAAAACATCTGTGAAGCCTTTTCTGTCCAGGTACGAGGAGAGGAGTCAGAATCAACGCCACGACAGGACCTGCCTGTCACTGAGTGGGTCCTTCTGCAGGTCATCAAAAGGAAGTGGTCAGAGCCCAAGTGGACCGGTCCGTTCAAGGTCACCGAGAGAACATCACACGCCGTCCGACTGAAGGGTAAAGGAGACACGTGGTTCCACCTCAGCCAGTGCAGAGCATCAGAGGCACCCAGAGCGCAGAGAGGAAGGAGCTCCCAAACAACGGGGCAGAATAATCCCCGGGAGCAGAGGCACGTCAGGGAAAGTCTACCCTGTCTCCCACGAGGGAAAAAGAAAGTATATACTTTTGTTTAAGAACATTTTTTATTCATGTACTAGTTTATTCATGTACTAGATAAGTGTTAAGGCTTGGCTTTGTAGAACATATAGGCTTCATTGACATATAGGCACATAGGGACTGTGGTAAGTGATTATTGTAAATATTGATTGCATTTCAGTAAAGGGGCAAATAGATATGTCAGTACTACAGCAGAAAGCTCACATGAATGAGTGGGATCATGGGCTAACGCAGGTTTGTATTATTATAATAATAATAATAATCTTTATTTGTATGGCACTTTTCATGCATACAGGCAAAGTGCTTTACAGATTAAATAAAACTAAACATTAACATGACGCAAAGATTAAATATAAATAATGTAATATAAATAATGTAATAAAGTAAAGTAACTTAGTAAATAGAATAGGAAATAGAATAGGAAACTATTAAAATAATTAGAACAACATTAAATGTAACTAAATAAAATAATGTAGAAAGTAAATAACATGGAAAACTAGTAGAATCACTACAACAGACATAGCTTAACTCAAAGCAGATCTAAACAGGACAGTTTTGAGACTCTTCTTGAAGCTGTGCAGGGATGAAACGTCTCTGAGCTCCTTTAAATTGGCTTTTAGGAATCACCAGTAGATTACTGTTTGACGACCTGAGAGATCTGACTGGAACATATCTAACTATCATTTCACTGAGGGCAGGACCCTTGCAGCAGCATTCTGAACTCGCTGTAGCTGAGAAATCGAGCTCTTTGGGAGAGCA
Source organism: Brachyhypopomus occidentalis (assembly GCA_020368025.1). Lineage (NCBI taxonomy): Eukaryota > Metazoa > Chordata > Actinopteri > Gymnotiformes > Hypopomidae > Brachyhypopomus > Brachyhypopomus occidentalis. The sequence goes on from JAGXOD010000037.1 coordinate 1,840,099, forward strand.
GATAGACAGCGTTACAATAATCAGGCCTTGATGTGATAAATGCATGGACAAGTTTTTCGCTATGAGCAGGAGAGAGCATATCTCGGACCTTAGCGATGTTTCGGAGGGGAAAATAAGCTGCCTTACGTGTAGTCATGATGTGGGACTTAAAGATTAGCTCATTATCAAAAGTGACGCCAAAGTTCTTAACATATTGTTTGGCTTTCAGATTGATTTGATTTAATTATTGTAATTTGTAATTTTTAATTATTGTAATAATAATTTGATTATTATTGTGGATGGCAGAACTTGTGGACACGGTTACCACAACAGTCCAAGGGACTGTGTGCCATGGTAAGGCTCAGAGCCCCAATCACTATAGTAGGACTTAGAAAAAAAAAAAAAAAAAAGATCAATGTTGCCGAGGTCTCTAGGCATAGAAGGGATGTAAGTGATCAGTTTGATCTTATGAAAAACACACCTACATATATTGATTCAATTGGAGTTCCCAGGGGAGTGCCTAACTAGTACAAACTAGCGGACCAAATAGCTGGAGGTTTTGAAAACATACCCCTGATAACAGCTATTTTCCCAATAACCCCGAATAAAAATGTAGACCGTATAAACTTCATACATTACAATGTTATGCGTCTCGCTAATCTAACTAGGGATGCCGTAGAAGGCCTAAGGGACCAGTTGGCTGCCACTTCACTTATGGCAGTACAGAATCGGATTGCGTTAGACATGTTATTGGCTGAAAAGGGAGGCGTATGTGTAATGTTTAGAGAATCCTGTTGTACTTTTATACCAAACAACACGGCCCCGGATGGGTCTGTGACCAGGGCTCTAGAGGGACTGACGGCGTTGTCAAAAGAGATGCAGGAGACCTCAGGGATTGATAATCCTTTGACTGGCTGGCTGGAATGGCAATTTGGAAAGTATAAGGCTCTTTTGGTGTCAGTGTTAACTTCGGTGGGCATATTTTTGAGTATTGTGATTACATGTGGATGTTGCTGCATACCTTGCATTAGAAGCTTAGCGGAGAGGGTCATTACTAGTATGTTAGAGAAGCGCAATTATCAGAATGGAGCTGTTATGATGGCCCTGATAGGTCAGGAGGAGGAGCATCAGACCCTTGAAGGGGAAACTGGATGGTGATCTCTTTATAGAGATCAAAAGAGGGTATTGTTGAGAATTACATTTTAATCCTTTTGATTTTGCTAGCATTCTATTACACTATTAGCATTATATTACATTATTAATTATTATATTACACTACTAATCAATTGCGTAGTATTAGGCATTGTTACTATTACATTATTAAGCAAACATATTCTTTTACATTATTAAACATGAAACAATCATATTCTTTAAGTGTCTGACAATCATATTCTCTAAGTGTCTGACAATCATATTCTACAACAATCATACTCTTATACAGTATTACCCGAGCATATTCTACAAAGTAGTGGGGTGTTAGAAACCCTTGTGTATTTCCACTGTGGTGAAGTGTTTGAGCAGGAAAGCATCGTTGGCCTTGGAAGCTGATAACTGCTATAGCGGTTATGAGGAGCGTAGAGAGCTTAGTTATGGCGGTAGCCCGTGGTATGGCAGGCCTGGGAAACCGTCCACTAGTTTTCCGTTTTTTTGATAAGAACAGGAGCACATTCGGTGCCAGACGAACAGGCAGACAGCTACAGGGTTTCCAGCGAAGGCCAGCAAGGGTGGGGGCTACACTCACTTCTCCTATTTAGTTTAGGCTTTTATGTTATGATTTTCAGAGCTGCCCACTGAGCAGTGAGAACAGCTTAGGCTTTTTTCGCTCTTACTGCGTGCTCTCCAGAGATCTCTGTATTTTATATTCATTTGTAATAAATACTTAAAAGACAATTAGACTGGTGACTATTTTCTTTTGCATCAAAGAACACGCTGCGCTGGGTAGAAGGAGAACAAGCGCAACACCATCTATCAAGAACTGTCGAATACCCCTGCTGACTGCCATTGGCCTATCATTTTCTCTCCATCTTTGTCACTTTCTTTGTCAAATTTCTCTCTGACTGACTCAACTTCTATTGTCAATATTATAGCTAACTCTAAGACTTCATCCTCTATAAATAACTCTAAGACTTCATCACCTGGACCCTGTTCCTACCCATCTTCTTCAACGTTGTGCTTCTATTCTTTCTGAAGCAATATGCCACCTGGTCAATCTTTCACTCACTTCTGGATATGTTCCTGTGTCTTTAAAAACAACAGCGGTCACATCCATTATTAAGAAACCTGACTTAGATAATATAATTACAGGCCGATTTCAAATCTCCTATCCTCCTAGGACCTGGCATCCACATGCGTGGACCTCACATTTTGGGTTGTCTAGACCACAATACTACATTTTGCGCTACAAGGTTCTGGTGTCCTCTTACGAGGCCGTTATACTGCCACTTAGTGGTGGCAGAAGATTACAGTTTTGATTTTGACAACACACCCAAACGTTCGGATGGGAACTCCCGATAGAAACGCCGACCAGGTAATGAAATTGATCAGATTTTGTGGTGGATTCTTTTTCAGGTATGTATAAAAGCGTTGAATGTTTTTTACGAATGTCAAATTTTACAAAAGTTAGCAACTTTTAACGAATTACCATGACGCTAAACATGATTTACACATATGTGGACTTGCGGACTTAGTTAGGTTAATGGACAGGACGTCATATATGCTAACAACATAATGCTAACAACATAACGTGAGAATGACGTTGTATTTTGGGATGTTTTAGGTAGAAAAATAGTTTACTACATTACAAGCAGATATAGGATGTTTTATAAATAAATTACATATTTTTTTAATTAGATTTTTTCTCATGAAGTTTTATTTTTTCTAGAGCGTTATTCTCTGTCACAAGCACTGGAGTTACTGGAGTTAATTAGTGGAGACAAGTCAGAGGTGGAAGATTTGTCAGACACTGATGATCTCGTGGGGGATACTGAATATCAACCCCAACAACAAGAGCCAAGGAGCAGTGAGGAGGACAGTAGTGGGTGTGATGACCCCATTCCACAGCCCTCTCAGCTAACCAGGGGACGTAAGCGTCACCGTGATGAATATGAAGGATATCGTTCAGATCGTGACATTGCCAGATCACGCACTCCTAGACGTCACTCTGGAAAACAGCAAGAGCAGGCTGATATCTCAAACAATGTCCCTGAAGAGACAACACCAGGACCAAGCCATCAAGAACAGTCCAAGGAAGGGCGTGGGATGCGATGGAGGGCTTCTCCACTAACACCAAATCAAGCCCAGTTTGAGCATGAGGAGGAAACTGTGCAGAACAGAGAGAGCTGGACCCCACTGGACTACATAGAACAGTATATTGATAAAGATTTAATGAATATGATAGCAGATTGTTCTAATGCTTCATCACTGGCTAGAAATGGAGCCCCACTCAACACATCAACTGATGAAATGTATAATTTTTTGGTGCCTGTATTTTGATGTCTTGCGTACCTTATCCTGCAATCAGGATGTACTGGTCTAAAACCTTAAAATTCCCTGCCATCACTGAAAAGTTCACACGTGACAGATTCTTCAGACTGAGGCGATCACTCAAAGTGCTCATTGATGATGATGTTCCAGAGGATCTGAGAGAGTGTGATAAATTCTGGAAGGTGAGACCATTTCTGAACCGCATTCTGAAAGGCTGCAAATCTCAGGCTCGACCACATGCATTTCCATTGATGAGCAGATTATTCCATTCACCGGAGCTTGTCCATGGCGACAATATCTGCCAATGAAACCAAATCCAGTTGGCATGAAAAATTTTGTTTGTGCAACACCAGACGGTATTGTGCTGGACTTTGAAATTTATCAAGGTGCAGATGCACTCCTTGAGCAGGTTGATGAACCAGGGGTTCTGGGTTTGGGAGGCTTGGTGATAGATCGTCTGTCTCAAACTCTGCATCCTAATACAAACATTTACTGTGATCGGTTCTTCACATCCATCAAAGTTATGGAACACATGATGAAGAAGCAGATGTATGTAACTGGTACAGTTATGAAGAATCGGGTCGCTGCAGCAGTACAGAAGCTACCAACTGACAAGAGAATGAAAAGGGATGGAAGAGGTACCTCAGCACAAGTTACCACTGAGGATGGAAAGATTTGTGTGGTGAAATGGTACGACAATAAACCAGTGTTGATGATGTCTTCTGTTCATGCTAGAGAGCCAGAAGACAACTGCCAGAGATGGGACAAAAAGCTGAAACAATATGTGACCATCTTGCGACCAAATATCATCCGTGAATACAACTCCAAGATGGGTGGAGTTGACCTTGCCGATAGAATGATAAGTTACTATCGCATGAGTGGCCGTACAAAGAAATGGACGCTGCGGATGCTAATGCACTTTACAGATTTGGCTTTAGCCAACAGCTGGCTACTGTACCGCAAAGACCTGACTGTATGTGGCACGCCAAAGAAGAACATCATGCAGTTCCTTGATTTTCGAATGGAAGTGGCCATGAACTTCTTGGCTCAGCATTCCAATGACATCTCTGACATTTCAGAGCAGGATGACCCAGACGTGTTAGTCCAAGGGAAAAAGCGTCCAGTCAAGGCAGTGCCCCATGTCTCGTTCCGCAGGAGGGCCAATGCACATCTGCCAGAGATGGTAAACATGAAGAATGCAGCGCGCTGCAGAGCAAAAGGCTGTTCAGGGAAAACTCGAGTGCGGTGTATTACATGCAAGGTGTTCCTGTGCTTACAGGGAGATCGCAACTGTTACACAGCATTTCACACATAGGTGTAAACATATTCCCACAGGGAAAGAAAAAAAATGTTTAAAGTAGCAGTTTTGGAATGTAAATAAAATGCAATGTTCATGCAATTGTTCAGAAATTTAAAAGAACAGTAAATAGAAAAATGTATGTTTTTTACTTTGTCTTCTTGTTGAAGAAGCACTACATATGAGTCTTATAGCTCAAAGGGACACAATTGCTGTTTCTACTTTTGTTTTGCACTCAGGCAAAAAATGCTGCTGTGTTCAGGCACAAAATAAATGTTTTGCACTAATTGCAACTTCATTGTGTTCTATCGAAATATAAAACGAAAGTCCTCATATGTGCACATCATTTTTCTCAGAAACTACATTATGTAAAAAGATAATTCTTTGTTTTTACACTAATCAGGTGCCAATTAGCCCAAATAACAAAGAGAAATAAAAAATGCATGCCAGGCAAGAGTTCGGGTCTTAGGAGGCTATTCATTTCAAAAGTTCTAGAAAAGGTCGTGGCTTCCTAGATGCTTGAATTTTTTAACTCAAATGAGTTATTTAAAAAATTTCAATCTGGTTTTTGTTTGCATCATAGCCCCGAGACTGCTCTTCTCTGTGTCCTAAATGACCTTCTCCATATATAGGTTGTGCCTCTGTTCTTTTGTTTCTTGATTTCACTGCTGCTTTCGACACAGTAAATCGTAATGTTCTTTTGACTAGGTTTACTGAGATTTGTCTCTCAGGAACCGTACTATCCTGTTTCCATTCGTATCTGACTTGGCAGGCTTCAGTTTATTTCAATTGGGAACCATACGTCTGATACAGTGCCCATTAAGTATGGTGTCCCTCAGGGTTCTGTCCTTGGTCCCCTCCTTTTTATAATCTACATTCTCCCCTTGGTTATATTTTTCATAGTCATAAGTTACATTTTCATTGCTATGCTGATGACACTATCTCAGCTTCAAACCAACAGCACCTTTTCCTCCACACCAGTTAAATAGTTGTCTTATTGACTTGAACTCCTGGCTTAGGGCAAATTTTCTTTTTTATAATTCTAGTTTATAATTATTGGCTCCAAGTCCACTGTTAACTCTTTCAAAAATCCTGCTCTCATTGTAAGTGATATTACAATTACTCCATCAGTCACTGTCCGAAACCTAGGTGTTCTTTTTGACCCTTTTTTGTCTTTTGAACCGCATATCAAGTCTCTGTCTAGGTCAGCATTTTTCCACGTATTCATCCTTTACTATCCCCTGCTGCAGCTGAGTCTCTGGTCCATGCTTTTGTCACTTCTCGTCTGGACTACTGCAATTCATTGCTCTATGGACTCCCCGCTAAGTCACTTAGGTCATTACAAATAGTGCAGAATTCGGCAGCACAGATTCTCACTTGGACTAAAACATCTGAGCACATTACTCCTGTTCTTGAGAGACTTCATTGGCTGCCCATCACCTTACGTATACATTACAAAGTTCTACTCCTCACATTCAAGGCAGTTCATGGCCTGGCTCCTAAATACTTACTCGACCTCCTAAAACCCTACAAGCCCTCTCGTAACCTCAGGTCTTCAGAAGCAGGCCTTTAAGTGGTCCCCAGGTTCAGGCTCAGCTCTATGGGTGGTCGTTCCTTCAGTAATGCGGCCCCCTTGCTCTGGAATTCTCTCCCTTTCTCTCTTCGCTCTACTTCTTCTCTTTCTCAGTTTAAAACTTTATTGAAAACTCATCTTTTTACCTTTCATTTTTCCCCTGCATCCGCCGCGGGCCTTGTGTAATTTGTTATGTATTTGTAAAGCGACCTTGGATTTTGTAAAGGCGGTATATAAGTTTAACTTATTATTGTATATCAGACTGTGTGTAATAAATGAGTATAATATGTAACGGCGGTGGGACTGAGCGGAGAGATCCACTGCGAATAGTAAGGGAAACTAAAAACCCAAATGCGGCGGAACGCGAGCACGCAAACACAACCCGACTCAGAAAATAAAGGAGAGCACGTAATAATGCACACAGGCACAACCGAACAGAAAAAACACAGAAAACTCAACGCGTAACAAAAGAAAGAGAAAATCTCGACCGTGAAAAAACGACGAGAGACCAACCAGGCGAAGCCCAACTGAAATAAAGCAGAAAACTCAACATGTAAAGAAATAACAAGCAAAACCAATAATCCAACCAAAGACGCCAGGGGAAGTCACTGGCCACCAGGCAAAATACTGCAAACAAAAAACCCTTCCCAAACAAAATACCAAAACGGATAGGAATAGACAGTGTGGGGGAAAACTTGAGATAGGCCAGTAAGCGGCACAGGAGATAGACACTCGAATAAGTAAAGCAGGAGAAATACTGAGAAAGAGGTGATGAGACACCAATATCACAGGAGACGTAGAAACCTGGCTGGCAAACGAAATGCATAGAGACCAAACGACTCAGCAGTGATCCACTGCAACTCTCTCCCCTAAGTAGTAAGGCAGACGGCTGCAGCGGATCACCGCTGATTACGGGAACCCCACCTAGAACCAGCCCATGCCCCCCCCCCCCCAGTGGTGGCCGGAGGAACCGCACTGGAGCCAGACCTTACATAATATACAAGTTTCACTTTTGGAATGGAAATACTAAAATAAATAAACTTTTTTGTGACATTCCAATTTTATGACCCGCACCTGTATTTTGGAGTCAGAAGTTTTTCTGCACATTAATTCTTCGTCTGTACCTAAAATAAAGAAAACTACTGTAGGGGGCAGAGCCTTTCCTATGAATCTCACTCTATGGCATAACATCTCTGCTAAATATGTATAGTAAGTAAGAAGCTTAGAAAACTCATTTCTCAAAGTACTAAGTGTAGGTTAGAATATATACCTAAACAACTTAATGAAATTCCATGCTATAAACAATAGCCTGCTTTGCAGGGGCCAGAGCCTTTTCTGTGAAGCTCTCACTGGCATTATATGGCATTATATCCCTGCTAATAAGAATCAGACAATGTCACAATGTAACGGAGAAAGCAAAGACTACTTCACCGATCACGACACAAAGATGACCTTCACTCGTAAACTGTGAGAAACTGACCTCATCTAATCCCTTAAAGTGTTTGGGAAAGGTAACAAGGAATGCAAGAAGGTTTTCTACCCATCACCTCTGCTCTGAGGAACTCATAGCTCACAATCACAACAATGGTCTTCTCTTCTAACTTTTAGAATCCTAACTTTATCTGATCCCCTAAGTGCTGGGGAGAGGCAATAAAGAATGCAAATGATGTTCTGGTCATGATCACCCTTCTCCTGAGGACACGAGTTCACGAACCCAGGAACGACCTTCTCGTAAATTCTAAAATCCAGCCTTATCTGATTCCCCAAGGTTTCAGCCCCAATTTGCCATCTCTTTGAAATTCCTTGTTAAATCAGTCTAAAGACACCAAACTCAGCAGCCTTCCAACCAAGGAAAGATTATTATCCTCAAAAACCCACTGTCCATTTTACCAGTTGTCACGATACTCTCTCTCTTCCTTTCTCTCTCTCTTCTCCTCGAAGACCCCCCATTCCCTGACAGAGGTAATGAATATTCAGTAATCAAGATCCTGTGGTCAACAGTGTAATTGACCAATAGTTGTACTACAATCACGCTCCTAAAAGTTAGTTAGTGTTTCTCATAAAGGAATATTGCTACCAAGTTCAAACTTAATTCCAACCTCCAAGAAAGATCTTAGTTCTATTTCTCAAGAAAGGTTAAGTACTTAACCTAGTTTGATGTCGTCATCATCAAAATTTGCTCTCATTCATCTATCTTTTAAGTCAATTTCATTTTCTTTTACTCTGTTAAAGTTAATTCTGTTCAGCTGACAGTTATTGATTTTAGTTTAACTTTAACCAACACAAAGTAACCAACGCAAACGAAAGTCTTACTGAGCACCTGCAAGCCACCGCGGTGACATCCCACGAAGTCTTCACTTTCCAAGAAAGTTGGGGGCAGCCTGAAAGAGGCCTGCTCATTGAAGTCTTAAGCCGGTCGTGAGAAAGTGACCTGGGTCGTATAAGCGCCAACTGCAAGGCCAAGATCCGCGCTCCAAGGAATAGCGTCGATTCAAATCCGCCTTCAAACTTTCGGCAGTTGACTGCCCACGGACGTGTTCTCCTGTCCTTCTACAAGTAAGACGTTATCACATGCTGTTTTGTGGTGCCAGTTTTTAATCATTTGCCTCTGAAAATTTCTATCCCTCCATAAGTTCTGGTTTAATACGAGTAGCGCTTTTCATTGTCCTCTGTCGAGAATTTTGTGCTCTTCCTAATTTCTTTCTGAGACTCCTCTTCCCTCCTTGGTACTACTCTAGTTAGAGAAGTATTCTGTTAACTATATAATCCATTCATAATCAAATGATAGTCAGTAGTTGTTTAATATTCTCCTTTGCTTTAGCTTAGTAGATTTACTTCCTTTGAGTCTCCCACGTACATGTTTTTGTGTATTTTCAGCGCGCGACTGCACTTTATGTTAAGTGTGACTAACCCTCGCCAGCATGGCACATGTGTTTGTTGTTTGTGTCTGTTGTTTATGTTTGTGTATTCATGTATCATGGAGAGTAAAGTAACTCCATGCAACCATAGTCTCTTCAGCTCTTACAGCCACTGTCACAAAGTTCTTCAAGGTAGGTACCATTCACACCTACAGCAAACCAAACCTAGGACTTGCGTGTCCAACTGGTTTGCCCCGCTCAGTGAAACACCCACTGAGGAACAAACTCTGGTCATAGGCGATTCTATCTTTCGGCACGTGAAAGTAGCTAATCCTTTAGGGGCTCCAGCGGTTACAGTCAGTTGTTTATCGGGAGCCAGAGCACCGGACATTAGTGGTAATCTTAGACTATTAGCTAAAACGAGATTTTCCAGGATAGTTATACATCTAGGGGCCAACGATATACATCTGCGGCAGTCCGAAGTGACTAAAGCTAATATTAAAGAGGTGGTTAAACTGGCCCAGACGATGTCCGATGCAGTAATTTGCTCTGGTCCCATCCCAATGCGGCGTGGCGATGAGCAATACAGCAGACTCGTGGCGTTAAACCATTGGATGTCCAAGTGGTGTAACGAAAATCATGTGGGCTATATTGATAACTATAGAATATTCGAGGGCAAGCCTGGTCTTTTAGGCAGGGATGGTGTCCACCCTACTCGGACTTTATAAACAATTTCAGCGATTTTGCAGCAAATTTAGCTGTATGTAGTGACAAAATAATAATGGTAGGAGACTTTAACATACACTTTGAGAAGGCAGAGGATCCGCTGAGAAGGGCATTTACTTCGATATTGAACTCCGTCGGCATTATTAAAAATGTCACGGGATCTACTCATTATCACAATCATACTTTAGATTTGATTTTGACGCTGGGTACCGACGTAGCTAACATAAATACATTTCCGCAAATCACAGCAATCTCCGATTACTTTCTAATTTCATTCGAGCTACATCTTAACCTGAATACCCGCCAGTCTCCTCGGAATTGTTTAAAACGCTCAATAAATTCGTCAACTGCAACACAGTTTACTGAAACCCTCCCAGATTTAACTACTTTAGCGTACTCACCAACAGATCCAGAGGAGTTAGATAGTTTAACCGACTGCTTAGAGAATACCTGTAGATCAGCTCTAGATATAGTAGCTCCACTCAAATATAAAAAGGTCAGACTTAAAAAGCTCGCCCCGTGGTACACCGACCAAACTCGTAACTTAAAACAAATAGCACGTAAATTAGAGCGGAAATGGCGATCTACTAAGTATTCCACTGTGCTTGGAAGGATATCCTTATTGAGTACAAAGGGGCACTCACTAAAGCACGCTCAGCATACTTAGCCTCACTGATTGGGAATAATAAAAACAATCCTAGATTTCTTTTCAGTACTATCTCTAAACTTACAAAAAATCTGCGCAGAACCTCAGATTCCAGGGAACCTAACTAGTAATGTCTTTATGGATTTCTTTGATAATAAAATAGAGAATATTAGACTAAATATAAATCCTTTTATAGGTAATCCATCTGGTCTGTCATCTGGATTGACTGATGTTGAACAAAATCTTGCATTAGAAGAAACGCCTGACGCTTTTCACCCACTCCCACAACCAGAATTGGAGAAAATAATTTCATCATTAAATTCTACTACTTGCACATTATACTCGATTCCCTCTAAATTGCTCAAAGAGGTTTTACCAGTTGTAATCAAACCTCTTTTAAAGGTAGTTAACTCATCCATCACAATAGGTCACATGCCCAAATCCTGTAAACTAGCAGTCATTAAACCCCTGATCAAGAAACCAAATCTTGATCCTAATGTACTATCTAGCTACAGACCCATCTCGAACCTATCATTTATATCCAAGATCATAGAAAAAGCTGTGGCCAAACAGTTATGCTTATATCTGCACAGGAACCACATATTTGAAAAGTTCCAATCTGGATTTAGGCCCCACCACAGCACTGAAATAGCACTAGTTAAAGTAACAAACGATCTCCTTCTTGCCTCTGATCAAGGTTATGTATCTCTATTAGTGCTTCTCGATCATAGTGCAGCCTTCGACACAATAGATCACAAGATCCTGCTAGACAGGTTAGAAAACTGGGTTGGAATCTCGGGTACAGCCCTTTCATGGTTTAATTCTTACTTAACCAATCACTATCAGTTTGTAGAGCTCAATAATATTCCCTCCAAATGCTCAGAAGTGAAATATGGAGTCCCGCAAGGCTCCATCCTAGGACCACTATTATATACATTATATATGTTACCATTGGGAATAGTTATAAATAAACATGGTGTCAACTTTCACTGCTATGCAGATGACACACCTGATGACAAATCCAGATTAGGAAAAATTGAGGCCTGCATAAGAGATATTAAATGTTGGATGTCGCTAAACTTCCTCCACCTTAACGGTTACAAAACGGAGGTTCTCCTTCTGGGCCCAAAGGCCACAAGACAGAAAATACCAGATCTAATGTTAAATCTTGCAGATTACCCCATTAGTCCTGACTTGGTAGCCAAAAATCTCGGCGTCTTATTCGACTCTGACCTATCATTTGATAAATACAAAGATAATACTACTAGGATAGTGTGAGTGAAAATCTAACATTTCGCCTTATTATATGCTTTAGTGCAGCTGTACTTCAGCATTCCTGAGTGATCTTTACCTTACATACACGTAAATCACATTAGTAATGTATAATTTCAGTCACTCTTGTACTTATGGGCAGTAGGCCTGAATCAAGAATGCTTTGGCTACGTAGCTATCCTTGCCTTCCTGGCGCCTCGGGTGTTTTCGAGAAGCCAATGTTCCTAGGATGGCCTCGCTCTTATCCACTCACGGGATGGACCCCTGACGTCCGAGCAGGTGTGCGAGGCGTGCGAGGGGAGAGGCCAGCGTGTGCATGTCAAATCATGTGTGGATTATGTCCTGTTTATCCAATCATATTGCTTTTAGCATTCTGTGATCAACGCATGGTCACCACGTGCACGTGTCATGTACATGGAAAATGATTATAAAACCTGAGGATTCGAATAGGGAGATTAGCTCTCTATTGCAGACACCTTGTGTGTATGTAATTGAGATCTCTGGATTAATCCATACTTGCTTAATAAATTCATTTTACTCTGTTATACCATTTCACCCAACTGCTTCTGACTCTTTTGTGCTCACCATTTTAAGGGTTTTACAGAATTTCAACGACAGATAGCTTTTCTACATCTCCATAACATTGCCAAGTTAAGAAATGCATTATCCCAGCATGATGCAGAAAAATTAGTACACGCCTTTGTTAGCTCCAGATTAGATTATTGTAACTCGTTACTGTCAGGATGCTCAAATAGGAATATAAATAAACTTCAAGTAGTTCAAAATGCCGCAGCCAGAGTTCTAACTAGAACTAGGAAATTTGATCATATCAGCCCAGTCTTATCGGCCCTGCACTGGCTCCCAGTAAAATTCCATATTGATTTTAAAATTCTATTGACTTATAAAGCACTGCATGGACTTGCTCCTGACTGCCTCCAAGAGCTTATTTCTTATTATGAACCCCTGCGTCCACTAAGATCACAAGGTGCTGGCCTCTTATTAGTTCCATCAATTAATAAGGTAACAGCAGGGGGAAGAGCCTTTTCTTATAAGGCCCCCCAACTATGGAATAGTCTTCCAGAATGTGTCCGGGACCCTGGCACAGTCTCAATCTCTAAGTCTAGGTTGAAAACTTACTTGTTTGGTCTAGCATTTGGTAATTAATGTGCCCCTTTAGATAAGGTTACAGATCTAGGGGTTCATGGGCAAAGGATTTTATGGAAAACTGGGGCACTGGTGCTGTCATCCTGACACTGCACGCGGTCACTCAAGTTTGTCTACGGTGCAGTGGATGGATGCCAGTGTGTCAGGATGCTCCCAAGTCTGTGTTACCTTCTGGTTCTGCCATTTAGCTAGGCTGTAATAATTTAATAGCCAGAGTCGCTGCCACACTCCAGAAAGGTTTAAATTTCCTTTGTCTAACATATCCCATACAGAACTAATTGTCCCTCTTTTTTCCCAATGGCTGCCAGAGAAATACCGGAACAAGGAGAGACAAGCCTTTCCCGTTACCCACCCCATACAAGCATCTAGGAGATGGTCTGGCTTGCCAGTGGATGTGCCGATGCCATGGTTGGATGTGCCATTGTTGCAAGAGGACGCGCTGATGCCAACTCCCACCAACTCCCACCTCCCACCTCATCATCTACTCTGAAGGGACTGTGACTACTCTGCCTGGAATTAGAATCATAACTACAGGTTTCTTCCTAAATTCCTGCCATCTTAGGGAGTTTTTCCTTGCCACTGTCGCCTTTGGCTTGCTCATTAGGGATCTGGACCCAAACAATTTGTAAAGCTGCTTTGTGACATGTGTTGTAAAAAGCACTATATAAATAAAATTGACTTTGACTTTGACTTCTAGAAAACTAGGATAGACATTCTTTGATTTTTTTTTTTCTCATTTTGCTGCTTAATTTTACAATGTTTATATTGTGGTATCTGTTGCCGACCAGAGGAGGATGGATCCCCATGAGTCTTGGTTTCTTTCAAGGTTTCTTTATTATGGAAGTTTTTCCTTGTCACTGTCACCTTTGGCTTGTTCACTGGGGGCTTGGACTTGAAGATGTGTAATGCTGCTTTGCGACAATGGCTGTTGTAAAAAGAGCTAGAACAATAAATTTGACTTGGCTTGAAACATCTATTTTTTTGGCAGCGTGTTTTCACCCCCATCTCCTCCCTGTTCTCCATAGCTCTTACTGCAGTTGCTCAACATGGGGTGAAGACCACCACTCTAGCCCATATTCTGAGTTCTTGTCCTACAAATTTGCTTTAACTCCTGAAACCATAATTTAATTAATTAAAACTGGTTTATAGAGTTAATAAACCTCAGAGAATGAGACTTACCTTAGATCAGCATCTTTGGAGGACAGGAAGATCCACTCCTCTCCTTCTCTAGCACCCCCTTCCTCCTTCACTACTCGTTCGATGGCCTTCCCCACCAGACCGCTGCCTCCTGTCACCAGTACACGCACTGGCTCCATGTTCACTTCCATCTGCTGGGCAAAGGAAGACAAGCTTGCTGTGACTGCATCAGTGCAAAGTAACAAGGGAACGTGATATCAAAAAAGACTTAATTGTCATTATATGATACATGTAATGACACTGCAATTGCTAATCCTTGGGGCTTTAAAAATACACATGCATCTAAAATCTACAAATACCCTTCCTGGTCCATATTCACGTTGCAAAGTATTGCCATTACCTTGTGTGTGCATACCAAACATTTATATCTCGGTATATCATTATACATTTTTTTTGTGTATGATCTCTGCCCATGTTTTGCTGACCTTGCTTTTGCCTTGCCTTGATTTGGATACCTTTGATATTTTGGAAATTCTGGATTTTGGCATTTTGCCTGTCTGTGTTATGCCATCCTTGCTTAGACTGTCTGTATATCTTACTAAAATACCTGCGCATGGATCCAACTCAGTCTCATGCTTCTGGCTTGTTACACTGGGGCTACAAGCTTTCACATACCTGTCATGCCTGGCCCTGCCCCCACCTGTCTGCTATGCCCTTGTTTTCATTTTCTGTGTGCTTTTGTTATTATTTTACTTGTTCATAACTGTTCATCTGTTACTCCACCCCTTGTTAGTGTTGTTATCTGTCTCTGGTTTAGTTCCATCATTATCTCATGCATTTATATGTTATGTTTTGTCTTGTGCCATTTGAATGACAAATTATATGTAGGGTAGGAAGAATGGATGGATCTACTCCACCAGAGGCAGTGAGAGCTAGAAATATCTTCTAGGGAAGGCAGAGAGCATACAATAACCTCTGGGGCAGAGTTCATGACCCTGTGCAGTAGGGTTGTGCAGTAGGTTGTGTGGGTCATTTATGACCCACCATAGCGATGGATGGTAACCATTGCAATGCCACGCCCACTTTTTTGTTTTTCCACAAAAAAAGTGCGATGGCACTTCTCACTTCATTGAAAAGATTGGGTTCAGCTGTATTAGAAAAATATTTGTGGCCTGGCAACTCATACTGCCTGTCAAACGTGTGTAGCATGGCCTTGAAAGTGGGTTTCTCCACCGTGTTGAACGATACCATTTCTTTGGCCAGGTAGCGAGTTACAACACCTGGCAGCTCCTTCCACCGGTCACTGTCAGTTTTACATTTATTTATATCTTTTGGCAGTCCATGCTCATCTGGTTCAAAACCAAAGAAATTCTAAATAGGCAAAGTGGTGACCTTCATTCCAACCAACTCCTGCGTCATGGTAGGTTGCCAACTGTTGAAATGAAATGCGCCTCTAACGGAATTAAACTGACACTTTTAATCGTTTCCATTCAAGCAGGATGGAACAGCAGCTTTTTATAACGCGCAGCGCGCCAAAGCGCAAGAGTAATTGTATTTGAAAAATAAAGTATATAGTTTTAAAATGTATTACCATTAAATTACCATTATTAGTGGATAATTTTTTTATGCTGGCCTAACTATTTATTTATTTAGTATTACAATTCATTCATTCATTCATTATCCGTACCGCTTATTCCCGCTAGTCGGGGTCACGGGGGGGCTGGAGCCAATCCCAGCATCTCCGGGCGAAGGCAGGGTACACCATGGGCAGTTCGCCAGTCCACCACATGGCCAACACACACACGCACACTCACACCTACGGGCAATCTAGAGTGGCCAATCAACCTAACATGCATGTCTTTGGACTGTGGGAGGAAACCGGAGTACCCGGAGAAAACCCACGCAGGCACAGGGAGAACATGCAAACTCCACACAGAGCAGCCCAGACCGAGAATCGAACCCAGACCGCCTTGCTGTGAGGCGACAGTGCTAACCACCACGCCACCATGCCGCCCCCTAGTATTACAATTAAGTAGGCTAAATCCTCAGGGCACGGGTCATTCAAAGGAAGGGTTTTTTTTTTCTTCTTACACGTGACCCCCCCCCTCCCACCAACGATATCATCTGTAAATCTGTTTCACTGTAAACATCGTCATCTGCCAATTAAGCAGACATTGCCCAACCCTACTGTGCAGTGCCTTCCAGTTGGTGGCTGAATATCTGGTCCACCATGCTTTAATGCAGTAAGGTTGAGACCTGACAGAAGATCACCAGCAGGTTATGGTCTAATTTATTTTACCTTAGGATTCTAAGAACACGTAGGTATTGCTGGACATTCCTTCTCACTGCCATTGTGGTAGTGGACAATGAGAGCTCCTCAGAAATGTATACAGTAAGAAAATGGCACTCTCACTGGTGACATAGAGGGGCATGGACCCATTCATGATAATTTCCTTGGTTTTCACTGTGTTTAAGAATCATGATCACGTGTGTAAAGGTATTAACAAGCAGTTACAGAAAAAAGGATGCATGTGACATTAATCATGTCCCCTGCTGCAGTAGAGTGAGGGGTAATATGTAATGCTGAATGGCAGGTAGTTACTGTAGGTTGGTACTTGTGCATCAGTACAGGGAAATGTTTATTTATTTGTAGCACCAGTACATAAATCTGACATGCCAGTGTGACTTCGGTCACAAGAGACGGATGAAGACTCGTAGCAGGCTCACAGACATTTATTAATAAAGACAAGTGCAACATACTGTAGCGTCGGTCCAATAAGTGTAATAGGGGACGTCACTACCCACAAGCACCCGCGGCCCCCCGGAAATGTTTTATTATGTTTATGTTTGTGCGCATTTATGAGTCTCCCTACAGTGTGTGTGTAATGTCGTCGTGTTGATGCTATGCCCTTTGGTTCTGTGTGAGGTTAATGCTGTGTAATTGCTCTCCTTCTGACACAATTCACTGGTTGAAGCGAGAATAAAGGCTGCTGTCAGTTGACATAGACAACAACTGACTAATTAACTAAAGATAAGACACATGTTTATATACACAACACATAATGGGAGCCAAGTGTAACCTAATCCTAAGAGCTAGTTAATGTGAGTATCCTGAGATTTTATATACGCCTAATAGAAAAAGCAGGCTTTAAACGGTTATGGGATATACCAGTCATTAAAATGATTTATGACTTATTAAAAAGTAATTAACTCCTCCCTTCCCCACCTCCTACAAGTTCAAAACTATCTCTTCTCATTGACCGAGTAATCTTTCCTTGTTGCACGTTGTCAGCTGACAATGTATGTGCGCGTGGTGAACTGACAGTAAAGAGTTTGCTAATAAATTTGTTTTAAAAGTAAACATTTGTTTTTAAAGTTTAACATCACGTTTGATGTCACAAATGTCGGTGGAATTGAAAGGTTTCGTTGAAGCGTTCCTTTTACAACCGCGGGGTGTAAAACATTCTTCTCCGGACAACGTACTGATTGATATAAACAAGTGAAAACATCTACGTTATAAACGTATTTTGAAGTTGATCCATTTTGTTGAGTAAAACTGAACACTTCTCTCTACATGCAGAGTTTGTTTTGGTGTAACTGTATCTTTGAAGCGTTAACTTGTCAGCCCTCTCAGACAAAAACCTTTAGTGAACGTTGGTTTATTCAGGATATTGAGGTACGTTTGTGTTTGGATTCATTGAGCAAGCAGTTTTGTGTGCAGTTTCACCAAAGAGTCGGATACTGCCCAGAGTTTATTGAGCCCCACCGGGCTTTCTGAAACAAAGACGCCCCAGTCAGGAAGTTTATGAGTGCGGTTGAGAAGAGGTGCAGTATGGAAGTTATTCTTTGTCAGTATTAAAATGAAAATGTAATACGCAAAATGACAATGTAATCCTAAATTTGCATTTACATGTTTCACTCATACAAGAAACTTTGAGCTCAAAATTCTAATTTCAATGCAGTAATTCCATTTACATTTGCAATTTGGTAGACGTCTATTCATATTTCAATTGCACATACATTTTGATGCTTTATATGTGCCTTAATTTAAATGAAAATGTATTTCCCGATTTGAATGATCAAGTTTCATGTGATCATTCAATGGTTATATCAAATTTATAATTAAAATGTTATTCACTTAATATGCATTTGCATTCCGTGATAATGCCTTTGAAATGTCATTTTCAACCTCACCACCACGCTAAAAATATGTCAAAATTCAAACGTTAAAGGGGATATAGCGCCTCGGGCTAAGAGAATGTTTAAAGCTTGACGGAGGGATGCAAGCGAGGGATTTGAATATTTGAAAGTCTATATGTCACAGTCACATAAGTCACAGTCAGTATGGGCAATGAATATGTTTTTGTTAGTCAGAGAAAAAGATGATACACCAGCCTGCTCTGGCGATCTGAACAGTTTTATCAGCTTATCTGTTAAACAGCTGAAGCTAGTTACATATTTTTAGACATGTTGTTTATTATGGAGAGTAAAGAATCTCCACAACTCCACTCGTGTCTTATTCACTCTCTCCCACCATTACAGTAATAGACATGAGATTTACCCCATTACCTTTGGAAAGAAGTGCTCTATAAAACATTTATTGTTCTTGTTATTGATGTTCCTGCTGTTGTTCTCGATGCATAATAGCGTTAGATTATTGTTATTATAGATGTTCAAACATTTGTCAGCTAGATATATTGGAACAGATTTGTATTAAAAATTTATTAAACTGTATAAAATTAGATATTCAATATACCTGAAAAACATTATACTTTTAACCTTCATCATTTTAATGGTTATGTATTTAATAATAAGTAATGATGCCACCGTTTGAGGTGTGATTTATGACAGTTAACACTGTTACCTGATTTCAAATCTTTCTGCTTATACTCACATTAACTCTGTTAAGCTAGTCTATGACTTTGCTGTATAATTAA
Organism: Brachyhypopomus occidentalis; assembly: GCA_020368025.1. Taxonomy (NCBI): domain Eukaryota; kingdom Metazoa; phylum Chordata; class Actinopteri; order Gymnotiformes; family Hypopomidae; genus Brachyhypopomus; species Brachyhypopomus occidentalis. The sequence goes on from JAGXOD010000037.1 coordinate 1,859,171, forward strand.
GCTTGATGTCTGAATTGGTTTCTGATATATTTTAAAGAACTTAATTAGATTAATTAAAGAAATGAAGTTAATTTAAAAAAAAAAAGTAAAAGTGTACAATAAAACAATGAGTTTTACCTTTTTCCCTCAGTAAAAATACTCTTCAGGCAAAAAGTCCACACATTCCTCTAGGAGTCTTCTTTAGCAAACTATTATAATAAAACCACAACAAACTTTTTAAAAATATATATAAAAACAAAGTTTTTAAATTACAACTCATACAGACCAGACATGTGTGTACCTGGAGTGAATGACAAACTGACAAATGTGGATCAGACAATCCTAGGGAGGGATGAAATATGTTGGACCTGTATTTCTCAACAACGCAGGTTCACACTGAACACAATGGACAAAAAAAAAAAGGCAGGGTACACCATGGGCAGGTCGCCAGTCCACCACATGGCCAACACGCACACACACACTCACACCTACGGGCTTACAAACATAATAATAATAACAAAATATAATAATACACACCCGTGTTATTGGGTCATCAAGAGATTGAAACAAATTTTTTAATTTTTCAACAAATTTCTTCAACTGAATTTTTAAACTCTGAGAGTTTTAGCAGTCCCAGTAAGCTACTGTCACATTGTGTTTGGGCATAATTCATCATATTATGTTTCTGATACTCCATCCTTGTGGTCTGCTTAAATTTGCATACCTGTACTAAATATGGACACCTGTACTATTCACCCAAACTTGCACCCGTGACTTGTTCCTGCATCATGATGCTGCTATTTGCTTGGTTCTCGGTCTGCAGTGCATGCGTTCGCACTGTGTATGATCGTGGGTTTCTTCTTCAGATTAGATATGTGCTTGCGGATGTCCGGGCCTGCAAGAGGTTTATCCCCAGTTTTTCGCATTGTCCTGGGCGTATGTTCCTTGTCTGCCATGTTGTGTAGGTAGACAGAGGAAACGGTGAAGGAAGCGATGTAAACACTCTGACGTTTGGACTAAACTCAGATCGCTGATCAGGGACTCGGCTAAGTCCCTTTTTATCACTGGGGACTTTGATTTCAGCAGTGGATCACAGTGGAGGCTTTATGCCCACTGATGCTCTCTGGAACCGAGATACACTATATTGCCAAAAGTATTTGCTCACCCATCCAAATGATCGGAATCAAGTGTTCCAATCACTTCCATGGCCACAGGTTTATAAAATTAAGCAGACTGTTTTTACAAACTTTTGTGAAAGAATGGGTCGCTCTCAGGATCTCAGTGAATTCCAGCGTGGAACTGTGATAGTGTAACGTTTAGCTCTGCCCTCTCCGTCCTGTCATGTCTCTGCTTTGTTTTTCCTCGTGTTCTTGTTTGGGTTTTTCTCTGTGTTCCCCTGTCAGCTGATTCCCACGCCCCTTGTCATTGTCTGCACCTGTGTCCAGTTTAGTTACCTTGTTTAGTCCTTTATTTAAACCCTGTGTTCAGTCTTCCTGGTTGTCAGTTATTGTTTCTCTGTATGTTCCATCTCCATCACTCACGGTTCCCCTCTGTTCATTCTACTCTCCCATCTCCTGGTTAGTTGTTGGTTACGCGTCGCGTCTCTGTTTATTAGTTCTGCTGCCCTGTACTTACCTGTCTTTGTCACTCCGGTTGTTTGTCTTCTGCCCTCTCTGTGTTCTCTGTTTGTTCTTCAGTTTTTGGTCATCCCTGTTCCCCTTGTTATTGTGTATGTATTTGGTTATCTGTCTCTGTATGCCGGTGTTTCACGTAAATCCCTTGTTATGCGGATTACTTTAGCCTTCTGTGTTCATCCTGTTCTGTTCGCGCTATTTGCGTTGATTGTGATATTTGTAGTAGCTGTCTTTGTTAGTGTTAATAAGTATTTGTTCTTAGTTCTCGTCGTGTCTTACTTCTTAGCTGTGTCTGTGTGTGTAAACCCCATAGTTGCGTTAGTTCCCTTTTGCTTGGTGTTGGTTTGTTTTGTTTCTTTAATAAATCCTCTTTCAGAGTCCTGCATTTGCGTCACAACTAGTATGTCAGCTAGTACGTTTCAGATAGGATGCCACCTGTGCAACAAATCCAGTCGTGAAATTTCTTCGCTCCTAAATATTCCACAGTCAACTGTATTATAAGAAAATGGAAGTGTTTGGGAATGACAGCAACTCAGCCACGAAGTGGTAGGCCACTTAAACTAATGGAGCGGGGTCAGCAGATGCTGAAGCGCATAGTGCGAAGAGTTTCTGCAGAGTCAATCACTACAGACACCCAAGCCATACATCACCAAGTGCAATGCAAAGTGTTGGAGCACACTGCCAGTAGACTCTAGAGCAGTGGAGGCGCATTCTCCATCTGGCAATCTGATGCATGAGTCTGGGTTTGGCAGTTGCCAAGAAAACAGTACTTGTCTGACTGCATTGTGCCAAGTGTAAAGTTTGGTTCAAGGGGGATTATGGAGTGGGGTTCTTTTTCAGGATCTGAAAGGACCAAAACATTTTGAACAATTCCATGCTCCCAACTTTGTGAGAACAGTTTGTAGCAGGCCTCGTCCTGCTGTTCTAGCTGCAAAGGGTGGACCAACGTCATATTGTGCCTTATGGATTAGGAATGGGATGTCACTTAAGTTTATATGTGAGTCAAGGAAGGTGAGCGAATACTTTTGGCAATATAGTGTATCCAATATTTAGAGCAACAATTTTATCAGAGCTGTATTTCTGAAATCAATCAGTTTTACTTATTTACTTTATATATTTTTTTAGAATTACTTATTCCATTTAAAATCCAACCACGGGATCTGTCAGAATAAATACCCAAAATAATCCTTTGTCGTTGTTTTTTTTTTTTCGTCACGTCAGGCTCCACCCCCCATCTGTATGTCAAGTCTGTCATGTTCCATGTGCTTCTGTTTTCATGCTGGTTCTGCCTGCCTGGTATTTTGTAACCCCATCACTTGTAATTGATTCCATGTGTCCCTGTGTTTGGCCTTATGTGCTTGCTGGTCTTTCTTTTGAATGCAACCCTGGTTTTCATGTTCGTGTGTGTATTCTGGTAAAGTTTATTTGGTTTATTCTTTGTTTTATAATGTCTAAGAGATCTTTCTGTGTTGGGTTTGTTTCTATGTCTGACACCTCCCATTATGACCATGGACCGTGTTACTGACCCTTCTCTTGGATTTGCCCTGAATAAATCTCTCTCCTCTCAGCACTTGCGTCCGCCTCATAGTCACTCCATTACGCCACCGGAGACATTTACTTTCATTATCAGATGCAGAGAAGCTGGTCCACGCTTTTGTCCCATCAAGATTGGACTACTGTAATGGTCTTTTCATTGGATGCTCTAAAAAGTCCCTCCAACTCGTACAGAATGCAGCAGCCAGAGTCCTAACTAAGGCTAGAAAATTAGATCACATTAGTCCTACTCTCTCGGCGTTACATTGGCTCCTGGTTAATTATCAATTTTAAAATTCTTCTGTTGACCTACAGTATAACGCGCTAAATGGTCTTGCCCTGCAATATCTGAGTGAACTTATTGCAAACCATAAACCATCTCATCTGCTGAGCTTTCAAAATGTAGGACTTCTCTTAGTTACGAAAATTAGCAAGACTACAGTCGGGGGCCCCTCAGTTGGTCTTCCAGCTCCAATCCGAGATTTTGACACAGCTCCAATCTTTAAATTTAGACATAAGACTCACCTATTTAATCAAGCCTTCAGTTAATGTACTACAGAATTTTGGTAATCAGAGATGCTGATGCTGTCATCTAGCCATGTTAAGAAATCCTCCATAACAGGACTGAACGACTACAGGCCTGTTGCTCTAACGTCTGTGGTCATGAAGTCCTTTGAACGACTGGTGCTGGCCCACCTGAAGGATGTCACAGGACCCCTGCTAGACCCCCCTACAGTTTGCCTATCGGGCAAACAGGTCAGTGGATGATGCAGTCAACATGGGTCTGCATTACGTCCTACAAGATCTTGACTGCCCTGGGTCATACGCAAGAATCCTGTTTCTTGACTTCTGCTCGGCGTTCAACAACATCGTCCCAGACATTCTGTCCTCCAAACTCTCCCAGCTCACTGTTTCATCTGCCATGTGTCAGTGGATCACCAGCTTCCTGACGGGTAGGAAACACCAAGTGAAGTTGGGGAATGTCATGTCCTGCACACGGACTGTCAACATTGGTGCCCCTCAAGGCTGTGTTCTCTCCCCACTGCTTTTCTCTCTCTACACTAATGACTGCACCTCTAATGACCCGTCTGTTAAACTTCTGTTTGCAGATGACACCACTGTCATTGGACTCATCCGGAATGACGACGAGTCTGTATATTGGCAGGAGGTTGAACGGCTGGTTCTCTGGTGCAGTCAGAACAACCTGGAGCTGAACACACTCAAGACTGTAGAGATGAGAGTGGACTTTAGAAGGCACCCCTCAACACTGCTGCCCCTCACTATCTTAAACAACCCAGTGCCAGCTGTAGAGAATTTGATGGGTACCACCATCTCCCAGGACCTGAAGTAGGAACCCAACATCTCCTCTATCCTCAAAAAAAGGCTCAGCAGAGGATGTACTTTCTGTGCCAGCTGAGGAAGTTGGGTCTGCCTCAGGAGCTGCTGAGCCAGTTCTACACCGCAGTCATTGAATCCACCCTGTGTACATCCATCACAGTCTGGTTTGGAGCAACCACAAAGCAGGACAGGATAAGACTGCAGCAAACAGTGAGGACGGCTGAGAAAATCATTGGTGCTTCCCTGCCCTCCATTCAGGACTTGTACTGCTCAAGATCCAGAAGACGGGCAGAGAAAATCATTACGGACTCCTCGCACCCTGGTCACAACCTCTTTCAGCTTCTCCCATCTGGAAGACGCTACAGAGCCCTGTCCACTAAGACTCTCAGACACAGGAACAGTTTTTACCCTCAGGCCATCACATTCATCAACAGCTGATCACCATCATCAGCTATGGGCCATATTTATTTACAATTAATATATAACTACCATTATTCACTTCACATGTTTATAATTGTTGTGACTATACAATATTTAATCTGGTTATTATTGTATACTGCTATTCTGTGAATAATACTAAAGCACACTGTATAGTAATCTCATTGTATAGTCTGTATACCGTGTATACTACTGTTATCTGTTTACTGTCTGTAAATTACACGTTAGTATTTGTATATTGTCTAGGGAGACAAAAACAGCTGGAAACAAATTCCTTGTGTGTGTAAACATACTTGGCCAATAAACCTGATTCTGATTCTGATTATGTGTTCACTCAAGTTGTGACAATGATTTCGGTGGAAATTGAGTGATTTGGGCAATGTCCAGGGAAGAGTTTATTAAATTGAATTAAGTTCTATTACTTCAGGGAGAATTTCTTTGAGAATGTGTGTGGAGCAACAAATCTAGTAAGCAGGCTTTAGACTCTTAAGATTTAGAGTATGAGATCAGAGATGTTCGTTCAGGCTCTTGGATAGGAGTAAATGATTCTAGTGCCTTTATTGTGATGGTTGTTTTCGATTCCTATAAATGCCCAATGTCAGAGAAATACTCTGACTGTTATCTTCATTGTGCTTAATTTTATAACTGAAGAAATTCATTAACTAATTAATACTATGTAACGCATAGATAAATACTGGGGAGAGGAAACCGTGCAGTTTATACAGGTTTCACCTTCAGTAGTGGTAGTTCCAGTGAAATAAGTGACAGTGACTAATGCTTCAAACAAGGGCGGCAGCACCCTAGCAGGGTGGATACTGTTCCTCCCTAACAGGCCAAACATATCTATGTTGGTCTATGTAACGTGGAGCTGGTTGAGGCAGGATGCATGTGCAGGGTTTGTTACAATAAACAAAACTACGAAGAGAACGCAAACATTGAACAAAGGCAAAGTGAGCAGCACTAACGAAAGATAACCAAATAACACTATTTGAAAACACTGACACATCGCCCTAGTGAAAAACAAATGTACTTAATTATATTTAAAATATACTGAAATTTTGAGAAGTATGTTGTAAATGTGCTAGCCAATTCATGTACTTACTTAAAACATGTTAAAAATATATTAATTTAATGCTTTCATCAAATGCTTGGAAGTATACTTTGATCACACTTTTAAAGTTATAATATAATTCACTTCTTATAAATATATTTATATGAAGTATACTTTTAGTTCCTTAAATTTTTATTTCCAAATACACTTTTTAAATATTTTTTGCAAAGTGTATTAAAAAAAACCTAAAACAGTAATTAACAAAATTAACTTTTTTAATTTATCAAACTTTTGTAAATTATCAAAAAAAACATTTATTGTTATATAAAGTTTAATTTATTAAGAAGTGAATTTTATTACCTGTGTTGAAATGCTTATTACCACAGTGTTGAAGTATTACATTAAAAATATTTAATTTAATTTCAATGTTTTTATGAGGAAAATAATTATATATTGAATAATTCTCAGTTCATTTTAGATACTATTTTGTATAATTGTAATGTAATTTACATTTTAAATTATGCTGTAGTCATGTGATACATACATGAGGACCTTTAACTTTAATCTGTGCAAAGTGCATTAGATAAATGTAAAAAATTAAAAATAAAAGTACAATTATCAACTAACTAAATACATTCAAGTGTGTTCTTAAGTAAGTAATCAGTTTATTTCTTATTTCAACAGTATTACAGACCAGTTTGACATCAATTTATGCAAATATTATTAATAAATAAAAATATTCACTTCAGCAGACAGGACAATTTGAGATCATTGGAGAAAGAGAAATGTGGAAATGTGGCTGGTTTACATCATTACATTGTTTGCTTCCATATAATCTTTAATCTTTTCACCTCTACAGGAGGTTTAATGGCAAGCAACTGTTTGTTTATAATACTTGTTTTTGTGCCCAAGTACCAGTCTTTCTCATGGTGCTTACTATCTAGCCAGAGAGATGCAAGCTGTCTAGTGGTCCCTAAACAGACACCGTGTTGGTACTCAGGAACGAAACCTGAGATAATGTTAAAGTTCACAAGCTCCATCAGAGGGGATGGGCCTTTCACACCCATTACTGGTTCAGCAGGTGTTGCTAACATTGCATGTTCAAAATGGTCTTGCTCTGTCCTAAGCGATGGTTCTGGTGTTTTCCAGACATATGGGCCACCACCAGTGTGCAGGCAAAAGTCACAGCCATATTTGCCATTGAACTGCTTCATGTTTTTTAGGAGGGGACGCGCAACAGAATCTGCAGAACATAGCAGTGAATGGACTTTACTTGTGTGCTCTCTGTTTTCAGAGTCTTTCTATTTAATTCCTCTTTGTTCCAGATCTTTGAGCTCTGCCACAAAAGCAGTCAAGAATGCGATCATATTTGGTTTGCTCTCACCAAACCATAGGCATGGGATGCATATATTAGATTGACGATCTTTTGGAGAAAGTTCTATGATTTGGCACTGAATAGGCCATATCTGATAATTATTACTTTCAAAAACTGGAACTCCATCACAGTTCCAAATCAGTGAGATGTCATCAACTCCTATTTTGCCACTCATTTTCAGGTTTCTATATTCTGCTCCACACTGTATGTCACAAATAATTCCTGTTAATAATTGCTTTTGAATGTTTATCTTGTGTTTCTCTAAAATGTCCACTATCTGGCTTGCAAGACTAAGCACAAGAAAATAACATCCAACTCTTAGATTATAGTCAATGTCAAATTCATTTTTACAAGAAAGGCAGTTTTTGGCGCTTTCTCACTGGGTCCTATGTAGCTTTCACATTTAATGCAATAAAAATGTGGAACATAGTGGCCAAACTGTCCATAGGCTTTATCAAAAAGATACAGGCTGGCTGGCATTAAACCAGGAAAATGTTCATTAAAAATGTTAAGGAGATGTTGAAGACACCAGTCTACACCAGTCAGGTTGTGCCTCAGTACGTATGACATGAGTAACAGCAGGCTCTGTGCTTTTGTGATGGGAGCACCAGGGTACACAGGGTCATCACCATGTTGCATCTGCAGTAGAAAACAAATTGAAAACTTTTTACATGCATGCACAAAATATCCCAAATTATTTAATTTAATCTTTATTTGATAATATAATTTGACAATTACATGAAACACATATTATTAATTGTTATGTCTATACTGTATGATGTTAATACTGAAGGCTTGCACTGAGTTTACATAAAGTGTCCACAAATGATCATTTGTAATAAAATCAGTGTACCTCCAAAGAATTTAAATGTTGACTCTTGTGCATAGTTCCTCCTGGGAGTTCTTTCTCTTCCTGGGCTACTTTTCCCCTTCTCCCTCCTCATGGTTAATCTCTTCTCCCTCTGCCTCCTGTCTCATTTCTTCTCTTCCTCTTTCCTCTTGGCTCATTTCCTCCCAATTCCTCTCCTCCTGGATTACGTTTTCCCTGTCTTCTTGGCTTATTTCTTTTCTTGCTTCCTCTTCTTGTCCATCTTCCTCCTCCACGCCACTTCTTTGTCCCATTTCTTGTGTTTTTCCTACGTCCAGGATTCTTTGTATTATTATCTCATCTGGAACTCTCCTCTCTTAATCTCCCATCTTGTCTCTCTTCCTCCTTCTTGTTGTCTTCCTTTTCTTCTTCTCTTTCCTCCAGGTGATTAGCTGCAACATCATGCTTTTCTGCAAGATGATTCTGAGACAAATACTATATCAATGAAATAAACGCATCTTCAGAGTTACATGTAAAACAGAGCATGAGTGTTTCTACATCAGTAACTGAGATGTAAACAGAGTCAATCATAGTGGTTTGGTGTGAAATGCTTGATTATATAGTATATTTGGCAGTATGTGTATCTAGTAAGGAAATAAAAACAATGCAGCTTACTTACTGCATTAAGAACTTTTTCTTCTGTATGCAGATGTTCGAGGAACATCACCACATGCGTGAATAAATGCCTTGTAGCGATTGGCAGCCTTTTTGTTCTGGTTCTGCAGTGAGATTATATACTTTATACTTTAATAAATACATAAAAATACGTAATACATATTCATTATGGTCTAATTTGAGCCATGCTTTACAGGTTCGGTAGACCTTCGAGTTATATAGCTAATATGAGCAGCTCTGTAAGAGTTTTAAATAACTGTATTAACAATATTGACCTGTTTGATTTGTAGTCGTCTGTATTTTGTTGTTTTTGGTGTTGCCGATCCGATGTCACATGAAGTCAAATGTCTCTTGCAGCTTCTTACTGACGCCATGGCTATTCTATTCAGTTTGACAATATTGAGTTTGAAAATTGGGGAAATTTAAACCGTTCTGGCGCGATGAGCATTAACCAATAAGATGCCTTTTGTGATGCACCAATCAGACACACCTATTAGGAGTCGCATATTCCTCCTGAAAGCTAGCCGTGGATTTTGAATTTTTTACTCGTGTTCTGAGCCTGCATGTCATGGGGAAATTCAAGTTCGCCATTTTTTATTTGAGTGACAAAAGCGTCAAAGTCGAAAATACCACGATTATTGTACACCAAAGTGACGACCATTTTGCACAAATCACGTCTCAGCCCGACCTGGACAGCGATGATGGATGGATAGAAATTAAGTGGTCCACTCGCAAAGAGCCGAAGAGGACCGTTGCAGCCAAAGTACTGTTGTTCGGAGGTGCGTGCATATTACATATCTAAAGTTAGTAATTTGGTTAAAGCCAACTGACACTAGTTGGCTAGTTTGCCATGGCCCCTTCATAGCAAATATACCAGTATGTGGGCCCACTGTCATTTTGTAAAAACGTCGTGTGTTAACTTGTTGAAGGGCTAGCTAGCAATATCTGGACTAATCTTTAAGAAAAGCAGTTAGTGTATCTGGTCAAAGTAATGGTGTCTTCAAAGAGCTGTGGCTTTAAGCTAGTCCTCACATTTTCCTGTTTTTCAGATAAATACCAAGACCTGGTTAATAAAAAGAATGCCTTCTTGAAGGGCACAGATATCGTTAGGGGTGATGATGAGGGTGGCACCTTCTGAAGCCAGCAAAGCATCTAAATCAGGCACAGCAGAGTCTGAAAACCACAGGCCGGTATGTATATATTTGTTTTTGTTCATTTTTGTCGTAATGATAGTTTAAAAATGAATTACCTTTTTTTTCCAAGTCAGTTGCAATTTGCTTGTAAATCTTTAGCTTTGGGGCACAAAATTCTGGATAGTTTTTGCAGGTCAAATTGCCAGCCAACCCCATAGAGTTTGGCCAAATTTCCTTTGTGCCATTGATAAACTATACAGGTTATTTTCAGGTTGTTACGTGTGATATATAGGCAGGATGTGGAGACAAGTATTTAAAAAACACAGCTTTAATAGCTACTCTTAGCAAAGCGTACATAGCGCTTAGTAACAATGAACACGAACACAGACACTAAGAAGACTCATAAAGACGAGCACGGGACACAGTTAAGCACATTATATACTAAACACATAACAAGCCCCGCGCGTGATACATTAAAGTGACGAGACAAGTGAACACATACACAAAACCACACCCACAAGAAGTACAAATAGGTAGACAAACAGACGCAGAGTACACATACACAGCCTAAGGGAAGGAAGGTCTTTATTTGGTGAGAGCCTTACTCCATAAATTATTTTTCACCTTCAATGGCATAAACAAAATCTAAAAAATAAATGTGCTAAGTGTGAGTGAGAGAGATTATGAATCAGAATTTTATATTTTAGTATGTCTTTAACACTTGCCCAAAACCTGAATTTTATCTTTTATCTTCTTTAGACAAAGAATGCAAAGCTTACACAGGCAGCAACAGCTCAAGTGATGCAGAATCTGAAGACTACCCTTAGTCAAAAAAAAAAGGCCCTGACATCCACACAAGATAGTTCTGAGACAGACGTTGACACAGATATTGACATATTTGAGCAGAAAAGTCTTCTTGAAAATGTACAATGTTTTATACATTTATTCCATTCAGTTTACTGTGTCAATTTATCTTTTTCTCTGCGAGCAACTTTCAGTTCCCTCTGTTTTTAAGCATGAAGATTATTGTGATCCTGATGAACATTTGAAATTCCATAGCCCACATGCTGCATCAAGTCAGAGAAAGGTAAGGTTTTTTTATACAAATGTAGAGAGACTTCAGGTGAATAGTAAAATATATTGCATGTCAGATTAGAGTCGCTTTGGATATGGGACAAAAATATTCAATTAAATGAGAAGTTCTAAAACCAGATAATGAAGACCAGATACGTTTTTGGAGCAAGAATGATGTTTTTTAGAATGTAATGTTTTTATTTGTGATACCATATATTTTGCTCTTCTCTGAATGTTCATAATAAATTGTCATGTAATTAATATGGTACTTCATCTGTTGCAGCTCTTTGAAGATGATAGTGAAGATGAAATCCTGGTTACTCATCGACCAAAGACAACAAGACTAGAAATTGATAATGAAGCCATAATTACATCTCTTCGTGGTAGGTTCTCATTGTGAATGGAAGTTGAAAAAATTGCTTAAATGTGGGGATGTTTAAAGGTTGTAGTAATCTATTCATGACAATGTTACTATAACTTTTTCCTCTTTAATGTTAAATTCCCTCCATAATTGAGTGTTTGACATGTAAATAGTCATTCAGAATAGTTTGGTGTGAAATGGTTAATTGTAAAGACTCAGATATCTTTAAAGTGATGATGATAGGAACCAGAGGTCATAATGTCTACAACACAAATATACCCACCAGTGAACCTAGATACATCTTGTGACATAGCTTTATCATGTAATAAAATTCAGTGAGCTTTGAGAGGTGCACGTCTGAATACTGTCACCAACTCTGAACAGTTCTGACTCTTAAGTTTTTCTAGAGCAGAGGATTTCATACCAAACCACTCTGAATTACTTTGTTTACATGTTAACCATTAAAATAGGCATAACAGTTTTTGAACACTTGGTTGTGTTTAATTTCATCTAGAACTGCCTGACTTGGTCAAGTCTCTAAAGGAGAGCATTGAATCTATTCGTGGAATAGCGAGCTTGCATAGCAGAACCCCATCTGAGATCACAGTATCTGGAGCGTCAGCTTCTTCATTAGATGACAATGAGATAGAAATGGTATGCAAAAGCTCTCAGCTTAAGAGTTGACAGCTCAAACTTATAAATGTTAAAACTGCATAAAGTAACATTTCTCTTTGGCAGCATTTTTGATAACAAAATAATAACAAAACACATTTGTTCCATATGACAATATTTACCATTGAATGGTCTTTATTAATGTTTTTTATTGTTCTGCTAACTGTCTTAATCTAAGAAGTCTTGATTGCATTAATGCCACACATCTGAAAAAAGTAAATAAAACAATCAGCCCTTCAGAATGTTCACAGTATTGTGTTGACAGTTCATGTTACATCACATTATTGTTACTAATGAGGATCCTTATTTTGTCTGATCATTCAGCAGTCCTTGGCCAACACTAATGTCAGGGTTCCAGTGAGGGCCTACCAGAGACTCAACAGAACTAGGATGAGCATCTTTGCACAGGAGCTGTCTGTCTTGGTCTTTACCAAAGAAACTTTGAGAAAATCCACTCTTACAGGAAAATCTTCAAAGGGAGCTCCACTAAAAAGACAGCTTGATGTGGAGAAGGTGCATGCCATTACAGGTAACCCCACATGTGTTTTTCCTCACAATGAATGAGTGATATTTACCCTACTCAAAATGGATGCTTGTAAATCCAGCATGGTTGTAGGCATCAACATCTGTCTCAGTGTTGGCACTGTTTAAGCTTAATAACAAACTGTCAGGTAATTATGTTTGCATAATACTCAAACTTGAAGCAGTATATAGTATGTACAAAAGAATAAAATGTAAGTTAATTTACCAACTTCCAAATTAACCTACGTTTATTAAATGTCCTAAATGTTATCAGTTTGAGATGGAAAATGCTAAAAGACCAGCAGAGGTTTTCATATACAGTGGAAAACACAGAAGGCAATATTCTCATATTAGTATGCTATATAAGCAGAAATATTAATTTGTCTTCTCTGACAGATGCAGTTATGGCAGAGTTTCCAAATACATCTGCCTCAGATGTGCGGACTGCAATAAGGAGAAAATGTAACAATGAGCAGTTCACCAATAAAAAAATGCAAGACTGATTTGCTTTTTCTTTTGTGCTAAGCACTTGCAAGTTAATTTATATTTGATTGTTGTAACCAAAGAGGGATTATTTGTGTTCATTATTATTATTATTATTATTTATTGATTACTAAACATTGTTTCAACATTTAAACATTGTTTTTGTAACATGGTTATTATGCAGTTTGAGACTGAACATTTCTTTTTCCAAATGCAAAGTTTTTTGTTAATATCCATCACTTCAACTTTATCTTGATCTGAGGTACTAAGGAAGGGAGCTGGGGAAATAAGGGAGGAAGCGGAGGGAATAAGGAACCAGGCTTCCCTGCCTGTTTCCCCGTGAACGCGGGGAACCTGCTGGGGTTTGCCGGTCTACCCCCCCCCTCCTTTCGCGGCATCCGGGGGTTTCCTCCCCGCCGCCGGGGGAACAGGCGCCTTCACCGACTCCTGGCACTGGGTGGCATGGTCCACCTTCTTCCGAGGTGCTGTCTGAGATTGCTGGCTCTTGCGTGGCGGACCCCATGGGGCTTCCTGCTCCGGCCACGTCACCCACGAGGTTCGTTGGCCATTACTTGGCGGAGCCCTTGGGGCCTCCTGCTCCGGCCACGTCACCCTCGAGGAAGGAACTATTGGTTCCTCCCCGACGCTCATCTCCACCTCGGAGGAGCCGTAGCTCCTCATGCTGGCATCCAGCCGTTCACTGTTCCTCTGGGATTCCATCGCTTCATCCTCTGACGTATACTCTCCCCTCTCCCTATGATCCTCCGCGTCCTCCGAGGGAGGGGGGCTAATGTCCTCGCCCCGCACGCTCTCTGACTCCGACGCTCCCTCGGAGGGGAGAGGAGTGGCGTCGTCGCTCGTGTACTCCTCTGTGCCCCGTGAGCACACAGAGAGGGGACCCCCCTCCTCCTCTGAGTCATCCCCGGCTTCGCTCGCCGGCTCTGACGCGTACTCGGAAGGGGAAGGGCTGCCGTAGTCCCCCACATATCGTTCGGTGCTCCTTGAACACACGGAGGGGGAACCCCCTTCTTCCTCGGAGTCATCCCCGGCTTCGCTCGCCGGCTCTGACGCGTACTCGGAGGGGGGAGGGCTGCCGTAGTCCCCCACGTATCGTTCTGTGTCCTTCGAGCACACAGAGGGGGGACCCCCTTCTTCCTCGGAGTCCTCCTCTCCGAACTCATACTCGCGGGGCGCATACCTCATTTCTCCAGTGGCCATCCAGACCACCGCTCCCGTCTCTGCCTTACACTCGTCCTCCCCGGGAAAGGAGTCCCTCACGTGCTGGCTGGCTCGCTTCGCCATTGCAGCCTCCGCGAGTCGGCGGTAGTAGCCCGCCAACCCCTCCTCCTCGGCTTCGAGAGGGTGCTGCCGCAGGTAGTCGGCTATTCGCTCACCCTCGCTTCTCGAGTCCGTCTCTGGGTCTACGGCCCGTGGGTCCGGGGGGAGCACGGGACGGGGCCGGTTAGAAGGGGCTTGCCGGTGCCCTCTATGCGTCCCATGCCTACTGGCCCTCCTCCCTTTTCCACGGTGTCCTGGCATCCTTTTGCGGCTCGTCCGGGGCTGACCGTGACATTGATGTTGGTGTAACAGTTGATATTGTTGTAATAGGATGCTTCTAACTGTTATTAATTTTTCCTAGAACTGCCTGATGTTGTCACCTGTAATTGAGTGCAGAGAGTCACAAAAGAGCACAATTTTAAGTTGTGCATTCATCAACATATTTGCAATGTTTAAAGCATGGTAGTGCTCATTTAATACATATTAAAAATTTGTTATGCAGTATGCATGTTTGCTTTTTACATTCAGCAATAAGCTAAAGTATTTGAAAACAAAATGTATTTTTAATATAACAAAGTAAATATATTTATCTGTAATTGAATGCACTAATAGTAAATTGAAAGTAGGAATACTTTGGTGCTGGCATTATGCTAATAGATTTGAAGATACTAAGGATATTGTGCGTGTATGTAATATATAAAAAAAGTTAACTTGGCTTGATGCAATATATGCAATATATATATATATATATAGAGAGAGAGAGAGAGAGAGAGAGAGAGAATAGTAATACTTTATGTAAAACATTTAAATTGTCTACTAGGAACATACTAAAAGAGTAGTATACTATAATCAAACATTTTAAGCCCCACAAAGTAGCCTTGCAAGTACTATACAGGAAATAGAACTATATTTCTATTCAAATGGGAATTTATTTGGAGCATATTTTGAGTACATTGCTAATATATTTGGTGTTATTGAATATATTTTAAATTCACTGGAAGTATATGTGAATCATGGATTTAAATACATGTGCATAAGTATGTTTAAAGTCCACCAAAGCATACTTAAAATAGTTCCATTTTAGTATGGTCAAGTACAATTGTCACAATTATAGTAATGCTTTTGTATTACTTTTTTACAATTAAAGTATGTTTAGCACAAAAATAGTTGTTCCATTTTAGCACTCTTTAAGTGCATTGATCATTAGTGTGGATACAAGTACAATTTAGTACACTGTGGCATATTAAAGTTAAGTATTCTTTAGTATACTTTTTTTTCACCTGGGCGGGCAGGGAAAACATGCACATAGAAATAAAACGATGACACAGACTTGCAAAATCCCAAGATGCAGACGTTAATACTGGTGTAAATATATACATACAAAGATACATGCCATGACCAACACTCAGGAGGCACAAACATGGGGTAGACAAGAGACTGAAACAGCTAGACAAGAGACTGAAACAAGGGGCGTGAACAGACCAAAATTAGCATTATATTGGACACTTTGAGTATATACCCTGGGGCAGTAAAGAATGATTAACAGAAATGACTCCAGTAAATAATACCATGCACAACTTTTTTCATTCATTCATTATCCATACCGCTTATTCCCGCTAGTCGGGGTCACGGGGGGGCTGGAGCCAATCCCAGCATCTCCGGGCGAAGGCAGGGTACACCATGGGCAGTTCGCCAGTCCACCACATGGCCAACACGCACACACACACTCACACCTACGGGCAATCTAGAGTGACCAATCAACCTAGGATGCATGTCTTTGGACTGTGGGAGGAAACCGGAGTACCCGGAAAAAACCCACGCAGGCACAGGGAGAACATGCAAACTCCACACAGAGCAGCCCAGACCGAGAATCGAACCCAGACCGCCTTGCTATGAGGCGACAGTGCTAACCACCACACCACCATGCCACCCCCCATGCACAACTTGTAATTGATAATCATTTTAATGATTGTAGTAGCATAATGGAGTTAAACTTTAATAACACATTTTCACAAGGAATGATTGATTTACAATGTTTGTCTGCTGTCTGGCATCAGGTCAAATTTGTCAGTCCCCATTAACTACTCCTACATTATGACTGTAAAGCCTAGAGGTCATGCTAGCCTGTCACATACCACCCGACTCTTCCCTCAGGCAAAGTTAGGTGTGGTATGTGTGTACGTGTTTGTTAGCTTGCGTGTTGGTCTGTGTTTACGTGCTACTCGTTTCAACTGTCTCTTGTCATGTTATCGTTATGCGTGGCACTTGTATTTGTTAGCATCAGTGTATATAAGTGTTCATCAGTGTCACTTTAATTGCTCATCTTTATTTTGAGTAACATGGTGTATGTTGACGAATAAAAGTTAGTTGCCTGTAATAAAAGTTTTCTGTTAAAATACGCTCACGTCCGGCATCCTGCTTTCCCTTGTTACATAGCCAAAATGAGAGCAGCCCCCCTGAAGAGGGGTGAATGCAGTCCTGCTTCAAAAGGTCAGGTCTGCCCTCAGAACAGGTCCAGTTATGTATAAGACCCACAGTTTTCTGAACACCATTTAGACATTTAGCAGTATTGCCCCCTTAACCTCTAGGTTTCAGCTCCACCCTGAACTGGAATAGGGCCAGATGTTACGGCCTCTGACATCGTCCCCACCAACTCACACACCTCTTTAACATTATCCTTGCTCATTTCCAACTGCCTCAACCCCACGTCACTTGTGGCAACATGTAAAGTGATCTTGGAAATTTTTCTTTTAAGCAGCACATTTAGATTTTCTACTCCCCAGAGTACATTTCACTATGAGGGCTGTTGTCTCTAGCAGGGTCTCTAAATTCATGTGCTGAAGCTGTGAATTTCCTATAACCAGAGGTCTTTCATCAAGTGCTGAAGCTGTGAATTTCCTATAACCAGAGGTCTTTCATCAAGTTGCTCAGTCAGTGATCAATGAGTGGGGAAAACCTGTTTAACACGCAAGCTTTAATTAAAAGGAGCCAAACCCTATGACTATGCTGCCAAGATACCAACTATTCACTAACTATGCCTGTGGCATTCATGCCTGCTAGACTAGATGCAACTGACTGCTCCCTATGATATTATAGTTTCTGGTAAATCAATGTTTGTTAGATCCAGCTGCTGTAAAAAGCACTTTTACAATTTTAAATTTTGATTTATTTTACTTTAGATCTAGTGAAGTATCAATGAACACAGCTATAACATGTAAAAGTTCATTTATTTATTATAAAAGGGCAATAAATCATCATTCAAACTAGTTTTGGAGGAAATGGTCAGAAACTGCCTCACTTTGAGGAAGTACTGCTCAAGTGGCCACGCCATGTTGCGCTTCACTCTTCTTCCCCAGTTAGCGCAGCGCGTCCGTGTGATGCAAAAAAGAAAACAGTCACCAGTCTAATTGCCTTTTAAATATTTATTATAAATGAACATAAAAATACAGAGATCTCCGGAGAGCACACAATAAGAGTGGAAAGCCTAAGCTGTTCTCACTGCTCAGTGGGTAGCTCTGAGGGACAATACAATAAAGGCCTGAACTAAATAGGAGAAGTGAGTGTAGCCCCCACCCTTGCTGACCTTCGCTGGAAACCACCTGTAGCTGTCTGCCTGTTCGTCTTGCACCGAGTGTACTCCTGTTCTTATCAAAAGTACGGAAAACTTGTGGACGGTTTCCCAGGCCTCCCATACAAAGGGCTACCGCCATTTCCCACATTTTGTTACCTCGCAATAACTGAGCTCATTATACTTTCTCCTAACCACTATAGCAGGTATCAGCTTTCAAGGCCACAGATGCTTTCCTCCTCAAACAGTTTCCCACCGTGGAATTACACAAGGGTTACAGATATCAAACACACAAACACTTTGGAGAACATGCTTGTCAGACACTCTTGAGAATATGCTTGTCAGACACTTTGAGAATATGTTTGTTTAATAATGTAATAGTAAAATATAATGCCTAATACTACGCAATTGATTAGTAATGTAATATAATGCTAGCAAAATATATAGGATTAAAATATAATTCCCAACAAATACCCTCTTTTGATCTCTGTTAAGAGATCACCATCCAGTTTCCCCTTCAAGGGTCTGATGCTCCTCTTCCTGACCTATCAGAGAGGTCAGTGGATGATGCAGTCAACATGGGTCTGCATTACGTCCTACAAGATCTTGACTGCCCTGGGTCATACGCAAGAATCCTGTTTCTTGACTTCTGCTCGGCGTTCAACAACATCGTCCCAGACATTCTGTCCTCCAAACTCTCCCAGCTCACTGTTTCATCTGCCAAGTGTCAGTGGATCACCAGCTTCCTGACGGGTAGGAAACACCAAGTGAAGTTGGGGAATGTCATGTCCTGCACACGGACTGTCAACATTGGTGCCCTCAAGGCTGTGTTCTCTCCCCACTGCTTTTCTCTCTCTACACTAATGACTGCACCTCTAATGACCCGTCTGTTAAACTTCTGTTTGCAGATGACACCACTGTCATCGGACTCATCCAGAATGACGACGAGCCTGTATATTGGCAGGAGGTTGAACGGCTGGTTCTCTGGTGCAGTCAGAACAACCTGGAGCTGAACACACTCAAGACTGTAGAGATGAGAGTGGACTTTAGAAGGCACCCCTCAACACTGCTGCCCCTCACTATCTTAAACAACCCAGTGTCAGCTGTAGAGAATTTGATGGGTACCACCATCTCCCAGGACCTGAAGTAGGAACCCAACATCTCCTCTATCCTCAAAAAGGCTCAGCAGAGGATGTACTTTCTGTGCCAGCTGAGGAAGTTGGGTCTGCCTCAGGAGCTGTTGAGCCAGTTCTACACCGCAGTCATTGAATCCACCCTGTGTACATCCATCACAGTCTGGTTTGGAGCAACCACAAAGCAGGACAGGATAAGACTGCAGCGAACAGTGAGGACGGCTGAGAAAATCATTGGTGCTTCCCTGCCCTCCATTCAGGACTTGTACTGCTTAAGATCCAGAAGACGGGCAGAGAAAATCATTACGGACTCCTCGCACCCTGGTCACAACCTCTTTCAGCTTCTCCCATCTGGAAGACGCTACAGAGCCCTGTCCACTAAGACTCTCAGACACAGGAACAGTTTTTACCCTCAGGCCATCACAATCATCAACAGCTGATCACCATCATCAGCTATGGGCCATATTTATTTACAATTAATATATAACTACCATTATTCACTTCACATGTTTATAATTGTTGTGACTATACAATAGTTAATCTGGTTATTGTTGTATACTGCTATTCTGTGAATAACACTAAAGCACACTGTATAGTAATCTCATTGTAGTGTGACGGGCAGGAGGTGCGAACGAAAAGGAAGCGATCACGCCAAGTCTCAGAGAAAAAGAGGGGTTTAATAAATAATGTGCGCTAACCAAAATCCCGTGCACTGATCCAAATTAAGGATACAATAACCAGCAGTCAACTGGTACATAGACAAGGCATTTATAGACAGACAAACGACCATCAGGTGAGGGAGCTAATAAGCCCCACCCACCTGAGGGACGCACACAACGCAACAACAACAGGACAACTGCCGCTGTGCCGGAGGCGACCGGTGGGGGGAGCCTCCCTCACCGTGACAGACCCCCCACCAAGCCGCACTAAGGCCCGACGTGCGGGTCACAGCGGCAGAACACAAGACGCCAGACGAAGGGGCAGGAAGGCGGGGACAAAGCAGGGTAATACCTCCTGCGGTCCCGGAGCTGAAACACAGAAACATACAACAGACATTAGCTCCCGCCTCCCTGGGCGGGACCCTGGACCGGCTGGGCCGTCAACAGTAGACAAACCACGCCCCAGTCGGTCACAGAGCCCTCGCGCCCCAAAGGCCCCACAAAGTGTGCGTGTGTGCAGGTTACCTCCCTAATGCACAGTTGATCGTCTCCTGGACCACCCTCTCGGCTCGGGGTAGACCCCTGTATGGGGCCGGGAGTTCCCCTGGGCATCCCTAGCACGGCCGGGGAGGCCGCCCCTCACTAGAGGCAGTACATAGCAGGGTGGACTCCTCCACTCTGCCGGAGGTTCCAGGGGGGAATTACTCCTTCCCCAACGTGGGCCGGCTACACCCCAGAGCGAACCTCCTAGTCGCCCCGAGCACGAGGGGGGGGACCTCTGTCTTTAGCAGGAGCTCTTCAGGCCGGAGCCCTCTGGTCCCCACACACACGGGGAGCCCATCCCCTCCAGGGGGCTACTTACGACCAGGGCTCCGGTCACCCCATCACATCGGGGGCTCCTGCCTACTTTGGAGGTCCCACAAGGTCCAGGGACTCCACAGTCAACCGCGGGAGGAACCTGCACACAACACATACGCACACACACACACAGACACAACACAAACGCAAGCGCACTTACCCTGACCCACTTACACCCTTTACATGGGAGGAGGGAGCTCCGTCTCAGCATGAGGACACCCTACCTGCTCAGGAGACTCCCTCCCGTGGGTCAGGGCCTCCCAATGGAGCTGCGCCTTCCGTGCCACAGGCCGTGGCACGGGACCCTCCATAGCCCCTCCCCCA
Source organism: Brachyhypopomus occidentalis (assembly GCA_020368025.1). Classification (NCBI taxonomy): domain Eukaryota; kingdom Metazoa; phylum Chordata; class Actinopteri; order Gymnotiformes; family Hypopomidae; genus Brachyhypopomus; species Brachyhypopomus occidentalis. Next base: position 1,880,067 of record JAGXOD010000037.1, read on the forward strand.
AACGCCCCCTTGGAGGAGGAGCGTACGGGAATTACATACAACAATTCACAAGCACGCTAGGACAAACACAAACACTAGGGGGGCGTGTGTGCAGGCTACCTACCTACCATATAGTTGAACGCCTCCTGGACCTACCTCTCGGCTCGGGGCCAATCCCTGCACAGGGCCTGGAGTCACCCTGGGCAACCCTAACCGGCCGGGGAGACCGCCCCTCATGGGGAGGTGCATAGCAGGGTGGACTCCTCCACCCTGCCGGAGGTTCCAGGGGGGAAGCACTCCTTCCCCACTGGTGGCCGGCTACACACCCCAGGGTGTGGCCCTGGGCAACCCTAACCGATCGGGGAGACCGCCCCTAATGGGGAGGTGCATAGCAGGGTGGACTCCTCCACTCTGCCGGAGGTTCCAGGGGGGAAACACTCCTTCCCCACTGGTGACCGGTCACACCCCAGGACCAACCTCCTAGCCACCCCAAGCACGAGGGGGGACCTCTGTCTTCAGCAGGAGCTCTTCAGTCCGGAAGCCCTCTAGTCACCCACACATCTGGGAAACCCCTTTTTTTCCCTTCAGGGAGGCCACTCATGACCAAGGCTCCGGTCACCCTACAACATAATGGGGCTCCTGCCCACAGCAGGAGCTCTTCAGACCGGAGCCTTATAGTCCCCCACACGTACGGGGGGCCCTTACCCCTCCAGAGGGGCTATTTACGACCAGGGCTCCGGTCACCCCATAACATCAGGGGGGCTCCTGCCTACTTGGGAGGTCCCACAAGGTCCAGGGGCTCCACTGCCAACCTGCAGGAGGAACCTGCACACAACACATACACGCAGACAACACAAACGCGCACTTACCCTTTCACCGGCGGGCCTCCCTCAGGAGCTGCGCCGTCTGTGCCACTCCTCATATAGAGGACGTAGGTGGTGGCAAAGAACCCTCACGCGCACATACCCTTCTCACCGGCGGGCCTCCTTCCAGAGCTGCGCACTTCTGTGCCCCAATTGGTAGCACAGGACCCTCCATTGCTCCCCTCCCCCCCAAAACACCATTAACAAAAAAAAGGGAGGGAGCACACGGGGAATTACATTTAACATAAACATACACACGTAGACAAGACCCCACACGCAAGACAAACGGCAGACGCACCTTCCACTCGCTAGCTCAAGCCCGCAGTCTCACACACGCATCCCACACATCTCACACATGCACTTGCACAAACACAGACTGCGGGCGAGCACTTTAGCGCGACGGCGCCGCCTTTAAGGAGGGAGCGCTTCTGGTCTCCAGCCTCATACATCGCCGTGCTTAACAGTGCTTTAAACATATATACAAAGAAGCACGCACGGCAGAACGAGCGATAAATGACCAGGCTCACCTCCACAAACATTCAAACAACAAAATTACCACGTAGACAAACACTTACCACGAGACATGACCACAAACGAAGGAGAAAGTAAAGGAGACTGGCGGCTTCCGAAAGGTGGCTGGTTATTCTGTGACGGGCAGGAGGTGCGAACGAAAAGGAAGCGATCACGCCAAGTCTCAGAGAAAAAAGAGGGGTTTAATAAATAATGTGCGCTAACCAAAATCCCGTGCACTGATCCAAATTAAGGATACAATAACCAGCAGTCAACTGGTACATAGACAAGGCATTTATAGACAGACAAACGACCATCAGGTGAGGGAGCTAATAAGCCCCACCCACCTGAGGGACGCACACAACGCAACAACAACAGGACAACTGCCGCTGTGCCGGAGGCGACTGGTAGGGGAGCCTCCCTCACCGTGACATGTAGTCTGTATACCGTGTATACTACTGTTATCTGTTTACTGTCTGTAAATTCATTCATTCATTCATTCATTCATTATCCGTACCGCTTATTCCCGCTAGTCGGGGTCATGGGGGGGCTGGAGCCAATCCCAGCATCTCCGGGCGAAGGCAGGGTACACCATGGGCAGTTCGCCAGTCCACCACATGGCCAACACGCACGCACACACACACACACACACACACACACACACACACACACACACACACACACACACACACACACACACCTACGGGCAATCTAGAGTGACCAATCAACCTAGGATGCATGTCTTTGGACTGTGGGAGGAAACTGGAGTACCCGGAGAAAACCCACGCAGGCACAGGGAGAACATGCAAACTCCACACAGAGCAGCCCAGACCGAGAATCGAACCCAGACCGCCTTGCTGTGAGGCGACAGTGCTAACCACCACACCACCATGCCGCCCTTGTCTGTAAATTACACGTTAGTATTTGTATATTGTCTAGGGAGACAAAAACAGCTGGAAACAAATTCCTTGTGTGTGTAAACATACTTGGCCTATAAACCTGATTCTGATTATGTGTTCACTCAAGTTGTGACAATGATTTCGGTGGAAATTGAGTGATTTGGGCAATGTCCAGGGAAGAGTTTATTAAATTGAATTAAGTTCTATTACTTCAGGGAGAATTTCTTTGAGAATGTGTGTGGAGCAACAAATCTAGTAAGCAGGCTTTAGACTCTGAAGATTTAGAGTATGAGATCAGAGATGTTCGTTCAGGCTCTTGGATAGGAGTAAATGATTCTAGTGCCTTTATTGTGATGGTTGTTTTCGAGTCCTATAAATGCCCAATGTCAGAGAAATACTAATAATTTTATAACTGAAGAAATTCATTAACTCATTAATACTATGTAACGCATAGATAAATACTGGGGAGAGGAAACCGTGCAGTTTATACAGGTTTCACCTTCAGTAGTGGTAGTTCCAGTGAAATAAGTGACAGTGACTAATGCTTCAAGCAAGGGCGGCAGCACCCTAGCAGGGTGGATACTGTTCCTCCCTAACAGGCCAAACATATCTATGTTGGTCTATGTAACGTGGAGCTGGTTGAGGCAGGATGCATGTGCAGGGTTTGTTACAATAAACAAAACTACGAAGAGAATGCAAACATTGAACAAAGGCAAAGTGAGCAGCACTAACGAAAGATAACCAAATAACACTATTTGAAAACACTGACACATCGGGCAGGGAAAACATGCACATAGAAATAAAACGACACAGACTTGCAAAATCCCAAGATGCAGACATTAATACTGGTGTAAATATGTACATACAAAGATACATGCCATGACCAACACTCAGGAGGCACAAACATGGGGTAGACAAGAGACTGAAACAGCTAGACAAGAGACTGAAACAAGGAGCGTGAACAGACCAAAATTAGCATTATATTGGACACTTTGAGTATATACCCCGGGGCAGTAAAGAATGATTAACAGAAATGACTCCAGTAAATAATACCATGCACAACTTGTAATTGATAATCATTTTAATGATTGTAGTAGCATAATGGAGTTAAACTTTAATAACACATTTTCACAAGGAATGATTGATTTACAATGTTTGTCTGCTGTCTGGCATCAGGTCAAATTTGTCAGTCCCCATTAACTACTCCTACATTATGACTGTAAAGCCTAGAGGTCATGCTAGCCTGTCACATTCCACCCTGACTCTTCCCTCAGGCAAAGTTATGTGTAGTATGTGTGTACGTGTTTGTTAGCTTGCGTGTTGGTCTGTGTGTACGTGCTATTCGTTTCAACTGTCTCTTGTGCTCTAGCCCCTGGGATACATTTCACTACAGCTGCTGGTGTCTGTAGAGGTGTTGCTATATTAATAAAATAAACCCATTAAAGAAACTTGTGTTTTAAACAAAAAGGTCTGCTCTGTTCAGAGTGGAGACACGTCCCTTCAGCACACAGAGTGGAGACACGTCCCGTCAGCACACAGTGTGGAGACATGTCGCTTCCCTTCACCACACAGAGTGGAGAACTGTCCCTTCACCACACAGAGTGGAGACACGTCCCCAGTGGGAAACTACTGTTGTGGACTACTATCTATAAGTGGATTATCAAGATCGGGGAAAGTGTGGTGTTTGTGTGTGTGCATGTGTGTGTGAGACACAAAAATGTTTCTTTTGCCCTGGGTATATGTGACAATTTGACAATATTAAACAAAAAACATCAAATTCAAAAAAGTAAAAATGTCTAAAAAAAAAAAAAAAAAAATGTCTGTGGTCCAGGGAGATGAATAGAACCTCCATCCACTAGGGTTGAGTCAGCATCAGACTGGACAGAAGGGCAATTGATCCACACGTGAAAGAAAATAAAAATAATAAACCATACTGCTTTACCGTACACCAGACATCATATAACTGCAACTGGGATTCTCACAGACTAGCTGTTAAAGAGTAATTTAAAGACAGAAAGGCAGATAGACAGAATGCCAACAGACCTGAGGGGTTCCCTGACATTTTAGCGAAATAATAGATGCTAAACGTATGTGCGTGTTTACATTCGTCCGTGTCCACATGTATGTTCATTGGCGTGTGTGTGCTTATCTTTGTCACTCGTATCACCTGTTCCTCGTCTCTTTGATTTAACTACACTTTTGTGTCTAGTTTGTGTTCATGTATTTAAGTGCGTTTTGTGAAACCATTATTTCTTGAAAAAAAGTCTGAAAAATTCAGATTCAGGTTGAAATTCAGGTTTCACCCAACACAATTTACAAACAAAAGTTATGAACTATCTTCGTTTCCACAAATGCAGCAAACGGCAATTCGGGCACATCAAGATGACATAAGCAAGTGGCTGATACACAAAGTTACCCAAAAAAGTCCTTAGATGCCTGTCAGGTGTTCATTGTTTAGTCCTGTGTATTTAAACCCTGTTTGGTCTTATGTGTTGTTGGTTATTGTAAGTCTCTCTGTGATGGTCACCCTATGGTATGTTCATGATCATGGTTCAGGTTTCTATAGTCTTGGTTGGTTAATCCATGTCATGTCTAGTTAACTTTTTTTGTTTAGTTGTCATGTTTTTGTTTGTTAAAAAACCCTCCTGCACTTGCATCTCTCTTTTTGAGTAATTTAGCTGGCCCTAGATCAAAGGGTTACAATGATGCATTGTGTCATTTGACTTGCCAATCAAAGGACTTGCCCATTCCACGAAGCTCTTCAGTTTGTGGATTTCCCCTTCAATAAGAATGTGCTCCTTTTTGTTCAGTTTTTTTTTCAATAATCTAGATATTATATTTTCTATAAACATTAAGAAATACTTGATTTAGTTTACACAGGATTGCAGAGAGTGACCAGATTTCTCCTAAAACATTTGAATTAAAATTGGTGCAGTATCCTGCAGAGGTTATGGGAGGCTGGTGTATCTACATTGTGTGGCAGCAGGAAGGTTTATGATAAAACCACAGTACAACAGTATTACAAGACAGACTATATAAATGGTGGTAAATCACAATTGTGCATGTTTATAATTATCAAGATTTTACAGCATAAGGGGTCACATTATTGCAAGATGATTTGTTTATTTACTAGATTTGGATCAGTATTTACAGGACACACTTTGTAATTGTACTGTGTTCCCAGAGGAGCTCTGTTTCCTACACACTCAGCAGCTTTGTAACTAAGCTGTGATTATCCTTTGTGTCCATGGAGGATCCAAGCAAAAAGACCAGCAAATAATTATTAAAGTTTGCTCTGATGCAGTGTTGAAAAACTATTTTTTTTTCTAACATTCTAGTATGATTTTTAATAAAAAATGGGAGCAATACACAATGCAATACAATTTGTTTACAAATACATTTTGATTGTAAAAACATTTCTGAATGTCACCTTCAGGAGAAAGACATATGATACTGTTGAACAATGTTATCCAAGCAGAGACCTTTAACATTTCTGCCAGTAAATATGTTTTCCAGCACAAATTCCACAACTGTCCACAAATTCCTGTAGGAGTCCATTTAAAGTTGTATCAAAGCATGACACTAAAGCCAAAAATGTTTCGAATTTTAAGTTACAACACACACAGTCGTATTACAATGTTTAAATGACTTAAAATATAAATAATACATACCAGTGAATTTTCAAGTGCTGAAACAAAGTGGTGAATTACTTAACTGTCAGGCACCTCTGAAGGGGTTGTGCTCTGGGTAGTGTCCCGGAGAGCTGTGAGAGAATGGCCCGACCCCCTGGTCAGAAGCATCGACCTCCACCACAAACGGGAGGTCGGGATCAGGCATACACAGTTCTGGAGCAGAGATAAACCGGTCCTTGAGGGCTGAGAATGCTCGGGGGACCATGTGAATGGGCCTGGTGTCTTCTTGGTGTGAGGGCTATAAGGAGCGCCGCCAAGGTGCTGAAGCCTTTGATGAAGTGGCGCTAAAAATTGGCAAACCGCAAAGACCGTTGAACCAGGCGGAGGGAGGTGGGGACTGGCCTGGACCTTAGAAGGGTCCGTAGTCAAGGTGTTCTGGGACACCTTGAAGCCCAGAAAGGTGACTTCTCGGGCATGGAAAAGAGATTTCTCCAGCATATCGTATAAATCAGTGGTTTTCAACCTGTGGGCCATGGCCGCCCAGTTGGGCCGCAGACATACTGCAAGGGGGCTGTAGGCCTTATCTCAGAGAAAGCATTTTTTCTCCAATAAAAAGATAGTTCAGCATATTTTGTTCATTTATTTGCAAAACAAAACACGTTTAGTTTGAGTTCGTTGATTGGTTTGGCTTGTGGATTAACTAGCTAGTTAGTTAGCTACTGTGAAGTGAGTGAAGCTGTTGTCTTGTGTACACATCATGGATAAATGGTTAAAAACAGGGTCTTTGACAACAAAAGACCCTAAAGCTGTACCATCTACAAGTGAAGCAGCCACTGTATTTCTTACTGAGAGAACTGAGAAAAGCAAGCATAAATCGAAAAGGAGAAAATACAGCAGTGAGTATCTAGCACTTCACGTGCACAGGAACAGAAAACGAGCCGCAACCACTCTGCGTTGTGTGTTCGGAGGTCTTGGCAAATGAAGCTTTGAAGCCAACCAAGTTACGTTGTGTGACGGGCAGGAGGTGCGAACGAAAAGGAAGCGATCACGCCAAGTCTCAGAGAAAAAGAGGGGTTTAATGAATAACGTGCGCAAACCAAAAACCCGTGCACTTGACCCAGATTAAGGATATAATAACCAGCAGTCAACTGGTACATAGACAAGGCATATATAGACAGACAAACGACCATCAGGTGAGGGAGCTAATAAGCCCCACCCACCTGAGGGATGCACACAACGCAACAACAACAGGACAACTGCCGCTGTACCGTAGGTGACCGGGAGGGGGAGCCTCCCTCACCGTGACACGTTGACATTTGGAGACTAACACAGCGAGTATGCATCTAAACCTGTGGAATTTTTTGAGAACAAACTTAAAGAATACCAAAGCAGGAAAAAGACCCTTGAATTGGGGCTTACTCTGGAACCAATAATGCTAAAGCTGTTGAGGCTTCCTACTGTGTTGCGCAGCTTATAGCGAAGGCTGTAAAGCCACATATGATTGGGGACAGTTTGATTTTACCTGCTGTGAGAGAGTTGGTTAGCGTGATGGTGGGAGAAAAATCCTGCAAGCAACTGAATCTTATATCACTTTCTGATAACACAGTTGAACGGCAAAAAAAAAGAATATAATATATTGTGTTATATGCAAGGAAATGGGCAGCAGTCATGATCAGCTTCTTTTACATACCTGTGCCTGACCGTGCAGGCGAGCCAGTCGATGTCTGGGTTGTGGTGTTGGAGCCAGGGTAAACTGAGGATCAGCCGTGTGTGAGGTGCGCTTGCTCGTGTTTACCTAACATCTGCCCCGTATAGACAGTGTTGTCCTTAGTTCCTCTATATCGCAGGATGCGGCTGGGTCCATTGTTAGGCTGAATCGTTCTGTAAAGCGTTGATACGCGTAGACCGTACTCAACATGAGGTCTTTAAAAACAGGGGTGAACCCAAGTGCCAGCTTCGCGCAAATTAAAGGAACTGAAAGCAGCGCGACCAAACCAAAACAAACCACTGTAATGCAACGGGAAAATAAGGCAAACTAAAGACGCAGAATAAATCAACGCAAGAAAAGAGGAAACTCTACCATAGAGAAAACACAAGAGAACAAACTAAACATAAACGATGCGGAAAACTCAAACATGGTAACAACATGGGAGAATAAATGAAATGAAAACTCAGAAGACGCAGAAAACTCAATGCGTAATGAGGAAATGAATGTAAAACCAAAACAAACAAAGGACGCCAGAGGAAGTAACTGGCTAGCAGGCAAATGCCGCAACAAACTCAGAACCCTTCCCAAACAAAATCCAAAACCAGACAGAGAAGTAACAGAGAAGGAAAACTTGAGAGGCCAGGAATCGGTGCAGGAGTAAAGTACTTGAAGAAGCAGGGTAAGAGAGAGGGCTTAGCTCACGTGCTAATATTTTCGTTACTGCAGGCAAGCACATCAGGACTCAAGCAGTGGTACTAAAAGAGAAAATGGCAGAACAGCATAACGTGAGCGACACCAATACAGAACAAACTAACACAGTCCAAAACTTAAATGAAAAGGAGAAAATAGTTGAAAAAAAGAATCCGATGAATTCGGTTGTGTGGCGATACTTTGGCTTCTTAAAGTCAGACAAGGAGCAGAGTAGCATCCACTGCAAACCATGTCGAAAAAATATTTGGACAAAGACCGGTAATACAACAAATCCCTTTTACTATTTGAAGCAGTGTCATCCGTTACAACACACAATGTAAAACTATGTAAAACGAAAACAAGTACTGGTGATCCATATAAAATGACCAGTGTTTTAGCGGCGCAACAACAGACCATATTGTCTAGCTTCTCCAGCGCCACACTGTATGACAAAAAACCAAAGAGACACAGTGATATCACTAATGCAATAGCATATTTTATCCAAAAATACATAATGCCACTAAATACTGTAGAAAATGTTGGCTAATTAAAGTAATTGATCCTCGTTACCAACTACCTGGCCGTAAACCTTTCTCTCAGACGGCTCTTCCACAGCTATACACAGTGTAGAGAAAGTTTTGTTTGTTTAAACCTGTTTGAATTCATACTGAGGATTTAACTGAGAATGTTATTTATTTATTTATTTATATGAGTTTGAGTCTGTACTCAAACTGTGAGGAAAAGGACAGAGGTATTTTTTTGAGATTGCATTTTGTATTAATATCTACTTTTATTTATTTGGGGTTGACCAAAGATTCTATTATATAATGTTCTATAATACATTTGTTTGTCTTTTGTTAGAAAATAAATACAATTAAAAAATTTTCACTTCACGTCTCACTTAAAATATAAAGGAAATATATCGATATCGACTGATATGTAAAAAAAATATCGTGATAGGATTTTTTCCCATATCACCCAGCCCTAACTAAACTATAACAGCAAACCTCTAACATGTATTGTAAAATGTGTTCACTCTTGACACTGGGCATCACTGAAGGTCCTCTGAAGTGTATTACTATGCTAACAAATTTGGCCTAGTGTATTCCCCCATCTCAATGTACCTCTTGAATGTCCATATCGAACAGGCTGGTAGTGAAATAGTTCTCACTATCAAGTTCATCTTCACTGCTGGAATTGTTGAGTTCTTCCTCTCCATTGGTCAAAGTGTAAGTCATGTGACTATCTGTGTTGTCATGACTGGTATTCTACAGTTTAACAAGAGAAAGACAATGAAAAACTTACTGAATTACCTCCCTTTATCTCAAGTACAATCATCAATCATCAACAGAGTAGGTGTAAGTTTCAAACAACTTCAGTGCTTTCCACCCCAACTGCTTGTTGTGTCATAGGAGAAAAATAAGTCAGTAATGTGGCATACGACAGGTGCTTATGATAATGTACCTAGTTGGGGAGCTAAAAGCACAATTTAGGGAAGATTCTTAAACTTTAATCAAGCAGGATATGAAGGTTACCCAGATACATGTGGGAATGTATACTGGCAACACAATTCCAATTAGACTCAAACTGTGCTGTTGCATATTTACCTGTTGCAGGGCAGAATCCAAAAGCCTAGGTGTGGAAGAGCTCTTACTGTTGACATCATCTGTAACTTCTCTATGGGAAGCAGTGGGGCGGCTAATGTGATCTTGTGAGTTGTCCTGCAGTTCTGCCCTATCCTGGAAAGGTGGAGTGTTCAAACATGAATGTCAATTACTACTCAGATCCTTTCATTCCATATGGGTATTCCATATGAAACACAGGTTTCAGTAAGAAAGTACTAGATGCCATGACAGACAGCTAATTCCGCCATACGGTTCTATACTTCCAGTTACCCAAAGTCAGAGTTAATGACAAAATGTGTTTACTTTGTGCTGTAACGGGCAGCTTTATTAGTTAGAACATGAGCTCAGGTTCATCTTGTGCTGTTGTCAGTTGTCATCAATCTGTACATTTTTTTTCAAATTATTTTATTCTGTGTATTTGTTCTTTACCCCCAACATTAAACTACCCAGTTGCTAATGTTCTGGCTCGGCTCTACAGCTGCTTTATGGAAAAATAATGTAAGGAGGCGATTAGTTCCGGAGAACTAATCGCCGGGTTTTTGGTTGTAGGACTCAAGTGCAATAACCAAACACAGGGAACTAAGACCTCCGTCAAAATAGCACGGGAAACTCATAGAAACTAAAAGGGCAAATAGCTAAAGGGGAAATACAAACTGGAAACACAAAACTCACGGAGAAACCTCAACGTGACGGTAAGTAAAGGTATAAAGAGAAAAGGCACGGAGCGAAGTCAACATGACGGTAAGTAACTTTAAATAACTAAAAAACCAAATGCTCAAAAATAACCAAAATGGATAGGAACAAACAGAGTAGGAAAACTTGAGGTAGGCCAGACTTGGCGCAGGAGTAATAATACTCGAAAGAGCAAAAGGGATGGTGAAAAGACACCGAGAGATAATGTCAGAAATGCGAGAGAGGCTGACTGCATAAGCGGTAAGGCAAACAACAACTCAGCAATGTGACTCAGCAACCGTCTCCCTTAAGTACCAAGGAAGACAGCTGCCGGTCATCATTGCTGATTGCGGAAAACATCCCAGAACTGGCTTGCGAGCCCCCTCCTGTGGTGGCCGGTGGGGTAGCGCTGGAGCCAGCCCTGACAAATAAAGTTACCTTGTTTGTTCAGCATTACTTTATTGATGTTATTGCTTTGAAGGTAATTAAACATCTTGGTGCTCTTTATAATTACCTAAATCCTCGCCATCAACACCTTCCGAAAAAAACAGGTAATTGATAATGTCGATGTAGCTGACTTCAGGCCATAATTTCATGTCATCTACTGAGTCAGCGAGAAGTGACGGGTGAGGCACTGTTAAAGAATTGTCCTCACTGCTTTTTAAAACATCCTTGCAATGCCATTACACCAAACTGCAGCATTAAACCTGCAAATGTAAACAACAGCGCAAGCGGAATTATGGGTAATGGGCGCAAAGTCAGGAATACTGTGGCTACCGAGTGCATTTAAGATCATCCAAACATATTTTGGGAAGATGCCTCCACACGAGACTGTACATAGCGCATGGGTATCAATTGCCTTTGAAAACAAAACCAGATTCAACCTTCCCTATTCTGCCAACTTCATTGAAAATAAATCTCACCTGCATTGTAAGCAGCTAGCTACTAGCTGTGTTCAGATCTTAGACATCAAATATTAAAACATAACAGTTTATTATCTGTTACTTACTTTTACTTTCCATCTGTACTTGGTAGTCCTTGGAATCTCTGCTGTGTAATCCTCCAAATATCTTTTATAAGGTCCACGCCGTTTCGCCATGATAGCTCTAATGAGCTTGTTCAGTTTCTTCCAGCTCTACCTGGTATGAGCTTCTGGCCATGGTCCCACCCCTACCTGGCAGCCAATGGGAGCCTCCCAATTTTAAATTTGCGCTCACCGCGCCAATTCACGGCCTCCCTCGCAAAAAAAAAGGGTCTCGTTTACCCGTTCTCAAGACATATCCTAGCTAAAACGTAATTTTCAGCATTACCACAATGGCATTTGCCATTTATTATTTCAAGGACAAGACTGTGGAAGGACAAGACTGACGACCAGCAACACTGTCCAAAAGAAATCACTCAGTGCCCTGATCTAGAAGGAGAAGACGGAGTGGGACATGAAAGGCAGAAAAAAGTCAGCTCCAGCCTTTTTCCCAGCAAAGGTTTTGATGGTTGGTGGTAAGTTGTTAATCGTATTGCTTCTGTTAGCTTGATAGCATTTGTTCTCAAAGTGGGGCCTGGACATTTACATCCTACCCTATATGAAAAAGCTAAAGCGGTGTTCACATTGGTATTTTTTTTTTAATTAGAGAAAGCACTTGACCAGAGCGCTTTTTTAAATTCCACATGAGGTTAGGCTAACTTGTATCACTGACAACTAGCAGCTATTATTGTTACTTCCAATTTAAAATGTCAAAGATGAGAAAAATTAGCCCTTGTTTTGGCGATGTCGACGAGTATGGGAACGAACATTTAAATTGATCTTGTTTCTTACACAGACAACTACAGTGATCTCTGCAAGAAGAGACAGGAATTCATAAAGGGTGAGGACATCTGGCAAGAAGCAACCAAGAGGAAGAGTAAGCCAAACAGCAAGAGGAAAGATGTGGAAGAGGTTTATGAAGTTCCATCAAAAAGGGTAGGTACCTTGATAAATACCTTGGTATGACACCAGCTGATTATAAGTGACATTTCATTATTATTTCTGGTGTGCATAAAACTTAACTCCATAGTTATATGATTTTTGTTTTGAGTTACATATTATTTAATCTAGGTATGATCCATCAGTGGTGCAGTTGATTCTGTAAATGCAACTAAATTATCATTACCATGGATGTTATTATACTGTATATGCCTGTTATAAACATATAAAACTGAATTATAATTTGACAGAAAAGAAAGAAGTCACTGTGTGCTGAAAAAGAGTCGGCAAACCAAATAATAGAAGAGCTGAAGAAGCAGCTGGTAAACAAAATTCTTCAGAGGTAAAATATATGACTATTATGGTATTTTGAGCTGAAGCAATAATTATGGTATGGATTTTCTGCCTGATTCTTTGATTTCATGTGTTTTGGTGTAGTCAACTAACTCAAATGAGGAGTCATCAGATGAGGAGCAGCTACCCAGAAACTGGAGTGGGGCACAGAAGAAAATCCACAAGCTTCAGGGAGAAATCAAGAGCCTGAAAGCAGACTATGGGAAAGAGATACTAGATGCTATGAGAGGTATTTTCTGTTTGTCAAGTAGCCTAAAGCATATTATAAAACAACAGCTTTTAACGAGTAAAGATGCCTATGCTGATTCCCGAAGTCAAACACTGTGGGTGTGCATGTCAGGCATAATGAACTAAACTGTGACGGGCAGGGAGTGCGAACAAAAAGGAAGCGATCCAGCCAAGTCTCAGAGAAAAATAGGGATTTAATAATTAAAGTGCGCAAACCAAAAACCCGTGCACTGCTCCGAATTAAGGAAATAATAACCAGCAGTCAACTGGTACAAAGACAAGGCATATATAGACAAACAAACGACCATCAGGTGAGGGAGCTAATAAGCCCCGCCCACCTGAGGGACGCACACAACGCAACAACAACAGGACAACTGCCGCTGTGCCGGAGGCGACCAGTAGGGGGAGCCTCCCTCACCGTGACAAACTTAATAACACAAACTGAAATTTTCATATACTCCCATACTGAACCATTCAAATCTGAAAAAAAGTCTCACAAATCACACAGACAAACAACTGCTGGCAGGGAGGGTTGGGATCTGCTGCCAGGTGTGGAAAAGGGTCCACACCTGACTTCAACCTGACATTTATAGGTTATGGCTAATTCAGTCTCTTCCTGCTTCCTGTTTCCGCCTAATCAGCTCCGCTTCCTGTCACAGTATTCATAGCAAAAATTACTAATTTAATGTTTTAAAATGGTCTCAAAACACAGTAATGACAGCTTTTGTTGCCTTGTTTATATTCCCTTTACAGAGCTTCCAGCAGTAGTGACAACGCTGAAAGAGATCTTAGAAATAATCACACTTCAGATCTCAACTCCTGCATCCACTTGGTCAACACCGACACCAGACCGACAACTTTGTCCACCCGCCTCTCCTGAAGTGTTGTCTGACCCTGATGATATGGTAAATACCTCAAAATGCATCCATAGTGTATGTGTTTATCCCTGTGGGGAAAGATTTGCTATATAATTTCCCTCTACACCTTGTGACGACTGGGGCACAGGAGGCAGAGAGGGATCCATATGCAGGATATGCCGTTAGTGTATTTAATGAATGATATAAACAGATATACATTAAGCAAACCCCAGAGGGGTATGAAAGGGCAACAGCCCGTGAGGGCTAGGCGAGAGAGAAGTAGTCGTAGGGCAGGCAATAGGTCACAATACCATGAAAGCATAAACACGAGGCAGAGGTACAAGAGGGCAATCCAGAGACGTGAGACGTTATAAGAGAATACAGAGGTCAGAGACAAAAGGCAATCAGAAAGGTACGTAGTACAAAGGCTTGGTAGTGACACGAGAAACAAGGCAATACTTCGCAATTAGACTTGGGACAGCAGTCCTTAAATCGCGGAGCCTAATTGGCTCAACAATGTTCAGCTGAGTTCAGTACTCGGGCGATGGTGCCCTCTGGTGGTCCTGGGAGGTATGTGTTGATGGCGCTAACCGCACCCCTGACAATTGTACACATAAGTTAGAAAGAAAGCATATTCATCAACTTTGTACTGGATGTATACAAATCATGATGGATTTGGAAATGCTGTGATGATGCCCCCAAATTTCTCATGTTATGGAGTTACTCTATAGACTATAGGCCTATGCATATTCACTGCACTAATGAATAGATAGAAAGAATTTTTTATGCAATTGTTTCATCACTATTTTGTGAGTAATATTCAGATGTTTTGCAGGTGCCTCTTACGCCAGGTTGTGATGTAAAAGTCCCAAGACTAAAGCTTAAGTCTCTGCGGACTGCAAGTTCAGCATTGTACATTGGGGATCCTGCGGTGCTCATCTATGGTGAAGACACGCTGTCCAACTCAAGTTTGACAGGGAGACAGTCAGGGGCCCACAAAGATGTGGAATCAAAGCCACAACTGGATAACACCAAGCTTGATGCTATATTTGGTTAGTGCATTTAATTTATGTTATGGCATGTTATGGCGATAAACTAATTTGCTAATTTGGTACTACACACATTTAGAGGCTACTTTTTCCTTCATCATTCGTTATAAGCTATAGAAACTTTTCTTTAAGTTTTCCAAACGCTTACACAGTAAGTCTGAATACAGTACTTTGTATAAAAAATGTTTTTAATAAATACATGACAGGTGAAAACCCTATAAGCAATAATACAATAAAAAGCAGATTTTTGTTTTGATGATTTGTGTGTTTTATTCTAATAAAGTTTTTTTTTATTTATATACCTGATTTTATATTTTCAGCAATGGAAAAGTGGAAGAACGTGCGCACGTTTCTCACTGCAGGGTCATATCCTCTGGATTATGACAAGTCACAGCGGCAAACTCTGTGGAAGCCGTTGTTGGGCCTTACAAGTTGTATGATTCCTCTTTTCGGACACTTCAAGGGACAGGGTGGCTGGCTGATGAAGTAAGAATTAGATATTACTGAGGATGAATAATATTAATAATCATTATTATTATCATCATTATCATTATTGTTATTACTGGTGTTATTTTCTATGAGGAATCTCTCTTGCATTTCCAAGGTCTTCTAATAATACAGTGGTATGCCACTGTTTGGGCACCTCTGATCATTTTCATGATTTTCCTTTATAATAGGTTGTTCAGATTAGTAAACTTCATTTCACTTCTCAAATATCACTATGTTCGTCTGTTATATGTTATCTTTAACTGAAATTGCTAAACCAAATAACCAATGATTAATAAAGGAAAATCATTAAAGTTATCAGGGGTACCCAAACGTTTGCAATCCACTGTATGTTAAACACTCTTTCAAATGATGCACTTATGTTGTATTTTATTTTACCGTCATTCACATAAAATTACAATGTTATTTGTTTCAATTATTTCAAGGGAAATGCATTGTCCTACATAATAGTCAGCATGATGCTCCAACACCAAATTGTTTGTTTATTAATACTTTCCATATGTTTATAGGTCATTGATGCATACCTGCACCACCTGATTGAAGCACATAAGGCAAGCAGAATTTGCAAATGTAGCTGTCTGGAGTTGGCGTCCGTCATTCATTTAACAATATATATTTGCGTTGCTTTTGTTTTTGTTACAGAAGCCATCTTATCACCTGAGTGCAGTGGTTGCACCTTCTTTGTTTGCTGGACAATTTCGATGTGTTAGTCAGGTAA
The DNA here is from genome assembly GCA_020368025.1 of Brachyhypopomus occidentalis. Lineage (NCBI taxonomy): Eukaryota > Metazoa > Chordata > Actinopteri > Gymnotiformes > Hypopomidae > Brachyhypopomus > Brachyhypopomus occidentalis. The sequence continues at coordinate 1,896,318 of JAGXOD010000037.1, forward strand.
TATACTTGCCTAGAAAACAGTAGTTAGTACAAAATTTCGAACAATAACTAAGATTTTCTATCAAACCCAACTTGCAGATGAAGTTCTCAGTAGAAGCCATTTGGTTGTGCCCTGTCAATACTTGTCACGGTCTGCCCCGCCCCCTCCTGTCACTCTCGTGTCTGTGTTTGTTTTTGTAGCCATGTGCTTCTTAGTCCCTCCTTGTATTTTGTAATCCCTGCCCCTCGTTAAGTATTTCAGGTGTCTCATGTTTGTTCTGGTCTATTTATATCCTATGTTTGGTTCTTTCCTTGGCTGGTTATTTTGTCTTCAGCCCTTGTCGTCACTCTTCCGTGTTCTGTTGATGCTAGTTGTCTTTGTTTAAGTATGTCTCTAAATATTGGTTATGTTTCGTGTTTGGATTCCCTTTCTGGTATGACCAACGCCCGTTCTCATGACTCTGATTCTGGATTGCCGTCTAATAAATCTCGTTCTCCTCAGCGCTTGTATCCGTCCTCCGCATCTACGCCGCAGCCGGCGTTACAATACTGGAGCACACTGGATTCTTGTGGTGTGTTCTCACGTACTTGCATTGCTAATTTATAGACATTGTAAAAATTAGTCAAGTATTTTATTGTACTGCCACAATAATTTCAGTGGCAAAAAATAAGTATTGAACACTTCAACATTTCTCAGTGAATACATTTCTGATAGGGATATTGACATGAAATCTTTGTCAGATTTTGGTTACAACCCAAATAAACCACACATACCAATAATTCAAAACAAATAAGTCCATTGGTTATGTGTCGGAGTGGAATGCCCAAGGAAAAAGTATTGAACACATCAAGAAACTGAGGAATGGAAAAACAGAAACCAGCTAAAATCTGTTAATTCAAATGAATGTGAACTGGTTTAGTTGTAATTAATGGCATATAAAAAGGTTTCTCATTACTAATGTGTCAAATTGCTGCTCCTGTTGGGCACCCCAATTTTAAAACCTTTTTTTACCAGCTATTAATTCAGTAATCTTGTACAGCACATAAAAAGGTCAAACTTGGCATAGACTTACTAAATCACTATCTAGGTGTTTGTGAACACACATTGATGACCGGAGCCATGATCCCAAACAAACGTTTTAATAACCTAAAATAGACTAGTTAGGCCACGAGGTCAGCGCCATCTTACTATGATCATAACGGTTAAATCATTATAAAATCGGTTTCTAAAGTAGCGTATTCATTGCACATAGTTTTACTTCTCTTTCAACCCTCACTCCATATCAATTTATCGACTAACATCTGCTATTAATACAAAACTAACACGTTTAATAACCTCGTTATCAGAATCAAAGCCGTGCTCATTAGCCTACCACTTCAGTGACCAGAATATCTGTCGTGACCGTTGCACTTCAAACACTAAGCACACTGTAACAAATTGACTGTAGGTTAGGGTTAGGGTTGAACTCTTCAAGAAAGATGACTTCCAGTCCCAAAGGCCTCAAAAGAACCAAAAAGGCCGAAGTGAATTATTTGCCGCCATTGCAACTTGGAGAAACAAAAGAAACAATGGAAGAAGAGAGGGTGGTTCTACTCACAGAAGTGAAAAAGGCCAACAACGACAAGATCAGTGAGAAAATGGAGAAGACTTTTCCACATCGACGGTTGGAGGTTGTCAACCAGATGCCTGCTGTCCCAGATGTCATGGAGAGATGGCCTGCCATTTTCTATGAATATCAGGTAAACATGAATGTTTGTGCCACATGGAGTGATGCCATCTTGCTCCATTAGGTCTTTTGTGCACATTTGGTTGATAGCGTCTACCTTGCTTGAGTGTGTAGACACTCCTGATTCCTCCACAATGTGTCCAAGAAACTTTACTGATCGCCTGAGGAACCAGCACTTTTGGGTGCCAATTTTAGATTGCAGGCGCAGGTGACTGAAAACCAGCTCCAAACGTTCTAAAAGATCGTCAAGGTAACACAAAAGACTCAGGAAGTTCTGGTCACCAAATATGCTCGTAATCATTCTCATGAAACTTCCGGGGCTGTTTGAAAGGCCCTGCGGGAGCCCATCGGTGTAGTGAATGCAGAATATTTTCTGTCACCCTCATGGAGAGGCATGTTATAAAAACCCAATGTCAAATCCATCGTACTGAAAAATCAGCCTGATGAGGCAGTGGATGTACATCTTTCAGTGTCCGTTTGTTTAACCATCGGAAGTCAGTGCACACTGTTAAGTCACCGTTCTTTTTCCAAACAAGAACAAGTGGCGAGGCATACTCGCTGGTAGACTTTCTGATTATTTTCTCTCTCTTCCATCTCATTCAGGACACTTTTTAGCTTCTGATACTGTGGACAAACCCTTTCGCCTCACCACAGTCAAGATGGTGGCGAGAGAAAACATCCTCATACCTGAGAACCAGGTCTGCTAGTTTGCCTTTCCATGTTTCTGAAATGTCACACGAATCCAAATCAAGATCACTCAAGCCCACATGCTTCAGTCTTTCCCTAACATCTGCTGAGCTGTTCTCACAAGATCTGGGAGTATCATGGCCTTCAGGAATAGTCTGACCATGGTCAGTAATCTGGACCTTGCTATACAGTGACGCTGGACCCTCCATGTTCTCAAGAGCAAGATAGGTGAAAACATCAGCAAGCTTGGCATTCCTTCTTACAGTAATAGGACTGGAAGAAGCATTCAGCACTTTCAATGGAATCCATCTATCTCCCCATAAAGGCGTCACTATGCATGCAACCATTAACCCTCTGGGAGCAGCACATGAAGAGGTGGGTTCTACAATAACAGCACTACCTGGTGACACCACAGTTTTTCCAGGTAGCTTAGCCCACAACAGATATTCAGTACTAGCGTCTAAAGTAACAGCTGTGTTGCATTTTGCTGTACCAACCTTGTCAGGAGCATCACCACTGGTCCAGCGATTGAAGCCAGCAAGAAGAGACAAGAACTGCTCAGAATCAGAACAATTTGAGGTAGGAGTAGAAATGACCTTCCAGTACTGACTATCCTGTTTCAGCTTGCTCAGGATATGCTTGAGAACATTAGTGCCAATAATTAGATCATCCGATTGGCCTTGGACTACTAGAGCAGGAACAGAAATTTTGTAGCCATAAATCTCCATGTTGAGCTCTGTTATGGACTTTGGCTTCACACGGCTACCACCACAACCAATGAATATAACATCACTGTCAGATCGGCTTGTTTCATTCACAGCTCCAGCTTCAATAAGTTTCAGTTCTGCTGCATCACTGAGTGTATATGCCATGGATCTGCTGTCTAGCATAGCATTGAGAGACACTTTGTTCTCGACTGTTACTGAAGTATAGAACAGGCTGTCGCTGCTCCTGATTTTCTGTGTGTTCTGATATACAACAAATTCTGATCCATCTTGAGCTTCAACACAGTTAGGTGAAACTGATGCATCACCAATATCAAGGTCATGTTGGGAGTGTTCTATCTGACCTGAGCATCCTCCCTCCATACACAGGTGCACTAGTTTCCCTGCACATTGCTCTTTTGGGTTGTATTGGTCACACACGAGCTTTTAGTGTGACCTGGAGAGTAACAACCAAAACACAACTTCGCTGACAGACAGTGGGACTTAGTACTATGGTCATTCTCACCACACACGCTGCATGGTGTTGTGTTATGCCAGCTCCTTCTCCTGTCGTCACGCTGCTCACTCTTTTTCTGAACTTTTTCCAAAACCTGTTCGAGTATTGTCATCATGCGATTTAGCATATCATCACTCTGACTAGTATGTCGTTGGGACATCGCAACAGTAGGCTTACCAGTGTTAGGGATATTATCGCTACACTTGGATGCTGTTTTTCCATTAGGAGTCAGATCACTGTCTTCCACACAAGCGACAACACAGTGTTGTAAACGTGTAGCACCCGGAGCACCAGTAGCAGATCGCTTTTCACTCTGGTACTCATCAATCCTCTCTTGAATCTGCTTTGCACTCCAATTGTGAATTGGCTTGCATTTGCACACATAAGCCAACTCAGGGTCTGGGCAGTACTTAACAAACATTCTGGTTACCTCCTCTGGTATGTTTTCCATGCATCTACCTTGGCGACGAAGGCCCTCATCAGCGAGGTCTGCTGCTTTGTTGACACATATCCAGTAATCAACAGGATTTTCTTTATGTCTTGGCGATGTTGAGTAAAAGTCTGCAAGTGGCAGGCACGATGAAGTCCTAGTAAAATGGTGCAGCAGTATGTTATATATTGCATCTGGATTCTCTTTGGCATTAAGTGTGGGGTCACTTCTCAATCCTATTCGGACTACATCTCTAGCCCTACCCATTAACCTACACAATATTTCATCTGACTGTTCAGACACTGCATAATTCTGTCTTTTGACATAGGACTTCATCATGTCAATCCACTCTGTGACTGAGCATTTGTCTGAGTCATTACCCCTGAAAATCACAGGTTCTGACACTAACATTAATACAGGGAGTGTCATTATCACCAGATGAACAAAGTCTGTCTCTCTGTACGTTGCCTTGGCTTGCGTTACAATTGACTGAACCCTGTGAGGCTAGTTTCTCTACAATAGCATCGCCGATCTGAGCACCCACCTGACTAATCATTTCACTTAGCTGTTGTACTGGATTCACATCAGTAAGAGGCGTAGAGTGACTAGGCCCACTCTGAGCAAACTGCTCTGCAATAGAAACAACCTGATCCTGACCCAGCCCTGAATCACCATTACTCTTAGTTAGCACATGAGAAGCACCCAAACCTTTGCCTGTAAACCTAGGTTATTTGTGCACATACATAAAACCTCTACCCCTCCCAAAAGTGAAGAAATGATCATCCGCGTCAGTGAAATTCAGAAAATTACTTGCCTTTTTTTCAGCAAAGGTAGGGATTAGCACTTTGTGAGTGAGAGAAAAATGCACACTTTAACAATGACTAGGCTGTCCCTTGTACCTGACTATTGCATTGAAAAGGGCTCTGCAGTACTGGTGTGGCCACGCTATCCACGTGCGCTGGATCCCTGTAGTCCGCCCGCACTGAAGCTTCGCAGCAACCACGCGGCGATCTGCATCAAGCTGTCCAAGAATCACGGAGTCGACGGCACCACTGTAACGACCACTATTTGGTCATCGAAACAGTCAGACACAGGGGCTTGCTGTCCAGTTTATTCTGAAACAGATTTTAAAATCCATTTATCTCCTCTTGCATAAGACGACTGCAGACTTCACAAGCGTCCATCCCAGAGATCTCACTCGTCTGCTAATTTACACTGTATAGCTCTACAAAACGCACGTGATCGTATAATTATTCTTATGAACAATTACCGAAATTACAGATGAAAAGCATTTTCTCTTAATGCGCACCAAAGGAACACGTTGCAGCACACGCACACGCACACGCACACACGCACACGCACACGCACGCTACACATTTGTGGAGGGAAAATAGAGTAACTGTAACACACCTGAAACAGATTTTAAAATGCAAAAATTTAAAATCTCCTCTTGCATAAGACGGCTGCAGACTTCACAAGCTGGGGGGATAATAAAAATATAAGAAATTATAAGTTCAGTCAACTTTTGCCGACGAAGGCACGTTAGCATCCAACACGGCTCTGCTAACTACAGCACGTGCGTCGACAATACAGCAAAGTTAACTTTCTCAACTTTAAGTTTCCTTAATCAAAACTATTCACTAAAAAAGCACAATGTTTGTAAAACATATTAGAAAAGTGTTTTAGAGCTTTCAGCCAAGTATTAACTAAATTATATTATATATTAATGAGGAACTGCAACAGCTGCACACGTCCATCCCAGAGCTCTCACTCGTCTGAGGGAGGTACGGCAACAGCAGAAGGACAGTCTGCAGTGACGTCAGAGCGAGAAGTGAAAAGCTACCCAAAACCATTTTAAACAATATAAATAACTTTTTACACTTGTTTTTACCTTTTTCTTATAATAATGAAGCCATTTTGGTGAAACTCACTATATTATTAAATTAGTAATTTTAACCCTGTTACATACAGTACTATCCCTGTAAGCAGGTTCTGATAAGGTTGCACAGCATGTAAAATCATCCTACCTACAGTACTATCACTGTAAACACGTTCTGATAAGGTTGCACAGCATGTAAAATCATTCTATCTACATTATCCCTGAAAGCACGTTACAATTACAGGATTTATAAAGTAACATATAATGTATTATAATGTATATAAGCGCTGTGGTTGAGCATTTCGACACGGTAGCACAAATTTAAACGGTAGCACAAATCGACCGATATATCTGTAAATTCGTGCTGCAGCTGCGCTCTGAAGAATGACGTGATTGTTTCGTGCGCATGTACAGTACACCTGGTAGGACGGTTTGACGGGTAGGATATATATTCACAACACCTGACTTTTTTAAACTGTCCAAACGCAGGGCTATTGACTAAAGATGTGTTCCTTTCCTTTGAGAATACATCGCAGGTACAAACTATAGCAAACAATTACCACTTGAATCAGTAGCCACGTTAACAATGTTACCATATGCAACCGAGCTAGCATTAAGACTTAAACACGTAGCGTTATCAAGGAAGCAAACACATAGCTAAAATTAGCCATAAATTCCGAACCGTCAAAACACCCATTTCAACGCTACGGTTATAGCTACACTATGATCTGACAGAAATGCCAAACACATGTTCTAGCGCTATATGAACCGATAGGAATATATTAGCGTTAGCTATCCAAGTTTATTTGGCTACAGCTGAATGCACTTTAGCCACGGTATTGCGCTAAGTGAGAACTCTCGAACAGGCACTGAAAGCTGACAACATTGCAAATACTCATCATGCGAAGAAACACTGATTTCAAAACCCATATATTTGGGGTGCAGCGGGGTGATAACGAAACGTTCTTCTAACAACATGCACAACCAGATAAACAACTCTTTGCAGCACTGTGCAGTGGTCACCTTCAAACAGGCCCCATCCCTACCAATCAGAAACTTAACATATTCAGTCTTTGCTTAACATGATCATTGCAATGCATATTTCAGCTCAATAATGATAACAGTTTGATTTGATAGTTTGATTTAGTAATGGCTATATATTTTTTTTTACAAAACATGAAATAATAATTAATGATTACTAAAATAATCTATTAATCCAAATCACAGTGTACAGATGGAACTCTTTCTTGAAAGTGTTTTCTATTTAACCAAATATTGCCTTGGTATTTAATATTTATTTAATTTACAATCTGTTGAATTATTTTCAAAATACGTATTCAGTTTAAAGTATTATGTATAATGTTTCAAACTCTCTCTAGGGGCTGAGCTCCATAATGGTTAAACAGGACTGGACTGATATTCTGCAACAGCTGTAACGCGAGGTTCACGGACAGAATGCAGAGAATACTTGCTTCTTCCAGACACGTTTTTATTTATATTTATAATGCTGGCTAGGTAGCCTGCACGAAACATTCACTCACAGAAAACAAAGACGAGCACAGGACACTGCGTATTCGCACATTAAATAGACAAACTACACGAAACCCATGTGAGAACGAGACAAGCCACAGGTGAGACCGATGAACACACTCACATCCCATCACTCCCACGGAAGTACATACATGGTCAGACCTAGACGCAGACAACGCAAACACACGCCCAAGGGGAGGGGTCCAGGAGCGTCACCGTGACAACAGCAGGCATTTTTGCACTGACATATTTAATTTATAATTTTTAATAAAATATTGTTTGGAAACTGCATCACAGCAAATCTGCAAAATTATTTTTTCAATTAGTCAATGACTGGCCCACAAAGCAGAGACAGCAGCCCTTTGGTTCATTTCCTATTCTGACAATTGGCCAGTCCAATCACATCTCTTAAAAGTCCGCTCACCCTCTGTCCACTCTGTTTCTGATCAGATGGTGTGACCATAGACTTATACAGCCTATGGATGTGACGGAAGATGGACAGATAGCTATTATAGATACACATCCTAGATCTCAATAAATAAAATATTCCAGTTGAAAATCTTTATGTATTACATAATAGCATAAAAATGATCAATGTAAATCAATACTATTGTCCCATGGAGGTCTGGATTTGGAACCATACTCAAAATCAAAGTGGTAAATCAAATGACAGGCTGATTCAGCTTCATTGGAAATTCCTCAAGACAAGATAAAATGAGTAGTGTGTGTGGCCTTCACTTGCCTGTATGACCTCCCTACATCGCCTGGGCATGCTCCTGATGAGGTTCCTGAGGAATCTCCTCCCAGACCTAGATTAAAGCGTCAGTTAACTCCTGGACAGTCTGTGGTGCAACGTGGCGTTGGTGGATGATGTCCCAGATGTGCTCGATTGGATTCAGTTCTGGGCAACAGGCAGGTCAGTCCATAGCATCAATGCCTTCATCATGCAGGAACTGCTGATACACTTCAGCCACATGATGCCTAGCATTGTCATGCATCAGAAGGAACCCAGGGCCCACTGCACCAGCATATGGTACCTCTGGCTAGCACATGGAGGTCTTTGCGGCCCTCCAAAAAATGCCTCCCCACACCATTTCTGACCCACTGGCAAACCGGTCATGCTGGAGGATGTTGCAGGCAGCAGAACATTCTCCACAGCATCTCCAGACTCAGTCACATCTCCAGACTCTATCATGTGCTCAGTGTGAACCTGCTCTCATCTGTGAAGAGCACAGGGCACCAATGGCGAATCTGCCACTGTTCTCTGGCAAATGCCAATCGCCCTGCACGGTGTTGGGCTGTAAGCACAAGCCCCATTTATGGATGTCGGGCCCTCATACCACTCTCATAGAGTCTGTTTCTGAGAGTCTGAGCAGAAACATGGATATTAGTGGCCTGCTGGAGATCATTTTGCAGGGCTCTGGCACTGCTCCTCCTGTTCCTCCTGGCACAAAGGAGGAGTTAGTGGTCCTGCTGCTGGGTTGTTGCCCTCCTACGGCCCCCTCCATGTCTTCTGGTATACTGCTCCATGGTCTGGACACTGCTGACAGACACAGCAAACCTTGCCACAGCTTGCATTGATGTGCCATTCTGGATGAGCACTACCTGAGCAACATCTGTGGGTTGTAAACACTGCATCATGCTACCTCTATGGTGAAAGAACTGACAAAATGCCAAAGTGACCAAAACATCAGCCAAAAAGGATGAGAACAGAGAAAAGGTATGTGGTCACACATGTGACCTAAACATAAGATTCATGATTACACTGAATCACACTTACTAACAGATTATGGTCCTTTTGCTAGTCAGAATGACTTATACTAAATCATACAGTTCATGATGATCTGAAATAATCTAATGACATGATCAAGATGAAATTATCATAATAATTTCTCTCACTATATATATATATATATATATATATATATATATATATATATATATATATATATATATATAGCCAATCACCTTCATTAGGGCAGGACAGAAGACACATTATCATCAGCCAAATCCAACAGGGGGGCTCCTCTCAACTGCACAGGATTGGCAACTTTAAGTCGACCTTGAAGACCTTGTCCCAATAAACTATAACTACTTCTCTTTGCCCAGATGTGGTACTAACATGGTCCCCTGGGAAGACCAGATAGAAGAGACCAACGAGCATGAGAAAAACAAATACGCAGAGTTTAGGATAATGTGCCAGAACAACGGCTGGAAAGCCCACTGTGAGCCAGTTGAAGATGGGTGCCGAGGCTTCATGGTCCAGTCACTTCAGCAAACCCTCAAACTTCAGAGCCTTGCAGTGGCTGTTGATCTGCAGGGGGGATCTGTGGAGCATCACGCCACTTGGACCCAAGTGGGGGACTGATCATCCCCGGCTGAGTCGCCCGGTTGAGGGTGTATGAAGATCAAAGACCCAAAACACCCTAAGACCCCGGGTTCTAAGCGTGGAGAAGTTTCATGATGAACAGGGACTCACAATGAGGTTGCGTGTGTGTGAAATGGCATCATGTTGATGATAATGACAATTCAATGAATTATAATATAAGAAATGATAGACTTAATATAATAATTGCAATGCTGTCAGAAAGCGAAACCATTGTCAACTGCTGGTGGTCACTGAATCGTTGTCAAATAGTGCAGCAGATGCTATTTGGTATTGGTTCTGTATGCATAGTTCTGTAATATAGTCACAACTTCAGCATCTGCTTCACAACATTTGCTAATGCTAGCTATCTAAACTAGCTAACATTATTTTGTCAGCATCATGTTGGGTAAGCCAATGACCTAGGCCACTCATCATTGTACCATCATAATACTACTAAAATCATTGGGCTGTCCACTGAATATACAACTTCATGTGGTGCGTCTGCAACTGTAGGTCCAACGCCCCAAACAATGAAGGACACTTTTTAAAGTTTAAGGATTGTAAGGACCATGCCAATCCAGGCTGATGAATACACAACATACAAACATTTTGATGTTCATGTCAATTTGGCCGTTTAATTTCCCACAACTGAACACCCAATTCAAATGTGCACGAACACATTCTCATTGACAAAGGGCAGTGAAACTATATACACCATACATTTGGGCACAGTTCAAAACACGCATCCCAGTTGTTAGCTATAAGTAACTTCATGTGCAACATCAGATCAGCTCACATCCAGTGTACTGATGATTGGTAATATTCATAGAATTGACACTGCCCCTGCTTGCTTGGTTGGTTAATTAGGGTTAGATAGGGTTATATAACCAGCCGAGCAAGCTGGAAACATAATGTAATGGCCTGTGCTCAAACAGGGTGTAACTGTGAAAATGCAAATAAATCACCAACAATTTGAGCATTCATTGCTTTGTTTAAAAAACAAAGAATTATCACTTTGTTTCTACCAGTGTTTCTACCTTGTCCTTTCAAGCAGCTTCAGCAAATGTCTTCCTAGTGCCATGGTCTGTTGGTCAACCTCAGGTTTTTACAGAAGGATTCCTTTCTATACAAGTGTGGTCACTTTACTCCTCCTGGTTTGTCTTTCTTGCAACATGTTCACTGTGAACCTGCGTCATTGTGAAACACAGTATCAATACATTTCACCCCTCCCCTAACCTGCTCCTCAGTGTTTCAGTTCATCATTTACTTCAAGCAGACCTTAAAGCAGTGGGGTGTCTCTGTGTGAGCTCTAATTTAAAATTTCAAAACTTAGCATCATGGTTCACTAAAAAAAGGACTCCTAGAGGAATTTGTAGATTCCTTACCTGAAGACATATTTACTGACATAAAATGTAAAACTCTCTGCTTCTTAAAATGTATAATATTGCTATATAGCTATATAGCTAATATTGCTATAAGATTTATGTCAACTGCATTTTATTTCCAAAGTGAATTAAATTAGATTTAATGTGAAACTGGTTTCTATAGAGCCTAAGTTCTTATGAGGAGATTTATGATCTTTAAATTAATATTTTCTGAAGGAGACACCTTCCAGGTGTATTTAAATTGTAAAATTTGTGTACAAATTCAGTATTGTTTAATGTCTTCTTTTAGCACTATTCTCACCTTGTACGTTCTTTGTTATATCATATCTGTCACAATTTCTTGAACCAAGCAAGTCAAAGTTTATTCATATAGCACTTTTTACGACATATATTGTCACATTGAAACTTTGCAAATGCATGGGTCCAGATCTCTAATTAGCAAGCCATGGGTGACAGTAACAAGACAAAAATTCCATTGGCGTGGTTTAAGAAGACATCTTGGGAGGACCAAGACTGAAAAGGGAACCCATTCTCCATTGGGAGCCCAGCTAGTAGCAGTCCATACTTTATAGTTCAGTTTCTATACAGAGCAGTCCCTACGATGTAGATGTAGGGCTTCAGGTATTTCAACAGGACCAGAGTGGATGGGCAGTTTCTGAGGTGGCCTGGAGGTTACCTCAGGCATGAGGGCTCACTGAGCCATTCTTTTCCACCCAGACCATTGTCACTAGACAATAACTAGAGTGAATACATGACATGGCTGGATGACAGCCTCAACATCACAGATTACTAGAAGACTTTATAACTGGGGCCTCAGGCTCTACACCTTCGGGGAGTCTTACGCCTAGATTTAAAGATTGGAAGTGTCTGAATCTCAGATTCAAGATGGAAAACTGTAATTGAAGGCACTTATAGGAGAAGGCTTTCCCTGTGGCTGATGTCTGAAGCAATGTAGGAAAGTGCAAATGATGAAGGTCCTCTAAATGATGAGTGTCATACAGTTAAACCAGTAAAACTGGTCTTGGCATCTTCCTGTGGTGAAAACGTGGTCAGTAAGATGCTACTTCAATTAACTTTATGGAAAATAATTTTACTTTATTGAAAATAATGATTTATGGAAGCATAGAGTTAAAGCATAGAAAATGAATGAAATGTGAGCAAAAACAGGTACATAGTTCAGAGTTTCAGCTGCAAAGGCAATAGAGGATTTCAGGATTTCATTATATATATGGTGGTAAAAAAAACTTGGCAAAGGCAATGCGAAATAGGTGTAGTAGGTCTACATTTGTGATTTGATGTGATGTAAAGTCACATTTCTACAGTAGTGTAGAATCATGGCCTTTTCTATATAGAATATGCAAGTGTGCTTTCCCTTATGGTATGGGCTCAACGAAAAGAAGCTTCTTCGGGTCATTTCTTTTGCTATTTCACAGTACTGACAGACCAAACAATTTTTGTATCCCTGTTCATTTTTTTTTTTTTTTTGAATATCATTATAGAATGTTGCAAAATTTGTCACTAGTTTTTCAACATTCCATCAGAATTAAACTTAGTCAGCTGCAGCTTTATTTCATAAGTTCATAATTATTTGCTGCTGTCTTTGTCTGGATCCTACACAGACATGGAGGCTAAATACAGCTTAGTACTTATGTTGATTTTAATTATGTGTGTATTCCAGAAAAGACATCAAGATTGCTTGTGTTAATTCAATGACATAATTTTATTGTTGTTTTATTCTGTAGGTTTCAGACTGGGCATTGGATCAAAATGGGAAAGGCAAATATCAAGCTGTTTGTTTTGCTTTTACTTCTTGTGATTCTGAGCTTTTTCCTGATTCAAATATTTTGTGGATATGTGTGTATAGGTACATTTTCAGATGTTCAGAGTAGCTTGGAGCCAAACAAAGTTCCTTTTACAAAAAATTCCATAACCCCCATTAAACATTCAGGACATTTTATGGTGTCTGCATTCATTGATCACAGAATCAATAAGGCAATTCGAGTTATCAGCATCATCAAAAGGGACAGTTTGCAGCCTCTTTACTGCATCTACTGTATTGATGACCATGACTGCCAGACTTCTGAGGCTGAAGTCCAGATACACATCGACCATTTTGGCTTTCCATATGGTGCTTCAGATGTGCTGTGTCATGGTGCACACACTCAAAATGCAACATGTGTAGCCATTTCAACCAGTGCAAACATATCAGACATTCACACTGAAGATTTTCTGCCCATAAAGAATGAAGTGGCCCACGAATCATTTAGGTTCAATTTCACTGTCTGTATCTCCAGCCTTTTTGGTGACCTCAACAATGTTCTGCAATTTGCCCAAACAATGGAAATGTACAAACTTCTAGGTGTGCAACATGTGGTGATCTACAACACGAGCTGTGGTCCTGATCTGGAGAAACTCTTACAGCATTATAAGAGGGAAGGAATACTGGAGATTGTTCAATGGCCTATTGATCAATTCCTTAACCCATCTATAGGTTGGATCTTAACGTATCATGGTGGAGAAATCCAGTATTATGGCCAGTTGGTAACACTTAATGAATGCATATATAGAAATATGTATCTGTCAAAATATGTTCTCCTCAATGATATAGATGAGATAATCATGCCTTACAAGCATGTTAACCTTCCATCACTGATGGAGGATCTTCAACAGGAGCACAAAGATGTTGGTGTTTTTTTCATTGAAAGTCACTTTTTCCCCAAGACACAGTTTGAAGAGACTGGTCGATTCAGTCGACCAGAATGGAGAAATATTCCTGGCATCAATATTATGGAACATATATATAGGGAACCAGACAGAAAAGACTTGGACAACCCCAGAAAAATGATCATTAACCCAAGGAGTGTAGTACAAACATCAGTGCACTCCGTCCCTCAAAAATATGGAGATGTTTATTTTGTACCTTTTGATGTATGTCGCATTGTTCATGTGAGATCATCACGACAGGGGAATCTTACCAAAGAGCAACTGCATGTTGACACAAGGGTGTGGGACTTTGAAGCAGAACTGATATCAAATGTTAATAAAACTCTACAGGCATCTGATTTTATGTAAATTTCTAATTGATGTGGTGTTCATTTTAGTGCTTCTTTTTGTTCTGTTATAATGTCTATGTCATAGACATATGTACATTTGTAGAGTAAAACATGTATGATCTATTACATTTATATACAATTACAATTGTGACTTAGTCATTTATAAACAACATGTTTTGTGAACTCTACAATATAGTGGTTTTACCCTGCCTCACAAAGATGCTTCAGTGCTTGGCGTGATGCAGCACAAATTTGAATAAATAATCAAACATTTCTTTTGAAAACAAGTTTTTGTGTGTACTTTGATGCCCCCCTGATAGTACAAGCAAAATTGTTACACTGCCATAAATGTCTGGCTTAACCACACAGCATGTGAGTAACAGGAAAACATTATCAACTCAGGAACTAGAACAAAATAACAGTCCCAACCCACTATCACTGCAGTATATTGAATCACTTCAGTTTATATACACTGTGACACTGCAGCCCTGTATGAATCTGTTTGTAACATAGTCGTTGAAGCAAGATGCATAGACAAGAGCAGGCTTACGCACACCTAAATATACAAACTGGATTCCAAAAAAGTTGGGACACTAAACAAATTGTGAATAAAAATTGAATGCAATGATGTGGAGATGGCAAACGTCAATGGTGTGGCATCCCCCCTTCTTCTTACAACACTCAACAGATGTCTGCGGACAGAGGAGACCAGTTTCTCAAGTTTAGAAATAGGAATTCTCTCCCATTCATGACTAATACATGCATCTAACTGTTCAATCGTCTTGGGCCTTCGACGTCGCATCTTCCTCTTTATGATGCGCCAAATGTTCTCTATAGGTGAAAGATCTGGACTGCAGGCTGGCCATTTCAGTGCCCTGATCCTTCTCCTACGTAGCCATGATGTGATTGCTGCAGAATATGGTCTAGCATTATCTTGTTGAAAAATGCAGGGTCTTCCCTGAAAGAGATGACGTCTAGATGGGAGCATATGTTCTAGAACCTGAACATAGTTCTCTGCATCAATGGTGCCTTTCCAGACATGCAAGCTGCCCATGCCACAAGCACTCATGCAACCCCATACCATCAATGATGCAGGCTTCTGAACGGAAGTTGATAACTTTATCCTTGTCCTCTCTGGTCCGAATGACATGGCGTGCCAGTGTTCCATAAAGAACTTCAAATCGTGACTCATCTGAAAAAAACAATAACCAAAGGGAACACGCATATTTATAAATATACATATAAAATAAACGTGGTCTAGTAAAGGAGAACTCCCCAACCAGCTAGTGTACACACACAGTTCACACAGTTCCTCCAAAAATTCCAACAAACAAACACACAGCTTGAAGGCCAACATTGCAAGGCACCCTGCTCCCGCTCTCTCACTTCCTGGGTCACTTCACCTTTAACCTTCTCTGGGGGAAGGACTTCCCCCACAGCAGCCAAACCAGGGCACAGCTCCACCTGGATTCAGGGAAGGGAATAGTGTTATGGCCTGTCTAGGCGTGAGGACCATAACAGGGGTGTGGGTGAACAGCAGCGCGAATGTTAGTGATAATGGGACTACAAAAGTGGGTGGTTGAAGGTGTATTTTACAGAAATAGTACTTACAAGACATATATATATATATATATATATATACATATATACAAAATAACTGGTCTCATCTTCAGGAGTGGCCCAGGCCAACATAACAAACAGAACAGAACTATAAAATAAATGAAACGCTAATTACTCTACCCAAAACCAAAAACAATCAGTACTACACTAACTCCCTAACAAAAACCACACAGACAAACCCAAACCCCAAAACAAAATGGCAGCCACTCCCTACTTACCAGGACACCAACAAAACATAGAATATTTACAAAAGGTACAATCAGCAGACAATCCAACAGGGACACAGGCAAAGCATAAACGAGTATTACAAACTGTGGTCAAAACCAGATACAGAATTTTCACACAAGCAAAGTAGCAACTCAGAAAGGAGCACAAGAAGTCTCCCTGGGAGGTACTGGGAAGGTCCTTTTATAGTGTAGGATAGCAAGACATCTAATGGAGTCTGGAGCAGAGTTATACACACAGAAAAGACAGCAAACACTACATACAAACATAGGACATAACAATAGGAAGAAAAAGACAGAGAGAGAGAACATGCACAAAAAAAAAAAAAAACACTGCCTAACTGCCATAACACCAGAGAACAGTCTACCATTTTGCCACATTCCATTTTAAATGACCCCTGGCCCAGTGCAAACTTCTGAGCTTGTGGAGCTTGCTTAGAAATGGCTTCCTCTTTGCACTGTAGAGTTTCAGCTGGCAACGGTGGATGGCACAGTGGATTGTGTTTACTGACAATGCTTTCTGGAAGTATTCCTGAGCTCATTCTGTTATTTCCTTGACAGTGGCATTCCTATTTGAGGTGCAGTGACATTTAAGGGCCCGGAGATCACGAGCATCCAGTAGAGTTTTACGGCCTTGACCCTTACGCACCTTCCAGATTCTCTGAATCTTTTCATGATGTTATGCACAGTTGATGATGATAACTTAAAAGTCTTTGCTATTTTACGCTGGGTAACACCATTCTGGTATTGCTGCACTATCTTTCTGCGCAACAATGGTGGAATTGGTGATCCTCTTACCATCTTGGCTTCTGAGAGACACTGACACTCTGAGAAGCTCTTTTTATACCCAGTCATGTTGTCAATTGACCTAATTAACATCAATTGACCTAATTAACATCAACATTTTTCCTTTAAAATGTTACATGTACGCAGTTTAAACTTTTGATCTGTGATTTGTGTTCTATTCTGGATAAAATGTGTAACGGCTGGCTCCGCCCTCCGCCCCTGGTTCTGTGTCGTCCTTCTTGCCCCGCCCTGTTTCCTTGGTTACCCTTCTGTTTGTTATGCCCTACCCTGATCATTCTCAGCTGTCTCTCGTTTTGGTTTGTATTTATATTCCCTGTATGTCTCTTGTCCCTTGCGGGTTATTGTACTAATGTCACTGGTGTGTTCTTTGGCTATCTGCTCTGTATTGTTGTTTCAAGTTTTTGCATTTACCTTCGTGTTCATATTACCCCGTGTTTCAGTAGTTGTGTTTGACTGCCCAGTTTCTGTGTGTGCTTTAGTTCGTGTTGTTCTGTGTTCCCCTATTCATGTTATGCTTCGGTGTCTCGCCCTACGTTGCTTGTTAGTGTTGTGCCCGTTTACCCCATTCGTGTTTAATCGTCATTACTTTATGTTCGTGTGGTATTCTCTGCGTTCATGTAAGTGCCGTTGGTTTCATATGTCATGTCCTTCATGTGTCCACCTAATGCCATTGTTTAGTTGTCTATATAGTCTTCCTGTTTAAGTCTCGTTTGATACTTTCAGTTCATTGGTTCGTTCATGTCAGTCCTACCGTTTGTGTAATTAAACGTTACAGTCTTCCTGTTTAAGTCTTGTCGTTTGATACTTTCAGTTCGGTCGTCCGTTCATGTAAGTTCTCCCGTTAATTTGAATACACTGTCCGTCCTCCTGCGCCTGCGTCACGCCCCCTCTTCAGTACCACCGTGACAAAATGTTAGATGTTGGCACCTCCACATCATTGCATTCAGTTTTTATTCACAATTTGTTTAGTGTCCCAACTTTTTTGGAATCCAGTTTGTATGAACATTAACAAGGAACAAGTGTGGCACATAATAACAATGAGATGAGGGACAGGTAACACGGATAATGAACACAAACACAACGACATGTATAGATAGTGTGACGTGGGGTTAGAGACTGCAGGAGACAGGGGCTGCGAAGTGAAAGTTGTATTCTTCATCAGAAGCAACAGAAATACTCAGGCCACTTTGGGCAGCAAGGGTTAACAAGCAAGTACTCAATAACGTTCGGTCGGGTGATCCGGCGTAGGAATCCTCGTAGGCACATCGCAGTCGTAGTCCGGCACAAGCGCAACAATGTGCAGCACTGAACAGCAAGACCTGTGGGCTTAAGAACAGTGCTGGGTGATTGTGCACAGGTGTCAGTAGTGCGGTGATTGGGATCTGGGGAGTGGTGTTGAATTAGGGGGCGTGCGCGTGGACGAGGGAGGCATGTGTTGGTGCAGTCTAGTCTGTGTGCGCGCCCTCTGGTGGCTTCCCCGCCGGGCCACCGTGACACCTTGCCTATTTTACAAAGGCAAAGGAAAGAATAATAAAAATAACAGTACTAGGACATACATAAACTGCCTACATAAACAAGGAGAAAAACAAAACTAACAAGAGTGTCGTTACGTTTAACAACACAAACTGTATATGACAAACAACAGAGACTATGTACATGAGTATTTACACTGGCAACCAAAACCAGAGCAGACAAATACAGAATTGTAGTTGAGGTAACAAAAAAAGTCAAAACGCCAAGATAAAAGTTCTCAACACAATATACACCTAACAGTCCAAACGCATGCAAAATGGACAATGTCTCTCTCTTGCTTTCAGCCAGTAGGTCTTTTGTACCTTTATACGCGCAGGTCTTGGGACCAGGAAACAACAAATAAGGCTCAGTGGGAGGAGGACACATCTCGAAAGATGGAAACACAGGAAAATGCTCATACAAACAGAATATGACCATCATGGGTCGTAACACCTTCCTCACATATTGCATATGCAGAAACTTTCATATTCATTGATTTATCTGAGCCAGTCTTTTTGTGTATGATCTCTGCCCTTGTTTTTGCTGATCTTGCCTTTGCCTTGCCCTTTTTGATACCTTTGCTGTCTTTTGGATATCTGGATTTTGTCATTTTGCCTGTCTGTGATTTCACCATCCTTGTTCTGCTTCATTATAAAAACATGCGTATGGATCCAACCCAGTCTCATAATTCTGGCACGTTACAATATTTAGCTGCATTTATGTAATTAGTAGACATCAATGAATGTAAAAAACTCGCATCTCTTGTCATGGTTAGATTCCTCCTCACTTGAATTGTTTGTTTATGTAACCATGTGCTTTCTGTCTGTTGGTTGTAGTCTCTCCCTATGCTCTGTAACCCGGCCCCTCATTAGTTCCTTGTTTGGTCTGGCGTATTTAAACCCCTTGTTTTGTATAGTCTGATATGTCTTTACATGTTGGGTATATTAAATGTGTCAGACTCTTTAACTGATTTGACCCAAGCCTGCCTCTTGGATTTTGGAACCGCCTTTAATAAATCTCGCTCCTCTCAGTATCTGCGTCTGCCTCATCGCTTCTCGACACCTGCAGCGTTACATCTCTCTTCGTTCTCACTGACAGTAGCTATAGCCAAAAGAAAGAGTGCGTCAGAGTAGTTTACAAAGCATTCATGCCTGTGAGCAGAAACTGAAGAAGCACCCTCTATTGTCACAAAACTAGACGTCACAGAATTTGGTGTAACAATTTGGTGTATTTATTCTAGACCTACACAACGGGAATGATTATGATGAGCCATAATGACAATTACTAAGCAGACCAACATGTAGACTCTGAATGTAAACAACACATGTTAAAGCATAAACGAAAGACAGAATGATTACGGGATTTACTAGACAGGGTAATAGCAAAAGGAAACACAACTAACAACATGAAGCATGGAAAACAGACCTGGAGCAGAAGGGAGAGCCTCTACACTAGAGAGCAGAAACACCGTAAGGAATACAGTGTAGATACGAGGTAGAAACTAAAAGACACAAAAGAATGGACAATGACTCCCAACGACAGACTCAGAGATCAGGAACTAAATTTCTCATTTCTGACTGTCTCAACCCCACATCATTGGTGCCGACTTGTATGACAATCTTGGAGCATTTCGTTTATCCTGCACCTTTAAGTTAGCCCTGATGTCAGGCACTCTAGCTCCTGGAATACATTTAACTATGGAAGTGCTGGTGTCTCTAGAGGGGTCATTATATTCATGTGCCAAAGCTGCAAAACTTCAAATCTCTTATAACCAGAGCTTTTTTAACAGGTTGTTCAACCGGTGTATCGCTGGGTGGGGCAAACCTGTACCTAAGTCTTTGATTAATAAAGACTAAGGACAGCTGACACTAATAACAGACGGTATGGACATGAATAGAAAGGCGTGAAGAAGAGAACAGGGCATAAGGAAACCAAAGCAACTACATAGTAAATGGCAACTGGGAAAAGTAAACCAGAGTGACAGGTGGGGTGGAGGCAAAAGATGCAAGAATCCCTCCCCCAAAAGCAAAGCAGCGAGATGTGCTACCCACACTGTAAAAAAATCCTAATTTTATAGAAAATAACTGTAAATTTTAAATGTATTTTAACTTTTTTTCCCAAGTGTATACAAAACTCTGTAAAATTACAGACATTATTTGTAATTTAACATATCTGTTATTTTAAGTATCCATCCATCCATCCATCCATCCATCCAAGTTACATGCATTTCTATTTTTTTTACAGAAAAAATATAGTATTAATTTATATGGAATTTTTCTGTTTTCTTAAATTATATACAAATGTATGTAAAATTACAGCAATTATCTGCAATTAAACATTCGGTTGATTATATAAAAGATTTGTCCATTAAAAAAAAAAAAATTTTTTCCTTGTTATTTTAATGAAAATCTTATTGGCTTTTATTATTAGCTGCCACACAATGTTGGTTATTCCTTGAGTTTTCAGCATAGTTTTTGGAATAATAGCAAATAACATGAGACAGAAGGCTTGGAACTGAATGACAATTTATTGCTTGACTGCTGAGCCTTTAAGGTAACACCAGAGTTTATTTTTATTTGGCAAAAGCACAGCCAACAAAAATACACTGAACTACTCTTCACTAAAACTTTTAGTTAAAAGGAAAATGAAAAAAGCACACCAAAATAGCCAATAAAGTGTTTTAGCTGGTTGAAGGCTCTTAAACTAACATTCACATTTTACTCTGTCCACTCAAAATTGGCAATTTTGGAGATGAGGCTCAGCATCCTTGGATTGACGACATACTGCCGTCCCTTTTTTTTCGTGTGACTTTGGTCCCTTGGTCTGGGTTGATTTTGAAGATGCATAATTTAAATGTAAAGACATTCAGGGGCAGGGATAATCCCAGTCTAATCCCAGACTACAAAAGATTGAAAGTTCAGTTGAAAGGAAAATGCAGTCTAGAACTGCTATATCTCTGGCTGGAAAACCAACCCTCAGAGTGGTAACTATAGCATTAAAAAGTCAGTGAACACCAGTGATTTCTCTTTCAGGCCAATTGTTGTGCTGGCTTGAAAGTTTGTGGAGTCTCCAGACTCCATCACGTCTGTCACATGTGCTCAGTGTGAACCTGCTCTCATCCGTGAAGAGCACAGAGCGCCAATGGCAAATCTGCTAATCTTGGTGTTCTAATTCAGAGTATCCATTGATGTACAGGATAAAAATGTACACAAAACGAAACATATAGGTTTTCAGACATATTAAACAACTGTAGCTTTGACCTCGTACATGGGGTTGAGCACGCGCAGGCAGCTGGAGATAGCAGTATTTAAGGGCTGAGCATGAAGTACATTGTGTAATGATCTCAATATGTACTTGAAACCTCACATCGCTTTTACGCGTGCGTCCGTGCGCTTTTGCGCGTGCGTCCGTGCGCGCGAGTGTGTGTGTGTGAGTGTGCGTGCATAGGTGTGTTTTCTTGTGATATCCAATAGAAATATGTCTCTGGACACAGCTAGCAGCACATGTGGACTGACCTGGATACACTCTTTGAAACATCATGCAACACAGATTTAATGAGCTTTTAAAATTGTAAACTTTAATATATGTTAGAACTCAAAGAAGGTATTTTTTTGTTTAACTGAATTAATCATTAAAATTGCAAATCATTGCAAATTCTTCTCCTTTAAAGTTTAGTTGAAATAATACTTTTCCACCTTGTTTGAAGTTTGAGAGCTTTAAAGGAAAAAGAAAAAAAAACTTGAAAAAAAGGCTGACCTGTCTGTGTTTACTTTGGCCTGTAGAAATCGTCAGAGAAAATTAAAACACTACATAATAGCACAACTCATGGGCACCTTTACTCCTCATCCTGGAGTGCTGCAGGGGGACGTCTGACTTGTGTTGCATTAGAATTGCGGGGCCAATGAATTTGCTAATATATTTGTGACATTATGACAATTCCTGTAAGACATATTTCCTGACCATTTCAACGTTGCCTTTAAGCGCCTGACAGTTGTTGCAATCTGCATGTGCCATCTGCTGGATATACAAGGTCCTGCATGCTGAAACCGCTACGTTATTGTTCAAAATGCACTGCAAATCTCACGCCACAGCTCATTCTTTAAGCATTGAAATCCTCAAAAGATTAATCAGAAGATAGTCACAAGTGAGTATTTGAAATATATTCGGTTAAGATCAGAAATTACTGACAATGTTTTGACACCTAAACTTTGACAATTCAATTTTATTTCTGTAAACAGGTTGCCTCAAAGTGGTTTAAGTGGAATCTAGATCCATATAATAAATCTCTGCTCTAGGACAGTACACAGCCATAGGCTTACAATAGCATGATTGATTAAGCTAATAGTGGCCAAAGTGAGGTTAGGTCCACCATTAAGTGACAGTGCTACATCTGTAAAAAGTGGTTAAGGTATTGTATTCCTCTGCTCTACTTCCTATACAGTTACTTACATAAAAAAATTCAAAGAATGCCCTTGTAACTTTAGCCAGTCACTGCTTGGCTAGCTAATTTTGACATTCCCCAGCCCCATCGTGTCAATGAATCTGTTGATCTGAAAATCAGAACAATGATGATCAGTCAAGGACAATGATGATTTAGAATTTTCATCACCCCACCCATGTAGCATTCATTATTAATTTACAATATGACTTAAAATGAGGAACGAGATTTGCAGGTAAAAATTGTAAAGGGCAGAACCTTAATTTTCCACACAACATGTTGATAAATATTTTGAAAAAAAATATATATTATTTTCTGCAATTGAATTTTCATGAAGAGTACAGAATGAGGCGCGACTTCCTAATGTCAGTTCAGACATTAGATTTTAACATTGGCACACCTACAGTATGTGACAGTTTTTAGTAGTGATAGCTGAGATTTCTGTTGATTGTTCCATCTCTATTGAGTTCTGCAGTTTGTTTGGGTGCTGGACTTTTTTAAGAAAGATTTATAAACACTGGGTCTATTGAGCATAACCAAATAAATGGTAACAGACAGATGAACTGATGTACTGGTAAACATACATAGTTATGGAACCGGTTTTTAAACTTAAAAATGTGTGTGCCTATAGCTACACACTGAAATGAAAACAAAACTTGAACAACCAATTAAATATAAATATCTTTCTATAGTTGCTACGTTACCACGCTGAAATTCAGGAAATTGGCCAATGGCAACTGTTCGCGCCTCTCATGGTCAAGTTTGAAAATTCGTCCGTTGGTGTGTTGGGGATACACATTAAGTTCAGTCAGTCTACAAGCTATGGTAGCTAGCTAGCTACCTGGATTATTTTACATCTGCCTGCCAAATTATTTGTTTGAGCGGATGATTCCACAAAATAAACTGGAAACAGGGTACAGAGGAAGAAATTTTAAGTGAAGCATTATTGGTGACATCAGGTCAGAAAACGTTCTTAATTTATGTAACCTAACGTTAGCTAGTTAGCCTAGTCTGAAAACACATTTCACTTCGTGTTTCATTTAATAAAGATGTAAACAATAAAATATTAATATCTAATATTTTCAGATGCGTTAAAACCTTTAATTCGGTCACTGTTAAAAACATGGGTTAAATAATACTATATGCGGTATATCAAGTCTTTGTTAAAAGGTTAATTGAAATTTAGCTAACAGCTAAATCTGGCAACATGGTGTACTGAATTCGGTCTCAAGGTGAGGTAAACTTTGAAATTGTTGTCGAGACTCAGCATTTCACTGAGGTAACGTTAAGTCTAATTTGCTAGGAATATCGAACCTTTTCTATCGCTGATTAGAAATTGATTAATAGTCATATTAAATGATGTACAAATCAATGTGCTTAACAGTTTAGCTTTCTCCATAGGCCACTGATTTTGTGTCGGCATTTTGTAGTTGACGCCATTTATGCTATATTTAGCACTCTGGGTCTAGATTTTGAGTGGCAGACATTAATGCGGTTTTCAAAAAAAAATCCGCCTCTATCACGTCATGTGGTGGTTATACGTTATGAACCCTGTACGTTTTGTTCTTTGTCCATTTATCTCCTGGAAGGGGGGAGGGGGGCACGTCTGGTCATATTTTGAAAGCCAAAGCTATATTTAGGGCTTGATATGAGCTAGCAGGTGTGGCGATATCATTTTTTATCGTGATTTTTTTTTTCTGAAAAGGATGCATTATAAGTTTTCAAACAATATTAATATTGATCATATTAATATTATATCAAGTAATAAATCACTCGTTTTAGTACGTGGGTGTGAGTCTAACTTTATAAGTGTGTTAAAATTGCAATTAAAGCTACTTCCCTAGCCCGTGACCACCTGAGCCCACCTCCCCCAGCACCGGCCGTGATACTCATCAACCCAGGGTTGGAGAGTTCAAGACTCAATGGCCTGCTCGGTTCCAGTCAAATGAAATAAGTAAATAAATATTTGTGTTGATTTTGGGGTTGTTTTGCATGGGGATTTCTGGTAGTAATATAAATAGATTTTGTCAAATCCTTTCCAGATGAATGGAGAAAAGCCAAAGTTCACTTAAAGGACCACTTCTCAGTTATGCTAATGCAGATCTGCATTGAAGAAGGAAAGGGTGAAGGAGACCAGACATGGTTTGTGTAAAAGAACTAAAAAAAACACCATTATTGGGATCATAGTAAAGATTTTGTCCATAGTATTTAACCCTAAGAGAATCAATATGCTTTCTCATATGTTAAAAGCAAAATGTAATATGTAAAAGCAAAAATAATATGCACCAAGTTGACCTACACTTTGGTTACAGTACGGAGCAAGAGCACAACACAGACCAGAGCAGGAGCCGCACAGACCAGAGTAGCCCAGAGCAGGAGCAGAAGCTCACAGTACAACTCAATTTTGGAATTATTTTGAGGTGAGTCACTTTCCCTGCCGCACCACTACACTGGATCTTGGGGACCTGCCGAATCCCACTTCAACCACTGTTTATATATGTTTTCCAAGAGTAAGTGCTAATTCACAAAAGTAATTGTCATGATTCAACATAACAGAAGTCTGATCCCTTTTTTGAAATGGCTTTGCAGTGTTCATTCTTGGATGAAACCTGATGTCCAGATGTATAAGCTTAACCAAAGCTCTGTAGGTTTTCAAAGGGACTCGGATAAGGTGAATTTATCGAATTCTTGTCCCTTTGAAACAGCTTTGTTAACCTGTACACTTGTGCCCCTAGACATCAATTGTTTTCCAATGATGAACTTTGAGTAGTAATTTCAATATCAATAAATGTTCTACCTGCAGAGATTCAGAATCTAACCAAATAAATGATGATTCAAAGACTTATCATTTATACCAGATCATGGTAAATATTTCAGCTCATGAGCACTATAATATTTGTAATGTTATTGGCACAAAATTAACAGCAGCTAACTTTGGATTTTGACTGCAACTTTTTAATAGGCAGACTTCTCCTTGTCACTTCTCTGAGTGGCCAATGACCAGATCCTGCAGATTTCTTCTCTGCAAAATACGGAGAATACGACCCTTTCTTTCACAGGAAGCTACCCAGGTGCTTGTGCAATCTCTCATCATCTCAAAGCTGGACTACTGCAGCTGCTTCCTTACGGATATTTCTCTATGGGTCATCAGACCTCTACAACTGATCCAGAATGCAGCAGCACGACTGGTCTTCAATCTCCCCAAGTTCACATGTCACTCCAGTGCTGCATTCTCTTTACTGCCTTCCAGTAGCTGCATACATCAGATCTAAAACCCCGATGCTTGCCTGCAAAGCAAAAAATGGTCCAACCCCTCCCTACATGATGGCCATGGTCAAAGCCCCATCCATACCTCAAGTACGGCTCACGGAAAACAAGCTTCAAGACCATTTTCTGTCCTGGCTCCAAGATGGTGGAATGAGCTTCCATTGGCTGTCCAGACTGCAGAGTCCCTAGCAGTCTTCAAAGGTAGACTGAAGACACATCTGTAGAACAGACTAAAACTCTAGCACTTGTCATAGTACTTTCCGTTGTATGATATAGTACCTGTGAATTTGCATTTCTTGTAGGTATCCATTTTAATTTCTGTAGTTTTGCAATATTCAGCCTGTTTTTGTGTACTTCTAGGTATTTGGATTGATTCCTGTAGTTTAGTAGTATTCTGGTTCGAGGGTATCTTCAATTCTGACCTATCTACTGTACTATTTACAATTAATTCTGTGAACAGATGGCAAAGCAAAGTAAGGCGCTCTGTATAAGAGCGTCTGCTAAATGCCTACATGTAAATGATAATGAATGTATCTTTCATTTCACATCAGTGTTATGTGTTTGTAGTTGTGTTCAGGCTACTGATATTGGTGATGTGGAGAAAAAATGGGGATTTAAATGATTAAAAGTGATGATGGAGGACATCGGGGTGATCAACATTGGTATAATATACTTTTTTTGCTTTTTGCATTGCTCATTTGAATTTGTCCTGGAAGTCATGATGAATATGGACAGGAAAAATCTGCAAAATTACGGTATTTCTCTGCAGAACTATTAGCGCTGTCACTTTATTAAAAGTGCTAAATCATAATAATCCAGGAAAAATCTGTAAAATAATGGTATTTCTCTGCAAAACTATTAGTGCTGTCACTTTATTAAAAGTGCTAAATCATAATAATCCAGGAAAAATCTGTAAAATAACGGTATTTCTCTGCAGAATGTTTAATGCATTTTCTGTAAATTTATTGTTTTTCCACTTAATTTAAATCAGGGTTTTTTACTTTAAAATTAAGGTTTTTGTTTGGCAGCCATTGCTGCCAGTCATTTGACCGTTTTTTTAGGATTTTTTTTTTACAGTGCAACCAAAAAGATGAAAATGCCAAAAAACACTACATCATCCAGGAACAGGACATGGGACCCGAGGAGCATCCGTAGGCAAGTGCACAGGAAAAGTCATAGAAGGCTGTTGCAAAATTAAGGGTCCTTCGTATGCAGCCTAGAAATGCAGCCTTCAATTGTAAGAGGTGGTACGTTTCTCGTGATGTCACCACACAGCCTGGTTAGTTCCATTTGTGTGACCAATAGGCTCCTTTGAAGGAGTCTTCACAGGACAGTCCTACCGAGGACCTTGGAACACCTCTTTAGAACGCAGCTGCGTGGTCGCCCCTGAGAAGGCATGAATGCCCCCAGGTGATGTATGAATATTTTCTGTGTGTATTCTTTATGGCACATCAGCTGCATTTACACTTGTGTGCATGAACAGTATTTGTAAGTGCATTTGAACTATTATAACAGAACATTAACTCATGCAAAACAGAAAACTAAACTCAACAAAACATTAATCTGCACAGAACATCAACTAGTGGGTGCACAGGGCATAGGACTCTGGTACAGTCAGTTAGTTGAATGTAGAGTACAATTGTGGTGGAAGCAGTGGTAAAATGTATAGCAGCCTATTAGCTTTGCACACACACGGGACTGGGATGTCTTGTTCCATCAGCTGTGCAAGCAAGGCACTTTATCCTGATTTCAGGCTAAGAATATTTGACTATACCCCTACCCACACTGAATGATTGTTGACTTGTTCCATTTATGTATTGTCATGATCCCATATAATGCTTAAGCATCTGAGGGGTCAATGACATGAGGTTTATATGGAAGAACTAACAAACTGACACAGACAAACATATCAAGGTACAATTGTTTTGAATAGTGGCCGGTATATAATGACACAATACCAACCAGTGGTAGAAGGAATCTGGGTGAGGAAGGCACCAAAAAAAAATCCATAATGGTCTCCTAGCCTAACCCTAACCAAAGCTCTTAACCCCTGCCTAACAAAAACAAATCTAAAATCCTCCCTGTCTACTCTGACATCAATCTCAGACATTACCAAAACAGCACTTTTAAAATACAGGGAGGCCCAAGCTGAAATGAAATCTATACCACTGAATAAAATCTTAAAATCTTACGATGAAGGTCAATCAGCAATAACTGTTAAATCTTTAGTAACCTTAAATTTGGAAGGGAGCAGCATTGATAAGAGAGTATCAGTGACAAGTTTAGAAGTGGTGCCCTCATCAAGTCAGGAATGGGAATTTCAAATTTGGACATCAATAGGGACAATCAAATATGGACAAGCAAGGGACATTTTAACCTGGACTGTTGGACAAAAGTACACTACACAAACATGTTCACTACAGGTAGCCTAATACATTTCCCATAATGACCATGCCTTTTAAAGTCAAAGTCAGTTGTATTTATATAGCACAACACATGTTGTCACAAAGCAGCATTACAAGCACATGGGTCCAGATCCATAATGAGCAAGCCAGGGGCGACAGTGGCAAGGAAAACCTCCCTAGTCAGGGATTAGGAAGAAACCTTGGGAGGACAAAGACTCAAAAGGGAACCAATCCTCCATTGGGCGGCCCAAGCACTAGGCTTCCAGGTCCCAAGGCATCCAAAGTCGGTTTCTGCAAAATTATTCATAATTAAACATAAAAATTAGATACACAGAAAGACATATTTTGCTGTTTACAAGAAGTGCATTTTATTTCTTTTAATCTCTGTATTGCTTGCTTTGTGTATAAATTAACCACGTCCATCATCATGTTTACTGTTAATAGGTGGGGAGCTTCCCTATGCATTGCTGGTGTAAAGATTCAGGGTTCGCAACAGAACGCCACAGAGATCTTCCAACACATAACGTTTATTGAGACAATTAAGCTACTTCAGTAGCGTAGACAATATGACTTGACATTCAACTTACTCAGACATTCCAAACAAAGACACGCACAGGACACTGCGTAAACGCACATTAAATAGATGAACAACACTATCCACTTGTGATGACAAGACGAGCCATAGGTGAGACTGATGAACACACCCACACCGACACACACCCATGGAACTACACATATATATGGACTTAGACGACATAAACACACGCCCAAAGGGTGGCTTCCGGGAGCGTCACCTTGACAGCTGAATGAATAATAAATCAGAACATACATTGCATTAAATTTGTAGGCCTATAATATGAAGTTTATTTGTAAACAAAATATTAGCTAACCTAACAATATAGAAAAAAACAGCCTAGTACTCATGGTTGAGTACATATATTTAACATATTCAATACAGTTACTTTTATTCCAGATGCTTTATTCCAGAGGCAGCTTTTTTCAGCATGCCAGGCTCCTTTTCTTAAAGATAATGGCATCACAGTCATCGCTGCCATATTGAATGGTGTGCTGCATGCCAGTATTTGCACAGTTGATCTCGGGCTGCAGTCACACACAGCAGAAAATAAATTACAAGGCTAAAATGAATCAAGTATGCTCTTATCTCATCACAGAAGCTGTCAACTACCGATTGTTTTAAATCCAGTTGTCAACAATTTAGTTTCAAATTTTATTTCACCTCATAAAATATATATATACACAGTATGTACCAAAGACTTCAGTGACCTCACAGCTGGCTACAGGAATGCAACAGTTTATTTCACCTCTGATTTTAGGATACTGAAGTGTAAATATGCTCTTTAGTAAACTGAACAAATTTGAATTAAATGGGGTTGTGTGGGTGATGTCAGCAGGCTGGTTCTGCCCTGTGGTTTTGCAGGAACAAGAAGCCCTCTGGACCACACAGGCAATAAGGTGACCAGGCAAGCACAAATTAAAAGTCCCTCGATTCATGCACGGTATGAGTGAAGACACACAGCACAGATGAAGCCTAGAAGACTGGGCAGTAGAAGAACAGGAACGCTTAAACAACACAATGTAACTCAAAGTCAACCACACTTCTGTGAAACCAACCTGTTCAGTTAGCAAGTAACACTGATTGTGAATTAGTTTCACCTGCTGTTGTGCAAATGGAACAGACAACAGGTAGAAATGAGAGGCAATTAGCAAGACACCCCCTATAAAGGAGTGGTTCTGCAGGTGGTGACCACAGACCTTTTCTCTGTTCTCATCCTTTCTGGCTGATGTTTTGGTCACTTTGGCATTTTGTCAGTTCTCTCACCATAGAGGTAGCATGATATGGTGTCTACAACCCACAGATGTTGCTCAGGTAGTGCAGCTCATCCAGGATGGCACATCAATGCGCGCTGTGGCAAGGTTTGCTGTGTCTGTCAGCAGTGTCCAGAGCATGGAGCAGTACACCAGGAGACATGGAGGGGGCCGTAGGAGGGCAACAACCCAGCAGCAGAACCACTAACTCCTCCTTTGTGCAAGGAGGAACAGGAGGAGCAGTGCCAGAGCCCTGCAAAATGACCTCCAGCAGGCCACTAATATCTATGTTTCTGCTCAAACTGTCAGAAACAGACTCCATGAGGGTGGTATGAGAGCCCCACGTCCAGAAGTGGGGCTTGTGCTTACAGACCAACACCATGCAGGGTGATAGGCATTTGCCAGAGAACACCAAAATTGGCAGATTCGCCATTGGCACCCTGTGCTCTTCACGGATGAGAGCAGGTTCACACTGAGCACATGACAGAGCCTGGAGATGCCATGGAGAATCTTCTGCTGCCTGCAACATCCTCCAGCATGACTAGTTTAGCAGTGGGTCAGTAATGGTATGGGGAGGCCTTTCTTTGGAGGGACGCACAGACCTCCATGTGCTAGCCAGAGGTACCCCGATTGCCATTAGGTACTGGGATGAGATCCTCAGACCCATTGTGAGACCATATGCTGGTGCATTGGGCTCTGTGGCTGAAGTGTGTCAGCAGTTCCTGCATGATGAAGGCATTGATGCTATGGACTGGCCTGCCCATTCCCCAGACCTGAATCCAATCGAGCACATCTGAGACATCATCCACCAACGCCACGTTGCACCACAGACTGTCCAGGAGTTAACTGACGCTTTAATCCAGGTCTGGGAGGAGATTCCTCAGGAGAACATCCGCCGCCTCTTCAGTAGTATGCCCAGGCATTGTAGGGAGGTCATACTGTCAGGGTTGGCTCCAGAGTCGTCCCACCTGCTGCCACAGGGGGGAGCTCGTGAGTCGCAAACAGCAGTGATGACCTGCAGCTGGGAAGACAGCTGCTGGGTCTCACTGCTGAGTTGTTTGTTGCTCTGTGCTATGCACATTCAATCAGCCTTTCTGGTTGGTAACGTGTTGCTTTGTCTGGTGTTTTGCCACCACAATTTCTCTCCCTGTTATTCAGGATTTATTATAAAAACCTTTGGGGGAAGGATGTTGTGGCTCAGGAGCAATAAAATCTGCTGGTGGAGTAGAGTCCTTTGGTTCTTGTACCAGTATGTTATCACTGGTGGGGGTCGGTAGATTGCACACAGTGGAAATTACATTCTCTGTTAAACTAATAACACCCATCTTGATTGTATGAGGTCCATCTCGCCTAAACAATTAACTTTTTCCAAATAACAGGTTGAAATTGTCAATTAAATTCCACCATCAGCTCCACAATGAAATACACAAAAGAAATACAGTAAACCACTACTTCCACTACAGGGCCTTTATCACTGCTGTCCCAAAGTGCCCTAGGCAGTCCATAAAGTGTTCCTTAAAGTGCCCTGGCCTGCCTCAAAGCTGTCATATGCAGATCTTGTTGGTATGTGTTCTGTCTTTCAATAAATCTGTGACGGTTGTTCAGGTACAGCAGGGGACAGGGGTTGTGGACTAAAGGATTTATTATCCATGGCAGACAACGGAAATACTCAGGCCAAACGGCAACGAAGAACATAAACAAAAGGCAGGAAGGCAGACGTATCACACTCTTGGAAGAAATAGGAGAAGTCCAGTGCTCTCCTTATGCGTAGGCTGATAATGTGCAGCACTGGATGGCATAACCTGTGGGCTTAAGTAGTGACAGGTGATTGTGAACAGGTGTTAATACTGTGGTGATTGTGAGAAGGAGAGGGACGTGTTGCTAGGACGCGTTTGAGCGTCGTTGTCATGACTATGCGTCCATACGCGCGCCCTCTGGTGGCCTCTCCTCCGAGTCACCGTGACAGAGCCCCCCCCAGGGACTCCTCCTGCCGAGTCGCGGCCGACCCGGGCCGCGCGGCGCCGGCCGCTCCGGATGCTCGCGATGAAAGGAGACGATCAAGGAGCGGTCCAGAATCTGGGATGCCGGCACCCAGGAACGTTCCTCCGGGCCATAACTCTCCCAGTCCACGAGGTACTGGAGCCCCTTACCTCGTCTCCTCGAATCCAGTAGCCTGTTCACCCGGTAAGCCGGACCGTCTTCCAGCGCAATCGGTGAGGGTGGCTTTGGCACCTCCGGACTCTCCAGCGGTCCCGCACGGTAAGGCTTCAGGGCGGAGGCATAAAAACAACCGGGACACCCGGCGATCCGTTGGAAGACCCACCCGATACGTGACGGAGTTCAACCGCCGCGTGATTACGTACGGCCC
Organism: Brachyhypopomus occidentalis; assembly: GCA_020368025.1. NCBI lineage: Eukaryota > Metazoa > Chordata > Actinopteri > Gymnotiformes > Hypopomidae > Brachyhypopomus > Brachyhypopomus occidentalis. The sequence continues at coordinate 1,929,044 of JAGXOD010000037.1, forward strand.
CACGTATCGGTCATCCAACTTACCCCGTGCACCCAGGCACCCGTCTCCTGTGGACACCCACACTTTCTGGCCCACGCGGTATTCCGGCGCCTCCGATCTCCTGCGGTCCGCCTTCGCCTTAAAGCCCCTCACCGCTGCTTTCAACCGCCTATGAGTCTCTGCCCAGACCTTTTCACTGCGGCGGCACCACTGCTCCACGGCCGGCTGGTCCGAGCTCGCCGCGTTCCATGGGTACAGCGGCGGCTACCTGCCAAACACACACTCAAACGGAGTCCTACCAGTACTGGACTGCACCAGTGAGTTTTGTGCGTATTACGCCCAGGAGAGCAACGAGCACCACACGTCCTTATGCTCGCTGCTATACGCTCTGAGGAAGCGTCCCAGCTCCTGGTTGATCCGCTCCACCTGTCCATTTGCCTGCGGATGATAACCAGAAGTGAGACTGACCGTGACATTGAGCTTACTCATAAATTCCCTCCAGACCCTGGAGGTGAATTGCGGGCCCCGATCAGACACAATGTCCTCAGGCAGACCAAACTGCCTGAAGACATGCCTGAATAAGAGGTCCGCCATCTCCCACGCAGTCGGCAGCCCTGGCAAGGGAATAAAACGCACCATCTTGGAAAAACGGTCCACGACCACCATGATAACTGTGTTCCTCTCCGAGTCTGGCAGGTCAGTCACAAAATCCATTGCGATAGGAGTCCAGGGCTGGTCGGGTACAGGCAGAGGGTGCAGCTTACCCGCCGGGGGCGTCCGAGGTACCTTGCTACGTGCACACACAGGGCAGGACCCTACATGTGCCAGCACGTCTCGGTGAAGCCCCGGCCACCAATACCGCGCTCCTAGTAGTTGTGCCGTCCGTGTCGTACCCGGGTGACCCGTACCGAGAGCCGTGTGCGCCCAGTTTATCAGGGCCGTGCGATGTGTCAACGGCACGTACTTGCGATGAGGCGGACACCGTGAGAGTTGGCCGCTTCGATCGCCCTGTCCACCTCCCACTCAACCGTGCCCAGGAAGCACTCCTGTGCGAGCACCGGCTCCTCGCTGGTCGACTCCCGACTCCCCGGAAAAGAACGAGACAGCGCGTCAGCGCGTGCGTTCTTCTCGCCTGGACGGTAGGTGACCTGAAACACAAATCGTGAGAAAAACAGCGACCACCTGGCTTGACGCGCGTTTAATCTCTTAGCGTTCTTTAAGTATTCCAGGTTCTTGTGATCAGTCAGGACCACGAACGGATGTCTCGCCCCCTCCAGCCAATGCCTCCACTCCAAGGCCAGTTTGATTGCCAAGAGTTCACGGTCCCCCACTCCGTAGTTACACTCAGCCTTGCTGAGTTTCCTGGAGAAGAAGGCTATGGGCTGGAGAGGGCTGCCCCGTTTAAACCGTTGCGACAAAACTGCCCCCACGCCTACATTAGACGCGTCCACTTCCACCACGAAGGGCCGTGTCGGGTCGGGCTGATGGAGTACCGGGGCGTCCGCGAACGCCTGTTGAAGTTTCCTGAAGGCTTGTTCCGCCTCCGTCGTCCACTTAAGCTTCATCGCTCCGCCGCACAGCATGTCGGTAAGAGGCCTCGCTATCAGGCTAAACGCTCGTATGAACCGCCTATATAAATTAGCGAAGCCCAGAAACCTCTGTAGCTCGCGTCATAGGTGAGGCCGGGTCCATTTCAACACTGCCTCCACCTTGCCAGTTTGCATGTGTACCGAGCCTGGCTGGATGGTGTAGCCAAGGAAGTTAACTTCCCGGAGATGGAATACACACTTCTCAAGCTTGCAATACAGATGATTGCGCAGGAGAGTGGTCAACACAGCCCGGACATCATGCACATGTTGGTCGAATGAGTTAGAATAGATGAGGATGTCGACGACACATCTATCCAGATACTCACGCAGGACCTCATTTATGAACGCCTGAAAGACTGAGGGCGCCGAGGCCAGACCATACGGTAGGACCCGGTACTCATAGTGCCCCTTCGAGGTACTAAAGGCAGTCTTCCACTCATCCCCTGAACGTATGCGGATGAGATTGTAGGCGCTGCGTAGATCTAATTTGGTGAAATAACACGCCCCCGCAACTGCTCCAGTGCCGAAGGCACTAGAGGCAGCGGGTACGAGTACCCCACCAAGAGGGAATTGAGCCCTCGATAATCTACACATGGCCTCAAGCCTCCGTCCTTCTTCTTCACAAAGAACACGCTGGCTGAGGCTGGCGAGGAGGAGGGAACGATGTAGCCCTGAGCTAACGCCTCTTTGACATACCGCTGCATAGCGGACTCCTCGGCTTGGGACAGCGGGTAGACACGCCCCCTAGGTGGTACGCTTCCAGGCTTCAGCTTAATCGCGCAGTCCCATGGTCGATGAGGTGGCAACTGGGCTGCTTTGCCGGGACTGAATACCTCCGCCAGGTCCTTGTACTGAGGGGGGAATGTCAGGTGGCTGCTAGCACTAGGGCTCTCCACGGTGGTGGACATAATATGTAGGGTCCGCTCCCTTTCCATCCCCTTCTGGACAGGGGATATTCGGGTAATTCTCCCCGCAGACCAGTCTATGGAGGGATTGAATTGCTGTAACCAGGGAAGACCTAGGGTGATGTTGTGCTGTAATTTAGAGAGAACATAAAAAAACGTGTCGTGTAGCCCTGTATGGTGACAACTAAGGGGGGCGTGCGGTGATGGATCAGTCCGCTGCCCACAGTGCCTGCACGCGTCTAGCTCTCCTCAGCCTTATCAGGGGCGCCTTCAATCGACGAACCAGGTCCGGGTCAATTATATTCCCCGCCGCTCCCGAGTCCACTAGGGCGGAAACGTCCACACAGTTGGTACCATGCGTCACTATTATGGGGAAATTTAGCAAGCCCCCCACCATGGAACTACTCACCCAGACTCTCCTCCCACGGGGACGGGCGGTCTCCTTGTTGCCCACGGCCTCGCCCAGCTGCATGGGTTCGACCGTTGACAAGGTCTCCCCCTCTGCCGGCCGCGGATTTGTCAAGCTGGAGGGGCGCACTACTCCTCCGCGCTCCTGAACCAGCCGGTCATATGTGACAGACAGTCTCACTACTTGATTGAAGCTCTGAGAGTCTTGTCTGCACGCTAGCTCGGCCCTGAGCTCCGGTCTCAGTCCCGCGAGGAATACATCCATGAGCGCAGCATCATTCCAACCGGTGCCCGCGGCTAAAGTGCGGAATTACAGTGCATACTCCGCTGCTGGTCTCTGCCCTTGTCGCATGGACAACAGGCTCTGTCCACTGGCTCGTCCGCGTCGCGGGTGGTGAAAAACCTCCTGTAATTCCGCTGCAAAAGCGGTATAGTCTTGCAACAGGGGAGAGTCATTACTGATAAGGGCAGCCCCCCAAGTCAGTGCCTTGCCCGAAAGCCGCGATATCACATATGATACCTTCTCTCGGTCGCTCAGCTGCTGCTGATACGTAAAATACAGTTCACACTGCACTAGGAACCCACCGCACTTCTCGGGAGCCCCGGCGTATGGCTCGGGTGGGGCAATGGGTAAACGCAGGCTCTCCCTCTGGGGTGCCCTCTGGGAATTCACCTGCAGGGTTAGGGTTTGCATGCAACCTGCCAAGGAATGCAATAGGGTCTTTACCTCCTCCAACTCCCGTTGCTGCTTGCCCAGCAGGGTGCCCTGGAGAGAGAGGGTCTCCCATGCATTACTCTCGCTGCTCCCGGCTGCCTGAGGCTACACATTCTGTGACGGTTGTTCAGGGACAGCAGGAGACAGGGGTTGTGGGCTAAAGGATTTATTATCCATGGCAGACAACGGAAATACTCAGGCCAAACGGCAACGAAGAACATAAACAAAAGGCAGGAAGGCAGACGTATCACACTCTTGGAAGAAATAGGAGAAGTCCTACTCATTTACATTTACATTTACAGCATTTAGCAGACGCCCTTATCCAGAGCGACTTACAAAAAGTGCTTCATTGTTTTACTCAGAACAAAATCTCTAGCTAGTTAGTTTAGGTTAAAATCAGGAAGAAACTTTAAGCAAAGATATTATTAGATACAGTCAAGTCAGTATGGACGCCTAGATATACTCAAATATATACTGAAAAAACCCTACTTAAAAGATAAAAGCAAGAAAAGTCATTACAGTCACAAATATTTAATAAATGCTAGTGTAGTAAAATTTAATTTAAGTGCTCTTGAAACAGATGTGTCTTCAGTCTTCGCTTAAAAACAGCAAGAGACTCTACCATTCGGACACTCAGGGGAAGTTCGTTCCACCACTGAGGTGCCAGAACTGAAAAAAGTCTGGATGCATGTTTTCCACGTGTTCTGAGAGATGATGGGTCAAGCCGAGCTGTGCTTGAAGCTCGAAGAGCTCTGGGTACAGATCGGGATTTGACCATTGCCACCATGTATGGAGGTGCTGGTCCATTCTTAGCCTTGTAGGCCAGCATCAGGGTTTTATATCTGATGCGGGCAGCTACAGGAAGCCAGTGAAGAGAGCGCAGCAGAGGAGTAACATGGCTGAACTTAGGAACATTGAAGACAAGTCGAGCCGCCGAGTTCTGGATCAGTTGCAAGGGCCTGATGGTACGTATAGGAAGACCAGCCAGGAGTGAGTTGCAGTAGTCAAGTCTTGAAATGACAAGAGACTGAACAAGCACTTGAGTAGCCTCGCTAGACAGAAAAGGTCGAATTCTCCGAATGTTGTAAAGGAGAAATCTGCATGACCGAGTCAGGTTTGCAACATGGGTTGAGAATGATAACTGGTCATCCACAACTACACCAAGGCTTCGAGCTTCAGCAGATGTGGTGACCAGCGAGTTCTCAAAAGAGATGGAAAGATCCTGGCGAGGACTTGAAGTTCCAGGGATGAACAGTAATTCAGTCTTGCTGGGGTTCAGCTTCAAGTGATGAGCCGACATCCAAGATGAGATATCAGCAAGACAAGCCGAGATCCGAGATGAAACCTGTGTGTCAGAAGGTGGAAAGGAAAGGACAAGTTGAGTGTCATCAGCATAACAGTGATAGGAAAATCCATGGGAGGATATTACATCAGCAAGAGAACGAGTGTAAAGAGAGAAGAGCAGGGGACCGAGCACTGAGCCTTGTGGGACACCCATGGTGAGCCTGGAAGGAGCAGATGTGGCCCCCTGCCAAGATACTTGGTAAGATCTCCCATCTAGATAAGACTTAAACCACTGCCAGACAGTGCCAGTGATTCCAAGTCTTCTGAGGACAGACAGGAGGATCTGGTGGTCAACGGTGTCGAAGGCTGCAGAGAGGTCAGAGAGGTTAAAAGAGAGGAGAAAATGTTGAAGAGCTTGCGTGGATCAGAGGCTGATGATTCCAGCTTCTCCTTGAAGAAGGAAGATTTCACCGCTGTTATTTCTGTTGAGAACCTTGAGAGAAGAGACTGGTAGGAGTGGAGATCTGAATCATCTTGAGATTTTCTCCACTTTCTTTCCGCCAGTCTCAGTACTCTTCTGTTGTCTCGGAGAACATCTGTCAGCCAAGGAGTTGACAGAGAGGTTCTTTCCCTGGAAGAGAGAGGACAGAGATGGTCGACAGAAAAGGAGATGGATGAAAGGAATGTGTTTGTGGCAGTTTCCAGAGGGAGGGAAGAAAATGATTCAGGATGTGGAAGAGAGGAGACAATAGTAGAGACCAGACAAGAGGAGGAGACTGAGCGAAAGTTGTGGTAGGTGGTAGAAGAAGCTGACGTGGAGGTGTGTGCAGAAGAAGCAGGAAGGGAGAGTGAAAAGGACAAGAAATGATGATCAGAAAAGTCAAGAGGAGTTACTGTCAGATCCAACACTGGGGCAGGTCTACTGAAGATCAGGTCCAGTGTGAACAAGGTGGGTAGATGAGGTTACTGGAGTTGCGGTTTCTCCTCTGGCATCTCCATCTTCTGGTGTTGTTCAAGGTGAGCACAGGGATGGAAAAGCACATTCTGTGTATCCTAATAAAATCTAGTCTACTGCTGGCCGAGGAGATACTAACCGCTACAAACGGACACATTTGTAGCGGAATGCCAACTTAATTTATCTAGAATTACAGGCTCCACCCCTGTTATTGACACTTCAACTAGACCGAAACCACACCTGAATCAACTGAAACCACTGAAATAGACTGAAACCACACCTGAATCAACTAATGAACAAGCAAGATATCTAGACTAACCAAACAGCCAAGAGATCTATCAATATCTAGTTAATAGTATATTCAAGACAAGCCTACCTTACAAGCAGAGAATCTACCCAAGTAACAAATGCAAGCACACTGATTACTGTGTGAATGCCGACTTAATTTATCTAGAATTACAGGCTCCACCCCTGTTATTGACACTTCAACTAGACCGAAACCACACCTGAATCAACTGAAACCACTGAAATAGACTGAAACTACACCTGAATCAACTAATGAACAAGCAAGATATCTAGACTAACCAAACAGCCAAGAGATCTATCAATATCTAGTTAATAATATATTCAAGACAAGCCTACCTTACAAGCAGAGAATCTACCCAAGTAACAAATGCAAGCACACTCCAGTGCTCTCCTTATGCGTAGGCTGATAATGTACAGCACTGGATGGCATAACCTGTGGGCTTAAGTAGTGACAGGTGATTGTGAACAGGTGTTAATACTGTGGTGATTGTGAGAGGGGGAGGGACGTGTTGCTAGGACGCGTTTGAGCGTCGTTGTCATGACTACGCGTCCATACGCGCGCCCTCTGGTGGCCTCTCCTCCAAGCCACCGTGACAAAATCTTACAATTTATTTTAAATAGAATTAACTGCCTGGCCCACATTCCCTTTAGTGGCTGAGCTACCTTAAGGGTAAAATCCTTGAAAATCCACTCCTTCCCACAGGATTAGCTAACCATCTGAGTAAGCTGGCAACATAATGTAATGACCTGTGCTCAAATGGGGTGTGACAGTAGCTCACTGGGAATGATGAAACTCATAGAACAGGGCCATAAAGCACAAACAATTTGATGTTTTTGATATGAGAAAAATGTAATTACTTGCTGATTAATATTATTATTCAGTCCTCTCCAAATGTCTTCCTAATGCTGGGGTTTGATATTCATGCTCACATTTCCACACAAGGATCTCTTTCCATACCAGTGTAGTCATTTTACTCTTCAGGGTTTGTCTTCCTTCCACTGTGTTCACTGTGAACCTGCGTCATTGAGAAACACAGTATCAATACATTTCGCCCCTCCCCTAACATACCTGCTCCTCAGTGTTTCAGTTCATTCACTTCAGGCAGACCTTAAAGCAGTGCTGTGTGTGAGCTCTAACATAAACTTTTCAAACTTTGTGTCTTTACTATCATGGTTTGGTAAATATTTAAGTGGACTCCAACAGAAATTTGTGGATTCTATCTGAAGACTTATTTACCAACAAAAAAGGTAAAATTCTTCTTTTTAAAATGGATAATATTGTTATTTAGTTTCAGGAGTGAATTCAATTTGATTGATCTTAACTAGATTTTATATTTCCTCCAGTAGTTTCCCAAGTGAATTACATTTTATTTAATGTGAAACTTGTTTCTATAGAGCCTCCTCTCGTCTAAATGTTTATGTCCTTATGAGGAAATTTCTGGTATTGTCATGGTTGGGACAATACACAGTCTGTCTTTAAATGCATATTTTTTTCCTGGAAGTGACACCTTCAGTTTTTTTTTAACTATGCTATAAACTCTGCCCATTTCTTCTGACTATATATTTGAATATGAGCTGATTAGCTGTGTTGCTGTGATGAGCTGTGTATGCTCAGTTTAATTAGGGAATCCAACAATTTAAAACAATGCAGACACAAGCAGCTGGGAAATGCAGTGTTTTGCTGGTTAGCATGTTTGCCTCTCAGAACTGGAGTCTTGGGTTCAAGTCCCTATCTGAGTGGAGTTATCAAGTTCTCCCTCTGTCTGTGTGGGTTTTACCCCATAGTCCAAAAACTTGGAGGTTAGGTAAATTGGCTTTCCGTTGAATTTGAAAAACTAGTCTGAATGTCTGTGCATGAAGGTGTGTGTGCTTGTATGCCAAGTGATGGATGGTGCTCTGCCCCGTCCTGCATTACTTCTGGTAGAATTCCAGTAATTGTATGCTGTGTGCAATTGGCTGCTGGTGTGTGATTGGTCATGTAAGACATATACCTGTGTTATTAAATATATTGTAAATTGGAAGGTGCTATATATATATTGAACATTCAACACAAGGTGCTATATAAATTCAACAAAAAGTCAGAGGGGAATATAATTAGGTGTGACAAACCTGGGTATCAAGACAACCACACCCTAAAGACACCTAAAAAGAGGTTATTGTTACTGCTCATTTGTAGATGACAGATTGCCATTAGTACATACAGTCCAGTCTGAAAAACTGGTATTTAAAAAAAATGGTATTAGCTGCTTTCTGTCAGATCTGTGTTTGCTCCATTAGGTGTGAAAGATGTGAACTAAAGTCCTTTATTTCCTTAGATTGACCCCCATCACCGTCCTGCTCCCTGTGTACACACTCTCAGGGGGAGTACCCTTTATATTAATTTTAAAAGGTTGTAAGTGCAGTAGAGGATTTAAAGAATTAGATAAACATTATTAGACAATATGGTAAAAAATGCCATATTTCTACAGTAGTGTTGAATCTCATTTATAGCTCCGACGTATATGGAACATGGAAATGTGCTTTTACTTTTGGTATGGTTAAGTGGCACAGTACAGTGAGGGTTGTTCAGGTCTTTCCTCAATATTTGAAACATGAAGAAGAAAGGGTGCTTACAAGTAAGGGAAGATTGAAGTAGGTAGATACTGAAGCACACACAGGATAACCACAACAAGGCAGGACCATATATCATTTATTAATGAGGAAACACTTTAGCATCTACTGCATGTTAATATTCAGAAAACAGGCCTTACAGTCAGATTCCACATCTGCTCTTGCATTGTTTTGACAGACGGATCAAATCAAATGATTTTTATTTTCTCTTACATTTCTTTTCTAAATATCATCCTGGAATGTTAATCTTAAAAATACCGCAGTGGGCATAATATGCTTTCAGCTTTCATTTTCCTATTTGTGATGGGCAAGGAGTGCGAAAAAAAAGGAAGTGATCACACCAGTCTCAGGGAAAAAGGGGGATTTGATGGATAAAGTGCACAACACAAAACCCGTGACATACTCCAAATTAAGGATACACTAACCAGCAGTCAACTGGCAGACAAGATATATAAAGACAAAACGACCCTCAGGTGTCAGGGATCCTAATAGGCCCCGCCCACCTGAGGGATGAACACAACGCAACAACAACAGGACAACATAATCTACTGCTGCTTTTCAGTTATGTGTGTACTCAAAGGCCAAACTAAGACTGCTTCTGCTAATGCAATTACATAATCTTTTATTGTTGTTTTATTCTACAGGTGTATGGCTGGACAGTGAATCAAAATGAAAAAGGCAAATATCAAGCTGTTTGCTTTTACTTTTTGTGATTCTGGGCTTTATCGTGATTCAGAAATATGGTAGATATGTATTTATAAGTTCATTCCCAACTGTGCAGAGTAACTCTGAAGCAAGCAAAGTTAATTTTACAAAAAATTCCATAACCCCCATTAAACATTCAGGACATTTTATGGTGTCTGCATTCATTGATCACAGAATCAATAAGGCCATTCGAGTTATTAGCATCATCAAAAGGGACAGTTTGCAGCCTCTTTACTGCATCTACTGTATTGATGACCATGACTGCCAGACTTCTGAGGCTGAAGTTCAGATACACAGTGACCATTTTGGCTTTCCATATGGAGCTTCAGATGTGCTGTGTCATGGTGCACACACTCAAAATGCAACATGTGTAGCCATTTCAACCAGTGCAGACATCTCAGACATTCACACTGAATTCTTGCCCATAAAGAATGAGGTGACCAGAGAATCATTTAATTTCAGTTTCACTGTCTGTATCTCCAATCTTTTTGGTGACTACAACAATGTTTTGCAATTTGTCCAAACAATGGAGATGTACAAACTTCTAGGTGTGGAACATGTGGTTATCTACAACACAAGCTGTGGTCCTGACCTAGAGAAACTCTTACAGCATTATAAGAGGGAAGGAATACTGGAGATTGTTCCATGGCCTATTGACACTTTTCTTAATCCATCTAAAGGTTGGGACTTCAGTAAGCATGGTGGAGACATCCACTATTATGGCCAGTTGGTAACACTCAATGAGTGTATTTATAGGAACATGTATCAGTCCAAGTATGTTCTGCTGAATGATATTGATGAGATCATCATGCCTTACAAGTATGCTAATCTTCAATTACTGATGGAGGATCTTCAACAGGACCACACAAATGTGGGAGTATTTCCCATTGAGAATCACATTTTTCCCAAGACACAGTTTGAAGAGAGTGGTCAATTCACTCGACCAGAATGGAGAAAAATATCTGGCATCAACATTATGGAACATATTTATAGAGAACCAGACAGAAAATACATATACAACCCCAGAAAAATTATCATCAACCCAAGGAGTGTAATACAAACATCAGTACACTCGACCCTGCAACACAAAGGAGATGTTTATTATGTACCTTTTGATGTGTGCCGAATTGTTCATGTGAGAACACCACTCCAGGGACATCTTACCAAAGAGCAGCTGCATGTTGACACAAGGGTGTGGGACTTTGAGACAGAACTGATATCAAATGTTGATAAATCTCTACAGGCATCTGATTTAATGTAAATTTGTTATTTTTGGGAAGCAGATAAAATGGGTCTTGCACACAGTTTAGAGATTTACTTGAGCATAGCGAAGACTAGGTAAATATTCCAAAACATGACAGGTGATGAGGCAGGAATTAATAACAGGAATATGCCTTAACCATAAAATGAGTGATAAATTACAATTAAGGCTCAGACACGTTCTCTATGCAAAATGAGAAATTGCAAAGTGAAATGCAAAATAAGAGGCTTTATATACTAACGTAAATCACGGAAACTACAAGCAGAAATATTTAGAAATCCCGGGAAACGTAGTCTCTCACAGGCATGTCCCGAGTAGTGGGCATGACAAAATTTCAGATTGATATGACATTGATTGTAGTGCTTCTTTTTCTTCTGCAGTATTGTCTATGTAACAAATATATGTAAATGTCCAGAATTACAAATATGTACAGTTGTGATGTAACATTCTAATACATCATGGCTTGTGAAACCTATTTGATTGTCGTTTTACCTTTCTGCAGCCACACATAGATTTGATAATGTTACTATAACAATGTGTGGCATATTTGTGAACTGTTGGTGTACCAAGGGGTGTACCCCCTCCCCCAGTATAGGTCTGCCATGTGCCTGTGTTTGTCTGTTGTGCTGTTGCTGGTTGTTGTTGTAATTATTGCTGCCACTCCCCCCTTGTTGGCTTGCCTCCTATTTCACCTGTGTCATGTTTTCCCCTCGTTAGTATGTGTATTTAACCCTAACCTAACCCTAACCCTATGTGTTTTGTCCTCCGTTGTTTTTGTATTGTCACGTGTTGTCTTTGTAGCGTCATCCATGTGTCTGCGTGTTTATTAAATGTTCTACGTTTTCACCGCTGTCTCTGCTTCCCTTCCCTCGCTCACCATGACAGTTACACCACCATACCATCACATCATTTTCATCTACTGCCCTCTAGGTTCTCTAGAAAACTTCACTGATGAGCTTGACATCCTCTTGAGTCACCTTTTAAGAACAAAGGACTACAAAGAGGTGGTGGAGAAAAACTAGATTTAGACCACTGTAGCGGATATACTTATAATTATGAGTTATGAAACGGGGCACCACCCTGATAATTCAGGGAAATATTTAATTGATAACTGTAATAGATGAAATAATGATATACCAGTCTCATTACCGAAGGTTTGAATTCTAAATCCGCGCAGTTATGTATTTACCACCGTAACCAGGTTTAATGAATCAATGTTCACATTCATTGAATGATTAACAATGGAAAGATTACAGGGAATAACACGTGAAAGGTTTGGTTCAGTAATGTAACTAAGTCTAACCTTAAAACTACTAATCTAAACCAAAAAAAAAACCTATTATTTGATTATGAGTGGGTAGTATGGCTAACGGAGTATTTAATGGTACGAGAAGGGTAGAAAGAAAGAAGAAGTGTACGAAACTCCAGACAGAGGCTAAAGAAGCGGCTTAAATCTCTTAAATGAAGCCTAAGAGCGATATTTAAGAGCTAGTAGAGCACCTCAGATAGCATGTTATTATCAGTGTCTTACTTTGCCGTAGAGACAAACAAAGAACTTGACAAAACTTAAACAAAGACGAAGACGGGACGAACTGGACTCAAAACGAACTAACTTTCTGGCTCCAGACAAACCCTTTTTAATAGGTCGTTTGGGGCGTGATCGTATTATAATTATTGGTCAACTATACAGTTAACCACTGGGCATTGATCACTGAATATTCATTAGCTCTGTCTGGAGAGGGGGTTCTCTTTGAGGGGGAGAAAGAGAGAGGGGGGGGGGGACTCGATCCGGTGGGGGCACGGTTCTCCAGACAAAGAAATTCCTAGCTCCGAAAGGAATTGATTCGTGTTACTTGATCTAATTAAACATTAGTTTGGTCCCTTGTCTTTCTAAGCATTGAGCCATTCCTCATTCTTGTTCTAGATGATAAATGACATATAATGTATTAGACATACACGAATTTGATGTTACACGTGAACACGTGGAGATGAACACATCTGAAACAGTGGCGCGTGCGTTAATAACATGAATAAGCGGGCGTTTAACATAACTCATTCTACGTTGATAGTTATACATGAATCTAAAATAATACTACATTAGGATACAAGGGTATTTATATGTTTAAAATAGTGAAACACACAGGAATATATAGATGGGCATGCATTTCAGATATTATGGTCCAATGATACTAGGACACGCATGTCTAACTAGTGAAACATAGATATGCATATGTTTGCATATGATATGCATATGTTTATAGCGGTATCACCTAAAATACCTGGATATGCATATTTAAGATATTAGGGCACACAAGAATACATAGGTACATGCATGAATGAAGGGTGATTATACAATGAAGGTGTTATGATGGCATCAATTACAGGTGAGTGGCCTTACATTTTATATCCGTCTCAGATCACTTAATGCTTGAATGTTGTAGGCACAGAGTCCATGGTTTTCTTTTATTTCAGAGCCTTAAAGAGTTTGATGACGTGGACACTGGAGTTTTGAGGATGAAAGAGTTTTTTCTTTAGCTGTAAGATAGGCGAGTTCGATATCGTTGGAATCCTCCAGTCGCGTTGTCTCCTCTCGGCTAGACGTTAGTCCAGTGTCCGCAGTGGATACAAAGTTATAAGAATCTCAAAAATATCCGTACCTTTAGTCATGAATTTTAATCAGTAATGTCTAAGGGGTGGTCCCCTTTTGCTGAGGCCTTGGTTAAGCCAGATAAGACTGAGTGGTGTAATTTACAACTGAGGTCCATTCTGAGTTCAGGGCTCTAAAAGAAAGCCAGAACCCTAATTTGCATTCTGAGTGCAGTCTCTGTAGCACTTAGGAGATCAGATAAGGTTTATGTCTCTAGCTTCAAAGGATGAGACCATTGTGATGGTGTGAACTGTTTTATTTCCAGATTCTTCCAAGCTTTAGGTGAAGGTAAAATTTTATTTAATCCACACTTCTGTGCATGGTGGTGGAATGGTTCCGGGCTATCGACACTATACCACAGTCTCTCTTTAAGAAGTTTTCAATTACCTCCCATTCTGTAAAATGTTCCAGACAATTTAGAAACATCTACTTGCTTTGATCTCTGCCATCATCAACAACTCCTAATCCTCTGGATATGTACCAATTGTGTTCAAGACTGCCAAGACTAGCTCCACAATCCCAAACATTCTGGCTTTCAACTAGTACATTCAACAGAAATGGTACTCACAGCAGTGACAGAGAATCTTCATGTTGCCAAATCTGTCTTTGTGTCCGGTTCTGCATAGAAATGGTTCCATTCCTATCTGAAGGGCCCGTCCTATCAGGTAACATGGAGAGGAGATCCATATCCAACCAATGTAGACTCTCCAAGCCCCTCCAAAAATGGACAAAGTCAAATTAATTTATATAGCACTTTTTACAACATATGTTGTCACAAAGCAACATTACAAATGCATGAGTCCAGATCTCTAATGAGCAGATCAGGAGAGACAGGGGTATGGGAAAACTCCCAAGGCAAGGATTAGGAAGAAACCTTGGGAGGACCAAGACTCAAAAGGGAACCCATCCTCCATTGGGCAGCCCAGCTACTAGAAGTCCATATTTATAGTTCTATTTCTAGACGGAGCAGTCTCTGTGGATTGGCAGTTTCTGAGGTGGTGGCATCAGTATGTCCACTGGCGGTGATTGTGCAGCTTAAGTGACTCCCAGGTAGTGCTAGGTCGTGGCTACAGTCTTGCTAGGTGGTTGTGGGGGTGTTACTAGGTGGCTGCTATGGAGTCCCATGTGGTTGCTAGGGTGTTGCTAAGTGTTTACTATGGTCTTGCTAGATGGGTGCTAAGGAATCCCAAGTGGTTGAAATGGTCTTACTAGGTGGTTACTATGGAGTCCCAGGTGGTTGCTAGGGTGGTACCCCAGCAACCACCTATCAATCAAACCACCTGTCAATCAATATTTTGTCAGTCATTTCCCATGGACCTGTAAATGGAAGCAGTAGGAAGAAATGTTCAAAAGTTTTAGAACATCAACACATTGCCTCCCATTATAGTTTCCACAAATTTCCAGTATTACAGTTTTTGTATAAAAAATGGAAACAATTTTACCAGCACGATCAGGAAGAAGTCGTAATCGTTTCACAAGGCTTCAGCTGCCCATCTAGTAGAGCTCACTCCTCACCCAAGTGAGAGTAATACTAATGCACATACCTGACCCCATAGGAAGACACGTGGGACTGGAAGGACCACCTCGTAGACCTGGATGGACACGTGATGCACCTGGAGTAGGGCATCCCAGAGGAGGACTAAACATACAGGCAGTGGAATAATTAATAGCCAAAAAAGTATAAGGATGTAACATTACATAAATATGACTACTACATATGACTGTCACTTTCTCTTGTACCCATAAAGCTACATTTAAAGGAATTAAGGGAGGGGCCTAGGGGTATATTTAGAGAGAAACATAGAGACAAATTCACTTCTTATACCCTGAATGCACATATTGTCCCATATCTCAGTTCTGCTGTTTATACCAGCTTTGATTGTCTAGCTCTTTTATAGGCCCATGTTCTTTAGCTTCTCAAGTCTTCAGATGTATGACATTTAATTTACATAAACCCCTTTTGCACTGCAATTCTTTTCAGAGCTATTCAGAGCCACTCCCCATTCTCCCTGTCTGCCCCTCACTCATCCAACCACACAACACTCCTGGAGTGAAGATCAACCGGTGCGTCAACATGGCTGTGTCCAGATATTTATATTACAGTAATATCTGTTGGGAAGGCAAGCAACAGCCCTGTTCCCATCCGCAGGCCCGTCCACGGGTCCCAAAGATGATAACCCTGGTATTACCCAGGCATCTGTGTGTGACCCAAAAATGATCGCCTTTGTCTCTGCAGTGTGCCTTGAATGTGTTCTGCTTGTTTCTCTAATATTAAGTGAAAAGAGGCTGCTACCACTACCGTATAACAGCCATTTCTTTGGAACATGGTGGTATGCATGTCGTCCGCATGCCCACATGTAGCTCTCTGAAGTCTCTAGAGACACATTACCTGGAAAACAATTGTCCTACTGTTGTGTATGGCTGAGCATTTGGTTGTGACATTGCCTAGAATCATAGTAGTTAAGCACTGTGAAACTCCTACACTTGTGCCCTATAGATTGTGTGAGCAAAGGGACGTGTCGCCTCGACGCTGTGGTATGTCAGTTTTCCATAAGTTGTGATAGATGTTCTGTGTTCCAGCAGCTACATCCTTGAGGGGTGTCCTGAGTTTCTGAGCTTGATAAGCAAGTAGATTTTTCATGCCTACAGGTGGTTCATGTGTACCTGTAACATTCTCATGTGGTGTGTCAGTGGAACTGTGCTCCATCTCAGAGAGAGAGCTTGACAGATCCAACAAGGTCCTTCATCCTCCAAAGTTTGTTTTGAAGTATAACTAATGCGCAGGTTGCATTACCCTGGCAATGTAAGATTGCTCTGTGAACGTCAATGGGAGTATGTGTGACCATGGTAAAGTCTACTTGTTGTTCTTTTTCTTCTTTATCATCTGTGTCCTTCAGAGTGTCTACTGTTGTTTTGGGAACTTGTCCCTGCCTGTCTGCTCCACACAACACCATTACTGTCCCGAGTCGCTCTGCTTTGCTCTCGGCCACGATGCACTTAGAAATAAAGTGCGTCTCCAACTTTATTTCATTGTACCCGTACGCTATGCTTCCACCCAGGTCCCCCTTATCCCACTCCCATGGGTCTTTGCAGATATAAAAAATGTATCCTAGATACTTGTGTTTCCTAAATTCTGAATACCAAGAATAAGCACGGGGTCCCTGTCTGAATACTGGGCACTAAAAATGATCTGTATTACTCCAAATTTATCATCCCTGACCTCCCTGCAGCATTTGTTGGCTGCCTCGTCTGCACGCTCATTTCCTAGAGAGACAGAATCCTTGTTGTTAGTTTGTACTTCAAATTTACACAGCAGTGTGGGTCTCCATCCTGTTTTGTTGGCAAAGGAGTTGCAGGGTTAAGAATTGTACATCTTTTAACTGCGATATTCTGCATTCTTAATAAAACTCCGTGATATCTCAGCCAGTGGCCCACTGTAATGTGTGACCTACAACATCACGTTATGCGTTCACTGGTTTCTCAACAACGGCTTCCACTCTGAGACAAGAAGGGAGCCCTGCTGCCACGGGATTTAATTTGGCTGAATAGTAAGCTACTAGACACAGTACTGTACAGTACGCAGTACAACCCCATGGGGTTGTAACAATACAGAAGTCATACAACCTTGCTTCTCATCTGCTGTTTGCATGAATGAGAGATTTGGATTAGGCAATCCCAATGTTAGAGTTTGCTGTAATGCTCTCTTTATCTGTTCGAAGGCCTTTTCCGCTTCGTGTCCAACTAAGTGCACTGTGGGCTAGTAAGCCCCTCCCATGAGCTATTGTGCTCAGTGGGGCCTTGAGGCATGCATAGTCACAGATTCAAAGTCAACAAACTTTTTAACTTGTTAATGTGTGCAAATTCAAATCAAATTCCTGGGTCATCCTACTACCCCTGAAAATGACGGCCATTTAAAAATTCAAAAGTCACAGGCACAGGACCAAGTTGTAATTCATTTTGTTTTAGGAATAGGCTCCAACAAGAGAGCAGATTATAAAGTTTGTTGACTTTGAATCTGTGACTATGCATGCCTCAAGGCCCCACTGAGCACAATAGCTCACAGGAGGGGCTTACTAGCCCACAGTGCACTTAGTTGGACACGAGAAGCGGAAAAGGCTTTCGAACAGATAAAGAGCAACTTGGACACACGTCAGCTACTGGAGGAAGGTCCCAGAGCCGGAGCAAACAAACACGTGAAGAGTAGGCTCAATGAATACCGAGCAGCACACGTCTCAGTATATGTATCAGTGCTTTTAGACAAACGGGAATCTGAATTTGTAAACCTAAGTTTGGGGAACACAGGTGTCTGTGCAACGACGCACACAACAACGTTCGGATTTACAAACCGAACATGGTTGAAATCAATATAGTATAAAAGGAGGGTGTTCGAGCGCCTCAGCTTTACCCCGTTAACCCTCTGTAATGACATTACAACTGAAATCCTGAATGGAATATTCTGTAATTGATGTTCTTGTCCAGGAATGAGAAAAGGGTGGATGTGTAGGGGAAAATTCATATTTTGTCTTTCTGTACTCAGATCCGTCAATATACAGATAGCTATTGATCACACTTAGTATTAAGTAGAATGGAAATCACCTGGGGATGAGTGTACTGTACCTAGTGTACCTAGTGTACCAAGGGCTTTAAGTGTATTGCACCTAATGTACCTAGCACGTAATGTGTACTGCACCTAGTGTACCTAGTGTTAAAGTGTACTACACCTAGTGTACCTGTGCACTCTGTTTTACCTGAACCCAATGCTTAGGATTCACTCACTTCTATGTTTCAAATTACTCTGCTATGATCAACAACGTATATTAATCTCAGAAATGCCTACCTTTCCTTCAGACTGCAGCACTGAGGGCTCTCTGGCCTCGGCCCACAATGTCCCGATCAGACGTGCAATCTGATCCTTGTCCTCACTCATACACACAACTTTATATCCCTCACACACCCACATACACACACATTATACTCCTCCCTCACTCACACACACACATAACTTTATTCCCCTCACTCATACACACAACTTTATACCCCTCACTCATTCACTCACACACACACACGTTATACCCCTCCCTCACTCACACACACATAAATAACTTTATACCCCTCTCACTCACACACACATACACCTTTATGGGTGGGGAGTGTTTTGGTGTCCTTACTAACTTTATCAGTTTGCTGCTTGAAGGCGACCGACGATTCTGAATGTTCTAGCAGGTGCATCTCTGGCAGCCATCGACAGCCAACAAGTGCGCTGTCCGGCATATCTACTGAATGTATGTCTTGATGGTGTGTTTTGTTTTTATGAAATTATTGATTTTATGGTTAATTGCGACTTGACTAATTTGAGTGATCTGTATTACAGTAATGTGTATGACCTGTCTGCGCCTGTCTAAAGCACTACCCTAACTAGGAAAGTGATGAAATGTGTATTGAGCAAGGCCCTAGGTGGTGCACTCTTTCCAGTACTGTTGGTTAGAGCCAGATGGGTGTGACACCACTACATATTGTTTGGTGAGCTTTGGTGAGCCAGTGAGCCTTGAGGTAAGTCTAAAACAGGTAACATGGTCACATACCAACAACACTAAATTTGTTTAAGAATATAACTGACCTTTACAAGTTGTATTGCAGTGCAGCAACTGAGTGAATAGACCACTTTGAGGGAGAAGTTGATCTAAGGTCAGTTAGGAACCAGTCCTGTAACTGTCGGAGTTGTGTTGTAATACAGGATTTTTTCGTGGTATAACATAACAAAGCAGGAGATTAGCTATGGTCATTATCAGTTTCTTGCAAAATAATTGGCTACTTGACTCTGTAAAGGAAACTAGAGCAAAATATTTGTGTACCAAAGTTGTGAGTCCTGTAGTCACTGCCAAAATTCAGCGGCTAGGCTTTTAACTGGTCATGGGAAACGAGGAAGTATGTCTTCCATTTAGGCACATAATACATTTAAAAGTAATCTGGTTTGTATTTAAATCACTTTAAATAAAATAAACTTCAAGCATTGCTTAAAGCTACAATTACCACTTGTCCTCATTAGATTAGAGTTCTATATCTTAAGATTGGATGTATTGTTCTTTAATTGTTAAGTAATTGTAAATTCCATTATTCATACAGCACTTTTATTGACACAAGTTCTTTTGTTCCTCAGTTGTCCTCATAATCCTACTGCAGCTGCACAAGACAAACAAAAAAGTTAAATGCAGCCTGTAGTCCGCTTCATGTTGTTTTAATGCAGGTTGTGCAATTTAAGTTACACTTTTGAAATATTAAAGAATTACAGTAATGCTGAAACACAAAGTAACCCGAGCAGCTACCAAGGAAGAATTGTTAAAATTCACCTGTTGAGCAATATCTTCATGGGAATCTTTCAGTGTCTACTGAAATGAAAAGAAACAAATGTTTTTTTGGGTTTTTTTTTCATAGATGGATATGATTTTTTTACTTTGATATACTGGGAATAAAGAACAGCTAGAGCCAGATGAGAGGGTACATTAGGTTATTCTGACTGGAGTTTCTCTTAGAGGGTGATGGGGATGGTCCAGTAGATATTTTCTGCTCTTCCTGACAGTTTATTGCATGACTGAATTTCTTGCCTTAGAACTACACGAGCTTTCATAGTGCAGTGGTCCTGCACTCCACCACATGGATACAAGGGTCCACTCTGCCATGGGTCTACAACCTGTATAAGAGGCAGTACTAGGTGTCTGGTGCATTGTGGATCGGACGGTGGCCAAATGCGGGGAATTTGGCGTTCTGATCTTCAGTTTGCAGGCCAACCAATGGAGAATGTGTTCCCTTTGGAGTCTTGGTCCTCCCAAAGTTTCTTCCTAATCCCTGCCAAAATAGAGAGTTTTTCTCTATTGCCACTGTCACCCTGGCTTGCTCGTTGGGGATCTGGACCCTTACAATTGTAAAGCTCTTTTGTGACTGTACTGTGAAAATCACTATAATAAATAAATTTGACTTAGTTATTGAAGCTAGCTCATGGGATTTGACAAATGTCAGTTTATATTATATATATACAGTATATTAATCTTAAATGAGATTTTAATACAATGCTTATCAGCATTATATTAATTTGCTAGCAGAAAACTGTGCAAACATTGATCAACTATACAGTGTATATATTTTTTATTTTTAATAGATGTATTTTAAATGATAAAGTTGTAGGTCTTTATAGCACCATAGGTTCCACAGAGAAACATTTGTACATGGTTCTTTAAAGAACTTTGCAAATATAGTTCTGTATGGTACCAAAGATAATTCCTCTTGTTACAAGTCATAGAACATTGTTTTGGTACTACATATCCCCTTCCCTCCCTCCCAATACTTTCCCACAACTGCAGTGAAACCTGTATTCAAGACTCTGTGGTGAGTCAGACCAAGACAGCATTTCCTCAATACCACGTACAACTGTACACTACAAATTCACTCTGTCAATCCGAAGTGGAGTCTGTAACCACCTGAGGCTTCATTGCACAGCTCTGTAAACAGTACCCTGACCAGGCTAAAATGTCAGGTATCTACAAAGAGATTACTGGGTTGTGCTTTTGAAGCCAGGGACGGCCTAATTACAATAGTGGGTGGGACCACAATGTAGTCTGATAGGAGTAGTGTGGAGTGTAAGAAGTCCTGTTCCAACGGAGCTACTGTCTAGGGAACTAAGTTTGGGTGATGTGGGTGTCATGATGTTCAAACTCCTTGGGCTCCTCAGAAGTGCAGTTGCCAAGAGCCCTGGAGCTGATCAAAGCTGAAGTGACACAGCACTTCTTTAGAGAACCTGTTTCTAAAACAAAAGATGAGAAAAATAGCAGAAAACTCTGGCCAGAAAAATCTGAAACCTTGCTCCATTTTCTTAAAACATTAAACACAAAACCTCATCATCATCAACTCTAGTAGAGTACTCTACTACTCTGCTCTACTCTACTACTCTGCTCTCTACTCCACTCTGCTACATTACTACTATACTACTCTACTCTTCTGCTCTGCTCTGGTACTCTGCTCTACTACTCTGATCTGCACTACTACTCTGTTCTACTACACTTCTCTACTACTCTACACTGCTCTACTACTCTGTTCTACTACACTGCTCTACTACTCTGTTCTACTGCTCTGCTCTACTACACTACTACTCTACCCTGCTCTACTACTCTGTTCTACTACACTGTTCTACTGCTCTACCCTGCTCTACTACACTGCTCTACTACTCTGTTCTACTGCTCTGCTCTACTACACTACTACTCTACCCTGCTCTACTACTCTGTTCTACTACACTGTTCTACTGCTCTACCCTTCTCTACTACACTGCTCTACTACTCTGTTCTACTGCTCTGCTCTACTACTCTGTTCTACTACACTGTTCTACTGCTCTACCCTGCTCTACTACACTACTACTCTACTCTGCTCTGCTACACTGCTCTACTACTCTGTTCTACTACACTGCTCTACTACTCTACCCTGCTCTGCTACTCTGTTCTACTACACTGCTCTACTATTCTACCCTGCTCTACTACACTACTCTACTACTCTGTTCTACTACTCTAATGTTGTCTGATGTTTGCCAACATCACAAGCAATATTTTCCTTCCTGAGGCAGCGGGGGAAGGAATCCAGCCCTGACATGATTCCTCACCTATATCACCACAGGTTACATCCATGGCATGATTGTGTCACATCATTTGAAAGAAGTTTTGAGTGATTGTATTAGTGGTAATTCACATCATTGACATGTGCTTTTATTTGTATTGCCACTTATGATATTTGTGTTTACCAGTATGGATGATGTACATTAGAGTGCAGAATGTTGCTGGAAAGTGTAAGTGAGATCTGTAAATTGCATTTTACCATGTGAAATGATTTAAGGTATTGATAACAGACTGAACAATTAGCTAAAGGAGTTCAGGCAACTGAGAACTTTGTTGAGACAAAGAAACTACCTGGAATGGACCACCCTTGTCACACCCCGTATTACACAAGCCCGGCATGCACTCAAACATTGATGACAACCGCAAGTATTATAGGTCCAACACAGGGTAGACATGCTTTGGCACACAAATTAAGTTGATTCACATCTCCCTCCAGTACTTTTGTATTGGTATTTCTGAATGTGCTTTTATGATGGGTTTCTTTTAGCAAAGAATGATGGTATCTTCTTTTTCTTCAGATTTTAGCTATGTGAAAGACACATTATTACATTATTAAATATTAAAACAAGACAAACCTTAAACATTTTAATGCATATTACAGATTTAATGCAGATGGAACTGATTTTAAAATTCTGTTGACCTATAAGGCCAATTGTCTTGCCCCACAATATCTGAGTGAACCCACTGCATGGTATAACACATCTCGCCTGCTGCACTCTCAAAATGCAGGATTTCTCTCAGTTCCAAAAAATTGTAAGACTATAGCCGGAGGCAGAGCCTTCTCCTTTAAAGCCCTTCAGTTATGGAATAGCCTTCCAGCTCTTATCCAAGATTCTGACACAGTTCCATTATTTAAATCTAGACCTTAGACTCACCTATTTAATCAAGCCTTCAGTTAATGTAAGCACAAGGTGTGGAGCACAGGGGCCCCCAGTCATTGAGTCATCTGGTAATCTGAGATGATGATGCTGGATGGAAAATGAGATAATGACTTGGATGGAAAGCAATGTCTCAGTAAGCCCTCATGACTGTGGTCACCTCCAGGCCCCTCCCTGTAGTTGTGCTGCTATAGATAAGCCTGCCAGAGCCACATGCTAATCACTGGCACGTGAGCTATGTATGTTTATTTAAATCGATGGTTGTTTAAATTGATGTTCACATACTCAACCTATATTTTATATCTTGGTTACATGCTTCTACAAAGACAATTCCATAAAAGCACCTAGAAGTTGGTCTAGCCAGTGGATGTGCTGATGCCGTGGATGGATGTGCTAATGTCACCAGTGGACACGCCGATGCCGACTCCTACCAGAGGCTCAACATCCCATTGGAGGGACTGCTCTGCCTAGAAAAGCTGATGGACGAGTCTGGGTTTGACAGTTGCCAGGAGAATGGTACTTGTCTGATGTCATTGTGCCAAGCGTAGAGTTTGGTGGAGGGGGGATTATGGTGTGGGGTTGTTTTTCAGGAGCTGGGCTTGGCCCCTTAGTTCCAGTGAAAGGAACTCTGAATGCTTCAGCATTCCAAGACATTTTGGACAATTCCATGCTCCCAACATTGTGGGAACAGTTTGGAGCTGGCAACTTCCTCTTCCAACATGACTGTGCACCAGTGTACAAAGCAAGGTCTATGAAGACATGGATGGCAGAGTCTGGTGTGGATGAATTTGACTGGCCTGCACAGAGTCCTGACCTCAACCTGATAGAACACCTTTGGGATGAATTAGAGCAGAGACTGAGAGCCAGGCCTTCTCGTCCAACATCAGTAAATGACCTCACAAATGCGCTTTCAGAAGAATGGTCAAAAATCCCCATAAACACACACATAAACCGTGTGGACAGTCTTCCCAGAAGAGTTGAAGCTGTTCTAGCTGCAAAGGGTGGACCAACGTCATATTGATCCATATGGATTAGGAATGGGATGTCACTTAAGATCATATGTGAGTGTGAGCTAAAGTGGAGTTATATAAATATTAATGAAATGTTAATGACTGTCCCTGCACAATAGTAAGTGGCCCAAGGACAACTTTTGTCTTGTTGGGCTCACAGTTGTTTTTAGGGGGAAACACCGTTATTGTTTTGGGAGTCTTGTGACCTGCGGTGGCCACCTTCAGTGTACACACTCCCAAAAAGTGTCGATGATGAATCTCTGATTTAAAGGACAGTTTAAGGATGGTAGCAAAATTAGATTCTGTGACGCTTTGCATTGCTTAATGGTTTTCCTTCACTCACTGTTGGTTCTAATTTGGTGTCCGTACTAATTTTGTTTGCTTCTTGAGGGAGACCGGAAAGGTCCTAATTCTGAATTATTTTCAGGTACGTGTATGGCTAGTGTTGTGCCGAATTCCAATTCCCCGGCAGAATATTAGGTCAAAAAGCTTATGCCTAACAGGATTTTAACAGGGGGAGTAGAATTTTGGCAAAGCCACTGCAAAACCTGCAAAAGTATAGTGATCCATACGAACTTACAAACACTACAGTCGTAGTAAAATTAGGCTACATGTGTCAAGAAAACAAATCTATCTTCGTATCTTCCAATTAATTTTCACTTGGATAAGAGGATTACTGTTCAGTTAGCTCTCATGAACAAGGCTGGTGGCTGAACCTTCATCATTATTCTCATTAGATGTTTAGTTGTATTACTTGATTCTCCCATCTCATTTATCATTTATCATAGAAGAGGCTATGAACCTGTGCCAGCAAGCTAATTAAGGTGAGAATATTAGGACTATGCCTAGACCATTCTCAGCCAGCTGAGGAAAGCACCTTTTAAACAGGCAACTCTGAAGAAAAACTCCCTAAAAGCAAATGGAAGAAATCTTGAAGGAAAAGAGGATCAGAAGAGGAACCAGGCTGTGTATTTTGGAATGAAGTCCAGCTCAATGTTTTGGTGTTATTTTTTTAATTGCCCAGCATTCCAATATTATTTATTGATTACTTGTACATCACAATGGTACAATACACTGTTGGGGATCTCAGGAAACCTGCTTTACATCAGTGACTGACTTGTGACTGTGACTTGTGACTATGTACTGACACCCCCAGTCAATCAAGCACTAGCCATCATGTGTAACCCTACAAATAAATACAGCTATGAAAGCATAAGACCGTGGCACAGATATCTTCAGTCCACTTTCATCTGATCCTCTGTTCTTAACTTTCTTGGTGAGGAAAGATTAAGGTCTTCAGCACCTTCATCCTATCCTGGTCAGTGTGGGTTTCCAGCTCATGGATTGGCACCTGGTGGGGTGGACAACGGTGACAGAGGAACATTTTTAATAAAGACCTGAGCTCCATCACATGTACAATGTATCAGAGGTTCAGCTTCACAAAATAAGTGCTACCATGATTGATTGCCTGTTTCATAGTGAAACTAGGATTGCTACATCCAAGAGTGACATTTGTGATTAAAAGCCAATCCAATGAAACACAAGAAGTGGCTTTTACTTTTCAGTGGAGATGCAAATCACAACCGTATACAGAAATATGAACAAATATGTTTAAACAGATTATATAATCTTTCTATAAAATGTAGAATGCACTGACTTCTAGGCTACATTGACATCTAGGCTACATTGATGTATCCTAATTATTCTTTAGTAGTAACTACAAAAGCATAAAGAGAAACAGAAAAATAAACTGAAAAATATCATCCAACTCCAAAGCAAATTAAGAACTGATAACCTGCAGCAAAAACAGAGAGACAACCAACAAAGCAAAAAGACTGAACTGGATGGGCCTGGTATGATTTCAAGAATTCTGACTTATCAAATAATCACTAGCATTATACTTAAACACCTCAAAATCCTGATGGAGACACTGGGTCCCTTTTTAAAGATTCTCCAGTAATCTACAGACCAAACGTCCTCTGGAAACACTAAGCACATACACCCACACCAACCAACAAGAGACATCTGTTACTCAACTGCTTCAGAAATATTGTGAACCTCCGCCGTCCTCCTGAGCAGAGTTCCTCTTTAATAAAGGTCTGTCCTTAAGCCTTCTAACTGATGGACATTTAGGGGAAGGTCCTGCACTTGCTTTCAAAGGGGGTAATGCTCACCAGAACAGGTTCGAAACCCAGTATCTTGAGGTGACGTATTTTGAGGGCGAGGCTACCACGAGGATGGGTTGAACCAAAGCAAAATGACGATGGCGGAGCACAGAGCAGTGCAATCCTGGAATAACAAACACTGACAATGGTACATTCTGCTTTTAAGGCAACATTCCAAGATGTCATGGTTAGGAATATCTATTCTAGACAAATGTTAATGGCCACATTGCATCTTAATTGAATAATACTAACAATAATAAATAGTGCATTTCATTTATGCATTAATTAACTTACAGTAAACATTAATTTAATGTACTTTATAGCCCCTGGCAAAGTTACCTCTGGGGTTTTTCTGAGGTTTTGAAGCACTGTTCAGAATGGCTACAGCCATCCTCTGCTTCAGGAGACAAAGTGATCACACAGTCTGGAACAGAACCAAGTCCAACATTCCACCTGTCAATACTGAACTGCAACATAGTTTTGTTACTATCTAGAACCCTGAAACTCCTGGAAAGTTCAGATAATTTGCAACTGATCATGAAAAAATAGACCTGAACTTACTGAATGAATAAAAATGTTATATATAATGTTATGGTAATTGTCAAAATGAACCTTACCGATGAAGTGCATTCCCTCTACTAGCACGGAGTCCTTCAGGGCCGCATCCCCTACCAGGCTCCTCAGAGTGTTGATTAGGCCCAGGTTGACAGGGCCTTTGTGTGGGGACAGGATGCTGGGGAAGTCTGACAGAGGAGCGAGGGCGGGAGGGAGAGCAGGGCCATCCAACCGCAAGCACAGACTGAGCGCGTGCAGCTTCCGTTCCACTCCTGTAGAAGACTGACCATCTACGGATTACAACAGCGGCAATCAACTACAGCATGGCTCAAGGTTAACGGGATGTACAGGAAGCCTTGCAAGTTTGCGTGGCCTAGGAAGAGGCGTGGTTCTTCTTTCCATTATAAGTCTGGGGGAGCATTTAGTCCATGAGCAGCTAGCAATGGTCCAACATGCAATATGTGACTGGGCCATGAACTGTCTCATTCAGACCTCCTGTTTGCTGTGGTTAAAGTTCACTATAGTGGACAAGTCACATGTCTTGATTTAGCCTCTTTTGGATCACTAGTAGTCTAGCACAGAATGCAAACACCGTTTGTAATTTATACCTTACAAATGACACTTGCAATTTCCAAGTTTTATTTATATGTGGATGTGGACAGTACTGGCTGGGCAGGTATTCACATGATCATGGTTATGCTACATGCTAATAATTCTCAAAGTATTAGCTATTAAAAGCACACCAGGCCCAGCGAGTCAACAGACCTCTGTGGAGCAGCTCCTCCAGACGCTGCTCCTGAAGCAGCTCCTGCAGAGGAGCGTGGGGGAAGTGATCCAGCACGCTCAGGCAGCTGACGGCTTTCAGCAGGTCCGCACTGCTCATTTTGGGTAGGTAGGACTCGAGCATGCGGGTCACGTTAGCCAAGAACCTGGACAGAGTAAGAGAGAAAGAACAGGAAGTCGAAGGCAGAACCAGCACTGCAATGCCTTAACCAGCCTAGAGACCAGCTGAAAAAACATCAACAGGTCATTAGACGTATGCAGCTACAGTCACTGGTCACATGTGCAGCAACAGTCACTAGTCACATGTGCTGGTGTATTTTGTAATGCAGTAAGAATAAGTCACAGACATAAAGTGAAAGAGTGGCAACAGTACCGTGTTAGTATTTAGTACAAAACTGTGAGTCTGGGTGAATGTGTCAAACCTACTCTTGCCGATTGCCTTTCAGGTCATGGTTGAGAGAGGAGTAGGTCTTCAGGATGCTGAGAAGGTCTCTGAGTGTGAGGCTGTCTGGATTCTGAATGAGTCTCTCTGCAAACGCATCAAGCAGGGAGACTGGGCAGAACCCAAGACCTTCAAATTCCAACAGGAACAGCATCACCTGGAAACCAGTAACATGGGGCGTTCTCAAAGTCATTAGAGGTACTGGACAGGAACTGTGTCTTTAAAGAAGTAGTTTGGTGAAAAATGTAATTAATTACTAAAGCACTAAAACAGCCATATGTACCAAATGTCATCAAGATCTGACTGAACTTGGTTGAGTCCAAGTATTACTTTTTTTAACTACGAAGCTAAATTAGCAAAGAAAAAAGGGAAGTTCATAATGTGTAAAGTTCTTAAGTAATCTCAAATAGACCTACATAGGTGGTTTATGACATGTTATGGCATAGAGCCATGATGTCCACAACACAGCCTTCTGTATCTTTATACGTGGAGCTGTGATGATACAGCCCAGTTACTGATCTTTATATATGGAGCTGTGGTGATACAGTCCAGTTACTGATCTTTATATGTGGGGTAATGATAAACATTGAGATGAACTGCAGCTGTGCAGTCAATGTGATGCTAGTTTTTTTAAACACTGCAAAATTTCACAACTTTCTAAACTGAACAATCACAACTTCATTAGATAATGATATAATTCTGTCCACTTTTTCAGTATATATGTATTGTGCTGAACTGAATTAAGTATATTAGTCCTATGGCCCCTTGGGAAAATGAACTGCCCACCCCTGAACTAGAGGGATGAAACATCTGACCTCTTTGTTGGTCCACATGTTAAGTGTGTTGACCAGGTAGTCTGAGATGGAGGAGAAGAGAGAAAAGTTCCTGTAGCTCAGTTCACGGCAGGACTTCAGCCACGCCACGAGTTTGGTAAAGGGGACACTGTGCACTTTTTCTGGTAGGGACAGCAGAAGCCATTACATATGATTTGTTAACAAAACCCAGTAGTGTCAAATGATCAAATATCAAAAAATTCCAGAGGAACAGGACATCACACAACCATTTTTTTCTTCTCCTGTTCCTTTTACAATTCATTTAAAATTATGATGAAATTATGATCATGTGAAAAGAGTATCATATTTAAAGTAACATATCATCTTCTTCACATATTGCCCAACTCTACTGCTGTATTAATTTCACAAACCAGTTGTCAAAGTTCTACACAACTTTCTAACACCACTACGAAACAGTTTTCCAGGCTTTCAGAAGTTTTAAGCTTAGTCTTCAAGTAGACTTCAGTGGCAATAGTGATGGTACTTCAACTCTTTGGTAGTCTAGTTTCAGATAGCATTAACTCTAAGTATTTAGGGTAAAGGCTTCCTTTACCAGCTATCTTCCTACTGCAGAAATCCAGCAGTGGCTTGGAATTCAAGTGCATAATGGCCAAGGTGGTCAGCATGTACTCGGCGTTGGCCTGAGTGAACTTCTCTACCATAGACAGGGCCTTTGCCTGGAGGAAACAGGAAGAGCTGATAAACAAAATGCAGATCTATACAATGCATTAGCCCCACAGCTCATTTTTCCAATACAGGTCCTTCTAAAAAAATAGCATATTGTGATAAAGTTCATTATTTTCTGTAATGTACTGATAAAAATTAAACTTTCATATATTTTAGATTCATTGCACACCAACTGAAATATTTCAGGTCTTTTATTGTTTTAATACTGATGATTTTGGCATACAGCTCATGAAAACCCAAAATTCCTATCTCACAAAATTAGCATATCATGAAAAGGTTCTATAAACGAGCTATTAACCTAATCATCTGAATCAACGAATTATCTCTAAACACCTGCAAAAGATTCCTGAGGCTTTTAAAAACTCCCAGCCTGGTTCATTACTCAAAACCGCAATCATGGGTAAGACTGCCGACCTGACTGCTGTCCAGAAAGCCATCACTGACACCCTCAAGCAAGAGGGTAAGACACAGAAAGAAATTTCTGAACGAATAGGCTGTTCCCAGAGTGCTGTATCAAGGAACGTCAGTGGGAAGTCTGTGGGAAGGAAAAAGTGTGGCAGAAAACACTGCAAGAGAAGAGGTGACCGTACCCTGAGGAAGATTGTGGAGAAGGGCCGATTCCAGACCTTGGGGGACCTGTGGAAGCAGTGGACTGAGTCTGGAGTAG
This sequence comes from Brachyhypopomus occidentalis, assembly GCA_020368025.1. Lineage (NCBI taxonomy): Eukaryota > Metazoa > Chordata > Actinopteri > Gymnotiformes > Hypopomidae > Brachyhypopomus > Brachyhypopomus occidentalis. The sequence continues at coordinate 1,959,082 of JAGXOD010000037.1, forward strand.
AAACATCCAGAGCCACCGTGCACAGGCGTGTGCAGAAAATGGGTTACAGGTGCCGCATTCCCCAGGTCAAGCCACTTTTGAACCAGAAACAGCGGCAGAAGCGCCTGACCTGGGCTACAGAGAAGCAGCACTGGACTGTAAGCAAGTTTTGCATGTCATTCGGAAATCAAGGTGCCAGAGTCTGGAGGAAGACTGGGGAGAAGTTTTATCAAGGGCAGGGTCAATGCAGCTAGCTATCAGGAGATTTTGGAGCACGTCATGCTTCCATCTGCTGAAAAGCTTTATGGAGATGAAGATTTCATTTTTCAGCACGACCTGGCACCTGCTCAGTGCCAAAACCACTGGTAAATGGTTTACTGACCATGGTATTACTGTGCTCAATTGGCCTGCCAACTCTCCTGACCTGAACCCCATAGAAAATCTGTGGGATATTGTGAAGAGAAAGTTGAGAGACGCAAGACCCAACACTCTGGATGAGCTTAAGGCCGCTATCGAAGCGTCCTGGGCCTCCATAACACCTCAGCAGTGCCATAGGCTGATTGCCACCATGCCACGCCACATTGAAGCAGTCATTTCTGCAAAAGGATCCCCGACCAAGTATTGAGTGCATAACTGAACACAATTATTTGAAGGTTGACTTTTTTTGTATTAAAAACTAGTGCTGTCAAAATTAACGCGTTAACTTTGACGATTAATTAAAAATATTTAACGCGTTAAAAAAAATAACGCAGTTAACGCACCTGGGTTTTTTTTCCTGTGGCGCCTGACCTATGACGTGGTATGCCGCCGCCAATTTTGGCTAAACATGGAGAAGGACACTGCTGGAGTTTTAGGCGGAAAGTTTTACTTCAAAAAGACGCCTGATGGATCTTTGGACAAAACTAATGTCTTTGACATATCACCTCAACGCTAAATGTAAAGGAGGAATAAGCTCAGTCATTATACCATGGCAGTGAAACAGACTCTTTGAAAATGTTTTTTTTATATCTCTTTGTTGCACTGATATTGTTGAAATTCAAATGACAATTCAGTAAAGTTCACAAGAGACAATCTGTGTTCAAAGTAAAAGATGCAATTAAACAAAGCATTTGAATATAATTACAGTGTTGGTTTTATTTCCATTATTTCAGTTTTCATTTAAATATAATTATTAAAAGTTCAGTCTCAAGAAGGAAAACGCGATTAACCGCAATTAATTACAGAAAAAAAAATGTTTTAATCAAATGACAGCCCTATTAAAAACACTTTGGTCGGATGAAATATGCACATTTTTTGAGATAGGGATTTTTATTTTTTCTTTACTTTTTTGCCAAAATCATCAATATTAAAACAATAAAAAGCTTGAACTATTTCAGTTGTGTGTAATGAATCTAAAATATATGAAAGTAATGTTTATCAGTACATTACAGAAAATAATGAACTTTATCACAATATGCTCATTTTTTTAGAAGGACCTGTATTTATGCAGAAACGTTGCGCACAGATATTTAATCTACTATAAAGAACCACAAAATGTTTATCAAACCTCCAGTTTCTTCTTTATAGCTGGTGAAGCATTTTTCCCCAACAGACGCATCGTGGTCTGTAGAAGCATCACATTCTGGATCGTCGGAAACCGATCTTCTAGCAGCAACCTTCAAACACAGAAGACATGTTGATGAACACAGACCCAGCACAGTTTCAACCATTCAGCAGCTAGACCACTCTGGCCATCTGATCCAGTCATACTTCAACCCCTGCTTAAGCGCATCTGTGTTCTTGTCGCTATCCATCTCTTCGAGACAGGTGGCCAAGATGGAGATAGACTTCTCATCGAACTGATTCAGTCTTTCCTGCAGAGAGAAAAAAAGAGCACATTCATCCAAGTGAGGAAACATATTCAAGCCAGCTGGAAAGGCAACACTCAAATCAGTCGAGTGTAGGAAAAAGGAGCAAAACGGGCCACCTGTACAACACGCAGCACCGTCTGCACAACAAGACTGCGCTGAGAAACACCCAGCTTGATAAGAGCCAGCAGAGTGTAGGCCAGGTCGGTGGAGGCCATGTGAGGGGCGTCCATCCTGGCCCTGTGGCACAGGCGCTCAAATGCCGGGTGCTCGGACACCAGCTTGAGCTCACAGCTCCTCTCCTCCCTCGACATCTTCTTGGTTGTATTCCACGTCCTTGTCATGCTGATGCTGACAAGCCCATGAGTTGGTGTGTATCTCTCCACTAAGTCCAAGACATCGCAAGGCAAGAGACATTCCTGGAGCTTAGTGTGGAAAGGCACACTGGCATCCACTTCTCCGGGGGTGTCTCTGTTTCTTCCAGCAATGAAAGTAGGAGCTTGCAAACGAGACTGATTATTCACATGTTCATTAAAACTTGGCACCTGTGCTTCTCCTTGACAGAACTGTCTTACTTTGGTTAATGTATGTCCTTGTAATGTGTGCTGCAAAGAATATCTTGTACAATTGTCTCTGCAGCTGTGACTGGCTGGCTTAATCTGTGAATGTGGACTGCACTGTTTCCAAAGTGATATAAACCTGCTTAAGGAGATGGTCCGTCTTAACATCTTTTCACCCTTCTTCAGTACATTCATGTTATCACGATGCAATAAAAAAAGTTTTAACCACACTCCAACGCAGAGGAACCTAGAGCAAAAATAAAGAGCAAAAAGCTTTTCAGTGCATCTCATTTCAAAAGTATTTATAATACTATAGTATTTATTGTATGACAAACAAACACCATAAAACATGTTTTTTATTTTTTGGTTTTGCATTTAGCAGTTTTAAATGACCTTAGCTAAAAAAATTAATTAGCCGTTAAGGCTGACGAAACTGCCCCAAATATTAGAAACATTAGAATATCTATTTTTATACATTATGTCCAAAGGAGCGCAAACCAATACTGCGAGAGACATAACTCGTATAGGCATTTTGTTTTTACATAAACATGTCTTTTAATTTTCCTTGGCACGAGACGGAAAATAAGAATCAAACTATTGGGAAGTTCCCAAAACGCTAGCTAGAATACAAATGTCAGCGGACACCAGGCCATATCCATCTAAGTGAATGTCTTCAAGATGTACCCTAGTGCTGGTTGACTCAACGCAGCTCAGTTTCATACTTTATTATAAAGGTCCACAACGTTGCTATTTACTGACCACAAATCCCTCTCTACCATCGAGTTGAGAATCCTCGGCCAATGTTAACACAGTTAAATTAAATTATTCGATCCTTTCAGCTTGACTTTTCATTATATGTGTGGGTTTTTTTATTCGATTATATACTGAACTTGGAGTATTTTCTGACATTGATGGTTTGCTGACTAGCTAACCTAGCTATCTTAGATCACTTCTTAGATCACAAAATCGGAGTTACCAGGCAATACGGAAGTATTTATTGGTTTAAAACTCACAACGATTCAGTGCAAGGCTGACGTCTGTCAGCTATAATCCCCCAACTTACAGAAATAAGCGTCCCGTTCAGTCATTCAGCTCATTGCATGCACATTTGTACATTTTCTGTACATGTACATGTACGTCTTTCTGGGCGCAGCCATGATGTGTAACGTCCGACTTTATCATAGACAGTTCCTTTTGAGACATAATAGTGTTCAGTCTTAAAGCTTTTCAGTATTTAATGTTTTCTTAAATCTTTCAATATAACTCTAAATGTATGCAGTGTAGTAACATTAGCATGCTGGTATTTTAAATACAACTAGTACTTCATAGTAAAAAAAATTGCTTCTAGCCGATCTCGTTTTATGCAACACCAGCAGTTGCCTAGCAACTAGGATAAACTACGACAATATGGCCAAGTTTGTTCTAGCAGGTGCGAAATGAATAGTAGCTTGAATAAATGTATGCGTATTCACCCGTGGTTTGAATGTCGTGTCTTTTCTGACTTTCTTCTGAATAGGAAAGGCGGATTGTCCCTACTATGCTAAGGCTGAGCTTCTGGCAGACTTACTTCAAAGAATCCTGCCAGACTTCCGCATCCACAAAATCTGTCTGCACCCCAGTGACTGGAAGGTACACCATGTTCCCACGACCAAAGGCTGATGAGCTGCTGGACAACAGTGTAACTGTCTCTGGTGACTGTATTGCACTGGTGTAATATTTAATATTTAATATTTTTTAAATTCTTTACGTGTATTTACTCTGTTTATTCCAGAACTGGCTTGAACACATTTGTTCATCAAATGGCTGGAAACATGAGAAATGTCCTATAGTGTGGAGGGAACTGATTGATCGTGGGGGCAAGGGGATGCTTCTCGGGGGTTTCAATGATTTTCTTGAGTATGTCCAGGTAAACACACCTGAAGGTTAAAAAATGGTTCTAGTTATTTAACCTCCATAAAATCTGTATCAAACAATACATTACTAAATAAGCATACCATATATTATCAATACCTGCAGGCTTTAGAAAGTAGAACCATTTACTTGCTTAATGTAACATCATTCTATGCACCATTCTGACTGAAGATTTTCTAAGGCCTCTAGATTTGGTTCTAAATTCCGACCCCTGTGTACCAGGGATATTACGGTGTCACTTCTGACATGGGGACAGACCTAATGATGAAGATCGCATCGGAGAATCTACGGACAACCGAGCTGTGTGTAGAGGAAGAAGAGCATAGACGCGACCTCCTCAAACCCTTTAACATCTGGATCTGCAGGTGAGATTCACATCTGGATCTGCAGGTGAGAATGAGATGCACACTGCTTTGAAGGTGTGCAAGCCAGACTATTCCATCAAAATTAACAAAAGGTAGAAGACAAAGTAGCCAAAATGGAGTGCTCACCCACACATAATAGTAGATCATGTGGTTAGTGACCATCGGTGATCCAATAAAATATGACCTACAACAGCATATTAATGACAGAAAGATTTAAAACTTTTGTTCTGTTTTATTATTTTGTGCCTCTTCTTAAAGATGTAAAGATGAAGCTGTTCACATTAAGTGTGTGTCTTATGTGCTTGTGCAGTGCTCTGAATCCTAGTTGCTGCACCCTGATACCCCTGCTGTTCTCCACTGGGCCATTCAGAAACGTCCCCACCATTAGCCTGCACCTGTTGGACATGGACGGCACTGAAGAGTCTCTGCTGGCCCTCAAAATGGATGTGGAGGACCTGGCCCTGAGCCAACTGCATGAGGTCACCATCAGCTGTGATCTGAGCCAGGCGTTCCTCGCTGCCAACCTCGTCATCTTCCTGGATGACGGGCCACCCACGCATGATGGGCAAGAAGGACGCAGCGGTGAAGAGCTCATGTTGACCAAGGTGGCAGAGCGCTACCGCCTGTACGGGCGGCTCATGGAGGACAGGGCACACCCTGGTGTCCGAGCAGTAGTGGCAGGGACAGCGTGTGTCAACCTGAAGTGTTCACTGCTGATCGAAAACGCATCCTCCATCAGTCCCGCACACTTTGTGGCCATGGCGACGCAACTGGAGGGTGAGGCGAAGGCTCAGCTGGCAGAGAAGCTGGCAGTGAGGAGCCCTGGTGAGAGTCCACTTAAAGGAAAGACATTACCTGCGTCTCACACACTTCAGGAGCCTGAAACACAGGACAGGTAGCATTCACAGGACACATAACTTTCACAGGACAGGTAACATTCACAGGACACATAACACTCACAGGACAGGTAGCATACAGTTAGTAGTAGGACATAAATAAATTGTTAAGTTTAAAAAAATGTCCTGCAGTGTGACTGCTGTGTGTATAGCAGTGTGACTGCTGTGTGTATGGCAGTGTGACTGCTGTGTGTATAGCAGTGTGTCTGCTGTGTGTATGGCAGTGTGACTGCTGTGTGTATAGCAGTGTGTCTGCTGTGTGTATGGCAGTGTGACTGCTGTGTGTATAGCAGTGTGTCTGCTGTGTGTATGGCAGTGTGACTGCTGTGTGTATAGCAGTGTGTCTGCTGTGTGTATAGCAGTGTGACTGCTGTGTGTATGACAGTGTGACTGCTGTGTGTATAGCAGTGTGACTCCTGTGTGTATGGCAGTGTGACTGCTGTGTGTATAGCAGTGTGACTGCTGTGTGTATGGCAGTTTGACTGCTGTGTGTATGGCAGTGTGACTGCTGTGTGTATGGCAGTGTGACTGCTGTGTGTATGGTAGTGTGACTGCTGTGTGTATGGCAGTGTGACTGCTGTGTGTATGGCAGTGTGACTGCTGTGTGTATGGCAGTGTGACTGCTGTGTGTATGGCAGTGTGACTGCTGTGTGTATGGCAGTGTGACTGCTGTGTGTATAGCAGTGTGACTGCTGTGTGTATAGCAGTGTGACTGCTGTGTGTATGGCAGTGTGACTGCTGTGTGTATGGCAGTTTGACTGCTGTGTGTATGGCAGTGTGACTGCTGTGTGTATGGCAGTGTGACTGCTGTGTGTATGGCAGTTTGACTGCTGTGTGTATGGCAGTGTGACTGCTGTGTGTATGGTAGTGTGACTGCTGTGTGTATGGCAGTGTGACTGCTGTGTGTATGGCAGTGTGACTGCTGTGTGTATGGTAGTGTGACTGCTGTGTGTATGGCAGTGTGACTGCTGTGTGTATGGCAGTGTGACTGCTGTGTGTATGGCAGTGTGACTGCTGTGTGTATGGTAGTGTGTCTGCTGTGTGTATGGCAGTGTGACTGCTGTGTGTATGGTAGTGTGTCTGCTGTGTGTATAGCAGTGTGACTGCTGTGTGTATGGCAGTGTGACTGCTGTGTGTATGGCAGTGTGACTGCTGTGTGTATGGCAGTGTGACTGCTGTGTGTATGGCAGTGTGACTGCTGTGTGTATGGCAGTGTGACTGCTGTGTGTATGGCAGTCTGACTGCTGTGTGTATGGTAGTTGGTCTCAGGTACAGGTTTTTCTTTCTTATTCTTGTAAAATCACCAGACATTACTGACGTCATTGTTTGGGGTAACATCAGTGGTACCTTCCACGTCGACCTCCAGAAGGCAAAAGTGTTCAGATACAAGGGGGCCATCTGCGGACCTGCAGGTTTCTCTCGGCCAGTCCTGGAGATGGTTCATGATCGGTAAGTTCACAGTCAAGAAATTATCATTTCTGTCCTGTGTTTTAATGTCCCATTAAATCAGGTTGAATCTTTTATTTCCAGTTTTAATTTGGGTTTATTACTGATATATCAATAAAAACAACATTACTTTAGCATTGTTTAATTAAAATTATTTATATCATTGTCATTTGTTACAATCTTTTCAATTAAAATTTTGTTCTGGGTGCTGTGATGCATTTAGGGTATCTTGAACATTTAAACGCAATGCACGGATTTATTTTAATTCAGTTTATGTCAGGTTTGTGGGGCTCCTGTTAACTATATGAAAGTCTGGGTTTGGTACCACTATTGTCTATAGATTTAGATTGCATAACAATTTGTTTTTATTTTGAAAAACTACCTTGAAAAACTACTCTGAGTTGATGTTGATTAATGACTACTAAATTTGTATTGCTTTCATATATATTTTTTATATTAAAAAAGAAAGAATATGAGTAACTGGCTTTGAAGGAAAGCATTGCTCTTACATTGACACCTTATTTAAGTGCTAATAGCACCCCCTTGTGAAGACTTTACATATTGCTTGCGAGTTACTTTTTAAGTTTGAAATCAGAGAGGTGCAAAACATTAATGACATTACCCTGTGTGTGAGGTAATATGTTGTTAGTTTGCCATCCAGTGTCAAGTAGAGGAGAATGAGGTGCTCTTCTGAGCCTTGTTTTCTCTCAGTTTCTCGTTTCTCGGTTTCTTCCTCATAGCCTTAGGGACATTTCCTTGCCAAAGTCAAATTCATTTATGTAGCCCTTTTTACAACATGCATTGTCACAATGCAGCTTTACGAATGTTATGAATATGAGCTCAGTGTGCAACTAGACAAAAATAATAAAAAAAAAATAAAGCCAACAAACAGTTGAAAATGTCACATTATCTCCTTGGTCAAAGCTAACAAGCTGGATATATCCGGCCAGTCTGACTCTGCCCACCTGGTTAGACCTGATTAGATTTATAACCACACTTTCCAAACCCACCGCCTGAAGCCTTACATGCCTCTTAATCTTCATCATCTCTGTTTGAAGAAAGTGGCTGAAGAAGGATTTCCCCACTTTGGTGGCCTCTCGTCACAGCGCCATTGCCCTCAGGACTAAGAATCCTGCAGCCATTTCAGCGAGTCAGAGCATCGTTTCTGTGCTGCATGCATGGTATGACAGCCCCTCACCTCAGGAGATTTTCTCCCTGGGCATGATCAGTACAGGTAAACCTGCTCACACACATAAGCATATTACAAACCAAGTGTGTCAACAGTCAACATAATTGGTCATTCTTGATCTGCTTAAAGGGCAGAATTTACCAGGAGTGCGGCCCAAACCCCTGATACTGTGTACATGTTTTAACTACTCAGCCATTGGTTTGCACTAAAGCCTTACTCCATGAGAATCTGGTCAGAGGCACAGATATGTCATGGTCCACCAAATGGTAGGGCAATGCAAAATCAAATTACTCCTTTGTGTGTTTACCATGTAGCAGTGTGGTACATTGACATATTGTATAGAGGCTTAAATTGTGCACTTTGCCTGTGACAGGTCTTTTAAAATGTTGCTTTCAATTGATATATTTCTGTATTTCTTTTTTGACAGTAGGTAGTAGAATGTCTGGATTTTGTTACAGTTTTTTTCCCCAATTGATGAAACATAATTTTGCAAAGTAGTGTGTCTTATCAAAATACTAAACACAATTCACCAAACCACCACACCCAAACTGTAAAATAAAGCACTGCAACCAAAACTGCATATAGCATTGTCAAAATCAAGTGGCACACATGCATATTACCAGATTTTTGTCTAACCAACTGCCCACTTTTGGGCATAATGTAAAGTACTCTCATCTCTAGTATGCTAGCCATAATACTAAAATAGTTCAACTTGTAGACAATTCTTCAAACTATTCACATGCACAGAAATTTTTGCAGATATACATGCTGTTGAAAATTTATCCCACCACGTTGGCCAGGAAAATCTATAATGGCTGTGGCCAATGAGGTTTCTTCCCCTTCTTCTGGTCTTTGCTAGGTTGAAGCCAGCCTCATCTATGAAGATGAACTCTGAATGGGATTGCATGAGCATCCATTTCCAATACTCCCTGAAAACAAACATCAATATGGTGTTATCCAGTACACTGGAAAACCTGTTGAGTGTACTGCAGTCAATATTGTACTTGCATCCACATATGCACATCTGAGCTCTTTGTTTCTTTGAGAATTTCTCTGAAAAGGCACTTTATAAAGTTGTTTCAGTCTGATTTGGTTTCGCTTGAGAATGCAAGACAATGTGGACAGACTGACTCGTTGAATGTTGTGTTGTCTTGGATGTAGCTTTGAATCTCACAATCTGATTTAATTTTTTTCCAAAACCAAGTTTACAATGGCAGCTTCCTGTACCCCAATGAACATTTGGCCCCTTCCTCCACCATGGTTGCATCTCTCAGTCCTTTAGGAAAAAAATTATGCCATTCATGAAGTAAACAGGTGCCACCCAACTGATACATTATGACATGAGGTATACTACATAGTGTGAAAAATTTGTTACATACCTGTGCTCCACTCTAAATGTCCAGATGACAGTGGCAAAAGTAAAACAGCTCAAGTTGGGCTGCACCTTCTGTCTAGCTTCTTGCATTGTCAGCTCATGGTTGATGACATGATCAACAAAGGTTGCTCTGATTTCATTTGAAGGTTGTTGTCTTCTTTGGCCATGAACTCCTCTACCACCCCTACCCCTACCCCTACCTCTACCTCTACCTCTACCCCTACCCCTACCTCTACCTCTACCTCTTCCTCTACCTCTTCCTCTTCCTCTTCCTCTTCCTCTTCCTCTCTCTGCAACATCTTCCATTGTTGTTGTAAGAGAAAGAGGTGCTCACCCGTGGTCTTTTTATAGTGCTCCTGATTGGCGTGTTAACAATTAAGCATTCAGGTGATTGGCCAGGTGGAACATAGTTTGGCCAATTAGCTCATGCGTTTTCATTTTGAATGGCAGTGATTTGAAATTGCAAACATGTGACTTTAGGTCAGATTGTTGTGTCTTATGCACAGAACCGTGTTCAGTTCATTTAAAAAGTGTCATTTTGAGAAGCAAAATGTGTGTAAAGCAGAAAATGTGTTTTGACTTTTGGAGACTTGAGAGGAGGTTTTGCTCTTTGTGTGTCAATTAAAATAATTGTGCTATGGATGTCATTTTAGTGTGTTAACAACTGGAAAAAACTAATATACTTAAAAAATGATTAATTACAAACATACTTTGATCATTGAATTTTTGTTTTTTCTCATAAGCTAGTTGTATTATATTCTGTCACTCAGTGTATATTGATGAGTAGGTCTATCTTCTGTCTGAAAGAGTAACATTGTAATAGTTTTGCCTTTCAGGAGAACATCTTTCTAGAGACACTCAGCATAACTATCAGTTTGTGGTAACAACTACCAGGAGTGGGGTTCGAACCCACGAGGACATGTGTCCATTGGATCTTAAGTCCAACGCCTTAACCACTCGGCCATCCTGGTATATTACAGTTTTTCTCAAATGTTTAAACGCATTTCTAGAAATTTGGCTCGGTTTCTCAAAACTCTACACACAAACTGACAATTATTAACTGCTTTGTTGAAACTCCACAAATCTCTAGCAAAACTGATTCCCTCCACCAAAACAACACACACAGCTATTTTATATGCTTCTCTTGGAGAGCATCAAATAAACACTGACAAGATAAATTCAAAGGACTATTATCAGAAGTATTTGTGTATGTTTTTGAGTTCATAAGGCCACTGCTCAAATGCATACAAGTCCATGAAAATATGTTAGCTTTCTGTTCTTTATATTTATTTGGTGTGGTGTAGGACCCCCATATAGCATTTACATGTATATGTGACACAAATGTAAGCCATTTTACTGTATGTAGTAAGTTGCAAAACTAATTTTCACCAATGTATGTACAATGAGAAACATGTCAAGTAAATCCAAAGGAAAATTTATTGCAAAATGCAAAGAAACAGATCACTGTTCATCAATTCTCTGATCTTGGTCAGGCCAGAGGACCTTATCAACATCAGTTGCTATATTCTCCCTCGCCAAACAGCGGGGGAAAAAACGCCTTGCATGACGAATCCATTCTTGGCAATCATCTGCGTGGATGTCGTCACATGCCTCCTCCATTGCCTGTGGTAGCGCCACACGCTCGTGGGGTCTGCGTTCGTAAACTTTCCACCTCCACGCAGAAAAGAATTCCTCTATTGGATTTAGAAATGGGGAATATGCTGGAAGGTGCAGCACAACAAATTGTGGATTGTTAGTGAACCAGTCATTGACCAGAGCTGCCCGGTGGAAACATACATTATCCCAGATGAGAACATAGGAAGGCTGCTCTGGTTCTTCCTGTGGGAGGTTGAGGATGTTTTTGAGTTCATCAAGAAATGATACCAAACGAGGAGTGTTATAAGGCCCAAGTTGTGCATGGTGATGTATGACCCCATGGTGACCAATGGCAGCACACATGGTGATGTTTCCACCACGCTGCCCAGGGACATTGACAATGGCACGGTTGCCAATGATGTTCCTCCCCCGCCGCCTGATCTTATGCAGGTTGAACCCTGCTTCATCAATGAATATATATTCATAAGGAACAGCACTGGCATCCAGTTCAAGCACTCTCTGGAAAAAGGAAAATGACCATATTAGACAAAAAGCCAACCTATAGACACCGAGGTAAACAGTGACCTGTCCAAAAAGGGGACTGAGAGGGTGCTGTACTCACATGCACATATTGGTAGCGTTGCTCCTTCACATGGCCAGAGTTGCGCTCAAATGGAACACGATATACTTGTTTCATACTCAGCTGGTGACGTTTTAAAACGCGGTCAATTGTGGACAGGCTGACCTGATCAATGTTTGTGAAATGAACATTATCTTCCAGGACTCTGTCCCTGATTTCCCTCAGGGTAATGGCATTGTTTTCCAAAACCAGGTTTACTATGGTGGTCTCTTGTTCAAGTGTGAATTTCTGGCGTCTGCCGCCTCTTGCTGGCCATCTTTCTATTCTGAAAAAAGTATATACACACATTACTGTAAAGATACGCATTTCACAATATTGCTACATACTGGAAATGTAAAGACAAACATTGCTCTATAGTGCACAAGTCTGTGAACACTAAAACCATAAAGTGGTTACTTACCCATTCTCTTCTGTAAAAGCCCGGATAACTGAGGCTACTGTAAAGCGGCTCAAATTTGGCTGGACTCGACGCCCAGCTTCAGTCATGGTTAGGCCATGATTCAATACATGGTCCACTAAGGTTGCCCGTATTTCATTTGAAAGATTGCCTCGTCTTTGCCTTCCTCTTCCTCCTCTTCCTCTTCCTCTTCCTCTGTGCTCCTGTAGCTCCATCATCTCACCTAACACCTGTATCAGGCACTTGAGGCCTCTTTTTTATACTCTGACAAATGATTGAAACGTTCTTCTAATTATGTTTGCACAGGTGCAACTTGTATGAGACTACTTGGTAATTAGGGTTTTGTATTTGAAGGTCAGTGATTCTTAGGTGACCAAGGTGTACTAAATGATGCTATTTGTGTTTAGTGATTTGCAAAGCTGTGATTTAGATTGATATTTGAGTGAAAACATATAGAATTGTGCTTAGAGTTTAGCAGTTTGGGGTCACAATATTGACACATGATCTTCATGTTCTTGGACTTATGTGCATAGTTCCACATTTTGTGTGTATACATTTGGGAAAAACTGTAATGCCTCCTTCTGATCAGCTATGGGGGTATACTATGAAAGACAATATATTTTTTATTTCTAAACTTCCTGTCAATAATGAACCCATGAGATATTTTGGCAGTACTCAGAGACAGCACCTAATCTCTAATATGAAGAAACTCACCAACTGCAAGACATTCACAGTCTGGAAGAATAACTTGCCCTAAACCTAATTTCCACCATTTCCTCCATAACAAAGCTCAAGGTCCCTACCCTCTTGTCTAGATCTGTGCCTTGGTATCTCATCTCGGGTTTTTCACTCCTCAGTTCTGACCCATCTGGTTCTCCAGGGCTCTTCGGTGTTCCTGTGGGCCTGGTCTTCTCTGTGCCCGTCAGCTTCTGCCATGGGACCTGGTCTGTGCGCTCCGACATCGCCGTCAACAGTGAGCTGAAGAGTAAACTGGATGTCACTATTAACGAGCTCATGGTGGTGAGTACTCAGAGAAGAAGCTAACAGTCAGAATCGTTCATTGTTAACAATAATGAGAACTCTCATAATTCTCTTAACTCTAAACATTCTTTTGGTCTGGTAGGAGAAAGACACTGCAGATGGAATAAGGAAGAATGATCCGGTAACCTGAAAGTGATATCATAAAATTGACCAGACAAAATGTCTAAGACATTTTAAAGAAGCAGAAACATCTAGGCATTAAAATACAATTTTGAAAATGATTTAAACACATCTTGTATGTAATTGTAATATTTGTGTTCATTCTTTTCTTTATGAAAATGTAGAGGTTGCAGAGGTTTTGTTACCTACACTTTGCAAGTGAATTGTTTCATTGTTTTACTTTATTTTTTGTTATTAATCATTAATGGCATCATTAATAATTTCATCATCATTAATTTTCTCAGTTATTGTGTATTATCATTGATGGATAACAGTATACTAATACACTTGTATATGGAGAATAAGATGTTTCTTAATGTATGAACATCACATGACAAACTATTATTTTGTGTATATCAGTTAATGAACTGAGCTGACCAGTGTAGAGTGGGTTAATGAACTGAACACTTTGTTGAGGCAGGTGTTGAGCTGTGGGGGCCCTATGGGGTAACTGCAAATTATATATATATATATCAATCTGAAGATGTATATACTAATACTCAGCATTATTGTGAAAAATCATGTTTCCTCCAAAAGTGATCTGACATAAAGAAATTACTTAAATATGAGAGCTAGATTTTAGTTTATTCAGAAATTGGTAATAGAGTAGATCCAGAAGTTGCTGTATAAATTTGTGATAATGTAAATATTTTGTCTTAAAAATATCAATTGTATTGTCACACTTGTCAATTCCATCATTTACTTCATTTAATAATCTTAAAAACTTGAAAGTGATCAAAATATTTCAGAATAGTAAATCCAATGTTATACTCAAAATTGTGATTTTACACAAGATGCCAAATAATGCCAGTACCACAGCAAGAGCTGGATATGGTGTTTGAAAATAAATTATCATACATTAGAACATTATTAGCATAACTGGTTTGTGACTTCAGGGAGAAGTACCAGAGGCACCAACTGGGCTAAAGGAAGAACACAAAGTGAGCAGAGCTGGAGGTCTCAGCGCTGAAGGCCCACTGGATGGGGGCAGAGAGGCTCCTCGGGTGGAGAAACAGCCTCCTTGGCTCCATTAGGGGTGCCATGATGGCCTCACCAACACCTCCAGCATAGTGCAGTCACCCAAGGTCTCGCACCCAGTCCGTGCACCAGCTGGTGGAGAACGGGAGATCTTCCGTGCTGGAGAACACAGTGGAGATCTTCTGTGCTGGTGGAGAACACAGTGGAGATCTTCCGTGCTGGTGGAGAACACAGCGGAGATCTTCCCTGCTGACAAGGCCGTGCATGGTGTCCGATTCTGCATGCTGAAGCTTACCGTGGCAAAGCTCATGAGAGGTGTCAACATCTTCATCTGCTTTCCTGGGCAGCTCAACGTGGACTTGAGCAAGATCACCATCAACACTGCTCATGCCCCTCCTGTACTCCTTCATGCTGGGCTGTGCCCTGCAACATTGTCAAGACAATGTGTGCAACATCCCTCCCTGAAGCCTTAAGATGGCCGCCACCTTCATCAGCAACAGCACGACCTGCTCGTCGCCATGTTCTCGGAGCGGTTTACGGCCATGTCGTGCTGCACACGGACGAGATGGAGTTTGCAGGGGGAGAGGGCATCATGAACAACCCGATATCTGAGTACCAACAGCACCATGATGGCACAGCTGAGGAAGAGGATGAGGAAGGCACAACTGTAGATGCTCCAAAGCTTCACTACTTTGTCATCTGGGTTCTTTTAAATCTTACAGATTAACACAAATTACCATTCCTTCCATGTTCAACTTAATTCATAATAAACATGATCTTGTTTTGGGACAGCATGTTACACCAAACGCTGCAGTCATTCCATCAGAGTGAAAGAAAACGATCAACTGAACAGCTTTGGTAACTGATGTGCCTTTTATATGTCAGGAAGCAATGAAAAGCAGGAGCAAAACAATTACACAAATGATCTCAGAAAATATGATTCCCAAAAGAAGCTTTAGCCATCCACGGTGCTTTTACATGATGGATATCTACAGAGGCAGGGGTACAAATGCTTGAATCATGTTGACCTCTCTTATCTCAGTAAAATTTGCATCATACCATAGGAGAGTAGGAAGAGGTACTAGTACTAGAGCCTGTCGACCTTTACAGTGTACGCACGTCTAGATGAAATTTTCCATTACTGGTTACCACCATCTTACCAAAAGCTAAACTACACTGTTAAGTCCATCTGTGATTATTTGTGGCATCTTCTGGAGGGGGGGGGGGGTGATGTAATCTTACACAGACACATACAGTCTACAAGTGGCATTTGTATGCTTCGCTTATGGGGTCATTTCCCTTCATCTGTTTAATCCAGTCCTTACTCTCAAAGACGGCACCTCAAAAAGGGAAAAACAACTGCAAACTGGGCACTGCCATGCAGGAAGCAACCAGAACACGAGCGTGTACAAACCAGACGAGGAGAGCTGTACGCAAACTTTTTCAGGTTAGTCATACACGCATTCTGCATGGCAGGTGCAGAACAGATGAAAACAGGTTAAACCGTAAATTACATTATGCTACAAAACAAAGTTGACAGATTATGTCCAGCTGCACAGAGCTTACATAGTGTTGCCTGTTTCAATGATTACTAGCATGCGTTTAGAGATCCAGAGTAATGAAGCAAAAACCTTTGATGCACCCACACGATTCAGTAATTTTACAAGTAGACGAAAAGTAATTGTAAATGGGCTGTCTATGGGTACTTAACGCCACAAACTGTGGATTTCTTTCAAGCAACTGATATTCTGTAAAGAACTTCATCTCAAGACAGTACGAAGAACCATAAAACATCCTGAGGCAACTCCTTGTATGAGAGATCTTTTCTAGAACATTCTTTCTAGCTAAACTTGGAATTGTGCAACATCTGAATGACAAGAATAACAATGCCAAATTGGTTGAAATAGAACATGTCCTAATACAAACATAAAATGCAACTAGTAACTCACCTTCAACTGTGCAAGGCATACAATAAACTGTAGATTATTACTTCATAACTGACCAATATCGATAAATAAAATGTCCCCAACACTAAACATATATGCAACAGTATATATTAACATGGCTATAAATGGTAAACATCTCTGTACTGCTATTACGACATTTTTGTCCAAGTCCCTAGGACTCAGAGTTAAGGATCTGCAAATCTAAACTCCCCCTTTTCATCGAACTGTCATTACGAGAATATAATCTCAGCCTGGTTGGCTGGTTTGATTGCTTGCATGCACCTATGTTTCTTTTCAGCCTTCTCAGATTAGGCCAAGTCCTTTATTTGAACAGGGACTGAACTGGAGGTGGAAAAAGCAGGATTCCTCAACAAGCTAGATCACCTAGACGAGAAGCCTAGCTCAGTCCTGACAGGACAGAAAAGCATTACTACTTGTGCAATATTCACTTATGACTCAAGCTAAGATAAATCCTGCTTTGTGAAACATATTGACCACTTCTTGATTTCCCAGGAGTAGGAAATGGAGGTGCCCTTGTTTGATAGGGCAGAAACGTGTAGCAATTCTGAAAGAATTAAGATCAAACAAGGTTACACCCCCAACATCCCCCAGAAAAATAAAAATACCCACACCACCACAGACTGGCCTGTATGCTTGTGTAAAGCACAAGAAGTCTGGAAACCATCAGCATCTGAAAACACTATTTAGCAAGGTGTGGGGAAAGACAACACAGACTTGGTATTTACTATTAGGATCTCTGACTGTGTGATATCTATTATTCACTTTTGTTTATTTATTTAGCAATGCTTGTTACCCAACAAAACTTCTGATCTAGGATCAAGTCCGTGCCAAGTCTGAATAAACTCAACCGGTCCACTTAACTGTAAGAGCTGGACATAAAAGGCAAAATCCTAACTTTCGCTCAGCACTCTTTTATAAGTACATGGCGTTAAAATTGGACTTCATTATTTTACGGTTGTTTTGGTTCCCCTGAGAACAACCCTTACCTGTTCTCAAAACAAAAACCCAAAACCAATCACAGTGATCTCATTCCCCATAAAACACAAACAGCCTGACAGGAAATGACCTGCACACACATCCATAAAACATTCATGTCAGTGAATGGTATGTATCTACATGGACTATAAATAAAAGGGACAGTTTAGTGTGGGCAGCAGGCAAGCTAGGACTCTTGTTGGTCAGCCTGTTCTTGCTGGCCACTCGGGGGTGTGTCCACAGCTGCTGGTGCCCCGCCCACTCTCTGTCCATCAAAACCTAGGCCCAACCCTTCATCCATCTGCTCCAGTTCGCTTTGGTCCAGAAGCTCAAAGTCCTCGTCTTCCGCGGGAACAAGTGTGGCGTCCGGCGGTTCCTCGCCACTCACATCGGGAGACACGTCCGCGTCGCTTGCCTCTGGCGCGCCGGGTGACCTGAGGGGCGACTCCATGGGGCAGGGTGGCGTCTCGGCGGGCAGGAACTCGGCCATGGCGGGCCCCTCGCCTGCCTCCGAGGAGCGCAGCAGGGCTGAGAGAGTGTTCTGTACCACGGTGGAGATGGCTGTGCTCACGATCTCCTCGCTGAGGGCCTCCAGTGAGCGTGTGGGGCTCCGCCCCTCCCCAGGCCCCACCCCTGCCCCACCCGGCGGGCGCCCGTGCCCATTGAAGTGCGTGTTGACGAAGTGCAGCGGCGAAGCCAGGTGTTGGATGAGGAGGCTGGCTGGGCTCGGAGAGTCCTCTGCAGGTTCGCCGCTGCCGGCCTCGGCCCGAGACGCTCCCAGCACGCCCAGTGGGAAGCGGAACAGGCCAGGCTCCATAGATGGGAACTCTTCCACGGAGGGGAACTCTGGCAGGTCCTTGGAGAAGCTCTCCTCGGGTTCACTGTGCACACTTTGCTGGTCCAGGTCTATGAGAGCAGTGAAACACATTGAGTTGGAATGAATGCTTCGTAGGTAAAAAGAAATGGACACTGCAGCAGAACACTGGATGCTCATCTCCAAAGAACCAAAGAGCTACAAAACCTTCAAAAGCAACTCACTGACTTAAAACCAAACTTCACATTCCTGTTCTTTTTAATCAGAAGATTCAAGGGTAGTTAAACATGAAATCAATTATCGAAGGATTACTTATCACGTGTCCAATGCTAATGATTTTCAACATGGAAAAAGAGCAAAGTGTTTCTTCCCTGAAAATTTTAATTTAGTCACATTGTCAACAAACTGCACCATGACACCAGATATGTTTCAGATTCCACACCAAACAGTATATTTGTACTAAAACATTTGCTATGTATTTACTGTTTATGTTCACATTAAAGCTGACAACGTTTTCACAGGGATCGACTACCCAAGGCATAAGAAGCATGTTTCCCATACCACAAAAAATTTCTTGCTGACTGACTATTGGAACTGCAATTTAGCTCAAGATTAAACCTATTTCATGTCTGGGAAACTGACCCCGAGTCATCCAAACTGATAACTGGTATAAATTTGTCACTCTGCACAGTATGAGTGAATGAGCTGAACCCAAATGAAATGGGTGTGAACCAAACGTATTTGAAAGTAACTGGAAGTGAAGCGGACTCAAGATCAACAAACAAGATCACCTTCGGACACGTCGGTGAGCTGGGGCGTAGTGGCCCTGGACACAGAGAAGCCACCACTCTCCAGTATGGAAGCCTCCTCGTCAGACAGCTCAGAGTCCGTGATGGCCATGGCCAGCACCGTAGTCTTGACGTCCACCTGAGCAGGAGCAAAGCACACAGTTAGAGCCTTGAGTGATGACGTTTTCAGTGACACCCATCTTAAAGCCAGGGTGAATGGACAATGCTCATACACTACACTTTTACTCTTCTGCGTTTTTGGCTTCTTATTGCTTTGGGCTTCTATGCGAACTTTCAAACAACTTTTATACATTCTTTATTATCTGTAAAGGACCTTGAATCTTGAAACGTGTGTATAAAATGGAGCATTTAAATAAATTTCCCTTCTTTACACTCATTGGCAACTGGATTGGGTAGCTTAATATTTCACAGGTACACAGAGTGAGGCCAGCTGAGGCACCTAGCCACATGTGGGCCGTCCTGTACCCCATCCATCACGGGTAAGTTTCATCACACCACTGCTGTCAGGACCTCGTTTACATGGTGGATTTTTCTCCCGGTGCAGTAGTGAGGAATGACTAATACTTCCTCTGTGTGTCAACATATGGACTTTTAATCTCATACAAGGTGTTTCTGTAATAAAGTGGGTAGTGAGAGAGGAGTCATAGTGATCCAAGCTCACTGCACCATCGTAGCGGCCGCCTCTCAGCCCAGGGGGAGTCACTCACAGTGGGGGCGAAGCAGGACAGCTCTTCCTCACTCTCACTCTCCGTTTCGGCTCTGGGTTCATCTCCCTCATCCTGATCCTTTTTCACCTCTGTGTGTGCACACGCAACACACACAAACACACACACACACGCACGCACAGTCAACTATTGCTGAAATGTGAAATCACTGTAGGTGAGCGCTCCACTTCAATGTCTAATCGACACTGAAAGTTGGTTCCCTAAACAAGGAGTCACACCCAATGCACGGAAACGGTCGCTGGAAGGGTCTCATTTCTCATCTCACACTGATGCTTCTGCAGTGCAAGGGAGCCGCTGACGAAGATGCCGTGACTCACACGGGATGCCAGCGATAGACGTACCAGCACTCCAGGGCCTCGTGTTTTCCTGGGCTTACAAGGTGAAGCAGCCGTACGGACACAAGATGCATGCAAAGCATGAACCTCCGACCTTTCCGTGTGTATGCCGAATCAAAACAGTGAAAGAAATCTGGTTAACGCATGTGCATGCCACCACAAACTGATAGCTCGACCACAGGTCCGTTCATTGGGTTATGTGGACTTCTTAATTGAATAAAAAATAATCAGATTACGGTGTTCACATGACAGTTTTAATGGAAATCTAGCCTTAATCTGATTTTGAGCAAATGTTTTTAAGTGCATGTAAATGCATTACATGATGAAGGTCTCCAAGCTTCTGCAGATCTATATGACTTGCACTGCAACAATGACAGCTTATGGACAGACATACCCACATGACCAATATTTCATCAGTTTACAAAAAAGTGTTTCCACACAGGAATTTAGGTCATATTGCCCCAAAACTCAGAAGCAGATAAAACAGGATTATCTGAGAGCGAATTCGCACTTACACTGAGATAATGGAATTAATGTCATATCACAGCAAATTTGTGTCAAAAACTCAAGAAAAGCCTTCAAACCATTACAGGAATATACAATCTAGGATGTGATATGATTTTTGTTCCCTTGCCAAGTTCGTTTTTTCTGGTTTCTGTGCCACAAGGCTCAAACATTTAGGTTTTGCTGCAATACACAGATGCCACGAGATCTTAAATATTAAAGATATTAAAACTGGGACCTTTTTTCTAATGTTTGTTGTGATTAAAAATGTATAAAACAAAGTTGCTTCCTCGTCACTGAATGGACAGGGTGGAGTCACGGACAAAACATGCAGTAGAATATGAACATGTTCATGAACAGTAGGCAAAGTATTGACATATACTTATATTAAGTATTTAATAAGTAAATATAGTACACATTTGATTGTTATGCAAAACAGGTAATCTAAAATATACCCCTGGCACGCAGATCCGGGCAGAAATTCACTGGGGCAGTCATGGTTTGGGTATGGATTTGTGACCGGAGGGTTGTGGGTTTAATTTCCAGGCCCTAGGCCTTGACTGAAGTGCCCTTGAGCAAGGCACTTAACCCCAACTGCACCCCTGTGCCACGCTAGGGTAGGGCTGCCCCTACCGTTTTAGGCACATGTGTACCACAGCCCCCTAGTGATCACTAGTGTGTGCGTGTTCTCACTGCACAGAAGGCTAAACACAGAGGACTAAATCTGATTGGGGAGAAAATCGCAATATGGCAACTCAACTTAAAAAATATGATATAATTAAAAACTAAATAACCGACATGGGCAAAATTATGCCAGTTAAGAGGTTCTGAATGTCAGTTCCGATGTATTTTCAATAATTGCCCAGCCCTAGTGTGTGTGAGAGAGAGAGAGAGTGTCTCGCTTCTCTTATAGTGCTTGCAGTGCTGTGTGTGTGAGCATGTGTGTGCGTGCGTGCGTGCGTGCGTCTCTCACTTCTCTTATCGTGCTTGCGGCGCTGTGTGTCTCCCTTCATGCTGTAGTCCAGCTTCATCAGGATGGGCTCCAGCCCCGTGTACATCTTCTGGATCAGCTCGTGGTACACGACCAGGGGCCACAGCAGGACGCTGAGCACTGCACCACCACACAGAAACTGTCAGCTCACTCTCCACCTCCACCCAAAATTAACTGTTTATACTCAGGGCACCGTGCATACAAACACACAAAAGTTGTATGCGCATGTTTTGAAGTTTTATGTTTACTGCGTTGTCAAAAAAATGCAATTAGCTCACTAATCACAACCGATAACAATTAATCAATTAGAAATCATCAGACTCTGCACAAATAATCACTACATAGTGAATACATAGCCAATGGCCACTTTCAGTGCCGATTTGTGTTATAGAACTCCTGGATCCTATATAGGCAAAGTGTACACAGAAGGTATAGCAACGAATTACAGACACTCACATATAATGTAAGAGATCATGATTCCAGGTATGTAGTGACCGGCCATGGCCAGCAGTAAGCATCCAGAGCACGTCATTGCACAAAACTGAGAACACAGAGAAGTACAAAAAGTCATTGTCACAGAATCCTGGTGGAAAACAGACACATTTCAGAATAACCAAAACGAGTAGAATAGAATGAAGGGAGAAGGTATCAAATTTACAAACCTTCTTCTTGTAAGTAAGCGAAGACATGTCTGGTACAAAGCTTTTAGATTTGAGCAGGAGACACTAGTCTAATATCGTAGAGCAGCAATGAACACGTAAACAAGTAACGAAACCAAATTTAAACCAAACGCGTCACAGCTGATTGGCTACATTCAAAGTACACATTCAAAGACGTCTGTAAAACCAACCAGACAACAAACTCTCCTTTGCAGTTAAAAGGCACAGTGTGGTGGTGGGGCCCACCTTGCCGTGGTTCTGCCGCTTGTACTGGAGCACCTCCTGGATGTGGAGGCTGCAGCTCAGGTAACTCTCCGCCAGGTGGTGACTGAGCTCGTCCACGCTCAGGAGTCTGGGCGCCATGCTATCCCTGTGCCCACGGACACCGGCACACAGCAACCAGTCAGCCACCGTTACGCACACAACCCAATGTTTCCCACCCTAACCGGTCTGTGTCGCCATCATAAACATAAAATAAAAGATGTGTCCTGTATATTTTCCCAGACCATATTATCCATGCCTATTCAAGTCATGTAATGAATTGCAGTTTAAGTGGTGGACTTGTTCAAGTCACCGATAAAGCATTTGGAACAGAACCTGCAGGTAGGTTGATTAAAAATAAACTTTTTTCAAACGGTGATGTATTAAGATGCGATATGCACAATATAAGTCTTGTTCAATCAAATAACCTTGATTTCTTTGTTTTGCATTTCATTTATGGTGTTATTACTCCAACATACAAATTAGAAAACACACATACATATATACACACAGGCCATGTTTGTTAAAGAAACAGGAATGTCTGAATGCAGTAAATATTTTACATATTTGCCACAGATCACTAAACTTCTTGGATGACAGTGCATCATATTTTGATGAGTAACCTTTCTTTTCGCTAAAGCAACATCAAGGGACTTTGATCTACATTTTTCTTACAGAAGCAGCTGAGTTTATGATAAACATATACATGCATGTTGTTGTTGTTTATGAGCACTAAAAATACAAAACTCTGGGACTGAAATAACGAAACTTGACTCATTAGAAGTTAATAAAAATGTATAACCAAAGAAGGCATGCAGTCATGACATGTAATATTTATAGAATCATACCGGTCTATCACAGACGCCTCTGGGTTCCGCACTGTGAACAGAAACAAACGCACGCGGGTAAAGCGCAGTGTAGAACCAAAATAACGACTTTTCTACGATAAGCGTTAATCTCAACAAATAAATACCGACACGCCTAATGTCATACATAGCAACAGTCGGACAGATTATTAGAAAGGGCCTTCAGATATTTGTGTTTGGGGAGAAACGGCGTCGAGGATTTACCAACGATTTGCAGCAGCTTGTCTTTCCATCGCTCCAGCACCGTGAAAGCGAGCAGGGAGGCGCTCGCGAGGAACAGGGGGCGCAGGGACGTGGAGGACAACAGCCTGACACACACATACCGGTTTTAGTAATAAAAACAACAGCCTGACACACACACCGGTTTTAGTAATAAAAATGGTAGGCTGTGATTACACTGACCTCCGTGCTTACAGGAAGCGACTTTTACGTAAATTCCACACAAAAATGCGCTAAAAAGTTTAGCATTTTCCGTAAAAAATTGCTAACGTTAGCTATCCATATGCATTGAAGTTACTAAATTGCCATTCAGCTAGTTAATAAGGGTCTTAGTTAGCAAATATGCAACAAAACAGATGATCTTAGAGGTGGACAAAGTTTAAGGTGGACCATTAAGAAAAGACCTCCAGTACTGCAGTGTAGCTATATAGTTAACGCTAGCTATCAGGTTCCCAGCACTAGAAACTTGTTATACCTGCGCCAGAACTTACCATCTAGCAAAACCGAAAGAGCCACTACAGAGAAGCTAGCGAGCGAATTAGCTGCTCAGCGAGTAAACCAGCCATCATGGAGAATTAAGGACAGCGGTCATTTAAATCAACGTCCGATACGACGTCGTTTGTCCGATTTGCAGTAAACGGCCGTGCCCGGTCAGTTGGCCTCTTACCAAAACACAGTATTCAGCATGATTGCGACGACGATGCTGTGCAGAGGCCTTTCCCAAACCAGCAGCCTCTGCAGCCACAGCACCACGGGCTCGTGCTGCGACATCCAGCCCTGCAGCCGCTGCCGGAGACGCACGAGCTCCGGGTTCACGTCCCCGCTAGCGTGATCAGACCTCCCGGCCGGGAACAAGGCCTCAAGACCGACCGAAGAGGAGGAAACAGAGGGGCGTCTAGCCTCCTCCCCGTTCGCCATTTTTCTCCACTTTGTTATGTTGTGCAGCTGGGAGATCACGGGGTATGGTTAGGGTAGATTCGTCACTCCCGTCATGGATTAGAAAAAAATACAACACAACCCTTTCAAGAATGGATATTACAGGCTCTCAGTGTCACGTGTCTCTTGTTTACTGCACTATGGGAATGAAACACCGTCAATTTACTGACATCTGCTGGACAACCAAAAAACCATCCGTGTTTAGACTGCAACACATTTGTTTGTGTTGGTCAAACTATATTTAACGTGGAATATGCACAACGCACAAACATAAGCATACTAAGCATAAAGAAAGATTAGCATTTTAAAACACACATTAGAATAACCAACATCTTGGTTCAGTGAACTTCAGTGACAAGGTTTTCATTAAGTGTAACTGAGCCTGCTGAAATATTCACCACCCATACCAGACACATACAAACAGTCCTATACAATACTTATAAATGCTACTTATTAACTTTTTTATTAATTCACATTTCAGGTAATAACATTCTAGAAAGACAATAAATGTAACTAAAGCTTTGTAAACAAAATATTTACATTGGAAAGGAGTTAATTTTACCCGTAGGTTCCTCTTCATACTTGAGTGTAATCATTGCATAACTGTCACTGTCAACTATCATAACACAAGCTTGTTATATTTGTTTAGAAACACAGAGAACACCATTTCTCTGAAAAACTTCAGATGAAGAACAGGTTTTGTACCTCAGGACCTGTCTCTGAGGTTAATACTAACGATGACAGGATGGGGAAGGTTAAGTGGTGGCCTGTTGTCTCACTACACACTCTGTATAGCATCACTGCAGCACACTCTGATAGTGGGGACCATCAGACCCCCCCAAGGATCACCGGCACGCCCAGTGTGAGAGGACCACTGTGCACGGCTGTGCAAGTTCCAGAACTGTACTCATTATCTGTTGGTGCTGACAGTTTTAAGAAAACCAGTCCAGTTCTCAGTGGTCTCAAAGGTTTGCTTACCTCAGTTGATTAAATAATTAGAACACAATAAAATGTAAACACTTGATTGTTCATTTGTTTTGGATGAACCACTGTTGCAACCCAGGACAAAGGTCAAAGCTCAGGGGTCCCTACACAATCCAATGAAAGTCTCGATTTTGAGGTCTGGGATTACAGGAGTTCCTAGAGGTGGGAAAAAGGCCTTTTTAGCACAACATGAATAGCAAAAGGCCTTGGGTGGGAAACAGAAAGAGGCTAAGCCAGCATGAGGCTGGCACCTGGCACAGATGGGGGGGCGCCCTACCTGCTGCATGTGAGGGGAGGGGCCTGTGGGGGTGGGGCCCGAGGGGTGGGGCCTGTTCCCCCGCCCGACTAGGGATGCAGAGCGTCTATGCCTGCCGGAGACAGAACCAAGGCCTGCAGGAGGTCTGACAGGGAGATGATTCCCCGCACCATGTTGTCCCGGTCCACCAGGACCAGCCGGTGGACCTGGTGGGACAATCACACATCAGCAATTGCTCAAATTCCAGAGAATAAACCCGAATAGTGCTCAACCGAGTCTACCTGGAAACAAATAAATACTTTAATTTTAATCAGAAGAGGATTTTGCTGCATAAGACGTTGAAAAAAAGTTGTTGGGTTTTATTTTGCAGAATTATAAGCATTTTATAAAATGACATCAGGGAATGTTTATTTACATCTCATCATTACGCAGATTACATTACATGTACTAAAATAGTTCCGTTTGCTAAATTGCTAAGCACTGCATCTTTCAGAAATTGTCTTCAGGATAAATCGACAGAGCAACGAACGACTGCTTTTTTTTAGCGTGCTCACCTCTGCCTCGACAATTCGATCGACGGCAGTCTCCAGCGTCTCGTCCGGGTAACACTTGATAACGCCCTCGACAAAACACCGCCGCCTCGGCACTGCCTCTCGCATGGTCATGCTCAGATTATTGTAGGTTTTCTGCGCCGCCAAATTCTGACGACGACAGTTCACAAAAGGTCAGAGGGCACTATAATGACAGCTTTCTGTCAATTTAGTCCTAAATGCACTATTTGTTCCCAATAGTGAACATGAACAAAAACAGGAAAATTAGGATTTTACACTATAAAACGAATTGTAATTGCAGTGGTATTATTTTCAATATGCAAAGTACTGTAATGGTTTATTTTTTGCTGTCATCATATCTCGGTGACCATAATGACTAATCTTAGATGTTTCTAAATGACATTTAAGGGTGAGATCTGTAGAGAGCACTACTGTTTACTTACAATCACGTCAAATCTGGAGTACAGGGCGACCACTTTCCCTGTGGAAGATGAAGAGTTAGGCAGCTGCTTAGAGACCAATGTGAGAATTTGTGGAGGAAGCATGATAAAATATCAAATGTGACATTAAACCATTAAAATAAAATAAATTCCTAAAAAACCCTAAAAACTAAACTATACTGCTCGAGTGCAATACATGCTAACTATGCCTTTCTTTCTTTCCTTTAATATTTTTCTATTTTTGGGAGCTAAAACACAAGACCCTAATGGCTACATTCTGATAGTAGCTGTAACACAGTGCATGTCATCTTCTGAAGAGATGCCCTTTATATGACATGCCACTCAGCAACCTTGGATCTCGATTCACTTTCCCACGTCTCACCTTCATCATCGACCACTGGCAGAGCTGACACACGCCTGTCCACAAACGTGGCAAGCGCGTCATAGACTTTGGCGCTCTGATGCACTGTGGCAATGTCTTTGAACGTTCCCACTCCCGCCTCCAGAATCTTACTCTGCAGAAATGCTGGCTTCGGAACCATAGCCCCCTGTCGCCGGGCACAGAGCACAGACTGAACACCAGTGTGAAAAATTCAGGGATTAAAAGTTAAATGCAAAAAGGTGTGTAAAATATATATATGACCATAACTTTATATTTGTTGGTTAATTTTTTTTGTACATTCCACATTTTGTACACATCTTTGTACTAGACACATAAAGATCATGTAATGTATGAATGTTTTTAATGCATGTTAGGGGCCTTTTATACATTTAGTGTAAAACATCCATGATAGCTCTTTATTGTATATTAATGTAAGTATAGAATGACTGGTTTTGACAGACCTTTTGCATTTGAGAAAGGTGGGTTAAAGAACAGTAATGAGACATGGGTTGTCTTACTAACAAATATATGGAGGAACTTGAGGATTCTCTTATGCGTCAAAATATGAAGGACGTTGCCAGACTCAGGGTCAATAACTGGCAGGCGGTGGATCTTATATTTCAGTAAGGAGTAGACGGCATCGAAAAGGCTGACAAAGGAAAGAAGAGAGAGTCACAGGCATAAACCCCCTAATCTTTAGTTGCCAATATATAGTATTACATGTAATAGATTCTGCTGTTTTGCAACATGCTTTGTCCTCTTATCCTGCGTGTGGCATTGAGAGGATGCGATCGTCACCTTGCATCTGGGGTGATGCTGATGAGACTGCGGTTATGGTACTGGAGATAAACATCTAGACCCCGAAACGGACAGACAGAAGGCAGCAGAGGAAGCAAACAAAATTTAAAAAAAAAACATTAAGCATGTCATCTGAGTCGGCACCGTGGCGCAAGTGTATCAGATTCCTTTACAAGCAGCAGCACATGACTGTGTGTGTGGAAATATGAGAAACAAACGCAGAGCACACAGAGCAGTGGCTGGCCCCACCGGCTTTCCAAAAATGCCAGCAATCCCGTCATTCCTTGTTACGACCAGAGGGCATTATGCTCACATACATGTCACCCCTGGAAGGTCTACAGCTCATTTACTTTGAAATGAATCACCTCTCCATGTCGCAATCTTGTGGTCCTCAAGCTCATAGATCTGAACCTTTGAGGGGGAAAAAGAATCCAATGTTATTGCATAACCAAGCAACACAATTACATGAAAGTTCTGACTAGAATGGTAACATAACTTGTCAGCTACTTACCATTGGAGACGTGTAATAACGGTGAAGGATGTGGATGAAGTCAGTGATGGTCAGCATACCTGGGTGGCCAGGGGGAAGGGAGAATGTGCATAAGAGGAATAGTTGTATTAGTTGGAAGAGAGTTGTATTGGTTGGGAGTGAGTGTGTAAGGGGAATAGTTGTATTGGCTGGGAGTGAGTGTGTAAGGGGAATAGTAGTATTGGCTGGGAGTGAGTGTGTAAGGGGAATAGTAGTATTGGCTGGGAGTGAGTGTGTAAGGGGAATAGTTGGACCACCTGCTCTGCTCACCTACAAAACGCTGCAGACTGCTGTCCCAGAGCGGTGCTGCACGTAAACCATTCGCTACCAGTGCAAAGAAGGCCTTCTTCACCTGAGAGAGGGGTGGAAACAGGGCCAGGCTACACAGTGTGTGTATACTTGTATGTATGTGTGTGTGTGTATATATATATATATATATATATATATATATATATATATATATATATATATATATATATACACACACACACATACCCAGCATATTATACATAAGCCTGTAATTGTAAGTAAGCATGGTGAAACGACTGTAATAGACAATAACACAAAATTTGCAAAGATGTCCACTAGACACTAACCTGCAGGGTGGTGTCAAAAATAACCAGTTTGCAGCTGGTTGGAACAGCATCATAGCAACAGTGCTTCTTCATAAAGTTCAGGTAGGCCTCGTCCGTCGTGTCTGGTCCTTGTCAAGCAGATGTGAAGCATTCCATTATAACATTCCATTATATATTTGCATCGTTTTCAAGCAACCGTATAAATATGACAAGTCACTATATTCTAATCGGAAAGAATGCGGAGTAGCACAACACGTGTAGACATAATAGTTATGAAATTCTGGACTGTATAGTGACATACATATTTGTGGTTGACCTACCTGAATTATTCGGAACACGGCCAACAGGTAGCGCCCCCTTTCCAAGAAACAAGGGTGAGTTGAGAGACAAACCATCACAACTAATCAGGTTCAATCAATCACGTCTCCTGCGTGCCGAAAACGCTCATCTCATTTCACGTTACCATGAGTGGATGTTGGCGAAAGGATCACGCACGTTATTTGCTGTTTTTTGTCATATCTAGAGCCAATATTTCATGCGCTCAGTGTTTTAGTCTGCTGTACCGTTAACTTACCTGCTTCGCAAAGTCCATTGTGGTCTCGTTTATGCGGCAATACCGGGCTGTTAACCCGCCGCGTCGGTCTGGTTTGAGCGTGCGCGTCGAGCCCATTTGCGCGTAAAGCTGTGTGGACTATATTAGGGGCAAGGAAGATCCTGTCGTGGTGTAAGGAGTACCGTCATTTTGTTCAGGAGTGAGTTTGGTTGGAGGTGGGTGGGGTTGGCAAGCCGGTTGCGCACTGTCAGGTCGGATATTTTCGGTTACGTGTCCACGAACCGTTAAAAGTGGTCTAAAGAAGACTGGTTTGTCCCCCCAGAGAGCCGCTAAGTGGTGGAATGGCGAAGCTCACAGGTTACTCCACATTTAGCTCTTGCCCTCTGGGATATGCGACTAAAGATAGACACCCCACCTAAGAGAGAGGCGAAAAGGACGAGGTCTCGAAAAGGTCTCGAGTCGTGATTTCATACAAGTTGTTAGGTTTCGCGAATCTCTTTTTCGCGAATAGAGATTAGGAATACATTAACCTAATTATTTACTAATATTTAGCTAAGCGGTGTTAGTTAAGGAAGAGAAATTAATGTTTTTGTTGCTGTCTCAGTATACTTATTCTATACAAAATACAAGCACGCGCAGGCAACCCTTGTCTCAGAGTACTTTTAACGAAGCATTTCCAAGACCACATTATACATCACTACATAATTTTCAGGTCCATTTAATTAATGGAAAAGCTTGGGCGAATGAATGTCCTTAAACTTGATTTAGAATTGGGAGTTATACGGGTTATAGTACTCAATGAGTTCATACAGACAATTTGGATCTTAATAAATCCATAAGAATATTTTAAGGTTATTTGAAATAATTTAGTGCAGAGCTGAAAAAAATGTACTGTGGTCAGACTTTTTGTCCTTGTATGGAGTTTGGCAGCTGCATTATATACAAACTTGACTAGAGTAAATTTAGTAACTTTAGAGCATCCAAGTAGAACATCACAATTCAATAATAATCAAATGAAATGACAAAAAAATCAATTAAAAACAAGCATGGACCAATTTCTCTGCAACTCATGAGAAAATTATATCTCAGTTTATCAATAGATCAGTGGAAATGACAGTTTTAGACCTTACCTGTGTATCAAATGAGTGTAATCTGTTAAACTCGTGTAATTACAAATAATTGTGCATAACATTACACAACAGGACTAATAAGGGATCCAGTGCTCACCCTTGTGGGATACATTTTATTTTTGTAAGGTCAGAGCGCTCATTATGAACACGGATGTATTAAACCAGGAGCATGTTTGTTCAAATGCGAACGAATGTCTCCAGCCTATCCAGTAAGTTATTGTGGACTACGGCATCAAGTGAGGAAAGATTATAAGCAAAGTCCACATTCTTTATCAGAGGAGATTAAAAAGTGTTAACTGCCCTTGTTTCAATGCTGGAATATTGTCTAAATCCAGACAAAAATAATTAATGCACATGAATTGTCTACAAGCAGGAGCATAATTGTGATGAAATTGCGTTTTCTATCATTTTGGAAATAAAGAGCAGGATTGGCCTGTAATTGTAAAGCTCATGGGGATTAAGTCTGGGTTTTTTAATTAGTAATTTAATAACTGCAAGTCATAATGGTTTGGGAATATAGCACAGGTCAAGAGAAGAGTTAATTAAAGTCAGCATATGTTCTATGCTATGGACATTTTATGATAGGCATTAAAAATATCAGATTATCACTGCAACATTCCAGGGGGATGACATCCCCATAGGCATTTTCCTTGATGATAATTCATGCTGAAAGTGTGAATAAGGTCCCAGGGGCTGGTAGATGGCAGCATAGCATTTATAAAAAAAACATACCTGATCCTAGATCAATTAGGTCCTTTATGAACACCATGATATAGCAGGAGGAAATGGGTCCCATTGTCAAATCCTATGAAGCATACAGAGATGGTGGCAGACTAAGTGCAGTATGGGTGTGTCAGGATACGAGTGTTTCTATTTTTCTCTATCCCAATAACTGTCCATTAAACATCCTCAATACATGATACAGCCAAGAACAAAACTGCACCATCTAGAGGTGACGAGGACTTGGTTGAGAAACACTGCCTTATACCATGTTTAAATAAAACAGATGACATGGATAGTGAATGAACACGACTGACAAGTACTGCAGAATGATAGGCCTAGACCAATCTTCATTTCCAACCAAATTATTTATTTATTTTCTAAATCGCCAAAACATTGAGGTCTATGTGATGTGGTTGTAAACAAATTCCATTTTTAAGAAGGCAAACAAAACGTCATATCCACAGCATGGACTTGCTTCACCTCACTGGACACGCAGCTCCCACCAATCAGAGTGTTTGCCAGTGTGGGATGGTGGACTTGGCAGTGGGACTCCGGTGACACGAACCTGGCTCCAGCCAGCCAGCCTCACGCAGCCACCCCAAAACCACGCCCACTCGCTGCCACGCCCTATGGAGGCCAATTGCTCAAGTCAGTGCCGTAGAGCACATGGTCCCCGTCCGACATCCAGAAATGAACTGAAACATTTCATAGTTTACAGGTAATGGGTTTACACACCTAAAAACCATATAGGCAACAAGGTGAAAGCTCGCAAGTTTTACTATAGTGGTAGCAGAAAAGATAACAGCAAAACACAAGCATATTATTTAAAAATAAAATGGAACAATCTTGATAAGCCATTCTTCATACCTATTCCGTGTTTTGCTATTAAAATGAAAGCAAAAGGTAAACAGGAAACTTTCACCAGCTGAACAAGTGTCACTGCAAGGGGACAACACTGCTGTCCTCAACAACTAGCATGGCCAACAGACCCGCACTAGCCAACAATTCCCAAACCATCACCACCAACTTCAGTTCAAACAAACAAGCAAAAAAACCCTCATCCACTCTCTCTGGGGCTTGTGTGCTCTTCTGTGAGGCACACATATTTATCTTTTTGATGCAAAATATTTTATAAAATGCAAAATGTTTTTGTATCAAAAGGCAAAATGCCAAAAATGTTGAGATGTGGAAAACTCAGGAAGGAAAAAGTCTAATATGACTGAGCTGAAACTGAAGGAGCTACATGCAAAATTAACATATAAAAAGGGTTTACCCCCCAAATTCAGCCATTATTAATATTACAGCCGTACTTACTGTGAATGGATGTTTTAATGCACGCAATTAACATCATTTGTTAACGATGCCCGACTTTGGGACTTCTGATGAGATGAAGTCTAATGATGGATTATTGAGTCATAACTGAATTAAAATTTAAAACGATTTATGAACACAATGCAACAATGGCCTCAATCTTCATAAATGAAGACACCCTGTAGCTCCTTTATCCACTCAGCTTCATGCTCAAATTCAATCCTCATTTGCATCTTATTTACATACGCACCTTACAATCCATATCTTTTACATATTTGCGCTAGTGTGCAGCATAAGTGCATTCAGAGCCAATACAAGATTCTAAGCATACCAAACCCTGCATAAATCTGTGGGAAACATTACTGAGAAAGTCCGAAAGATGAGCTGGTTTTGTTTTGAATTAAGAGAGGTGTCCGTGAGTACGAGCAGGGATTCGGCAGCCAGGTTCCTAGCTGGGTATAAGCAGGCCCGGACCTTCGCTGAACGGCAGTGCGGCTTCCGGGCAACAGACGCGTCTTTGGAGGGCAGCCACGGGGATCAAGGGAGCTTGAGGAAGCGAAGGACTGTCGCTGAGCAGCGTGGGAGCGAGCCAGGCGTACCAAGGTGGGTTGCGGCCGACAGAGGCGTTACCAGCCGCACACAGGGGGAAGTAGTCTGGGCGCCAAGAGAACGGCGGGTCGGCTCTGTTGTTCCGAGAGGCATCTGGAGGGGTGAGAACCGAGAGAAGGGAGGCCCAAAAGGAGGGAGCGAGCCTCTGACTGAGGGGCCGAGGGAAGGGGGAGGGGCTGTGAGAGTCTTCTTCCAAGGGAACGCGGGGATTCTGGCTGCCATTGGCCAGGACGCAGCAGCGCGGGTGGGCAGGGATAGGACGCTGGAGTAGGGCGGGCTCCATGGGACTGAGGGTCGAGGTGCTGGGGTCAGGCAGGCGGAGCTGGTTGAGCACGGCAGAGACGGCGATGAGTCCCGCCACACTGGTCAGATAAAGGAGGCCCAGCATGCAGGTGACCTATGGAGAGACCGAAGACATCACCACAGTGCTTAACACAAGCACACACAACTACATGATCGCATCAGAGGCTGGCTTTTAATTTACCAATGGTTGACAAAGCCATTTCTTCTTTTTTTTTTTTTTTAAAGCAGTTTAACGTCATTTTATCCATTACCAAACAATTAAAATCCAAAGATAAAACATTGGTTTGTTATCAATTTGCAATCAAATGTCAATCAGAACAAGCATGAGGTAATTGAAGATGCAGTACTGATTCAATCTCTACATCTCTACTGCATCATTCTCCCCCCATGTGGTTCATTGTTTCTGAGTGCATAGTTCATCTCCTGCCTTGGCAAAGTGCTGGTAGATGTTGGCGAGTGACAGCCTCCAACAGGCCTGCTCCAGCAGCACGCACAGGTCGGTGTAGGTGAACCAGCCGCGCCTCATGCCCTGCCGCTCCGCAATTCTGTGAGGACGAGATGGAGCATGGCGGATTGAGTCTCGGCCAGACGGCAGATTAACGCTAAGCCTGGACTGAGAACAACTCCAGGAGCTGTTTTACTGCAATACATGTGCGGAACATCGACCCTTAGTGTGTTTCCTCTGAAGATCACACATCACCACATATGCAGCTCACTTCACTCTGTACTCACACCATGGTGATGTCAGCCTGCCCTTATTGGACCTCAATAATATTCTATGAGATGCTTTTTACCCATGTTAATAATAGCACATGAGTTACCACTACAATAATACTAAAGATGCCCTCTATTTTTCAAATGTATGATGCTTTCAAATGTAATTATGCTTTGTTATAACATGTTAAAAACAAATAAATAAATCAACTGATAACAGACCTGGTCTCAAGTTGATTGAGCACATTGAAGAATTCGCTCGGTTCAGTAAACAGACTCCACTCCTGACATACAACAAGAAAGCATTTTCAGAACAGGTCGTGCCTAGTGTGGCGAACGAAAAGCGAGACTAGGAAACCTGGCTTACGATCGCGCTGAGGAAGTTCAGCTCCAGGGTGTTGACAGTCTGGACGTCCAACTTGCCGGCCGTGCCCCATTCATCATTGAACACTTCCTCCTCTTCACCTTCATCGTACAAATATTTACTGGCCACCATCTACACAAAGGAGCACAAGGGCGTGGAAGGTTACAGCCCTTTCCCTCAGCTGTCTACACGACGAAGCCGAGATATCAATTTCTCTTATTCATTTAATTCAACAGAAAGTGAGAGTATTAAATCTATCTATCTCTTTGGATGGCCTTCAACAAATGTACTACTGCAACCAACTACCCACCCACCAAAAAAAAAACAGTCCTACTGGACCTTCTTTTTGACCCAGAAACTTACCATAGATATCAAGAAAAGATCAGAGGATGAAATCTGCTGCAGATATTCAGGGTTTCTGTGTCTTAGTCTTTCAATGTAAACCAGGGCCAACATCATAGCACAAGGAGAAATACATGCTTCTCTGCAAAAGAAAATTGTGTAGATGTGAGGATAGATACACACTGCAATATAAATAAAGTAAATTCACAGGGGAGCACTCACCTAGCAACATGTGCAGCATATTTCTTGTGGAGTTTCCGTATTGGACTTGGGGCTGATTTGTGGAGGAGTTCTACAGCAATGTCTAGTGTGAAGATACCAACAAGTAAACTGGCTTCAAAAGACGACTATAAAAAAAATATTTGACAACATGGACCACTGGTTCATTACTGTAATAACAGATATAACTATAAAAACAATCTAGCAGTAGCCATTCTAGAAAGGAGATTATTGTCATGGTCACATAGTGTCAGCAATTTTAACACACAAATTAATGGTGACATTACTTGCAAGGTTATAAAGTGAGATGAAGTATTAATTTGTTAGCCAACATACACATCCATTTATAGTAACAGTGCACTTACCTGTCACGGGGCACGACAATGCATCAAGTGAACTGTCTGGATCAAGACCATAATATAAACGCTTCTTAATTCGGTCTGAAAGTTGCTGGTGTCTCGGGAGAAACTACAAACAGATCAACGAACATTGTAATATTCTCAACCAGGACATAAAAGTTGGCAGCTGATCCACTTTAGTCAGTAGCCTACCCAGCGCTACCTAGCTAGCGACATAGTGCATATATCTAACAAAATATTACTGATTTGATCATATGATTCCTGAAAACGAACGTGGCAGTAATAAATAACATATTAGTATGGGTTGGTTGGTAGAAACTCGACGCTGTATTTGCACTTTTAGTTTTGTAGTTAGCTATAGGCAGCTAACATAGCTAGTTACGTTAGCCGCGCTGGTCCTCGAGGCCTCGAGCTCCAGTTCTAAATGTGACCGTTTGTCTCCTCAGACTGACTGACTTCATACACGCTGATAGCCTGGTCATCTTTAACGTCAAAACTGACACAGCTCAACTTAATGGGTAGTGCAAATTTGTTGCTGGTGTTTTAAAGACAATTAAACGTAAGCTAATAAACGAAATTCACCAACTGAAAACACAATAATCACTACTCGGAAGTTAGCTGTCCTTGCTATGCCACTGTAGCCATCCAGCGAGTGCTGCTAAGAATGATTTGTTCTCAAAAGCAAAAAACATACACACCGTAAACTCCTGAAAGTCGGAGAAAGGAAAGGTCCTTTCATCGAACAACTCGGCGAAATCCATTTCCAGTCCAATAAAACCCCCCAATATTATAAAGGACCCTGTAAAACACGCATTAAAGGCGTCGCAGGGCGATAACCGACCACAGGACTGAGTTAAACTCCGTCAGCTGTAATGTGACAGCAGTGCGTTACTAGTTCACACCTAGTGCAAAACCCCATTGTTCAATAAAATAAACACACATTTTAATTCATTTTATTACAAACCAACCCATCTTAATATTTAGGTACAAAACCAGGTAGTAACGGTCATGTAGTCCAGCCGCAAAAGATTTTTTACACACAAAAAAACTTGACCCTCATATTTTTCATGTCAAAGCAGAATGTGATTTCCTAATATCAGCAAGAGAATTTACATTTTATACGTTATTTTACTCTCAGATAAGTCAACTAATGAAATAAAAAAGTATACAAACATGACCAGAACCTTTCCATTTAAGCCTTTTAGTATTTCTTTGACTTAATATTATACATATCCAAAGCAGACATAATTTACATCATATTTCACAAGATGTCAGTTCATCCCACCTCATTCCATGCAGTTGTGAGCAGTCACTAAATTTTGTTTAAAAACAGCAAGTGCTACTGCAGAGTTACAGGACAACTGTATTGTCAATTTAGATGTCAGTGACTGTCCATTGCACCTGATGTACAGATCATGTACATTTACACACATTTAAGAAATTATCAAAAATCACAAGAGATTTAGTATTTAGCATCACTCATCGCCTTTCCATCCTTATATCAACAACGATGTGTTGGCTAACTCCATATTTAAATACAGAAGAGTCCACTCGAACTTGTCTTACTCATTCATCTCATATCGTACAGATAATCTTAACAAAGCAATACCCAGTAGTAACTGGGAGACTTTGTATGACTATTCCAGACCTTGAGTGTTGAAGTGTATTATGTAATTGGTCTGGTTGGTTGTTGTCTTTGATCTGCTCTGCCTTAAAGGCAGTGCAGGCCATAAAAAGTTCAGCATAATAAAGGCGGATGCAACAGTTTCTTAAAAAGCAACATGTAAGAGAAATAATGAAACTCATCAATAAATAGTTTGTGGATGAATGTGAACACAACAATTAGGCTGTAAATACAGCTAAAAGAAAAAAGGAGGGGAAAAGTGCTCAGTGACTCCTGTGGCCCGTGGATGCTGGGGGCTGGAGTTTCTCGGGCCGCGCATCTTTGGCTTCCGTGTCGGAGGCGGAGTCTGTATCCTGGGCCTGCTGCTGCTTCAGCCACATGTCGGAGTAGAGGCCCCCTTTGGCCAGCAGCTCCTCGTGTCTGTACGGCATGACGAGAAGTTGAACCACTTTAGGACTTGGGGAAACGGTTCATCGAGCCATTGAATCGCAATCTCGACACATTTTAAAGAATCTCTATCTTAATTTAGAATTATCTTTAACCCCCCAAAAGTAAAGAACAGTCAAAAACGACACTTAAAGCACACAACACAGCAGAGGAATATACACTATATCCCCAGTACAATCAATCAGTTTTTATAACCCTAACAGAGAGTCGGATTTGATCATCACTTTTTGGTCAATGTGCTGATAACCAACGACCAATCTTTTGTTAATCAAAGAGCAACAATCAAAAATCTTCCCCCCATTAAGTTTACCTTCCTCTCTCTGCAATCTGGCCTTCACGCACAACAAGGATCTGATCAGCGCCAATGATGGTGGACAACCTACAGGAGAACCCGATTAATTGTGTTGCACGAGTGCAAGAGGCAAAATGCTTCCTGTGGGAGAGTGTGGGAAGTCTGGCTTCCTACCCTCTTTTGTGTTTTACCTGTGGGCCACGACGATGGTGGTGCGGTTGGCGCACACTTTGGCCAACGAGGCCTGGATGTTGCGTTCCGTCTGCGTGTCGAGTGCGGAAGTGGCCTGTTGGGAGGAGAAGCAGGACAGCACGGTGGGTGAAGGGACCTTTCCTGTCCACAGCTTCCAAAAGAGACGTGGATGCAGTCAAACATGCTCGCTTACCTCGTCCAGGAGGATGATCTGGGGCGCCTTGAGGATGGTGCGGGCGATGGCCACCCTCTGCTTCTCTCCACCACTCAGCTTCAGCCCCCTCTCGCCCACCTGGGTGTCGTAGCCTGTGGAAAGAAACCCCAGCAGCACAGTGAGAGCCTCCTGCCATGACCACAACTGATGAGACACTGGAGATTTACACAGCGCCTGGAACCTCTGCAACACCAACGTCCCACTGTCACTTATTGCCTATTCACCTTGCTGCAAGACTGGAAAATTAACTTATAAGGGCCAAACACTAATTGGTAGAATTGAAACAGTGAAGATGTTTCAGAAATGCATCCAGTAGAAGCTG
The DNA here is from genome assembly GCA_020368025.1 of Brachyhypopomus occidentalis. NCBI lineage: Eukaryota > Metazoa > Chordata > Actinopteri > Gymnotiformes > Hypopomidae > Brachyhypopomus > Brachyhypopomus occidentalis. The sequence continues at coordinate 1,997,755 of JAGXOD010000037.1, forward strand.
TACGTGTTGGCCAAAGTGTTCTGCATTTTCCTTGCGAATAAAGTCCTTTAAGCTCTGGATGGCAGAGGGAGCTCATGTCCCTTCCCTACAGTCTCCACCCCTTCACCGAGCCTGGCTGAAGCACTTACCCTCGGGGAAGGACAGGATTCGGTCGTGGATGTCGGCGGCGATGGCTGCCTCCTCCACCTCCTGGTTGGTGGCGGAGATGCGGCCGTAGCGGATGTTTTCACGGATGTTGTCGTTGAACAGGACGGTGTCCTGGGGGACCACGCCGATGTGAGACCGCAGCGAGGCTTGCTTCACCTGCAGCACACAGAGCACGTGTGGACATGGGCTACTTCAACAGTCCACCAGTTCTCTGAAGCAATGTCAGATGCCATACATGCGCAGAACTGAGATGTGAAACAGCTTCGCTGACCCACCCAATCTAGTGGGATTGGTCCAACTACTGGTTCAGCCACTGGCTTCAGCATGGGACAGACAGCCTTGTCAGTGCCCACATTTATGAATTTTTTTGTTTAATCAAATCAGTATCCACATACACAAAATTGCCAAAAGTATTCACCCATCCAAATTATCGTAATCAGGTGTTCCAATCGCTTCCATGGCCACAGGTGTATAAAATTAAGCACCTAGGCATGCAGACTGTTTTTACAAACATTTGTGAAAGACTGGGTCACTCTCAGGAGCTCAGTGAATTCCAGCGTGGTTCTGCGATAGGATGCCACTTGTGCAACAAATCCAGTCGTGAAATTTCCTCGCTCCTAAATATTCCAGTCAACTGTCAGCTGTATTATAAGAAAAGGGAAGTGTTTGGGAACAAGAGCAACTCAGCCACGAAGTGGTAGGACAAACTTACGGATCGGGGTCAGTGGATGCTGAAGCGAGCAGTGTGAAGAGGTCGCCAACTTTCTGCAGAGTCAATCACTGCAGACATCCAAACTTCATGTGGCCTTCAGATTAGCTCAAGAACAGTGTGCAGAGAGCTTCATGGAATGGGTTTCCATGGTCGAGCAGCTGCATCCAAGCCATACACCATTAAGTGCAATGCAAAGCGTCGCATGCAGTAGAGAAAAGCATGGCGCCACTGGACTCTAGAGCAGTGGAGGCGCGTTCTCTGGAGTGACAAATTGCACTTGTCCATCTGGCAATCTGATGGACGAGTCTGGGTTTGGCGGTTGCCAGGAGAACGGTACTTAGTGGAGTTTGGTGGAGGAGGGATTATAGTGTGGGGTTATTTTTCAGGAGCTGGGCTTGGCCCCTTAGTTCTAGTGAAAGGGACTCCCATAGAACACCTTTGGGATGAATTAGAGCGGAGACTGACAGCCAGGCCTTCTCGTCTAACATCAGTATATGACCTCACAAATGAGCTTCTGGAGCAATGGTCAAAAATCCCCATAAACACACTCCTAAACCTTATGGACAGCCTTCCCTGAAGAGTTGAAGCTGTTCTAGCTGCAAAAGGTGGACCAACGTCATATTGGATTAGGAATGAGATGTCACTTAAGCTCATATGTGAGTCAAGGAAGGCAAGCAAATACTTTTGGCAATATAGTGTACAGATAGTTAGATAGTGAGAAAATTTGAGCATGAAGAAACGACTTAACTGTAATGTCAAAACCAGCAGTCAAGACTACAGCATGGCAGCAAATGTCCTTACAACAAGCGCAGATCAAAAATGTATGCAAACCAGTTTGGGATGTGAGAGGACGACCTTGCTCACCTTGGTGATGTCCTGGCCGTCGATGCGGATGCGGCCATCTTGGACATCGTAAAAACGGAAGAGCAGGCGGACGATGGTGCTCTTCCCAGAGCCTGATTGGCCGACCTGCGTACAGTTCCACACACGACGCAGATGGTTAATGCTTAATCACCTCCTTGATCTGGGATCAGTGACAAAGGAAGATCAACAGGACAAAGGAAGCTGATCCTAGTTCACTTTATCCATCTTTTTCTAATAAACAAAACTCTGTTAAAGACATACAATAAAAAAAAACAACAAAGAAACAACTGCATCATTAGTTGTTTGTTTGTCAAGTGATTTGTATCACTAATGTTGGTATCTGTGGATTGGCTAGTTTCACATCTCTTTGTCTTACCAAGGCGACAGTCTGGCCAGGCAGGACCGTGAAAGAGACGCCCTTGAGGATCTCCTTCCTGCGGGGACAGGAAAAACGGGTCAGTGCCGGGGAGAGCAACTACAGAAAGGAGAAGGTTCGTGTACTAAGGCGCAGCGGAGAGCGTCTACCCTTCCGTGTAGCTGAAGGAGACATTGTCGAACTCGATCCTCCCGAGCTTGTAGAGAAGGTTTCCGGCGTTCACGTCGTCCTTCACCTGCACCCGTTCAGGAACAAGGGATCAAAATGAGCCACCCCACCCAAAACTAAACTACCATAGTTGAGATCATGGGGCAAAAATATGTCGTACCTCCTCTTCTTCATCAAAGAGCTTGAACATGCTCTCCATGTCGATAAAAGACCTCTGGATCACCCTGAGGAATAAAGGAAATGGATGCTTTTCTGACTGACAAACAGGACACACACACATATAACATGGCCGACCTCTGCTGAAAGGGCTGGCTGAATTTCCCACCTGTAATATGTGCCGAACCAGTTGAGAGGCGTGTACAGCTGAATGATGTACGTTCCAAACAGAACGTAGTCCCCCACCTATGGATACAACATGAGTCCATTGAGAACACACAACCAATCTTGCATTAAGAAAAGTCTTACTGTCGTCACAGTGTGTGGATACTGCAACATGCTGTTATGATGTGCACATATGTTCCCAGTAGGTGCAGCCAATTCCTGGAAAAGCACGTGGGGAAAATTTGAGGCACTGCTGCCCTCGGTGCCTGGGCTTTTGAGGTTGGAAGGCATGGAGTGAGGAGTACCTCGAACTTGCCCTCCGTGACGAAGTATGCGCAGAGCAGCGAGCCAGCTAGCAGGCCCGCGCCGATGATGGCGTTCTGCGTCTGGTTCAGCAGCGCCAGAGATGCGTTCGTCTTCCACTCCAACGACTGGGCATAGCGAAACACAGCAGGTTAGTTGGCCAGTCACGCAGACAGACATTCTGCTAGAATTCAAACACGTTAAGTGTGCAAATCTATGGGAAGAAAAATGGAAAAGATTTGATCCAGCATTTGATATTCATCTTAAATTATCAAACGCAATCAGAATGAATTGCTCTCAAATGTGCTTATTTCAAACTGTTTCAGAACAGTCTTGTCAAGCTTCTGTATCAGAATTAAGGGGTAGTATATCTATATATTCAAATGTAATATACAGTATATAACTATTTATTATTTAATATTTTTATGCTATCTTATTCTTGTGTTTTACTTTGTTTTGGTCTATGGAATAAACATATCAAAGTTAACTGCTAGTATAATTACAACAAAGGCTTATCATTTTAGCATTTATGTTGACCTATGAGTGGGTCCGTTCAGATAAACATAGGCTGTTAAGGCTAAACGGAGCAGTATTACCTGATATTTGAGGATTGCTTCTTCAAAGCGGCCTACTTCGTAGTTCTCTGCGTTGTAGTACTTTACCTGCAGACAACAGCAGAACGATGAACACGACATGACGAAACAGGACCTAGTATCCTCGCTACACGTTAGCATCTAACTTAGAGGGCTGCTACTGCGCCACATTATTGTTTACTCAGACTAGGCCAGTGAATAGGCCCTCTGCACATTCTTTGGGACTAAAAAGTTATGAGTCTCTCCTCAGCTAGGTGAGAGCCTCTCCTCAGTGCCTGCCCGGCAGAGTTTCATTCTAGCCTTAGCGTGATATATCTGATCAGGGGCGGACCAGGGGACATGGGTGGATGGGGTGTGTGGCAAGTCCAAGGTGGTACCGTCTCAAAGTTGAGCAGGGAGTCCACGGCTTTGGCCTTTGCATTGTTGTCATGCGTGTTCATGTCTCGCCTGTACTTCGTCCTCCACTCGGTGATGATGATGGTGAGGGCTTACGGGTCAAACATGGAAACAGAAAGAAAAGATCAGCACAGGCCTTATATCGTTCCTTCAAAATCTTTGAGGAAAACCAGAGGAAAAATGACCCAACAGTTCCCAAGCAATGCCATATAATAGTTAACAATAAAGCATAATAACTACTATATACTACTAAAACAAAAAATTATATATGTAAAAATAATCAGTTTTTCTGTTTGGGCAGGAAGCAGGAGAAAGAGGAGGTGCTTGGTGAGGCAGGTACTCACTAAGGTAAAGGGCCATGCAGATGAAGACGATCAGGCCGAACCAGGCGTTGAAGTAGGAGATGAAATAGATGATAGCGATGATAATGTCAGCGATGGTGGGAAAGATGCTGAAGACAATGTAACTGCAGAGCAAAATCAGACATTACACAGATTTAAATAACACAAACACAACACAAATAACTATGTGTTTTAACCATTATTCATATACTTTTTACCTATGTTCCTATTCACAATTTTCAACAAAAGTCATTTTGTATCTTCAGTTCAGATCTAAAACAGAAATTTATTAGGGTTACAGTTATGGGGCACAGTGTGGCAGGGGCGGGGTTTAGGAGGCACAGTGTAGCAGGGGGTGGGGATTAAGAGGCACAGATGTGGCAGGTGTGAGGTTACAGGGCACAGTGTGGCGAGGTTAAGGGGCTTATGTGGCGGTGGTGGGGCACTGTGTGGTGGGTGCGGGGTTATGGGGCATTGTGTGGTGGGGTTATGGGGCTTATGTGGGAGGGGCGGGGCACTGTGTGGCAGGAGGGTGGAGTTATGGGTCACTGTGTGGCAGGGGGGCAGACCTGAGCAGGCTGTCGATGGAGGAGGTGCCGCGGTCGATGCTGCGGAGCACCTCGCCGGTGCGGCGACTCAGGTGCCAGCGCAGTGAGAGTGAGTGCAGGTGGGCGAACAGGCGCACCTGCACCACGCGGCTGGTGTACTGCTGCACACGGATCCACAGGAAGGAGCGCGCGTTACTGAGGAAACCTGACGAACCTGGAGGGGAGGGGCAAGTATGAGGGCGGGGCAAGGGAAGGGGGCGGGAGGAATGTGCAAGGGGGAGAGGAACATTCAGATTTCCAACACTACTGTATTAAGGGAAATGTATCCTTGTGCTAGTGTAACTAGGTTAGAGTCTAAGGATGTAATGAAGCAAAAAGACAAACAGAAGAGAAAGAAAGAAAAAAAAAACAATTTTGACTCTGGAATCAAAGAAAGATGGTGCAGTGGCCATTTTTAGCTGATTTTTAAATAATTTGTACTAATACACTTTAACACTAGTTATCTCAAGGTGTGCATATAGCAAAATGATAATTCAGGATTCAAACTGAAGTAGACAGTTGGGCCAACATATTGATTCACTTCCAATCTTAGATTTCCATAATTTTGGCACCATGAGAGCCTCTAATACAGAAAAAAAGTAAAAAAAAATAATTTAAGGAAAGAGGGATGCTCGGGGACGTGGGTTCATTTCAAGGGTTTATGCAATGGAATAAAATTGATTTATGTTTAACTCCCCTTTAATTGCCAAGAAAACTGTTAAATACCCCAAATTAATGAATGAATGAATGAAACTTGGATTTATATAGCACCTTTCAAGATATCCAAGGTCACTTTGGTTTTAAAAGGATGTACCTGTGCTAACTGCAATCACACACTGGCCAATTGCATACTTTCTACTGCAAACCTCAGCCTGCTGGGAGACTGAATCGGGTGCAAGAAGGGGAGGACAACACCCAGGACAGAGCACCATCCACCACTGGGCATGAACCCAAGACCCCAGTGCTGAGAGGCTAACCACCAAGCCACCGTGTTGCCCAAAAAGTCCAGACCTGCATGCATGCACACATGCGCACACACAGCCTCACCTGCGCCGCCACCCTGCAGGAACTTGAGCAGAACATAGACGCAAACTGTCATGGCCACGGTCCTCCAGGGGCTCCTGCCTGTGAGCTCATTCACTGTGACAGGAAAACAGGAGTATGATGCTAGCGGTCATTTACACCCTGTCCGTCCAGTTTTTGGGTCCTCGGGTGCGGACCATCTGGCCAATCCAGTTTTATTGTTTTTTTGGTTGTATTTTAAAGCCACTGTTAATTTAAGGAATTCTCCAGTGTTCAAACTTCAAAAGGTATATTGTATTCAGAAATGTTAAGGGTTTAAGGGTGAATTTTGTCAACAGGGCATAATTTATGCATCATATTTATGCATAAGTACGGCTGAAAATCCTCATTTTAAAGTACTCAGTAGCTGTTTCTTTTTGGCTTAGTGCCTTTAACTCAACAGAAACCACCTGGAAAATCTTCTAGCACTGGCAGGCTTTAAGATCTGACATACCTACCATGCTTCAAGATCTGACATACCCAAAAGGCTTTAAGATAGCCACCCAATGTGCCTGGTTTCAGTACCCTACAATACCATAACTACTGCATTTACACCCCAGCGTCAAAGGGTTTGCCATTTGGCCGATATGCAAAAATTCACCACAATGGTCTTTTCAATCAAAAATCAACCTGTTTGTAAAACAAGCATGAGATGTACACTGAGGACCTTTAGCAAATCCAGCTGTTTTTTCCCTCAGAGATTCAGCTTCAACACGTACCCAGAAGGTGAACAGACCGTACCACTTTTTCACCCGGGGGCACTCACCTATGTTCTTGTAGTAGATGGGCACGAACACGTTGACGGCGCGCTCGGTCCCCAGCAGCCCGAGGCAGAGCAGGACAAGTAGTTGCAGGAGCGTGTTGCCGGTGGGCCACATGTAGGGCGCCAGCAGCCGCACCTTCCGCCCAAAGTCCTGCCACGCAGAGGGGGGTGCAGCACCCGCACCCAGCAGGGGCTGTGGGAGAGGCAGAGTGTCAGAGATACACAACATGTCCGAGATGCAGAGGTAATGCGGCTGTGTGTGCAGATGTGTTTTTCATGCGCATTATACCGTGCTGAATTTTCTCATGTGTGTATGTGCTGTATTTTCTCATGTGTCTCGTGTGTATGCGCTGTATTTTCTCATGTGTGTATGTGCTGTATTTTCTCATGTGTCTATGTGTGTATGTGCTGTATTTTCTCATGTGTCTCGTGTGTATGCGCTGTATTTTCTCATGTGTCTGTATTTTCTCATGTGTCTCGTGTGTATGCGCTGTATTTTCTCATGTGTCTATGTGCTGTATTTTCTCATGTGTCTCGTGTGTATGCGCTGTATTTTCTCATGTGTCTATGTGCTGTATTTTCTCATGTGTCTCGTGTGTATGCGCTGTATTTTCTCATGTGTCTATGTGTATGCGCTGTATTTTCTCATGTGTCTATGTGCTGTATTTTCTCATGTGTTTTCTCATTTGTCATGTGTCTATGTGCTGTATTTTCTCATGTGTCTATTTTCTCGTGTGTCTTGTGTGTATGCGCTGTATTTTCTCATGTGTCTATGTATGCTGTATTTTCTCATGTGTCTCATGTGTCTCGTGTGTATGCGCTGTATTTTCTCATGTGTCTATGTGCTGTATTTTCTCATGTGTCATGTGTGTATTTTCTCATGTGTCTGTGTATGCGCTGTATTTTCTCATGTGTCTATGTGCTGTATTTTCTCATGTGTCTCGTGTGTATGCGCTGTATTTTCTCATGTGTCTATGTGCTGTATTTTCTCATGTGTCTCGTGTGTGTATGCGCTGTATTTTCTCATGTGTCTCGTGTGTATGCGCTGTATTTTCTCATGTGTCTATGTGCTGTATTTTCTATGTTGTATGTCTCTGTATTGTATGCGCTGTATTTTCTCATGTGTCTATGTGCTGTATTTTCTCATGTGTCTCGTGTGTATGCGCTGTATTTTCTCATGTGTCTCGTGTGTATGCGCTGTATTTTCTCATGTGTCTATGTGCTGTATTTTCTCATGTGTCTCGTGTGTATGCGCTGTATTTTCTCATGTGTCTCGTGTGTATGCGCTGTATTTTCTCATGTGTCTATGTGCTGTATTTTCTCATGTGTCTCGTGTGTATGCGCTGTATTTTCTCATGTGTCTATGTGCTTTCTGTGTGTGTGAATCTGTGGACAGGTGGGAGCTGTACATAACAGCCTGCCACCTCACTGAGCACTAGTGTTGATAAAGCTCTTGGTCACACTGCACATGCAGTTCAGAATGTCAGCACAGCTAGTATAAACACACACACACGCATACCTGTCCACCATGTTCCACATCACGCTCGTCCTCATTAATGAGGAGCATGTAGGGACGCCGTGGCAACCCTGGGGCCTTGAGGCCAAGGAAGAATAGTGTCCCCGAGCTGAGATAGCGGACCAGCCAGAAGACAAACTCCACCTAAAGAGATATACATATAAATACTGGGTCTGGGCGATATGAACTCAAATCAACATCATGATTAATTAATAATTTTACCTCGATTACGGTTAATGAATGATTTTGTTTTTTTGCCCTTATAGTTCTGACAAGTGTTTGACTATTAAATATATTTTTATAATGAAAAAGGTCATATTGTTGCGATTATAAAATGTACAAAAAAAGTACACTGTCACTGACTGGACTTGGCAGAGTCACGGACTAAACGTGCAGTAGAATATTTGTAAGTACATGAACAGTGGGCAAAGTACATATATTTATTTTATATATTAAGTATATATGTTAAAAGCCCAAAACTGAAATAACCAACATGGGCAAAATTATGTCAGTTAGAAGTTCTGAATGTCGGTTTCGATGTATTTTCACACACACACACTCATACACACACACTCACACACACACACACACACACTCACACAGTCTACTTCGGGCAGCTCTTAGTGCCAACAGGCATTGAAGTGCTATAAGTGGACTTTTGGCATTTCTGACCTACAGTAGGTCTAAAATGATTTCCTATGCAGACATGAAGGACTCAGCACCTTTATTAAGCTCCTGTGAGATACGTGACAATTTGATGGCATTTAAGATGTTAAAACTATTTTCTGTTATCTAAAAAAGCAGAAAGAAATGACAAAAAACAGTTAAAACGACTGTGAATCAACAGTAAATGTAGATGGACTTTCAGATCCCAGTAGCTCAAACTAGAGAGTACTGACAAAGTAAAAAAAACACCCAGAGAACACACAGACAACACAGAGCACCAACACACAGAGCACCAACACACAGAACACCAACACACAGAACACCAACACACAGAACACAGCCTTTGGCATGCAACTCCCCAAGGTGCCTTTACCAACTACTTTTTGAGAGGGTGGAATAACTCAGCAACTAATTCAAAGGGAGGCGTGAATTATTAAGTATCACAGAATGCAGCAGATTCAGTGGACTCTGGTACTGAGATCGGTTTGCACTTTCACTGCTGTACATGCCTGCGATACAGGACTGTCTAACTGCATTACGCTGCGTTGCCTTTCAGAACCAAGTCTAAGACACTTTAATCACCGCCAACGTCTGACCTGACTGGTCATGTGCTCATGGTCCCATTTTGCCTCGGTAAACTCTTGTTTTTGTAAAGCCCTCATAATTCAACTGGGGAACGTTGCCCCGACTTGATCAAAGAGTGGCAGAAGCAGCATTTCTTACTATGGCTCTAAACTCTGGAATTCCCTTCCTAATGATCTGAGGGGGCTTGACAATCCAGGCGCAATTTAGAACAAGACCTCTATTCTCTGATCAGCTAATTTGCCAGCAATAAATTATTTTCATTACTGTTTATTTTCATTACTTGCTCTTGTACTTTTCTACTTCTACCACTACTGCAACTTAAGAATTTAAAGCAGTATTGTAGATCAGAAGAAAGCCCCCTCTATAAGAGTCTTATATCTTGAGGGTTCTCCTAGAGTCCACCCTAATTGTAGCAGCATCAGAATGTTTTCTGAGGAGGAGAGCCCTTGTCAGCCCTTGTGTTTAGTTCCTTGAACAGGAAAACCCAGCTATTTTTAGTTAACCAAAGGGATCTGAAAACAAATGAAACATAAACCAAGTTCAGCATCGCTCCACGGTCATGGCTCCCAAATCTAAACTGCTTTGTCACTGGGTGGGGCTTCCTGAAAGGAGGAGTCGTCTGATTGGTCAGAGCTCAACCCGTCGGGAGCGCCCGCAGAGGGGTAGAAGTGTTACTGAGGCGACCATGACTCAGCAGTATGAACACGTGTGTCCTAACATACCATTTATAAATTACAACTACACAAAAATGCCATTACCCTGCATGACTCTGCAACTCTGTCCACATAACCAAGACTGTAAATGAGTGTATAATGTTGACATAACTAATAATAGATATTGTATTCTACTGAGAAGCACACACTGATATTTTCAGCACACTTGTATCCTGGACAGTCTCTTTTCTTATTATAGTTCTTCACTCCCTTAGTTGTGAGTTCTGTTTTCTCTTGAATACATAAGCAGTCTGTGTGCTTGTTCTCTCTAGTACACACACCAAGACAAATTTCTTGCATGTCTAACAAAAACAATAACGTGACTCATTTCACCATTAACAGTCTGACCAATATGTGCCGACTCATCCAGACACAGCTGATCACATAGCATTCTCTAATCCCACAATGTCAGTCATCCACCACCTGAGGTACATGTACTTTTAATGCTCAATGTTACAGCCACTGGTCCTGGATCAGTTCTGAAGGGCTTATGAGCACGCACTTTTGCCAAGCAGCTCCGAATCACAGCACTGCTACCACAGCTAAGTTACACTTGGACTCTGCAGTATGGCCTGCACGTTTTAAGGACACAACAGCCTGGCAGCTAAGGGCAGAAAAGGCTCTTTCACACCAACTCAGAATAAAGGGCTCATAATCAGTTCACGGGTAAATGAGGTGTGACAGGTTAGAGGAAAAACAAACAAACAAACAAACAAGCACCCCCACTTCAGCCTGATGGGGTCTGTAGACTCCAGCCTAGTACCTACACTGTGTAGTGGAAAATGTCACATTTTATTAGCTTCTATAAACTTTTGTGTAAGCATATAAGGCCTTGGTGCTGTCTTCTCTCTCATCCTTGTGTTAATCTATGCATGTTAGCACCCTTTGTGTGAAAATAAAGCAGACATTCATATAGCCTGTTTGTAGATAAGAACGTTCTGTGCTCTTCATGTATCCAAGTAATAACCCCCTTGCACGATGGTGGGGCAGAGGAGTATAGACCTGGTGACTCCATTGAGGGACGGATAGCACCCACCTCACCGAGCACCAATGAGGACTGAGCGCCATAATTCTGTCACTAAACCATGATGTAACCAGCAGCAGATAGTATAAAGGATCATGACTACGGAGGGGAGTCAGCTCTCTCTTGCAGACACTCTGAGTGTATGTAACAGAGATCTCTGGATCGATTCATCTTTAATACGCTTTAATTTTAATTTTATTTTTAAATTTCTAGTGGGGAATCACTATTGAAAACTGATTTGTTTAGGCTTAGGCTTTATCTGGCCTGGGAGTCAGGGCCTAAAAGTATAGAATATCAGTCTAGGACTAGGAACCATTGCAGTAACCCTCAATTTCATCATTAGCTTACGAGGAAAATTTGCCTCAGACAACAACAGAGCAAGTTGGACCAAATGCTGCAATAGCTGGTGAGGTACCAAACACTACTGAAAAGGGCCTTGAAGAATATTTGTTCACATCAAACAGTAGAAACGGTTTCATTAGAAGGAAGTGAGACTAAAAGTCTGTGGCCAAATCTACAAACTGCTCTCAGCTGAGAATATTTATACTTTATCTATTCTACTGGCAGACGCACCAAACCCACTTAATTGCAAAAACCAACAGTCACTAATCTAGGTCCTCACATCTCAGCACCTCATTGAAATGCTACAGAAAGGCTCATCAACGTTCCTCCGTCACCCACCTGCTGCTGGGTGTTCTCCAGCTGCCACCACCACTGAGGGCTGGTCCAGGACACGAAGGCCAGGTTCTCCGCGGCGAACGCCACCGCCCAGTAGAGCAGCAGGGCGGCGCTGTGGCCTCTGGTGCGGGCGCCCGTCGGCACCCTGCAACGCTCCAGCCGCAGCAGGGCGCCGGCCCATGCCCAGCCCAGCGCCGTCAGGCAGCCGTACAGCACCACGTAGCCGGCGGGTGCCCCGGGACCTGCCTGCACCGCCCTCCAGCCGGCCCACACCGGGCCCTGCAGAGCCAGCAGCGCAGTCAGGACCAGCTGCAGCCCGTAGAGGCGGGCGCGCGGCACAAACTTGGGCTCCATGTCGGTGCCAAGGCGGACGTAGCGCACACAGTGCACGGCGCCCAGCAGGCAGGCTAGGGTCAGCAGCACGGATGGCGCCAGGGTGAAGAAGAAGCACGGGGTCACGCCACCCTCCACCCACACCTGCTGCATGGACACGCCCTCCTCACAGTAGCTCTTCACCAGACCCACCATGGCAGCCGGGCGTGGGGCTTTCGGGAGCCTGAGGGGATGAGATGGGGCGTTAACACGATCCGCAAAGGGCCGTCTTTAGCTCCGACTGAGCTGGCGAACACATGACACGACTGGCTCATCAACCGTCTGAAGACCAATGGATCAAACATGTGAAATACGGTGTCATCCGTCTTGGTTTGGAACAAAATACTGCAATAACACTGGTGTGACCACAGAATTCAGTGACTGAAGACTGTACATTAATGAACTTAAACTGTTTACCTACACTACCAAACACTAAAGTACTACAGTTTTACACATTTAGAAATACTGTAACAAAAAATAACTGCCCATGTGCGGTCATCAGAATCCGAGCGCCCCACTGTACGTTAATAATAATAATGGAGTTAAACATCAGTCAGGATGTTTTCGCGTGTTCTGTCATCCTCTCACATTCATTTTCAAATGTGATTATGCCTGTTATAAGCAAATAGCAGCACACAGACGTCAGTAATCACGGCACCTTTTGACTGGTCTTATTATTATGATGGTTCAGGGGGGTCTCGTATTCCGACAACAGCCGTCAGAACTCGGGGGTCAGATTTCGAAACTAGACCGGCCCATTTCAGACGAGACTATAACACTAATTCACCAAAGACTTGGACAGCGCTGAATGCTCAGATGAACTAACGATGTACGTTACTGTCGCAGCGCTCCCTTATATTTCTTTATTCATGTACCCATCTAATTTGCTACGTTAATTATTTGATTAAGAATAAGATGAGGTCGTCAGTAGAGAGACGCCTCAGGTGTCATTTATAGCTAAAAGGTATTAGCTACATTAAACGAGCAACTACAGTTAGCTTTGAATAACTCAAACCAATATCAGCGATCTTAACTAACTTTGCCAGTTAGTTAAACTCCGATACGCAATTTAAGACAACCGTCAACATCAAACGTGTGGAATAATAATAACAAAATAATTGTACTTGTGCACAAAATCACATCGTAAAGGATGTGATGTTTTAATACCGCAGACGTAGCGAGTTAGCACAGTCGCCTCATAATAACATCGCCCGGCTTTTGGACGTTCACAAACTTGCATTATTAGCTAGCAAACAAGCAAGTTAGCAAGCTAGACGTCATACTCACCTTTTAAAAAGAGACGACTTCGATGGCCTGATGCCAAATGCCCCGTTTAAAACTACAACTACAACTACAGCTACGGCTACGGCTACGGCTACAGAGAGGGACTGTAGCCTGACTACCACACTCGCTTGACCTCGCGCACCGACACAGTCTGAACACTATGACGCTCTGACGCTCCGCGCCGCTGATAACCTTTCTGACGTCACTTTAGAGTGAGCTGGTTCTACTCTGACGTCTCGGCGCCCCCTTGAACGCTTGAGACTGAAGGTTTTGTACGCGCTTTCTGTTCGGCGTCCACCCGTCAACACCACTGCAGTTACAACATGTCACTGGTAGATGGCAATACTCGCTAGCAGAAGCAAGGAAGTTCAGGTATATTTAGACTGAAACTCATGCAATTGAATGTACAGCTCAATTTCATAGCAAATTATGAGAACAGGTAAGGACGAGAAAAGTCTTTTGGTCAAATAATTGGTCAGATTGCTAATTATTATTGCCCTCCGTTTGTATTGTTATATGCCATGTTTAGAGCTACAGTAGTGTTTCTTATAATTCAAGTGGTTCACAAACTTTTAACACTTTTTACATCAGAAAACATTTGGCTTTTAGATAATTATATAAATAAAATATATTTTATATAAATGTATATAATTTAGATAATAAATATATCAATATTTTATTTATATAATTCCTTCGATTCCTTCGCATACCACTAGGGGGAGCCCATGCACTACAGTTTGAGAACCAGGGTTGTAAATTCATTTGACGCGCTAACAGCCATTGTCACACATGTCCGAGTTCAAGCCCTCAGTGAGCAAGCCAACCTGTTAACCAACCGGATAACCTCAGATTCAACAAACAGCAAAGACAAATCAAGTCTGCCGTTGTCAAAACTGGAAGCCCTTAACAGTATAGTACAAACAAAGAAATAAACAAATACACTATTTCAAATCTATATATTTTACTTTAGGATTCGAATGCGCTACTAGTTTGTGTGTGATCGCTTTGTTTGAAATTAAACAGTTCGTTTGGTGATATAGAGATCAAAAATGCAGCAGGAAACTTCAGCCCACCGTCAGCAATCATGTATACAGGGTGAGAATCAAGACATTCTAGTCTTTTTCTCTCTCAGATTTTTATGTTGTATCGATTTTTTATAATTTAGTGTCAACAGTTTGCTGATAAGACTGATGTTCTTTTCCAGTAAGTCGTTCGAGTCGCAGGCTGGATCTGTTTGTAGGCCACTAAACAGTAAATGTAATTCTGCTTATAAATTAAATTGTTGCATTCAATATTTTCCAATATTTTCTTCACGTGCAGAGGTACCAGCACATTGTACTTCTCCGTTCACACTCATTTTGAACCTTACTCATTTTGAAACTGTCTAACAATATTTAAGATCGTTGACGTGTATATTCATAAAGTCAGGTGCTAGTGCTAATTCAACGAAATCGATCTATTAACTGATCACAATTGTTAACGATATAACATGCCGCTCAGTAGATCCGTGCCTTTTAAGGAATTTAATTTTCAAAATCTACAGGTCCAGCAGAGGGCAGTTTTGCACCGCCAGAGGCTGAACTCGACTGCGTCTTTATTTCATTACTGTATTACAGTTTTTTTTGCAGACGCTAAGACTCAATTTATGAAAGTATGTCTCTTTTTGTCAAAGCTGAACACATAGCGGCCAATGCCACACACAACAGGCAAAACGTCTCACACTTCTTCAACCAAAACTCTTGCAACTCTTGCCAAAACCTTATTATTGCATCCAAACTCTACACACAAATATCAGATATTTAGCCTTCGCCATATGACAACTACACACTGATGTGACAAATGGAAAACACTACTACCATGTGTTTGAGTGTTCAGTTTGTAGGACACAACAAAAATGACAAAAAAAGGAAAACAAAAAGACAAAATATCCTCAAGGTTCCTCCATTGCCTGCTGAATGGATTTGCGTCGGTGGGGTTGACGACCCCCTCCATGCCAAAAAGAACTCAACAGCAATGGAGAGTTTGGTGGAGGTGAAGCATAGCAAATCGTGGCTGTTCAATGAACTAGCTTGTACTTGAGCGACAGCAAACCCAGACTGTTCTGGTTCATCCCCCTAGTGATGGAGAATGAGTATGTTGTGCTCTGTGTTGAGGAAGGTGATGATGTGCACAGTGCTATAGGGACCAAGAGTGACATGATGATGAACACCACCACTCTGGCAAATGGATGCACACATTGTGTGATGCTGCCATGCTGCCAGGGACTCTGACAATGGTACGGTGTCCTACGATGTTCATTACAGTATTGTACAATAGTATGAAATAGGCATAACTTTGTCAATGCTGTGTGACACAGGACACTGGACTATCAGTGAATGGATAGCAGTGCATACTTGCACAAATTCATAGCGCAGTTGTTTCACACTGTCACTGGCCCAGTCCAGATAGACTCATTGAATCGATATTGCTGATGGTGACGTCAGTAATGATGTGCTGTTGTAGTTGTCGGAAACATATGCTGTTGGTTGCTCTGACCATATTGACAATGGTCTATTTCTGCTCAGAGGTTGATAGCTGTCTTCGTTCCCCAGCAAGGGGTAGTCTAGTAGTGCAAAAACATATGTATGTATAGAGAACAGGTCTACTTATCGATTCTCATTTTGAAATGTCTGGATGATGCTACAGTGTAGCTTAGAATAGATTAGGCTGGACCCTTTGCCTCCAGAAAACCCAACGCATGGTTGACCACATGATCAACCAGAGTGGCTCTGATCTCATCCGTTATGGTTGCTCATCCTTTTCCTCATTCTCGTCCTTCATCATCATCTCTATGCAGTATTGGACTTCACTGATGTGCAAATCAAGATTTGCAACTTGTTATAGAGATTAAGCTTTGATGTCTAAAGATTTGCAAAAATTTGCTAGAAGTGTTGTAACCTGTGAGGACTGGGTTTGGATTTTGGTAGGTGGGTGTTCATTTCATTTTATTTATTTATTTTTTATTATTTCTTTTAATGTTTGCTTCATTTTAATGTTTTGATTTATTAAATCTGTAAAGCACTTTGAGTTGCATGTATGCATGAAAGGTGCTATACAAATAAAGATTATTATTATTATTATAGCAGTTGCGTGGCAGTGTTTCCCAGAAGAAACACCAGGTTTTCAGTTTGGAATATTGTGTCTTATGCAAAAAGTGTGTTTAAGAAGGCAGAGAATATGCTTAAGGTTTAGTGCACCAGGTCAGTAGTTGGCTACATGGGTTAGTGTTAATGGGACCACTTTTTGGGTTTTAGCAGCTGCAAAAAACTGTATTAATGATCTTGTATGAGCGATATAAATTTGCTTGGGATATCTTTTACAATTATATACCATAATATAGGCCATCATGCTTCAGTTTTCAAACTTTATTTTTTGCTTTCTAAAAAACTAAATCAATTCTGTTTAGGCATACCAGACAGAAAAGCAGCTACAGAGGGTCCTCGAGTCTTTACCATTTTAGTGGACTGGAGAGGGTCCTGGAGAGTCTTTTTGAGGTCGCTTTAGCATTCTGAGCTATAACTCTGAGCTATAACTATAAACTATGGAAACTGGTGCTGCTGTGTGCAAAAGGTCTGTAAAATGCAATAAGAATCACATGTGCCATATACAACACTTACAAAATAAATATGTGGCATAGAACAAGAATGCGTACTTCATACAAAAATTTAACGTGGTTCATTTTTGTATATTTCTTTTCCTGGAATGTTCCAAAACTATAGGCTAATGTGATTCCTCA